>CM038145.1:519477732-520077732 GCA_021437245.1 Aegilops speltoides
AAAAATTTTCCTTTCTTTCTTATTAAACAAAGGGGAAAACCAACACCCTCTGAGGGGTTCCCTTATTTTTTAAAAAAAGGCTTTCCTAATCAATTTTCCCACAAAAAGCTTTTTTTCAATTTTTCCCAAATTGGTGTTTGAATTTTTCCCTTCCTTTTTTTAAAACAAAATTTTTTTTCGAAAAGACACCAAAATTTTTAAATGAAAATCCCAGGGTTTTTTGGGAAAACAAAATTTCCCCTCCCCTTTTTTCCTTTTTTTTTAAAAAAAAACCCCCTTTTTGAAATGTTGGAAAAAACCACCCGGGAAAAACACCTTAAGGCCCCCTTTATCCTTCCTTTCCCCCTTTCCAAGAACCCCCCCCCACCCCACCCCCAAAAGGGGCAAAGCCCAAACCCGTTAAATCCAAATTTTCGGGGCCCCCTAGAGACCCGGGGGAAATTTTATTTTCTGAAGCTAAAAAATCCCGGTTTAGGACCCGCCGGGGGAAACATTTCCATAAGATATACCGGTGAAGATGAAGGCCACCGATATTGCAGTGCAGAGTCCACCCGAAGGCAAGGACTTTAACATGCCAGAACGTTATTTTGAAGATGTCCTAGAGGGTTCCCGCTTGATAGAGGGCCAGTGCTCGAAAAATATTATGTTCGAGTAAAGTGTATCAAAATTGTAATAACAATATTATCATAAGGCTATGTTTTTATACTTTTTGCCGAAAAAGTTTGGTGCCTCCTGTGCGGCCATCTTTTTTTTATATACAGTCTGAAAGTTTGCAGTCGTCGGCTTCAGCCCCCTCGCGTATAACGCGGGGGTGTTTGGAAAAGCACTTGATCACACTTGATCCAACGTCTTGATCCGTTAAGGAGGTGTTACTGCGGTGAACTAGGCAATCGGACTATAGAGCTTTAACACTTTCACTTAGCCATAGGAGTTTGATGGTGGGGCTACTATATAGCCCCTGGTATGTCCGCTGTTATCCGAATACGGTGCATGTACATACATGACCAGAAGGACGGTCCTTTGTTTAACACAGAGGGAATCACGAAGATTATGATGAGTCATCGAGTGGTTGACCAGCTCTCGCCGCATCATGACAGTCATTTTTCAGCTTTCTCTACTAAGGTGCTCATCCGAACGAGCCAGGACACAATCGCAATAGTTCTCCCTTTACTACCCTAGCCGGTATAGCGGAACGTAAGGTAGTAAGCACAGGAGCCGGGCAACCCAACTATTGACCAAAGACATGATTCGGAGCTGATGCATATAAGGCCTAACTCGCGACGCCGAACACTCCCTATAGATGTCCGGACTTTTCAATATACACCGGGCTGAATACAGCCCCTGGTGATAGACCCTGGTATCAAGGCACGTTTGGCGGTCTGACATGGGGAAAGAGCGCAAGTGGTGAGAGGATGAATCACAAAGCATAATACGAACCGAGTTGCTTCTATAACATCCACTTTTGTACGGCGAGCCGTATATTTACAGATAATGCAGATATCTTTCTTGGACATTTACATGCCAGGAAAGTATAAAACAAAAAGAGATAAAAAAAGGTTTACACAGGGTCTTAATCTGAAAAGAAACCTTAGTACGGGCCCCTGCTGCACATCTGCGCCTTTGTCTCTGTTGTGAAGTGTCCTTGAAGGTTATAGTATGATGGCCATCTATAGAAAGGAAGACACCAGGTAAAAGAATCTGGTGTTGTTGTAAGTAAAGCTGGTTCATTTTAATGAACCATGAAATATAGCTTCTGGAGTTCGCATAGGGTCGAGACGAACTATGGACTTTTTGTGTGCAGTGTGCCCCCGTCGCCACCCCAGGAGTTTTGAATGTATATTTATGTATATGTGGCACGTGTGTTGTCTCCTTATGGGGCGGTCGATGGGGGCATAGCTGCTAATCGAGCTCAGATTTATCTGAGCTGCCGCACTGAGGTGTGCGTCGGACACGTTTAGCTGTGTTCGCGGTCTTAAAGACCGATGAGCTGCCCGGCTTGAATAGACCATTTTGTGCTTCAACTGCGAGAGCCGCCGTGTATTCTTCTGTATGAAGAGAGCACTCCGTATTCCCGCTGACCCTGATGACGCTGCGTGGTCCGAGCATTTTGAGTTTTAGATAAGCATAATGCAGGACTACATTAAAACGGGCGAAGGTCGTTCTTCCGAGTAGTGCATGATAGCCACTTCGAAACGGAGCAATGTCGAAGATTAGTTCTTCGCTTCGAAAGTTGTCGGGGGAGCCGAATACAACATCCAATGTTAGAGAGCCCGTGCAGCGGGCCTCCATGCCCGGTATAACTCCTTTAAAGGTAGTGTTGCTTGGCTTGATTTTTGACGGGTCTATCACCATATTGCGGACAGTGTCCTGATATATCAGATTGAGACTGCTGCCGCCGTCCATGAGGACTCGAGTGAGGTGGTATCCGTCAATTATTGGGTCGAGCACTAGGGCAGCCGAACCCCCGTGACGGATACTAGTCGGATGATCCCTGCGATCAAAAGTGATCGGACAGGCTGACCATGGGTTGAACTTGGGGGCGACGGGCTCGATAGCATAGACGTCTCGGAGTGCGCGTTTGCGCTCCCTCTTTGGGATATGAGTGACATAGATCATCTTTATTGTTTTGATCTCCGGTGGAAATTATTCTGTCCCCCCATGTTCAGCTGGCGAGGTTCGTCCTCGTATTCGCTCTGAGGTCCCTTTCCTTTGTGTTCGGCGTTGAGTTTGCCGGCCTGCTTGAAGACCCAACATATTCTGTTGGTATGATTGGCTGGTTCATCAGGAGTGCCGTGGATCTTGTAGGGCCTGTCTAGGATTTTATCCAGGTTGGATGGACTGTCTTTGTTGCCCTTAAATGGCTTCTTCCGTTGACCGGGTCTGGAGCCCCGGAATCCGGCGTTTACCACTGTATTGTCTGGGCTTTCTTCATTATTCCGACGTTTGTTTTTACGTCGTGGTTTTCCATTGCCGTCCCTGACTTCGAATGTGCCGGGGTCGCTGGTGCTGCTACGGGCTAACCAGTTGTCTTCGCCGCGCAAAAGCGGTTCATGAGTGTGGTTAAGGCGGCCATTGTCCTTGGCTTTTCCTGGCCGATGTGTCTGGCTAGCCATTCATCCCGGACACTGCGTTTGAAGGCCGCTAAGGCTTCGGCGTCCGGACAGTCGACGATTTGGTTCTTCTTAGTGAGAAACCGGTTCCAAAGCTTACGGGCTGATTCTCCGGATTGTTGGATTATGTGACTTAGATCGTCTGCATCCGGGGGCCGGACATAGGTCCCTTGGAAATTGGCCCGAAAAGCGTCCTCAAGTTCCTCCCAACTTCCTATGAAATTTTTAGGGAGGCTTTTTAGCTAGTGCCTAGATGGTCCTTTTAGCTTGAGGGGTAATATTTGATGGCGTGGAGATCATCGCCACGAGCCATGTGGATGTGAAGAATAAAGTCTTCTATCTGAACCGCGGGGTCCGTTGTTCCATCATACGCCTCGATGTTTATGGGTTTGAACCCTTCTGGAAAATCGTGTTCCAGCACCTCATCGGTGAAGCACGGGGGGTGTGCGGCACCCCTGTATCTGGCTGTGTCGTGGATTGGGTCCGACGGTTGTAAAGTTCGTTATTGGTTCCAAGCTGGTAAATGGCCGGCGTATTTTATTTGATAATCATGATCCCGTGTAGGAGCACGTTCCCTAGATCCATAGATGGACCTGGTTTTGCCAGCTTTTTGTCCAGGTCCTCACGTAGATCGTGTTTCTGGTCCTGGGCCGCAACCTTCCTTCCTTTAAGGGGAGGGGTGCGGGCTTGTGTACGGCATTGCTAGCTGCTCTATCTCGACCACGAGGTGGTCGGTCCAGCCTATCGGCCGTATTGTTTTTCGGCGGTATAAGCGCGATAGCTTCGTCGTCGAATTCGGCCAACAACTTACGTTTAGGATAGCTCTTTGTCTGGCGATTACCGCCGTATTTTTCCTCAGCGTCTAGCACTTCGTTCCATCTATCATTGAGCGTATCATGTGCGGCTTTAAGCCGCTGCTTCTGCTTCTTCAGGCTCCTTGCAGTGGTGATAAGCCTTTGATGGAGGTGTTCTTGTTCCAATGGTTCTTCTAGGATGATGAACTCATCATCGCCCAGGCTGATCTCCTCTTCAGAGACAGGTTGGTAATTGCTATCTTCGGCATTACTGTGGTCGAACAACATCTTTGTACTGTGTTCGCCGTCCTCTCGCACGCCCTGCTCCAACACTGGGTCTGCAGGGTCCTCGGCTTGGTTCAGATTATCATCATCGTCCGTGACAATGTTGCTGTTTTTCCTTTTGCCGGATCGAGGTCGGCGCTTGGGACGCCGGCGCTTAGGAGTTCATCGACGGGCCTACTGTTATCGCCGTCGGCCTCATTCTCCTTTGGTGTGTCCACCATGTATATATCGTATGACGATGTAACTGTCCACTGCCCTAAAGGTGGTGGTTTTTGTGCCTGCTTCTCTCCGGCATCGTCGTCCATACCGTCGATGTCCTCGGAGCCGTAATCGAGCGTGTTGGTTAAGTCCTCGACAGTGGCAATGAAGTGGGTGGTGGGTGGGAAATGAAGTTCTTCGTCGTCCGCTCCCATTCGAGCCGGACATAGTTCGGCCGTGAGTTCCCTGGCAAGGAGAGTGCTGGAAGATGTCCGCGGAGCTGAACTCCAAGACCGGCGCCCAATCAGGCTCGATGGACGCGGGTGCACGCAGTTCGGAACCCATGGCCGGAGACGAGTCCGAGGTTTCGGCGACACAAGCCCAGCTCGATGTTGGGTCTGTGTGCGGCTCGAGTCCGGCTCTAGGGCCAGGGCGGTCACAGGTGCTATCTCCTGCATGTGGCCCGATGACAAATCTAGGTCATGTTCATCGTGGTGGCCGGGGGCAGCCGTCATGGGCTCGAACCCATTGAAGATCAAGTCTCCGCGGATATCGGCCACAAAATTCAGGCTTCCGAATCTGACCTGATGGCCAGGGTCGTAGCTATCGATCTGCTCTAGATGGCCAAGCGAGTTGGCCCGCAGTGCGAAGCCGCCGAATACAAAGATCTGTCCGGGGAGGAAGATCTCTCCCTGGACTGCGTTGTTGTAGATGATTGATGGAGCCATCAAGCCTTCTGGTGATGACGCAACGGAACTCTCAATGAAAGCACCAATGTCGGTGTCAAAACCGCAGATCTTGGATAGGGGGTCCCGAACTGTGCGTCTAAGGCTAATGGTAACAGGAGACAGGGGACACGATGTTTACCCAAGTTCGGGCCCTCTCTATGGATATAATACCCTACTTCCTACTTGATTGATCTTGATAAATATGAGTATTACAAGAGTTGATCTACCACGAGATCGTAATGGCTAAACCCTAGAAGTCTAGCCTATGAGGTTAGGATTATTGTGGCTAAACCCTGGAAGTCTAAACCCTCCGGTTTATATAGACAACGGGAGGGGCTAGGGTTGTACAAAGTCGGTTACAGGGAAAGGAATCTACATATCCGAATCGCCAAGCTTGCCTTCCATGCAAAGGAGAGTCTCATCCGGACATGGGACGAAGTCTTCTATCTTGTATCTTCATAGTCCAACAGTCTGGACCAAGTATACAATCCGGTTGTCCGAGGACCCCTTAGTCCAGGACTCCCTCAACCATCGCAAGACCTAGCCACTGCGTCATCCACATGACCACAGAGGCCACCGTCATCGAAGAAGCCGGGTGGCTGCCCCATCACCCAACTCATGTGGCACAATCAGATGACGCCACATCGAGCAAGAACGCGACCGAAACGTCACCGCCGGACGGGTTGCAGGCTACTGTGTTGTCACGCAACAACATCCACCAACAGCCACGACCTCCTCACCGCGAGTCATTGCGGATCCCGCTCCAAAGACCCACCAGCATGAAGAAATGAGGCCACGGAGACCTCACAGCACTGTCGCTGGTCCCTCCAACTGGTGCAAACTCCAAAACATATCCTCAAGGGGGACTACGAAGCGGAAGCACCGCCATCTCGCTCGATCCCGACGAGATCGCGGATTTCCCTCGGAGTTACCAATGCAAGGCCACCAGATCCGGCCTCCACCCGCCACTTCAGCACAGTCATTGCCAACACGAAGCCTGGGCATAAAGATCTCAAACAAGGAGTGTGGCAGCCACCCACCCCAACATGTCGCACCGCAAATGTTCACCAAAGCCAGCGAGACGCAATGTAGCTGCTGCCTCACCTTCCGTCGAGGAGCGCTGCAAGGAGACCCAACGGGACGACACCAATCCAGCCAAAGGCTTGGGAAGCTGTTTGGATGGACACCAAAATTTTGGTGCGCCCAGCCCTCCTTGCGTTCGCTAGTTCATTTTTGTGCCATCTTTTTGGCCAGACGAGGGCGGCAATCCTGCGCCAACTATTTGGCAGGGCCAGCTCGTGCGCAAGCCAAGCAGCCCCTACAAACACATCGTATACGATCGAGATAATATGCAATTTCATATCACTGAATATTGACCCGAATGAAAAGTAGTTCAAATATTGGAATGCATAGAACTAATCAAACTAGATAGCATCTCATGTCGAGGGTTAACCTATAGCAAACTAGATAACATGTGGGCCTTAGTGCTAATAAAAAAATTGGTGACCTACAACAGCCAATTGCCACTGCCTAATTTTTCTAATCTATCAATGGCCACTACGTATAGAAATTGTACAATATGAACGATGATGATCCTGCTTGAGTGGGTCATTAAGGAATAAGCCTTTGTAAACAGACCTTTGAAACAATCAAGTTCACAATGAGTAATAAGACAACCAACATATAGATAATAAATAGAGAAAGAAAAGAGCAAGATGGTGTATTCTGTCCAAGTTCAACTACTTTTTGTGGTTGTTGAAGCATTCTGACATGTGTATTCTGTCCAAGTTCAACTACTTCCAAACAATATTATTGGTCACTTTTAACTTCCAATGCTATTATCAGCCTAAAAAAATTGGAACATGAGACTTGCCCTGATTTCTTCAATGCACTATCAGTTTCTACAAATAAATCAATTTCTACTAAATATCACAATACTAATATCAAAAAACTAGCACTATCCATTCATCCATCTATCTATCAAAAAACTATCATATCCATTCATATATGAACCAATCATCTACTACATCTATCAAGAGAGATTTTGTGGCTCAGACCCGCCACCAGAGGGAGACGCTTTGGGAGGGGAAGAAGATTCGCGAGGGGAAGAGGGGAGATCTCACCTCCTTGCCGGAGTTGGCGGCGGCCGCGCTGTTCCGGGAAGGAGCGCTGCCAGGAGACCCGACGGTACTACGCCAAGCCAGCCAAAGGCGGAGGACAGAGCCTCCCTCCACCCAAGAGGAATCGGCCCTACCAATGTATCCAGATCACCCACTGCCGCCACCAGTGCCCATCATGCCACCGGATTGGCCGCCATCCCCACACGCACCATTGCGGCTGCCAATAGCACAAAGCGGGCTTAGGAGGGGCGCCCACCACTTTCGGTCGATCTAGGGTTCCGCCCGTGCCGCGCCATTGGTTTTTGTGTGCCGAATTAATTGATGGATGCATTTAAGTAATCTTTCTTGTCCATAAGGCATCAACTTGCCCCCACAGAACATGGAAGGGCCAAGTAAACAAACAAACAAATCCACAGGTTCCAAGTCTCCAAGTCCCCTTTAGAAATGAAGTAAACTCATCCGCCATGTGTACGTGCCCTTTTTGTATGTCAACTTGGCTATGGATTGGAATACGCTGGCTCGCATGTACATGTGCTGACCAGATCGTAAATCTGAGCCCCATGACCCATGAGGAGCGTTGAAGATAGATGCATCCCTCCATTCTTGTTGGTACCTCTCTCTGTGTTGTGCTCTCCCTCCATTCTGAGCGTTGAAGGTAGATGCATACACCATTCTTGTTGGTACCTGTCTTGAGTGTTGAGGAGACCAAACCATTTTGAGCTTCTCCTCAAGCAAATCTAATCTACCTGCAGCATATTATCTATCAGTCAAAGGTATGCAGGCATTCCAAGCGCTAGCTATGTAGGAGTAATAAGTAGATCTTGTTAATATAGCTAGAGATGTATTAATTGTTAAAATTGCTGATTGCAGTGCAGGTTGGCGTATAATCACTGATTAATTAATTAAATGGATGAAGCTGGAGCACCGTCGTCTGTGATGCAATCTTGGATGGAGCTGTGGAATGAGTGGGAGATCCAAGCTGTTGTTCTTGTTAGCTTCAGTCTGCAGGTTATCCTCTTCTTCTTCTCAGGGATCCGCCGCTACACCATCTCGTCTGTTGTCAAGGCCCTCCTCTGGCTGGTGTATCTGTTTGCCGATGTTGTTGCGACGTACGCCCTGGGGCACATGTCCTCGTCGCTGTCAAAAAGATCGGCTGGTGAGCACCAGATGATGGCATTCTGGGCGCCATTCCTGCTGATGCACCTTGGCGGGCAGGACACCATCACCGCCTACTCCCTGGAGGACAATAAACTCTGGCGACGCCACCTGCTGAATATGTCTCTGCAGGTCGCCGCCACCGCCTATTTGCTCTACAAGTACATCATTGCGGGCGGGGCAACCTTTGCCCGCACTGCGATGTTGGTTCTGGCCGCCGGATTTGTCAAGTACGGTGAGAGAATATGGGCGCTGAAGCTTGCAAGCAAGGGTGGCTCCCCTTACACAAGGCGACCTAAGCCTTTCCTCGTTAGGATTGCTTATGCCTTTTTTCCTTCTAGTTTTCCTCCTAGCCCTTACCCAGCGCCGGCAACAGCAACAGCCTGCTTCACAAACAACAAACAGTTTAGAACATATGCATTCATTGTGAAGACAGCGCACGTGCTGCGCCTTGCATTTGTCAAGCCTTTAATCATAGACAGGACTGAGGCATCCATACGGTTGAATCACGACTACACAGGAGCAACTGATGCACTAAAGGCTCATGTAAAAGAATGTACATGGCAAGACGACGAGAGTGAAGATGATGCATCGTCAAAGGAGAAGAGGCGCATTGGGGAGCTGTACAAGGCAATAGAGGTGCAGCTCGCCCTCATGTACGACATGCTCTACACCAAGGCAGAAGTGATCCACAAAAGCCGGGGCCATTGGATCCGTGCCATTTCACTTGTGTGTTGCTTCGCCGCTCTTGTCGTCTTCACAAAAAGCAACAGAGATGGATACAGCACACCCAACATCGTTATCACTTTTATTCTTCTTGGCGGAGCCTGCGCACTGGAGGTCGCATCCCTTTTCAAGGCGATTGGGTCGACCTGGACATGTGACATCCTGAGACGATACAAACAAGAATGGCTGGCCAATGCAATTCTATTCGCACGCCACCACCTCCTCGTCGTCAAGGATGGAAGCTGGTCCAATTCTGTCGGGCAATTTAACTTTGTATCCTTTTGTGTTCACAGCAGAAAGGGGGGCCACAAGGCAACAATAGACCGTTTGATTGGGCGCTCGGACAAAGCTCGCTGCACCAAGCATGCCAAGCTTTCACCTGAATTGAAGGAGTTTGTATGGGGCTTGCTACAGTGTGACACTAGTGACATGATACTAATTGAAGACATGGCTCGCAGGTTCACAAGCTTCGACCAGAGTGAACAGGTCGACTGGAGCATGAGTTTTGAATTTCAGAAGAGCGTGCTTATCTGGCATATAGCCACAAGCGCTTTCCTCAATCACCCTGACGTCAAATCGAAGCTGCTGGACAAGGACATGGCTGAAGCAGTCAATGCTCTCTCTGATTACATGATGTATCTCCTCGTTGAGCACCCTGATATTGTGCCCATCAAACCAGATGCTCGTAGCCTGTATCGCCAAACCTGCGAGAGATTGAATGTATTTACTGATGATGATCAAACAATGGACGTGGATTACCAGATGATTATGAAGTACAACGAAATGCATCTTGTTGAGAGAAGGAAAGCATATGATGACACTCCGACCACTTGGGGTTCTTACCAAGATGATTATCCGGGTGATGATGTGCTGGCGAAAGCATGCACCCATGTTCACACATTGCTCAACATGAAGTTGGGGCTCACATATAAGATGAGGATAATTGGAAAAGTGTGCATGGAGATGTTGTTGTACGCAGCAACCAATGCATCTGGGGATTTCCATGCCAGGCAGCTGAGCAACGGTGGTGAGTTCCTGACCCACATCCTGCTCCTCGCAAAGTATTCCTCTCCTATAGTTAAGAAACCAAAGTCATCAAAAGTTTGCTTCCGTTTCAAAAAAAAGTCATCAAAAGCAACTGATGAAGCTGGGGAGGCTAGTGCTGCTGGCCACATCGTACTGGATGTGGACGATGGTTGCAACGAAGAGATCACCCAAGTCCGCTGACCGGTAGAGCATGTCGACAATCTGCTCCCCAAATCCAGTATTTGTAACTCTATTCTTGTTGTTGCGTTGAATATGTGACTCCATTCCAATTTCAGTCTTATTACTGCGCTGGTGTGGTACACCTATGTAATCTCATTCTCATCTTTTGCTTTTTTCAAGTCGCACCAAAACTGTTACGATACTGATTTGGATTTACGCCGTTCATTTGTCATGTGTACGAAAGTACTACCTCTGTATCATAGTATAAGACGTTTTTTACTGTTTATATTGCTTTCATACTGCATCTGTGCAAAATTCCTTCCAAAATCAAGGTCTTTCTGGGGCTGTATGGAGGGTGATTAACTGTACCTTCGTGTTCACAACTATGCCTACAAATGAACTTAAATTGTTTGGTATATGGAAGCGAAATTTCGCTGGGAACTACATGGATTATATTTCTGTGGAGATTGCACAACGTAGTGTTATGGTGTGTTTGGAAACTGCGTAGTGCAGCATGTTATCAGCACAACGCATTTGTACTGCTGTAAGAGCATCTCCAACAGCCGCGCTAAACGAGCGCCACGCTGCAAAAAATGCCATTTTAGCTGCTGCCACGCTGGCGGTTTCGCTCCAGCGGCGCGCAAAAAAAGCGCGCTGCGATACCGGTTGGCGCGGTCAAAACCGCTTATACACGCGGTGTATTTGAGCGCCAGCTACTGTGGCAGGCACACTCGGCGCTTCGCGCCCGCACTCTCGCCTCTCCTTGTCCTACGCCGCGCCGCGCCTGCCCCCGCCATGGACGCCGACACCGGCGCCCGCCACCCGCTGTACATCATCCGCCCCCCCGCCGCCGCCGCCGCCGCCGGAAACCCTAAGCGGCGAAGGCGGCGCCGCCGCCGAGCTCCACCGGCGTCGGCCTCGCGCGCAACCTCTTCTTGCCGCCGCGGATGACTACGGCGCCGGCGCGGGTGGCGTCGCAGGCGCCATCCCGCCGCCGCCGCACCGTCAAGAAAGTACCCAATGCGGCGCAGACGAAGAAGGGCAAAACATCCGCAAAGAAGAACAAGGCGGCGGACGGCTCCGGCATGGCGAGGAAAAAAAGCTTGCAGTAGGCTCGACGGTCATGGCGGCTATCAAGCGCCGGCGAGCTCACTCGTTGAGCCGCCGCCCGCCGCGCACCAAGTGTTCGACGAAATGCCCCCAAGGTGAAAAAATTTCCAAGTATTTTTTTCTTCTTATTTTTTCAATGCATCATCATTTTACATATAGATAGCTTATTTGCATTGTTCAAAAAAATTGTAGTCTCAACGATGATGCATACATGTCCACTATGGGTGTTGGCTCCAACAATTCGCATTGGTGTCAAACCAATGACATCCATTTCGAAGACCATGAGTTTGAGGTGGACGAGGAGGGTGAGGGAATTGTCGAGGCGCCGAGAGGAAGAGCGAGCAATTACTCCACCACCGATGACAAGTTACTATGCAACACTTATTTGCATGTCTCCAAGGATCCATCCATTGGAGGTGATCAAAGTAGAGACGCGTATTGGGGGCGAATGACAGAATACTATAATGCTCACAACAAGAGTGGAATTTACCGCTCCGAGAGATCACTTCGGTCCCGATGGTCGACAATCAACTCGGATTGTCAAAAGTGGGCGGCAGCAGAAAAGTCGGTGGACAAGATTAACCCAAGTGGCACAAATGAGGATGATCGAGTAAGTGGCATCTCATATATGTTCATCATACTTGTTTTTGGTGATCAAGTGCTAACTTGTTTTGTTTTTCTTGTAGTTCAACATTGCACAAAACTTGTTCAAAAATGAGACAAGGACAACCAAGAAGGGGAAGATCAAGAAAGGCCGGATCTTTACCTTGCCTCATTGCTATGAACTGTTAAAGGATGATGAGAAATGGAAGAAGCGTGATGGTTTGGAGGATTTGCATTTGAGCAACAAACGGAAGCGAGCAATTGAGATGGATGATGATGAGGAGGAGGATGATGCATCAAGTGATGACGGCAAGAGAAGCCCCACACCCAACTCGGTTTCATACTCGAAGCCAAAACGACCGGATGGGTGCAAGAAAGACAAAACCGACAAGAAGAAGAAGAAAGGAGATGATGAGCTCAAAAATGCTATGGAAGCTATTGTGAAGGCAAGGGTCGAAGCAAATGAGGTGAGGAAGATGGCAAGGACCCAAGATGCCGTGGCCGAGGAGAGGAGGTTGGCGGCCGAGGAGAGAAGGGTGGCGACCGAGGAGAGAAAGGTGACTTTGGAGGAGAGGAAAGTGAGCAACGAGGAGCGAGCTAAGTTGTTGGAATGGGAGAAGCACTTGTTCTTCATGGACACATCTAACCTCAATGCGGCGCAAAAGGAGTATGTCAATCTTGCCCAACAAGAAGTCTTGATCCGAAAAAGAGCCTTGGTTCGTGCAATGGGTGGCGATGGCCTCGGCGCCATGGGAGGCATGGGTGGCTTCGGCGCCATGGGAGGCGGTGGCCTCGGCGCCATGGGAGGCATGGGTGGCCTCGGCGCCATGGGAGGCATTGGTGGCTTTGGAGGCATGGGAGGCATGGGTGCACCTCCGGCCGCCATGGGAGGCATGTGTGGCTTTGGAGCACCTTCCGACGCTATGGCCGCCATGGGAGGCATGGGTGCACCTCCGACCGCCATGGGAGGCATGAGTGGCTTTGGAGCACCCTCCGACGCTATGGCCGCCATGGGAGGCATGGGTGCACCTCCGACCGCCATGGGAGGCATGAGTGGCTTTGGAGCACCCTCCGACGCTATGGCCGCCATGGGAGGCATGAGTTTTGCTTCTCTCATGGGAGGTATGGGTGCACCTCCGGCCGCCATGGCTTCTCACACACATTCTCATGAAGATGTCGTTGAAGATCTTGCCAACACCGTCGGAGCTTCACATGATGCGGTGCGTGATGTGGTGCGTGATGAGGATAGGGAGGAAGGTTCATCTTCGGAGGCGGAAGAGTCGTCTTCGGAAGATGAGGACGAAGACGAAGAAGAGGAAGATGAAGATTGATGTGTTTTCATGTCTTGAACTTTTAGTTTGCATTTGAACTTGGTTGGATGAACTTGTGGGCATGATTTTGATGAACTTGTGGGCATGAACTTTTATTCATCAACTTGTTTGTGTCAAATTTTTACATGTTCATTTTTGTCCAAAATATCCATATATCCATATATGCAAAATGCCTGCTTGTATGCTGCATTATATGCTGACTGTTGGAGGATGCTGCTGCTTCATATATATGCGCTGACTCTTTGGAGCCAGCAGCATGAGCAGCAAGCATAAAACATGCGCAGCAGCGTGCTAAACAGGTTTTTTGCGCGCGGCGCTATAGCGCGGCTGTTGGAGATGCTCTAAACCAGGAGTACAAAGTGGGAATAATAGTACCTTGTGCTTCTCTTCTCTCCTTGAAGACCAAGGCTGATGTTTCCCTCCTACAAGGACTCTGTAGAGGTCGCACTGGACATGCACCCCCTCTGCTTTATCTTCAATGGATACTGCACTTAAAATCCTTGTGCTTATTTTGGTTCTAATAACATCGGCATAGTTAGGATTTGGATTATCAAATCGGCACATGCATTCTTAAAAATGGTTGCAAGGCAGTCATATTGTATAACATAGAATTCAAGTTCTGACCACACTCATGTTTCCATGGAGCGCCACTGATGCCTGAAAGGGTATTCTGAAATACTGTGTCCGATGGGTACAACTCCAGTGCCTTCCTTGCAATAATTTCTGCGACAACCAGATCATTATGGAGCTCGCAAAATGCTAACAGATTCTTGTACATGGACACGTCAGGACGGATGGGCATGGCCTCAATGGTGCATGCCGCCTCTGTAAGACGGCCCGCTCGTCCTAACATATCCAGAAAGAGTGTGTAGTGGCTCCTTTGTGGGGAAACACCAAACGAATTCCTCATGGAGTTGAAATGGTTGATGCCAATGTCAACCAAGCCACCATGAGTGCAGGCATAAAGCACAACAGAGAAAGTGATGCTATCAGGCTGTGCCCCAGCCAATGCCATGTCTTCGAAAACCGACAGCGCTTCGTAATAGCACTCATTGTTGTATGCCAGCCCAGATATTAGTGCATTCCACGACACAACACTTGGCTCCCTGATTGAGTGGAAAACGCTCTTAGCATCCTCCAGACACTTATGCTTGCTGTACATGTTGATAAGGCTGTTGGAAACTGAGACCTGACTGCTCAATCCCAATTTCAGCGAGCAGCAGTGCAAGTGCTTCCCAAGCTCTATGGATGGCAAGGTCGCAGCAGCAGAGAGGAAGCAGGCGAGACTGAAACCGTCAGTACGAACCTCCTCACGAAACATGAGGACTACCAACTCAAGGGCCTTGCTTGGAAGGCCGATCTGATTCAGCCCCTTTGCAAGGCTTGTGTATGTGAGGTTGTCCCTTGCACAGGCCATTGTTGTCGCAACTGCCCACGCGTCATCCATTCTTGCAAACCTGGAATAAAGATGGACAAGCGAGTTCCCAACAGACACATCCAAAGACCCAAGGCTGGTCTTGAGCACATAAGCATGGATTTTTGTAGCATGTAGGAAAGACTCTGAGGAGGAGCTGCAGCCCTTGAGAAGGGTGGAGACGGTGAATGAGTTGGGCTGCACCTCGCTGGCCCTCATCTCCGCGAACGCAGCAAATGCATCCTCGTCTCTGCCATGGCGTGCAAGTCCAGAGATCAAGGCAGTCCAGGACACCACATTCGGGCTGTCTGTGGCACTGAACGCATGGAGCAGGTCGAGCAGACGGGCGGACGACTTGCTGTACAAGTCGACGAGCGCGTTGCAGACAGAGATGTCGCGCTCCAGAGCAAACTTGAAGACGCGGGCATGGAGCTGCCGTCCAGTCTCAATCTGTGACGCCTGGGGCTGGGCAGAGGAGGAAGAAGCACAGGCGGTGATGATCCCGGAGAAGGTGAAGGCACTGGGCAGCACGCCAGCCTGTTCCATGTGACGGAACATGCGCAGAGCGGCCTGGAGGTCTCCTGCGCGCGAGTAGCCGGCAATCATGGCCGTCCAGAGCACGACGTCCGTCTCGGTGTCAGGCGTGGAGCAGAGCACGGCGTGCGCGTGGTCCATGAAGCCACAGCTGGAGTACATGTGGAGGAGCGCGGTCTTGAGCACCAGGTTGAGGTCGGCCCCCCAGCGGAGGAGCTGCGCGTGGAGCTGCCTCCCGTGGCAGTACAGCTGCCTGGAGGCGCAGAGTGCCAGCAGGTTGGCGAAGGTGGGCTCGGTGGGCGGCGCGGCGCCGGCGGCGAGCATGCGAGGGTAGAGCGCCAGGGCCCGGGCCCAGTCCCCGGCGCGGATGAAAGCCGACATCATGGCGGTGTAGGCGACGGCGTCCCTCCGCGGCATTTCGTCGAACAACCTGGCGGCGGCCGGGAGGTCGGAGCGGGCGGCGGAGTAGAAGGCGAGCAGGGAGCAGGCGAGGACGGGGTTGGAGGCGGCGAGGCCCCGGCGGCACGCCTGCGCGTGTATCTGGTAGCCCAGCCGGGCGTCGCGGCAGCGGAGGAGCGCCGAGTAGGCGAGCTCGTCGACCGCTGCGGCCGGGTGGGCGGCGAGGACGCGGCGGAAGACGGTGAGCGCGGCGGTGTGGCGGCCGGAGCGCGCGTGGTCGGCCACGGCCGCGGCCCAGGAAGCAGCCGCCCGGCTCTGGCCGACGCATGGTGCCGGCGCGAGGCGGCGGCGGTGGCACGGCAGCCGCAGCGGCATTCTTCTTGTTTCTGGCTGCCGCTCACTCAGAGTCAGAGTCAGCTACAGCTAGTACATAAAAATCCATTCTTTCTTCTTGTGAATGTATTCACTTTGTTTCCATTCAGTTTTCAAAAATACTACTCGAAGACTGAATTGATCTGATATAATATAATCCAATTCATTCATTTGTCATGTTGAACTCGTTCATTCTCCCAAATCCAAATAGATAGACTCAAGATGTAGATATAATCCATTTCATTCATTCATTCACCCCCTCACTGATTGCAGAGGCTCAAACATACTACTATTTTCTATAGCTAAAAAAAATAAACAGCAGTAGCATTGACCTAATGAATCTATTCATTTGTTATCTACAACTAATAGATGCTTTGGTAATCTTTTTCATTCATTTTTGCAAAACCAAATGGACTCAAGATGTTGACATGGTCTGCTTCATTCATTCATTCATTTTTAGGTTGATGAACAAGAGATGCATTTTCTCTAACTGGACTAGATAACAACAACAATAAGAGTGGCATTCTCAGATTGATCTGATTATTATAAGTCAAGTGAGCTTGGTTTGATTGGATGCATCTCATCTCCCTCTGCTGTCTTCTCTTCTTTTACACAATCAAAATATAGTTTTTTTTTTGTCACAGCACCACAAAAGGACAGCCACTCTTATATATGTAAAATGTAGCAGTAACTATCACATGTTTCTTTTGTGCAGAAAAATCAAATCAAATCAAATAAGACCCTCCTCCCTTGACCTCCTTCCTTCCTTCCTTTCCTTCCTTCTAAGGAAGATCATCCTCCTCCTCCCCTTCCGATTCGTCCGCTACGACCACAAGCCGCAACGGACCGCCAAACAGTCTGCTCAGCAGCGTCTGGTTCAGCCCTCCTATCCCTCGCGCCGTGCCTGAATGCCAGATCCTCGACGCCAAGCCCTGCCACCTGCTGCGCCCATTGTCCCGTGACGACTCGCTGCGGGGAACGCCGCATGTACGGGGATCCAGATAGTAATTCAGGACCAGGCCGTTCCCGCGAGGAACGACCCCGAGGTCTCGTGACAGTGCCTTCCCCACTATTTGGACATGAGATATGCTGGAAAACAAGTACATACATGATTAGTAAGTACAGTCGTGCAATGGGGAAAACAAATTATCCATCTCCACAGTTGCACGAAAACTCACCAGATGTAGTAGAGACCATCGATTGCCTGTTTCTGAACCCTCCCAAGAAGCTCAACCTTCACCACCCCACCAATACAGAGAACCGGGTGTGGTAACTTGAAGGATTGCAAAACATTTTCCTGAATGAAATATTAAATCACACATAATAATGTTACTTACTCAGCAGGTTTGTTTACACACGGACACGGCACAAGGCGACTGCAAACATCTAGATATTACTGCACGTATTAAACAAAATCCCAAGTGACCTCCGTAATATAACTTGCTAGAAATAGGTGGATCAAATGCAATTTCTTCATGCTCAGCCTTTTAAGAATGTTCCTGCTCTATATCAGTTGTTTGATTTATTTCTACAAGAGAATAGATCCTTATGCTGAGAGGGTAAGAAAAAACAATGTATAGGCCTGGGAATATCAATCATCTATTAAGCTGACATTTTTTTTCAAAAGCAACAAACCTGCAGCATTGGGAATTCTGGAGATGTGTAGGTCCAGACGTAGTTTCTGTCATCAATCAACTGGCCTTCATTTTCATCACAGACAAGTGCTTCAGGGCGTAGCGGTGACCTTGGATAGCCCATCTGGACCCGGATGCTCTTTGGCGAATATATCGGGTCGCCATGCTGGAAAAACGCTGCAACACATACATGAGGCCTTTTAACTTGTTTTGAACCAGCCATATTTACAGAAAGAAAGAAGGATGGATGCACTGACAACAAACCAACCTTTGAATGGCTGCACCTTGATCTCTTGGATGAGGCAGAGATCTGCCTGGAGGCGATATATGAGGCACTCGGGCATGGCGGGGTCCCTCTGGCCACCGCTGGACCAGTAGGAGGGCCTGTTGGACTCGAGGTGGTCGACGGGCTCGAGGGTGTTCTCGATGGTCTCCTCGGGGAAGTTGTCGGTGCTGGAGGCGCCGATGCAGTGGATGATGCAGTCCCTGGGGTTGTAGGGCGAGAGGAGGCCGTGGCCGAGGTGCGTGTACACCCTGTGGTCCCGGTGGAGCTTCTCGTCAGTGGTCATCCGGGTGGTGGCGGTGTCCTGGTCCCGGCTTGCCGGGGTTCTGGAGCTGGAGGTGGTGGTGACGTCTACGCTTGTGAAGGTGGAGACCTCCGGGCAGGCACGCAGGCACTGCAGCTTGCTGAACTGGTTGTCGATAACTATAGACCAGAGACAAGAAGAAAGAGAGATTGAGTTACTGAGGATTGGTACTCATGTACAGCAGGTGCGACTGACGGAAATGAAAGAAGTTATCTTTGAGAGAAGAGAAAAAACAGAGGAGAGGTCTCTAGCATAGCAGATTCATTAGCGGCAGGTGGCCGTGGCGATTATGGTATTACTGTGATTTGTGGTGGAACGGAATGGATCGGAAATCACTAGTGCTTCCTATCCTAAGCAGAATCTATCTATAATCTAGATATAGATATGTAGAATAATAGTGGGTACATGGATGGATGAATAGGGAGGCCAGATCCAGAGAGAGAGAGAGAGGTGGAAAGGTACAAACCGAATTGTCGCCAGGATCGGGAGACGGCGGATGCGCGTGCGAGGTCGGCGGGGTGGTGGAGCATGGTGAAGACGGTGGCGGAGGTGTCGGGACCCAGGTAGTCGACGAAGTCCGCCGCCGGCGAAGAGGAGGAGGAGGAGGAGGAGCAGGAGGAATCCTCCATGTCCATGGCCCTCTCTGCTCGTCCTCGTCCTCGTCCCAAGGAAGGAGATGGAATTCGCCGAGCCGACTACCTCTTCTGCAATCAATCAATCAATCATTCATTCTCTGCTCTGCTCTGATCTGAGGAGCGCGTAGAAGAAGAGAGATTGGATTGGATTGGATTTGGGGGAGGGGAACCCAATCCACCAAAATCCCCCGCTTTGGGTTGGGACCCGTCCGTAGGTAGGGGTAGGGGAGGGGGGATGCCAGAGTGGCAAAGGAATAGTATACTACTCTACCATGAAAAAAATAAAAAAGAGAGAAAGGGTAAATTGTCCATGCCACCAACGGTCAACGCTAGGTTATGATAGAACGACAGTCCGACGGGCGTCTCCTCCTGTTAGCTTCTGACATATTCATAACGCCAATCCGGCACACTGTCCGATGCCTAAATCCGGTTATTTAAGCCATTTCCTCATTCCCATCCTCTGTAACCCATCTGCACAGTCACCCACCTCTCTTTCTCTCTCTCTCTCTCAAGCTTGTCGTCCGGTCGTCGCCATCGTCCGCACCAAGGTGACATACTACAAGTTGTTCACCCTGGAGCATCGCGCGGAAATGCAAACCACAGAGAAGCGTCACGCACTGCGGCTAGCCTGCCTCCGGAGTACGAAGGTTCGAACAAGGAGGAGTTGCAAGAGATGGGGCAAGAGGAGATTGAAGATACGGGGCAAGAAGATGAGGAGCCACAATCGGATGAGGAGGAGGATGCTCAGGCCAAATTCAGCATGGAGGCCACGATGCCAGAGTTTGAGCTCACCCAAACGGATGATGCAAAGCAGCAGGACATCAGCGAGTCTATCTGGTCTGAGGCGGAGGTGGAAAAAAACGCCGCTTCATCCACCAGGGGGGACATGGTGCATGAGTAGCTCTTCGCGGACAAGGAGGAGGCGCACTCATTTCACCCGGCATGACCACAAGGCAGGTGACTCCAACAAGGAGGTCATCGACATATCCAATGACAAGTAGTTTAGTTTGCTAGTTTGAGGCGAGGGCGAGGTGATGGTGTCCTTGATTGGGGGTCACTCACCACGTTGTCTCTCGGTCATGGTGGGTCGGCAAAGGACCTTCTTGCACTAGTAGAAAACAGGGCATTGGTTTTTGCCAGATCAGAGCAATAGTCCCGCTCATGTTACGAACCGGGACTAATTGGAGCATCGATCTGGTTCGGCGGCGGGGCGTCGGTACGGGAACCTCAGCGAGCACCGGTCTGGTTAATTTGGGACCTTTAGTCCTGTTCCACCACCAACAAGGGACTAAAGGATCCCGCTCCTGGCGCAACCCCTTCACTAAAAAAATGCTTATATATATGCTCGTCCCTGCCCGCTCACTCCTCTATTTTTTGGTCGGCCGGCGTATGGGAGGCCTGTGCTACTCTGTTCTCACCTCCTATGCACATGAGGTGTTCGATGAAATGCCGGAGCCACACTTAAGCTTTCTCCTCTCTAAGCTCGACATCCAAGCTACATTTTTCCCAAGATTTGTCTAGATTTGGCGGTGCACCAACTATCCAAGTGTTCTAAAAGGTTAGCAAGTTCATCTTTTCATTTCTCACTGCTAGTTTAGCTCATTTCAAATGCTCTAGAAGTAGAGTGGTTTGTGGGTTTTAGTGGAGGAGTGTATGTGGGAGTTCATTTGATTTAGATGCACAATTTGAGCTCAAAATAACTTCTTAGAGTTTGCACATGTGTAGGGTGTCGTCCCATCCCCGTCCCCGTCCTCACCGCCATCGATTGCCCCGTGCTGATCTCGTCGCCGGCACCACCGTGGTGAGCCTCTTGTTCTGATCTTCTTTTTAAAAGAAAAAGATTCTTACTTGTGTGATTTAGATAGCTACTTGTATGATTTTCTTACTTTTATTAATATTTGTTATTATATAGTGCCATGGTTTTGGCATCCGCCCCAGCCGGCTCTCGTCTGGTCTATGATTCGGATGTGGTATATTATCTTTTATAACTATTTGTTTCATTTAGTGTTCATGACAATTATGCCGACCAACTTGACATAGATGTCTTTATCTAGGAGGTATGTGAACCGGAAATTCTAACCGACCCTCTTGTCGAGAGGTTAAATTTAGTTAAAAAAGAAAACAATTATTTGAAAGAAATATCGGAAAGAGTTGAAGAAGAGAAAATGAAATTGGAGTTGCATGTTCCGATGTCATCGATCTACCCAAGATCCAGATGGATGCAATCTGCTTGAAGATTTGAAAGATTAGAAAATATGCCATTCATAACGAGGCTTGGTATCATTATGTTGTTGGGTCAATTGTTACTTTAGTTGCGATTTTGATCACATTTGTTGTTGCATTTAAATGTTTTACGTTGTATGTTAGATGCTCTAGAGAGTTGTATGTTGTTCTATGAGAACTATGTATGAACTTTATGTATTTATTTTCCAGTAATAACATTTGATCACTACTCTACTTTGGTTTTAATGTGATGATGAACTTGTATTAATTTGGTCATTTTCCTGCTATACATTATTTTGCTCTCTTCATTGGTAGATGCATTAATGTTAAAGATGAAGCATGTCACATGTGTGTCCCTGATCTTTGTGTTCTCAAGAGTGTTGTATTAGATAATAAAGATTACAACTTGGGAGAGATTGTTGCACGAAGGTTGCATAATAATGCTTTAGTTGGAGATTTATTTGGAGGGATTTATGCAGCCCGTGTTGCTAATTATCTTGGTATACCCCAACGCGAGGGTGATATGGAGTTGCCTCCCGTTTATTTAGATTATGACACGATGATCGGACATCGTTTTCTTTTGAGGAACGAACAATTCCTCCAGTATCGACTAATCTTTGACAGATGTCGTGTTGTCCATGTTACTCTCCCTGCTCCTTCCCTTTTTGATTACCAGACAAAGCGAAGATATGTTGTCACCAGGGAGGAGGCAACCGAACACGAGAGGAGAGTGGGGGCAGCTCGCCAACATGTCGCAGCTTGATAACCCACAAGTGTAGGGGATCGCAACAGCTTTCGAGGGTAAAGTATTCAACCCAAATTTATTGATTCGACACAAGGGGAGCCAAAGAATATTCTTGAGTATTACTAGTTGAGTTGTCAATTCAACCACACCTGGATAACTTAGTATCTGCAGCAAAGTGTTTAGTAGCAAAAGTGGTATGATAATAAAGGTAACGGTAGCAAAAGTAAAGATAAATGTTTTTGGGTTTTTGCAGTAGTTGTAACAGTAGCAACGGAAAAGTAAATAAGCGAAGAACAATGTATGAAAAGCTCGTAGGCAATGGATCAATGATGGGTGATGATGCCGGATGCGATTCCTCATGCAATAGTTATAACATAGGGTGATATAGAACTAGCTCCAATTCATCAATGTAATGTAGGCATGTATTCCGTAAATAGTCATACGTGCTTATGAAAAAGAACTTGCATGACATCTTTTGTCCTACCCTCCCGTGGAAGTGGTGTCCTAGCGGAAACTAAGGGATATTAAGGCCTCCTTTTAATAGAGAACCGGAACAAAGCATTAGCACATAGTGAATACATGAACTCCTCAAACTACGGTCATCATCGAGAAGTATCCCGATTATTGTCACTTCGGGGTTGTCGGATCATAACACATAATAGGTGACTATAGACTTGCAAGATAGGATCAAGAACACACATATATTCATGAAAACATAATAGGTTCAGATCTGAAATCATGGCACTCGGGCCCTAGTGACAAGCATTAAGCATAGCAAAGTCACAGCAACATCAATCTCAAAACATAGTGGATACTAGGGATCAAACCCTAACAAAACTAACTTGATTACATGGTAAATCTCATCCAACCCATCACCGTCCAGCAAGCCTACGATGGAATTACTCATGCACGGCGGTGAGCATCATGAAATTGGTGATGGAGGATGGTTGATGATGACGACGGCGACGAACCCCCCTCTCTGGAGCCCCGAACGGACTCCAGATCAGCCCTCCCGAGAGAGATTAGGGCTTGGCGGCGGCTCCGTGTCGTAAAACGCGATGAAACTTTCTCTCTGATTTTTTTCTCCCCGAACGTGAATATATGGAGTTGGAGTTGACGTCGGTGGAGGTCCAGGAGGCCCACGAGATAGGAGGCCGCGCCCTAGGGGGGGCGCGCCCCATGTCTCGTGGACAGCTTGTGGCCCCCCTGGCATTGATTCTTTTGCCAAAAATTCTTATTAATTACAAAAAGTGCCTCCGTGGATTTCGAGAACATTCCGAGAACTTTTTTTTCTACACATAAAACAACATCATGGCAGTTCTGCTGAAAACAGCGTCAGTCCGGTTAGTTTCATTCAAATCATGCAAGATAGAGTCCAAAACAAGGGCAAAAGTGTTTGGAAAAGTAGATACATTGGAGACGTATCAACTCCCCCAAGCTTAAACCTTTGCTTGTCCTCAAGCAATTCAGTTGATAAAGTGAAAGTGATAAAGAAAAACTTTTACAAACTCTATTTGCTCTTGTTGTTGTAACATGAAAAGCCAGCATTCAAGTTTCAGCAAATATTATGAACTAACCATGCTCACAATAACACTTAGCTCTCACAATTACTCATATCAATAACATAATCAGCTAGCGAGCCATAATAATAAAACTCGGATGACAACACTTTCTCAAAATAATTATAACATGATATAACAAAATGGTATCTCGCTAGCCCTTTCTGAGACCCCAAAACATAAATGCAGAGCACCTTTAAAGATCAAGGACTGACTAAACATTGTAATTCATGGTAAAAGAGATCTAGTCAAGTCATACCCAATATAAACCAATAATAATGAATGCAAATGACAGTGTGCTCTCCAGCGGGTGCTTTTAATAAGAAGGGTGATGACTCAACATAAAAAGTAAATAGATAGGCCCTTCGCAGAGGGAAGCAGGGATTTGTAGAGGTGCCAGAGCTCAATTTTTAAGATAGAGATTGAGTAACATTTTGAGTGGCATACTTTTGTTGTCAACGCAACAACTATGAGATGACTGTATCTTCCATACTACATGCATTATAGGCAGTTCCCAAACATAATGGTAAAGGTTTATACTCCCCCAACCACCAACAAACATCAATCCATGGCTTGCTCAAAACAACAAGTGCCTCCAACATACAACAGCCCTGGGGGGAGTTTTGTTTAATTATTTTGATTTGCTTTGGTCTTTTTGGATCATGGGACTGGGCATCCCGGTTACCGGCCCTTTCTCGTGAATGAGGAGCGGAGTCCACTCCTCGTGAGAATAACCCACCTAGCATGGAAGATATAGGCAGCCCTAGTTGAAACATGAGCTGCTCGAGCATACAAAACAGAATTTCATTTGAAGGTTTGGAGTTTGGCACATACAAATTTACTTAGAACGGCAGGTAAATACTGCATATAGGAAGGTATTGTGGACTCATATGGAACAACTTTGGGGTTTAAGGAGTTTGGATGCACAAGCAGTATTCCCGCTTAGTACAGGTGAAGGCTAGCAAAAGACTGGGAAGCGACCAATTGAGAGAGCGACAACAGTCGTAAACATGCATTAAAATTAATTCACACCGAATACAAGCATGAGTAGGATATAATCCACCATGAACATAAATATCATGAAGGCTATGTTGATTTGATTCAACTACATGCGTGAACATGTGCCAAGTCGAGTCACTCAATTCATTCAAAGGAGGATACCATCCCATCATACCACATCATAATCATTCTAATAGCATGTTGGCACGCAAGGTAAACCATTATAACTCATAACTAATCAAGCATGGCATAAGCAACTATAATCTCTAGATGTCATTGCAAATATGTTTACTTCATAATAGCTGATTCAGAAACGATGAACTCATCATATTTACAAAAACAAGAGAGGCCGAGTTCATACCAGCTTTTCTCATCCCAATAAGTCCATCATATATCGTCATTATTGCCTTTCACTTGCACGACCGAGCGATGTGTATAATAATAAGAGTGCACGTGCATTGGACTAAGCTGGAATCTGCAAGCATTCAACTCAAGAGAGAAGACAAGTAATATGGGCTCTAAGTTAAATAAACAATCATGCATATAAGAGCCACTAAGCATTTTCAATATGGTCTTCTCGATCCCCAAAGGAAAGAAAAGAAAATAAAACTATTTACACGGGAAAGCTCCCAACAAGTAAGAAGAAGAACTAGAAATCTTTTTGGGTTTTCATTTTAATTCTACTACAAGCATAGAAATTAAACTAACTATTTTTTGGTTTTTCTTAAGGTTTATTGAACACACAAGAAGAAAACTAGAAAAAGAAATTTAAACTAGCATGGATAATACAATGAAAGAGTATGAGCATTGACGACTAGTGTGTGAACATCAATGTAAAGTCGGTGAGAAATACGTACTCCCCCAAGCTTAGGCTTTTGGCCTAAGTTGGTTTAATATCAATGACCGTCTGGCTGATATCCATAAGTGAAACTGGGGTTGTACTGAGATGCAGAGGCGACCGCCTCCTGAGCAACAGTGTGTTGGCGAGCTGCCTCCATTCCCCTCTCATATTCAGTTGCTTCCTCCCTGGTGACAACATATCTTCCTTTTGCCTGATAATCAAAAAGGTAGGGAGCAGGAAGAGTAACAGGGACGACATTGCGCCTGTCATAGATTAGTCGATAATGGAGGAATTGTTCATTCCTCTCGAGAAAATGATGATCGAACATAGCTTCTTTATCCAAATAAATAGGAGGTATAATCATATCCCCCTCTCGTGGGGCTATATTAAGAAAATTAGCCACACAGGTTGCATAAATTCCTCCAAATAAATCTCCCCTTCTACTATTATTATGCAACCTACGTGCAACTATTGCCCCCCAAGTTATAACCTTTATAACCTGACACAGCACTCTTGAGGACACAAAGATCAGGGACACACATGTGACATGCTTCGTCCTTACCGTTAATGTATCTACCAATGAAGAGAGCAAAATAATGTATAGCAGGAAAATGAATGCTCCTTATGGTAGCTTGTGCTATGTCCCTAGATTCTCCCATAGTAATACTAGCAAGAAAATCTCTAAATTCAGATTTGTGAGGATCATTAATATTACCCCACTGCGGGAGTTTGCAAGCAGTTGTGAAATCCTCTAAATCCATGGTATAAGATGTATCATAAATATCAAACATGACACTAGGAGAATTACGCGCAGAGATATATTCGAACCTCTGCACAAAGGAATCAGTCAATTGATAATATTGAGGACACTTATCTTGTAAGAAGTCCTCCAGCTCGGCATTATGCACATACGCGTCAAATTCCTCCTTGAAGCCTGCTTCGACCATAAAATCATCAGATGGCCACTCACAAGCTCGTACATTTGCGTCCCTTGGCAGTTTAACATCTTACTCACATATAGCAATCCTTGGCCCTTTCTTTGCCGAGGAACCTCCTTGGTACATTCTTCTAAGCATATTTATTTTTCTGAAAATTTCTGAAATTTTAGTAACTTCAAAATAAAAGTGAATAAAACTAAACAAGATTGATAGCAACTACTCCTACAAGTGCCTAGAGCCTATATCAAGCATTGGAATTGCTTGGGACCTCAAAAATTTAACATGCAAGCTCAAGAACATGGTCACCTATGCAGAAAAAATTTGCAATGAATAAAGTACTAGAAAAAAAACTAATTGGACCAATGGAGGGGTCACATACCAAGCAACAATCTCCCGAAGCAGTTTTGTGAATAGAGCTTTGAGCTAAGAGATCGAAAATCGCAGGAAAACGAGCTAGAACTCGTGCTTGAGCTGGATGAGGATTTTTTTGGGTAGAAGATGAAGTGTGTGGGTGCTGGCATAAGTGGAGGGGAGCCACCAGGGGCCCATGAGACAGGGGGGCACGCCCTCCACTCTCGTGGCCTGGTGCTTGCCCCTCCTGCAGTGATTTCAGTGCTAAAATCCTCAAATATTCCAGAAAAAATCATACTAAATTTGCAGGGCATTTGGAGCACTTTTATTTTCGGACTATTTTTAATGCACGGATAATTCAAAAAACAGACGGATAATACTATTTTTGCTTTATTTAATCTAAATAACAGAAAGTAAAAAGATGGTACAGAAGGTTGTGCCTTCTAGTTTCATCCATCTTGTGATCATCAAAATGAATCCACTAACAAGGTTGATCAAGTCTTGTTAACAAACTCATTCCGAATAACACGGAATCGGAGAAATTTCGAATAACACTAAGTTACCTCAACGGGGATATGAAAATCCCCAACAATAAGAATATCATACTTTTTCTTGACGGTAGGGAGAGGAAATTCAAAACCTCCAATAATAATAGTTGGAACTTGTCCAATAGAATTGATGCTATGAACTTGAGATTGTTTCCTCGAAAAGTGTACCGTATGCTCATTACCATTAACATGAAAAGTGACATTGCCTTTGTTGCAATCAATAACAGCCCCTGCAGTATTAAGAAAAGGTCTACCAAGGATAATAGACATACTATCATCCTCGAGAATATCAAGAATAACAAAGTCCGTTAAGATAGTGACATTTGCAACTACAACAGCACATCCTCACAAATACCGGCAATGTATAGCAGTTGATTTATCAGCCATTTGCAAAGATATTTCAGTAGGTGTCAACTTATTCAATTCAAGTCTACGATATAAAGAGAGAGGTATAACACTAACACCGGCCCCAAGATCACATAAAGCAGTTCTAACATAATTTCTTTTAATAGAGCATGGTATAGTTGGAACACCCGGATCTCCAAGTTTCTTTGGTATTCCACCCTTAAAAGTGTAATTAGCAAGCATGGTGGAAATTTCAGCTTCCGGTATCTTTCTTTTATTTGTGATGATATCCTTCATATACTTAGCATAAGGATTTACTTTTAGCATATCGGTTAAGCGCATACGTAAGAAAATAGGTCTAATCATTTCAGCAAAGCGCTCAAAATTCTCATCATCCTTTGACTTGGATGGTTTAGGAGGAAAGGGCATGGGTTTCTGAACCCATGGTTCTCTTTCTTTACCGTGCTTCCTAGCAACAAAATCTCTCTTATCATATCGTTGATTCTTTGATTGTGGCTTATCAAGATCAACAGCAGGTTCAATCTCTACATCGTTGTTTTTGCTAGGTTGAGCATCAACATGAACATTATCATTAACATTATCACTAGGTTCATGTTCATCACCTGATTGAGTTTCAGCATCAGAAATAGAAATATCATTGTGCAGTAGGTTCACTAGAAGCATGCAAACTCCTATCATTTTTCTTTTTCTTCTTTTTAGAAGAACTAGGTGCCTCTAAATTATTTCTCTGAGAATCTTGCTCGATTCTCTTAGGGCGGCCTTCAGGATACAAAGGTTCCTGAGTCATTCTACCAGTTCTAGTAGCCACTCTAACCGCAAAGTCATTTTTATTATTTAATTCATCAAGCAAATCATTTTGAGCTTTAAGTACTTGCTCAGCTTGAGTAGCAACCATAGAAGCATATTTGCTAACACTGTGAAGTTCATCTTTAACTCTAGCCGGATTATCGGTTACACGTCCTATCTCGAAAGCATTATTCTTTAACTCTCTACCAACATAAGCATTAAAACTTTCTTGTCTAGCCATAAAGTCATCAAATTCATCTAAGCATGGGCTATGAAATTTAGTAGAGGGTATTTCAACTTTATCATATCTATAGAGAGAATTTACCTTTACTACCTGTGTCGGGTTATCAAGACAATATGGTTCTTCAAAGGTATATTAAGACCATGTATTTCTTCAACAGGTGGTAAATTCTTAACATCTTCAGCTTTAATACCTTTTTCTTTCATTGATTTCTTTGCCTCTTGCATATCTTCAGGACTGAGAAATAAAACACCTCTCTTCTTTGGAGTGGGTTTAGGAATAGGCTTAGGAGTTGGCTCAATTGGTTCAGGAATTGGCTCGGGAAGAGTCCAATTATTTTCATTAGTCAACATATTATTCAATAATATTTCAGCTTCATCATCGTTCTTTCCCTGAAAACACAACCAGCACAACTATCCAAGTAGTCCTTGGAAGCATCGGTTAGTCCATTATAAAAGATATCAAGTATTTCATTTTTCTTAAGAGAATGATCGGGCAAAGCATTAAGTAACCGGAGAAGCCTCCCCAAGCTTGTGGGAGACTCTCTTCTTTGATTTGCACAAAATTATATATTTCCCGCAAGGCAGCTTGTTTCTTATGAGCAGGGAAATATTCAGCAGAGAAGTAATAAATCATATCCTGGGGACTACACACACAACCAGGAGCAAGAGAATTATACCAAGTCTTAGCATCACCCTTTAATGACAATGGAAATATCTTAAGGATATATAAATAGTGAGACTTCTCATCATTAGAAGCAGAGTGGCTATATCATTCAACTTGGTAAGATGTGCCACAACAGTTTTAGATTCAAGGCCATAAAAAGGATCAGATTCAACTAAAATAATAATCTCAGGATCAACAGAGAATTCATAATCCTTATCAGTAACACAGATAGGTGAAGTAGCAAAAGCAGGATCGGTTTTCATTCTAGCATTAAGAGACTGCTGCTTCCATTTATCTAATAATTTCTTAAGATCATTTCTATCATTGCAAGCAAAAATTTCCCTAGCAGCTTCTTCATTCATAACATAACCCTTAGGAACAACAGGTAATGCATAATCATTGGGGGAACCTTCATCATCACTATCATCAATAATAGGTTCTTCAATATTTTCATACCCCCTAACTCTAGCAAGTTGTTCATCAAGAAATTCACCTAATGGCAAAGTAGTATCACGCACAGAAGTAGTTTCATCATGCATAGCAGAAGTGGCATCATCAATAACATGCGACATATCAGAATTCATAGCAGTAGTAGGTTTAGGTGTCGCAAGCTTACTAATAACGAAAGGAGAATCTAGTGCAGAGCTAGATGGCAGTTCCTTACCTCCCCTCGTAGTTGAGGGCAAAATCTTGGTTTTAGCGTCTTTCAAGTTCTTCATAGTGATCAACAGATAAAAATCCCAAGTGACTCAGAGAATAGAGCTATGCTCCCCGGCAATGGCGCCAGAAATTACTCTTGATAACCCACAAGTGTAGGGGATCGCAACAGCTTTCGAGGGTAAAGTATTCAACCCAAATTTATTGATCCGACACAAGGGGAGCCAAAGAATATTCTTGAGTATTACCAGTTGAGTTGTCAATTCAACCACACCTGGATAACTTAGTATCTGCAGCAAAGTGTTTAGTAGCAAAAGTGGTATGATAATAAAGGTAACGGTAGCAAAAATAAAGATAAATGTTTTTGGGTTTTTGTAGTAGTTGTAACAGTAGCAATGGAAAAGTAAATAAGCAAAGAACAATGTATAAAAAGCTCGTAGGCAATGGATTAGTGATGGATGATTATGCCGGATGCGATTCCTCATGCAACAGTTATAACATAGGGTGATATAGAACTAGCTCCAATTCATCAATGTAATGTAGGCATGTATTCCGTAAATAGTCATACGTGCTTATGGAAAAGAACTTGCATGACATCTTCTGTCCTACCCTCCTGTGGAAGCGGGGTCCTAGCGGAAACTAAGGGATATTAAGGCATCCTTTTAATAGAGAACCGGAACAAAGCATTAGCACATCGTGAATACATGAACTCCTCAAACTACGATCATCACCGAGAAGTATCCCGATTATTGTCACTTCGGGGTTATCGGATCATAACACATAATAGGTGACTATAGACTTGCAAGATAGGATCAAGAACACACATATATTCATGAAAACATAATAGGTTCAGATCTGAAATCATGGCACTCGGGCCCTAGTGACAAGCATTAAGCATAGCAAAGTCATAGCAACATCAATCTCAAAACATAGTGGATACTAGGGATCAAACCCTAACAAAACTAACTTGATTACATGGTAAATCTCATCCAACCCATCACCGTCCAGCAAGCCTACGATAGAATTACTCACGCACGGCGGTGAGCATCATGAAATTGGTGATGGAGGATAGTTGATGATGATGACATCGACGAATCCCCCTCTTCGGAGCCCCGAACAGACTCCAGATCAGCCCTCCCGAAAGAGATTAGGGCTTGGCGACGGCTCCGTGTCGTAAAACGCGATGAAACTTTCTCTCTGATTGTTTTCTCCCCGAACGTGAATATATGGAGTTGGAGTTGACGTCGGTGGAGGTCCAGGGGGCCCATGAGATAGGAGGCCGCGCCCTAGGGGGGCGCCCCCTGTCTCGTGGATAGCCTGTGGGCCCCCTAGCATTGATTCTTTCGCCAAAAATTCTTATTAATTCCAAAAAGTGCCTCCGTGGATTTCCAGGACATTCCGAGAACTTTTCTTTTCTACACATAAAACAACATCATGGCAGTTCTGCTAAAAACAACGCCAGTCTGGGTTAGTTTCATTCAAATCATGCAAGTTAGAGTCCAAAACAAGGGCAAAAGTGTTTGGAAAAGTAGATACGTTGGAGACGTATCACAGCTCAGGAGGCATTAGCTGTTGCATCTCAGTACAACCCCAGTTATAACTTCGAATATCAGCCAAGCTATCCTTGGCATTAGACCAATTTGGGACAAAAGCCTAAGCTTTGGGCAGTACGCATTTCTCACCGACTTTACATTCATGTTCACACACTATTCTAGTTGTCGGTGCTCATACTCTTTCATTGTATTATCCATGCTAGTTTAATTTATTTTTCTAGCTTTCTTGTTGTGTGTTTGATAAACCTTAAGAAAACCAAAAACAATTAGTTAGTTTAATTTCCATGCTTGTGGTAGTCATCAAAATGAAAACCCAAAAAGATTTCGCATTCTTCTTTTGCTTGTTGGGAGCTTTCCTGTGTAAATAGTTTTATTTCTTTACTGTTTCCTTTGGGGGTCAAGAGTAGAAGACCATAATGAAAATGTTTAGTGGCTCTCATGTGCATGATTGTTGATTTAACCTAGAGCCCATATTACTTTGTCTTCTCCCTTGAATTGAATGCTTGTGGATTCCAGCTTAGTCCAATGCACGTGCACTATTATTATTTTACACATCGTTCGGTCGTGCAAGTGAAAGACAATAATGACGATATATGATGGATTGATTGAGATGAGTGAAGCTGGTATGAACTCGACCTCTCTTGTTTTTGTAAATATGATGAGTTCATCGTTCCTGATTCAGCCTATTATGAATAAACATGTTTGCAATGACAATTAGAGATTATAGTTGCTTATGCTATGCTTAATTAGCTAGGAGCTTATAATGGTTTACCTTGCGTGCCAACATGCTATTAAAATGGTTGTGATGTGGTATGATAGGGTAGTATCCTCCTTTGAATGATTCGAGTGACTTGACTTGGCACATGTTCACGCATGTAGTTGAAACAAATCAACATAGCCTTCATGATATTTATGTTCATGGTGGATTAGATCCTACTCATGCTTGCACTCAGTGTTGATTAATTTTAATGCATGTTCATGACTGTTGTCGCTCTCTCCATTGGTCGCTTCCCAGTCTTTTTCTAGCCTTCACCTGTACTAAGCGGGAATACTGCTTGTGCATCCAAACTCCATAAACCCCAAAGTAATTCCATATGAGTCCACCATACCTTCCTATATGTGGTATTTACCTGCCGTTCCAAGTAAATTTGTATGTGCCAAACTCCAAACCTTTAAATGAAATTCTGTTTGTATGCTCGAGCAGCTCATGTTTCAACTAGGGTTGTATGTATCTTCCATGCTGGGTGGGTTATTCTCAAGAGGAGTGGACTCTGCTCCTCATTCACGAGAAAATGGCTGGTAACTGGGATGCCCAGTCCCATGATCAAAAAGATCAAAGCAAATCGAAATAATTAAACAGAACTCCCCTAGGGCTGTTGCTAATTGGAGGCACTCGTTGTTTCGAGCAAGCCCTGGATTGATGCTTGTTGGTGGTGGGGGAGTATAAACTTTTACCATTCTGTTTGGGAACCGCCTATAATGTATGTAGCATGGAAGATATCGAGATCTCATAGTTGTTGTGTTGACAGTGAAAGTATACCGCTCAAAATGTTATTCATCTCTATTTTAAAATCGAGCTCTGGCACCTCTACAAATCCCTACTTCCCTCTGCGAAGGGCCTATCTATGTACTTTTATGTTGGGTCGTCACCTTCTTATTAAAAAGCACCCGCTGGAGAGCACGCTGTCCTTTGCATGCATTACTATTAGTTTACATTGGGTATAACTTGACTGGATCTCTTTTACCATGAATTACAATGTTTAGTCAGTCCTTGATCTTTAAAGGTGCTCTGCATTTATGTTTTGCGGTCTCAGAAAGGGCTAGTAAGATACCATCTTGTTATATCATATTATGATTGTTTTGAGAACGTGTTGTCATCCGAGTTTTATTATTATTGCTCGCTAGTTGATTATGCCATTGATATGAGTAAATATGAGACCTAAGTGTTATTGTGAATATGGTTAGTTCATAATCTTTGCTGAAAAATTGAATGCTGGCTTTACATATTTACTACAACAAGAGCAAATAGAGTTTGTAAAAAAAAATTATCACTTTCAGTTTATCAACTGAATTGCTTGAGGACAAGCAATGGTTTAAGCTTGGGGGAGTTGATACGTCTCCAACGTATCTACTTTTCCAAACACTTTTGCCCTTGTTTTGGACTCTAACTTGCATGATTTGAATGAAACTAGTCCGGACTGACTCTGTTTTCAGCAGAACTGCCAGGGTGTTATTTATTGTGCAGAAAACAAAAGTTCTCGGAATGACCTGAAAATCCACAGAGATAACTTTTGGAAAATATAAAAAAATACTGGTGAAAGAATCAAGGCCAGGGGGCCCACACCCTGTCCATGAGGGTGGGGGGAGCACCCCCTTCCCCTGGGTGCGCCCCCTGTCCCGTGGGCCCACTAGAGCTCCACCGACCTCAACTCTAACTCTATATATTCCGTTTCACGGAGAAAAAAATCAAAGAGAAAGTTTCATCACGTTTTACGATACAGAGCCGCCGCCAAGCCCTAATCTCTCTCGGGAGGGTTGATCTGGAGTCCGTTTGGGGCTCCGGAGAGGGGGATTCGTCGCCGTCGTCATCATCAACCATCCTCCATCACCAATTTCATGATGCTCACCGCCGTGCCTAAGTAATTCCATCGTAGGCTTGCTGGACGGTGATGGGTTGGATGAGTTTTACCATGTAATCAAGTTAGTTTTGTTAGGGTTTGATCCCGAGTATCCACTATGTTCTCAGATTGATGTTGCTATGACTTTGCTATGCTTAATGCTTGTCACTAGGGCCCGAGTGCCATGATTTCAGATCTGAATCTATTATGTTCTCATGAATATATGTGAGTTCTTGATCCTATCTTGCAAGTCTCACTAGTAGAAAAGGGGGCAATGGTCTAGGCCGGGTCAGCCCATTAGTCCCGGTTCAATCCAGAACCGGGACCAATGGGGGCATTGGACCCGGTTCGTGAGCCCCGGGGGCCGGCCGGGCCACGTGGGCCATTGGTCCTGATTCGTTTGGACCTTTTGGTCCCAGTTGGTGGGACAAACCGGGACCAATGTGCCTTGCTCCTGGCCCACCACCATTGGTCCCGGTTGGTCGCCTGAACCGGGACCAAAGGCTGCCCTTTAGTCCCAGTTCAAGCCACGAACCGGGACCAATTAGTTGCCTATATATACCCATGACGAGCACTCTCACCGCTTTTTTTTTTCGTGGCATGCGAGGAGGGAGCTTTGTGGTGCTCTAGCTCACCTCCTATGCACACGAGGTGTTCGATGGAATGCCCGAGCCACACTACTTAAGCTTTCTCCTCTCCAAGCTCCACCTCCAAGCTCCATTTTCCTCAATATTTGTCTAGGTTTAGCGGTCCGTCACGTCACGTCCCCGTCTTCACTGCCGCCGATCGCTCAGCGCCGATCTCAGAGGCAGCACCACCGTGGTGAGCCTCTTACTTGTATGTTTATATAGATACTTGTATAATTTTCTTACTTTTATTATTGCATATTATATAGTGCGATGGTTTTGGTATCCGCCTCGTCGGCCCTCGTCCATCTATGATTCGGATGTGGTATATATTATCTTTTCATAACTATTGGTTCATTTATTGTTTATGACAATTATGCCGACAAACGTGACATAGATTTTATTTATCTAGGAGGTTGTTGAACCGGAAATTCCAACCGACCCTATTGTCGAGAGGTTAAATTTAGTTGAAGAAGAAAACAATTTGTTGAAGGAAAAAATTAGAAAAATTGAGGAGGAGAAGATGATGTTGGAGTTGCATGTCGCGGATGTCGTCGATGATCACAAGATCAAGATGGATGCAATGCGCTTGAAGATTAGAAAGATTAGAAAATATGCCATTCATACCGAGGCTTGGTATCATTATGCTGTTGGATCAGTTGTTACATTGGTTGCGATTATGATCGCATTTGTTTTCGCATTGAAATGTTTTACATAGTTTCAGTGTATGGTTTAATTAATTCAGATGCTCTGCAGAGCTTTATGTTGTTAGATGAGAACTATGTATGTACTTTAGTTTTAATGTGATGATGAACTTCTATTAATTTGGTCACTTCATTATCTATTCATGATGTTCTCTAATGATTTTTGACACACTTAATTATATATAATGCACGCAGATGAACCGGCAATGGATGTACGGTTCAAGACACACCTCGGAGTACATTCGTGGCATGCATGATTTTCTCAAGTGGCTGAGGCAAACAAAGGAATGGTTTTATGTGTTGTCCGCCCTATATGTGGGAATCTGAAGTCTTACTCTGACCGGAAAATCCTCCACACCCACCTGCTTTACAAGGGTTTCATGCCACACTATAATGTTTGGACGAGGCACGGAGAAATAGGGGTTATGATGGAAGACCGGGAAGAAGAGTACGATGACAACTATGTGCCCCCTGAATACGGTGATGCTCCTGAAGATCAAGAGGAACCAGACGATGTGCACGATGATGCTGCAACGGGCGAAGCTGCTGAAGATCAAGAGGAACCAGACGATGTGCCCGATGATGATGATCTCCGCCGGGTCATTGTCGATGCAAGGACGCAATGCGAAAGTCAAAAGGAGAAACTGAAGTTTGATCGCATGCTAGAGGACCACAAAAAAGGGTTGTACCCCAATTGCGAAGATGGCAACACAAAGCTCGGTACCGTACTGGAGTTGCTGCAGTGAAAGGCAGAGAATGTTGTGCCTGACAAAGGATTTGAGAAGCTACTGAAAATGTTGAAGAAGAAGCTTCCAAAGGATAACGAATTGCCCGACAGTACATACGCAGCAAAGAAGGTCGTATGCCCTCTAGGATTGGAGGTGCAGAAGATACATGCATGCCCTAATGATCGCATCCTCTACGCGGTGCGTATAAGGATCTGAACGCATGCCGGTATGCGGTGCATTACGGTATAAGATCGACGAGATGACCTGGTGATGTTGGCGAGCCCCCGGAAGAGGGTTCTGCGAAGGTGATGTGGTATGCTCCTATAATACCACGGTTGAAACGTCTGCTCGAAATGGAGAGCATGCCAAGTTGATGCGATGGCACAGTGAGGACCGTAAGAAAGAGGGAAGTTGAGAGCACCACGACGGGTCGTGATGGAGAAAAATCGAGAGAAAGTACCGGATGAGTTTGCAAGTGAGCCAAGGAACGTATGGTTTGCTTTAAGCACGGATGGCATTAATCCTTTCGGGGAGCAGAGCAGCAATCACAACACCTGGCCCGTGACTCTATGTATGTATAACATTCCACCTTGGATGTGCATGAAGCGGAAGCTCATTATGATGTCAGTTCTCATCCAAGGCCCTAAGCAACCCGGCAACGACATTGATGTGTACCTAAGGCCATTAGTTGAAGAACTTTTACAGCTGTGGAATGGAAACGGTGTACGATGTGGGATGAGCACAAACAGAGGAATTTAACCTAAAGGCGTTCATTGTTCGTGACCATCAACGATTGGCTCGCTCTCAAGAACCTTTCAAGATGGACAAACAAGGGATACCACGCATGCACACATCGCTTACTTGACACCGATAGTATATACCGCAAGCTGCGGGAAGAATGTGTACCGGGCTATCGTCGATTTCTTTCGACCAACCATCAATGTCGAAAGAAAGGCAAGCATTTCAAAGGCGAGGCAGATCACCGTAAGAAGCCCGTCATGCGCATCGGTGATCACATACTTGCTATGGTCAATGATTTACATGTAATCTTTGGAAAGGGTCGGCGGACTAGCTGTTCCGAGTATTGTTGGGGACACGCACCCATGTGGAAGAAGAAATCTATATTTTGGGACCTACCCCATCGAAAGACCTAGAGGTCCGCTCTCGATCGACATGATGCACGTGACGAAGAACCTTTGCGTGAACCTGCTAGGCTTCTTGGGCGTGTATGGGAAGACAAAAGATACTGGTGAGGCACGGAGGACCTGCAACGTTTGCACGAAAAAGACGGCATGCCTCCAAAGCAAGATGAAGGTCCCGCTAACTATGCTCTTACCAAAGAAGAGAAGGAAATCTTCTTTGAATGCCCGCTTAGTATGAAGGTCCCGACGGCTTCGTCAAATATAAAAGGAATAATGAATATGGCGGAGAAAAGTTTCGAACCTAAAGTCTCATTACTACCATGTGATTATGACACAACCGCTTCTTCGGTTGCATTGAGGGGCTTCTACCGAAAACGTCCGATTAGCCATTGTGAAGCTATGTGCATTCCTCAATGCAATCTCTCGAAGGTGATCGATCCGAAATCATACCAAGGCTAAGGAGTGATGTGGTGCAATGTCTTGTCGGTTTGAGCTGATGTTCCCACCATCCTTCTTCAATATCATGACGACGTCCTAGTTCATCTAGTTGACGAGATTGTCATTCCGGCCCGTATTTCTACACAATATGTACCCCTTTGAGAGGTTCATGGGAGTCCTAAAGAAATATGTCCGTTATCGCGCTAGGCCGAAGGAAGCATCTCCATGGGCCATCAAATAGAGGATGTCATCGGTTTTGTGTTGACTTCATTCACGGCCTTAAGAAGATAGGTCTCCCTAAATCGCGGTATGAGGGGAGACTGACCGAAAAGGCACGCTTGGAAGGGACTCAATAATATGCAGGACGGATATTCTTGGTCTCAAGCACACTACACAGCTTCTACTGTAACTCTACCTTGGTGACCCGTATGTCGATGAACACAAGAACGATCTGCGCTCAAAACACGGGAGCGGTCGACGATCGGATTACATGTGAACACATTAGGACTTTCGGCAGTTGGTTGGAAGCACGTCGAGGTGACAACACTGTTTGTGATGAGTTGTACTTGTTATCCAGGGGACCATCTTTGACTGTATTGATTTGGAAAGGATACGAGATAAATGGGAATACATTTTACACGATTGACCAAGATCAAAAGAGCACCAACCAAAACAGTGGTGTCCACTTTGATGCAACAACCGAGAGGGGAAAGGACACATATTATGGTTACATAGTGGACATATGGGAACTTGATTATGGACATGATTTTAAGGTCTCTTTGTTTAGGTGCAAATGGGTCAATCTGTCAGGAGGCGGGGTACAGGTAGACCCACAGTACGGAATGACAACAGTGGATCTGAAAAATCTTGGGTACACTGACGAACCGTTCATCCTAGCCAATGATGTGGCACAGCTTATCTATGTGAAGGACATGTCTACCAGACCGAGAAAGAGAAAAGATAAGGAAGAGAATACATCATACGATGAGCCAAAGCGCCACATAGTTCTTTCAGGAAAAAGGGACATCGTGGGAGTGGAGGACAAGACAGACATGTCTGAAGATTATGAAAAGTTTCATGAAATTCCTCCCTTTAATGTCAAGGCTGACCCAAAGATCACGATAAACGATGAAGATTATCCATGGTTACGGCGCAATAAGCAAATGACACAAGCGAAGAAAAAGTGAAGACTTTCTCCGCAACTATTATGATGATACCATGCCAACTTTGTGGCCAGCGAGTATGATACCATTGTTCGTTTTGTACATGCACATGCTATGTGTGGGTCAATTTATGATACCATGCCAACTTTCAACTTTTTCAAGAGTTCATTTGAAATGCTTTAATGTCTTATGGTTCGCCCTCGTAATAATTAAAAATAGCAACAATAAGTATTTTTGTTGTAAGTAGAAACAAAATAAAATAAATAAAGCAAGAAAGAAAACAAAAAAACAAACAAAGTGTTTTCAAATTTGAAAAGTAATGGCACTAACAGAAAGTTTATAATTTTCCTAAAACTAAAAGCAAAAAGAATTAAAAAATAAAGCAAAAAACAAAAGAAAATAAATAATGCAGAGAACAAAACAAAAAAACAGGAAAAAACCCAGGAAAATAAAGCAAAAATAAAAATAGCAACAATAAGTAAAGAAAAAAATGCCTCCTACTGGGCCCCCACGACCTGAATACGACATGAAACCCTACTATGGGCCAGGATTCAGGCCCGCGGAAGGCCCAGTAAGCCCACCACGCAAAGTTTAGCAAGTAGGCCCGAAAGCCTGGGTCGAGAGGAGTTCGAGAGGGGTGCGGCAGTGGGGCTTATAAACCACTGCGTGCCCCTCTCAACTAGCGAGGTGGGACTAAACTTTGGCTCCAACGCTGGCAAAGACACGGGGATTTTGGTCCCGATTGGTGGCACCAACCGACTAAAGGGGGCATTGGTCCGGTTGGTGCCACCAGCCCGGCACCAAAGGTCGCCGCTTCCGCCCTTTGGGCTGCCGAAAAGACGCCTTTGGTCGGTTGGTGGCACCAACCGGGACTAGTAGTATTGGTCCCGGTTGGTGCCACGAACCGACCAATGCTCTTGCTATATATCTGAGGACTTAGCAGTTTCGCTAAAACCCATCTCTTTCTTCTCGCCCCAATGCCTCTGCTCCTCGTCGCTGCCGCCGCCGAAGCCTCGCCCCGACGCCGTCAGTTGGTCCAGCTTCGCCGTCGCCGCTGCTTGAAGCCATCGCTTCGACACGTCGCCGCGCCCGCCGCCCCGCCGCCCCGACACCATTGTAAATCGCTGCGTGCGTACCGGCAGTTCCTCGACCCGTCGTCGTCGCTGCCCTGCTGCCGCTTCTTTTCCCGACCCGTCGCCGTGCTGCTGCCTGCCGCCTCTTCCCGACCCGCCGCCATCGCCATGCATGTGCCACCCTTCCCGACCTTCGCTGTTGCCGCCACGCCAAGACCGCCTTTCCCAACCCTCGCTCGCCCGACTGACCGCCGCCGCCGGTCCGGCCATGCCGGCGCCTTTCCTCTTTTTTATATATGCAGAAGTTTATATATGCAAAATTTATATATGCAAAAATTAATACATATATGCAAGTATATATGTATTTTTTTCATAAGTGTATTTTTTTGTTCATTGCATTTTTTCATATATATAATGTATATATGTATGTGGTAGCTATATATATGATGAATGGATGTGGCTATATATGTATGTATGAATATAATGTTCATAGCATTTTTTGTTTATATATGTTTTTCATATATGTATTAATTTTATATTTAGGTTGTTAGTAGATATCGATTTTAGGTTAGTGTAGAGGAGAAAGTAAAATAAGGAAAAGGAAGAAAAGAGGAAGAAGGAAGAAGGAAGAAGAAGAAGAAGAAGAAAAAGAATGAGAGGAAAAAGGGAAATAAGAAGAGGAAGAAAGGAGAAAAAGAGGAGAGGAAGAAGAGGAGAAATAAATAAGAAGAGGAAAAAAGAAGAAAAAGAAGAGGAGAAGAAGAAAGGAATAGAGGAGAAAGAAGAAAAAATAGAAGAAAAAAAATTCTATTTTTTCTTCTTCTCCTCTATTCCTTTCTTTTTCTCCTCTTTTTTTCTTCTTTTTCTTCTTCTTCTTCTTCTTCCTTCTTCCTTCTTTCTCTTTTCTTCCTTTTCCTTGATTATTTTCCTTTCTCGAGGGAGAAGAAGAAAAAGAAGAGGAGAAGAAGAAAGAAAGGAATAGAGGAGAAAGAAGAAACTTCAACATGAGCTAGGGGGTGGTACCGATACCCCCTCCCCGATAACATTATTTTCCCATGTATATGTATGTCGCGTCATTGTCGATATAACCCCCTCTAGATAACTTCGACTGAGGAGCGGTCGATATATATACCCCATCTCGACCGTGATAACTTATACAACTACAGCACCCCTCTCGGCCCTCTCGCTCGACCAAAACTCTCGAGGACACCCAAACCCTAGAGAGAAAATGATGTTGGTCTCCTACCCCCTCCCGCCGCGCCCCTACCCGACAAATTAACTCTCTCGAGGCCACCCAAATTTATCAAGTTAGAAGAGCGTTGTCGTCGAGGCCACCCCAAACCCTTGAAGCATTGTGTCGAGGCAACCCCAAACCCTGGAGAAGCAGCGTCGAGGCCACTAACATGATTCCTTATTGTGATTAGCTAGCTAGTTCTACGTTTGCCACTAATATATATATATATATATATCCATCTGTACCATGTTTGAATAATAGTTGACATGTTGTAAATATTTGCAGAACTATGGAGCACTCCCGAGACGAAGAAACAGAAGCGATGTTGGGGGAAATAATCGCACAAGGAAGTGATGAAGTTGCGTCATTTCTCAACGAGACCGATGGTCGGGAAGGATTTGGATGAAGAAGAGGGCTATGTTCATGATGGCTTCACCCATTAATTCCGGTACAAGAAGAGGACTATGTTCAAGATGGCTCCGTGACACAATGGAGGTACAAGAAGGAGACCGTGCCGATCGCTCCGGTCACCGAACCGAGTCCGCCAGTATATATATATTAGTTAAGCCCGTCTTGACTAGTTAATTGATGCATCCATTGTTTTGGTATATGTACACATATTAATTACTCTCGTCTTTCTTCCTTATAATTTCTAGCCCTCCGGATCGAGCACAACCGGTAAGGAGACGAGGCCCAAGAAAAGTTGAGCTCGGATGAAAACTTTGAGATCATAGAAATCGCTACCGACGGCGAACCGATTGAACCCATCCGGACAAGGAAGGCATTTTACGCTTTCAGGCGGGGTTCTTGTTAGGGACAAGATCCCGATCAAGATCCAACAATGGTATAAGCTCTAAGGATGAAGACCCCGAGGTGTCTTATGTCAATGATATCGTAAAGAAGATCTTTGACCGAAAGTGAAGGCAAATTTCACCCTACCGCCAGAGGAGGATCCGGAGAAGCCAGTTAAAGAGCAATTAATCAAGTCTTGTTCTCTTAAGAAGATGGCAACCCTAATGATGAGGTGGAGGAAAGAGCTGAACCAGTTTGTCGATAAAAAAAAGACACCAGAATTCATCGGCAAATATGAGAAGATCAAAGATCACTGGCCCGCATTTGTGGCCCACAAGACATCGGAAAAGAGTAAGAAGATGTCGGTGAAGGAAATATGCCCTAGAGGCAATAATAAAGTTATTATTTATTTCCTTATATCATGATAAATGTTTATTATTCATGCTAGAATTGTATTAACCGGAAACATAATACATGTGTGAATATATAGACAAACAGAGTGTCACTAGTATGCCTCTACTTGACTAGCTTGTTAATCAAAGATGGTTATGTTTCCTAACCATGAACAAAGAGTTGTTATTTGATTAACAAGGTCACATCATTAGTTGAATGATCGATTGACATGACCCATTCCATTAGCTTAGCACACGATCGCTTAGTATGTTGCTCTTGCTTTTATCCATGACTTATACATGTTCCTATAACTATGAGATTATGCAACTCCGTTTACGGAGGAACACTTTGGTACTACCAAACGCCACAACGAATCGGGTGATTATAAAGGAGTACTACAGTGTCTCCAAAGGCGGATGTTGGGTTGGCGATTTCAAGATTAGGTTTTGTCACTCCGATTGTCGGAGAGGTATCTCTGGGCCCTCTCGGTAATACACATCACTTAAGCCTTGCAAGCATTACAACTAATGAGTTAGTTGTGAGATGATGTATTACGGAACGAGTAAAGAGACTTGCCGGTAACGAGATTGAACTAGGTATTGGATACCGATGATCGAATCTCGGGCAAGTAACATACCGATGACAAAGGAACAACGTATGTTGTTATGCGGTCGACCGATAAAGATCTTAAGTAGAATATGTAGGAGCCAATATGGGCATCCAGGTCCCGCTATTGGTTATTGACCGGAGACGTGTCTCGGTCATGTCTACATTGTTCTCGAACCGTAGGGTCCGCACGCTTAAGGTTTCGATGACGGTTATATTATGAGTTTATGTATTTTGATGTACCGAAGAAGTTCGAGTCCCGGATGTGAACACGGACATGACGAGGAGTCTCGAAATGGTCGAGACATAAAGATTGATATATTGAAGCCTACATTTGGACATCGGAAATGTTCCGAGTGAAATCGAATTTCTGGGAGTATCGGAGGTTACTGGAACCCCGGGAACTATATGGGCCATAGTGGGCCTTGGTGGAAAGGAGAAAGGGCCAGCCAGAGGTGGCATGGCGCCTCCCCTTCCCCTAGTCCTACTAGGACTAGGAAAGGTGGGCCGCCCCCTCTCTCTTTCCCCCTCCGGTGAATCCTATTCCAACTAGGATTGGAGGGGGAATCCTACTCCCGGAGGGAGTAGGACTCCCTGGCGCGCCTCCTCTTGGCCGGCCGGCCCCCTCCCCCTTGCTCCTTTATATACGGGGGCAGGGGGGCACCCTAGAACACACAAGTTGATCCTTGAGATCGTTCCTTAGCCGTGTGCGGTGCCCCCCTCCACCATAATCCACCTCGGTCATATCGTAGCGGTGCTTAGGCGAAGCCTGCGCCGGTAGAACATCAAGATCGCCACCACGCCGTCGGCTTGTGGAACTCTCCCTCCCGTAAGCTCTGCTGGATCGGAGCCCGAGGAGCATCATCGAGCTGTCACGCGTGTCAAGAACCCTGAGGCGCCGAGTAACGGCGCTAGGATCGGTTGGATCGCGAGGAGAACGTCGACTACTTCCTCTATGTTGTGAACGCTTCGCTTGGTCTCACGAGGGTACGAGACAACACTCTCCCTCTCGTTGCTATGCATCACCATGATCTTGCGTGTGCGTAGGAAATTTTTGAAATTACTACGTTCCCCAACGGTGGCATCCGAGCCTAGGTTTTATGGTTTGATGTTTTGCACGAGTAGAACACAAGTGAGTTGTGGGCGATACAAGTCATACTACCTACCAAAGATGTCATACTTTGGTTCAGCGGTATTGTGAGATGAAGCGCCCGGACCGACATTACGCAGACGCTTACGCGAGACTGGTTTCACCGCTGCGAGCACTCGTTGCTTAAAGGTGACCGGCGGTGTCTGTCTCTCTCACTTTAGTTGAACTGAGTGTGGCTACGCCCGTCCTTGAGAAGGTTAAACGGAGTCTATTTGACGAAGTATCGCTGTGGTTTTGATGCGAGATGAGATTGGTTCTTGCTTAAGCCCGTAGTAGCCACGTAAAATTTGCAACAACAAAGTAGAGGACGTCTAACTTGTTTTTGCAGGCATGTTGTGATGTGATATGGTCAAGACGTGATGCTATATTTTATTGTATGAGATGATCATGTTTTGTAACCGGTTATCGGCAATCGGCTGGAGCCATATGGTTGTCGCTTATTGTATGAAATGCAACGCCCGAGAATTGCTTTACTTTATCACTAAGCGGTAGCGATAGTCGAGAAGCAATAGGTGGCGTGACGACAACGATGCTACGATGGAGATCAAGGTGTCGCGCGGTGACGATGGTGATCATGACGGTTTCGGAGATGGAGATCACAAGCACAAGATGATGATGGCCATATCATATCACTTATATTGATTGCATGTGATGTTTATCCTTTATGCATCTTATCTTGCTTTGATTGACGGTAGCATTTTAAGATGATCTCTCACTAAAATTATCAAGTAGTGTTCTCCCTGAGTATGCACCGTTGCCAAAGTTCGTCGTGCCGAGACACCACGTGATGATCGGGTGTGATAAGCTCACGTCCATCTACAACGGGTGCAAGCCAGTTTTGCACACGCAGAATACTCAGTTATACTTGACGAGCCTAGCATATGCAGATATGGCCTCGGAACACGGAGACCGAAAGGTCGAGCGTGAATCATATAGTAGATATGATCAACATAAGATGTTCACCATTGAAAACTACTCCATCTCACGTGATGATCGGTTATGGTTTAGTTGATTTGGATCATGTGATTACTTAGATGACTAGAGAGATGTACATCTAAGTGGGAGTTCTTTAGTAATATGATTAATTGAACTTAAATTTATCATGAACTTAGTACCGATAGTATCTTGCTTGTCTATGTTTGATTGTAGATAGATGGCTCGTCTTTGTTGTTCCGTTGAATTTTAATGCGTTCCTTGAGAAAGCAAAGTTGAAAAATGATGGTAGCAATTACACGGATCGGGTCCGTAACTCGAGGATTATCCTCATTATCGCACGTAAGAGTTACGCCTGGATGCACCGCTAGGTGCCAGAACTCTTCTGCCGATGATGTAACCGACGACGTTAAGAACGTCTCGCGAGCAAAGCGATGACTACTCTATAGTTCGATGTGCCATGCTTTACGGCTTAGAACCGGGACTTCAACGACGTTTTGAACGTTATGGAGCATATGAGATGTTCCAGAGTTAAAGTTGATATTCCAAATGTAATGCCCGGATTGAGAGATATGAAGTCTCCAATAAGTTCTATAGCTGCAAGATGGAGGAGAATAGTTCGTCGGTGAGCACATACTCGTAATGTCCGGGTATTACAATCACTTGACTCAACCGGGAGTTAATCTTCCGGATGATTGTGTCATTGATGTAATTCTTCAATCAACGCCACCAAGCTACAAAGGCTTCGTGATGAACTATAATATGCAAGGGTTAGTAAAGACTATACCGAGCTCTTCGCAATGCTAAAGGCTGGAGGTAGAAATCAAGAAGGAGCATCAAGTGTTGATGGTCAATAAGACCACTAGTTTCAAGAAGAAAGGCAAAGGGAAGAAGAAGGAACTTCAAGAAGAACGACAAGCAAGTTGTTGCTCAGAGAAGAAACCCAAGTCGGACCTAAACCTGAAACCGAGTGCTTCTACCGCAAGCGATCGTCCTCGAAGCGGAACTGCCCCAAGTATTTGGCGGATAAGAAGGATGGCAAGGTGAACAAAGGTATATGTGATATACATGTTATTGATGTGTACCTTACTAGAGCTCGCAGAGCACTGGTATTTGATATGGTTCATTGCTAATATTTGCAACTCAAACAGGACTACGGATTGCTTAACACCGCAAAGGACGAGGTGACGATGCGCGTGGGAAATGGTTCCAAAGTCGATGTGATCGCAGTCGGCACGCTACCTCTACATCTACCTTCGGGATTAGTTTTAGACCTAAATAATTGTTATGTGGTGCCTGCGTTAAGCATGAACATTATATCTGGATCTTGTTTGATGCGAGACGATTATTCATTTAAAATAGAGAATAATGGTTGTTCTATTTATATGAGTAATATCTTTTATGGTCATGCACCCTTGAAGAGTGGTCTATTTTTGATGAATCTCGATAGTAGTGATACACATATTCATAATGTTGAAGCCAAAAGATGCAGAGTTGATAATGATAGTGCAACTTATTTGTGGCATCGCCGTTTAGGTCATATCGATGTAAAGCGCATGAAGAAACTCCATCTCGATGGACTTTTGGAGTCACTTGATTATGAATCACTTGGCACTTGCGAACCGTGCCTCATGGGCAAGATGACTAGAACCCGTTCTCCGGTACTATGGAGAGAGCAACAGATTTGTTGGAAATCATACATACGAGATGTATGTGGTCCGATGAATGTTGAGGCTCGTGGCGGATATCGTTATTTTCTCACCTTCACAGATGATTTAAGCGAGATATGGGTATATCTACTTAATGAAACATAAGTCTGAAACATTTGAAAAATTCAAAGAATTTCAGAGTGAAGTTGAAAATCATCGTAATAAGAAAATTAAATTTCTACGATCGATCGTGGAGGTGAATATTTGAGTTACGAGTTTGGTCTACATTTGAAACAATGCGAATAGTTTAGCAACTCACGCCACCGGAACACCACAACAGTAATGGTGTGTCCGAACGTCGAATCGCACTTTACTAGATATGGTGCGATCTATGATGTCTCTTACAGATTTACCGCTATCGTTTTGGGGTTATGCTCTTGAGACGGCCGCATTCACAATGAATAGAACACCGTCAAAATCCGCTGAGACGACACCTTATGAACTATGGTTTAGCAAGAAACCAAAGTTGTCGTTTCTTAAAGTTTGGGGATGCGATGCTTATGTGAAAAAGCTTCAACTCGATAAGCTCGAACCCAAATCGAGAAATGTGTGTTCATAGGATACCCAAAGGAAGCAGTTGGGTACACCTTCTATCACAGATCCGAAGGCAAGACATTTGTTGTTAAGAATGGATCCTTTCTAGAGAAGGAGTTTCTCTCGAAAGAAGTGAGTGGGAGGAAAGTAGAACTTGATGAGGTAATTGTACCTTCTCCTTTACTTGAAAGTAGTTTGTCGCGAAACCGTTTTCGAGACAACTACACCAAATAGTGAGGAAGTTGATGATGTTGATCATGAAACTTCAGATCAAGTTACTACGTAACCTCGAGATCAACCAGAGTAAGATCCGCACTGAGTGGTACGGTAATCCTGTTCGAAGTCATGCTACTAGATCATGATGAACCTACGAACTATGAAGAAGCGATGGTGAGCCCAGATTCCGCAAAATGGCTTGAGGCCATGAAATCGAGATGGGATCCATGTATGAAAACAAAGTATGGACTTTGGTTGACTTGCCCGAGGGTCGGCAAGCAATAGAAAACAAGTGGATCTTCAAGAAGAAGACTGACGCTGACGGTAATGTTACTATCTACAAAGCTCGACTTGTCGCAAAGGGTTTTCGACAAGTTCAAGGGATTGACTACGATGAGACCTTCTCACCCGTAGTGATGCTTAAGTCTGTCCGAATCATGTTAGCAATTGCCGATTTTATGATTATGAAATTTGGCAAATGGATGTAAAGACTGCATTCCTGAATGGATTTCTGGAAGAAGAGTTGTATACGATGCAACCAGAAGGTTTTATCGATCCAAAGGGAGCTAACAAAGTATGCAACCTCCAGCGATCCATTTATGGACTGGTGCAAGCATCTCGGAGTTGGAATAAACGTTTTGATAGTGTGATCAAAGCATTTGGGTTCATACAGACTTTTGGAGAAGCCTGTATTTACAAGAAAGTGAGTGGGAGATCTATAGCATTTCTGATCTTATATGTAGATGACATATTACTGATCGGAAATGATATAGAATTTCTGGATAGCATAAAGGGATACTTGAATAAGAGTTTTTCAATGAAAGACCTCGGTGAAGCTGCTTACATATTGGGCATCAAAATCTATAGAGATAGATCAAGACGCTTAATTGGACTTTCACAAAGCACATACCTTGACAAAATTTTGAAGAAATTCAAAATGGATCAAGCAAAGAAAGGGTTCTTGCCTGTGTTACAAGGTGTGAAGTTGAGTAAGACTCAATGCCCCACCAACGCAGAAGATAGAGAGAAAATGAAAGATGTTCCCTATGCTTCACCATAGGCTCTATCATGTATGCAATCTGTGTACTGACACGATGTGTGCCTTGCTATAAGCTTAGCAGGAGGTACCAAAGTAATCCAGAGTGGATCATTGGACAGCGGTCAAGAACATCCTGAAATACGAAAAGGACTAAGGATATGTTTCTCGATATGGAGGTGACAAAGAGCTCATAAACGGTTACGTTGATGCAAGCTTTGACACGATCCGGACGATTCTAAATCGCAGACCGGATACGATTTACACTAAACGGAGGAGCCGTCGGTTGGTGCAGTTCTAAACAAAGCGTCGTGGCGGGATCTACATGTGAAGCGGAGTACATAGCAGCCGGGCGCAGCTAATGAAGGAGTCGGATGAAGGAGTTCATATCCGATCTAGGTGTCATACCTAGTGCATCGGGTCCAATGAAAATCTTCGTGACAATATCGAGCAATCGCCTTAGCAAAGGAATCCAGATTTCACAAGAGGACCAAGCACATCAAGAGACGCTTCAATTCCATCCGGATTTAGTCCGTGGGAGACATAGAGATTTGCAAGATACATACGGATCTGAATGTAGCGCACCGTTGACTAAGCCTCTTCCACGAGCAAAACATGATCAACACCAAGACTCCATGGGTGTTAGAATCATTACTATGTAATCTAGATTATTGACGCTAGTGCAAGTGGGAGACTGAAGGAAATATGCCCTAGAGGCAATAATAAAGTTATTATTTATTTCCTTATATCATGATAAATGTTTATTTTTCATGCTAGAATTGTATTAACCGGAAACATAATACATGTGTGAATATATAGACAAACAGAGTGTCACTAGTATGCCTCTACTTGACTAGCTTGTTAATCAAAGATGGTTATGTTTCCTAACCATGAACAAAGAGTTGTTATTTGATTAACAAGGTCACATCATTAGTTGAATGATCGATTGACATGACCCATTCCATTAGCTTAGCACACGATCGCTTAGTATGTTGCTACCGCTTTTATCCATGACTTATACATGTTCCTATAACTATGAGATTATGCAACTCCGCCACGGAGGAACACTTTGGTACTACCAAACGTCACAACGTGAATCGGGTGATTATAAAGGAGTACTACAGGTGTCTCCAAAGGCGGATGTTGGGTTGGCGATTTCGAGATTAGGTTTTGTCACTCCGATTGTCGGAGAGGTATCTCTCGGCCCTCTCGGTAATACACATCACTTAAGCCTTGCAAGCATTACAACTAATGAGTTAGTTGTGAGATGATGTATTACGAACGAGTAAAGAGACTTGCCGTGCGAGATTGAACTAGGTATTGATACCGACGATCGAATCTCGGGCAAGTAACATACCGATGACAAAGGAACAACGATGTTGTTATGCGGTCCGACCGATAAAGATCTTCAGAGAATATGTAGGAGCCAATATGGGCATCCAGGTCCCGCTATTGGTTATTGACCGGAGACGTGTCTCGGTCATGTCTACATTGTTCTCGAACCGTAGGGTCCGCACGCTTAAGGTTTCGATGACGGTTATATTATGAGTTTATGTATTTTGATGTACCGAAGAAGTTGAGTCCCGGATGTGATCACGGACATGACGAGGAGTCTCGAAATGGTCGAGACATAAAGATTGATATATTGAAGCCTACATTTGGACATCGGAATGTTCCGAGTGAAATCGAATTTACCGGAGTACCGGGAGGTTCTGGAACCCTCCGGAACTATATGGGCCATAGTGGGCCTTGGTGGAAAGGAGAAAGGGCCAGCCCTAGGTGGCGTGGCGCCTCCCCGTTCCCCTAGTCCTACTAGGACTAGGAAAGGTGGGCCGCCCCTCTCTCTCTTTCCCCTCCGGTGAATCCTATTCCAACTAGGATTGGGGGAATCCTACTCCCGGAGGAGTAGGACTCCTGGCGCGCCTCCTCTTGGCCGGCCGCCCCCTCCCCTGCTCCTTTATATCACAGGCGGGGGCACCCTAGAACACACAAGTTGATCCTTGAGATCGTTCCTTAGCCGTGCGGTGCCCCCTCCACTATAATCCACCTCGGTCATATCGTGGCGGTGCTTAGGCGAAGCCTGCGTCGGTAGAACATCAAGATCGCCACCACGCCGTCAGGTCGACGGAACTCTCCCTCCTGAAGCTCTGCTGGATCGGAGCCCGAGGAGCGTCATCGAGCTGACGCGTGTCAAGAACTCGAGGCGCCGAGTGCTTGGCGCTGAGGATCGGTTGGATCGCGAGGAGAACGACGACTACTTCCTCTACGTTGTGAATGCTTCCGCTTCGGTCACGAGGGTGCGAGACAACACTCTCCCTCTCGTTGCTATGCATCACCATGATCTTGCGTGTGCGTAGGAAAATTTTGAAATTACTACGTTCCCCAACAATCGGCGACAAACAAGCAAAATGCTGCGAAGAAGAAGCTTCACCATCGCGACGGGTCGTGGCTACCTCAAAGCCCGCCTAAGTGGTCCAAGGTGAGCATGATCTGCTTGAAAAAGGGATCGAACCGAGAGATAATCGTTGGCCGGACCGTTGCGGACTTGGTTCTTGAGGCTGGCGGAACCTTGGACCTATGTGAGGAAGTGTCGATGGGCCAGACGAGCAAGCGCAAACACCATCAAGAACCTTCGACACTATATCGATCTGCAAGCAGCGAGGGACGTTCCTTCCAAACAGGAGAAGGACGAGCTCACAATGGCCCTTGGGAATCTTGAGCACCACGGACGGACACGAGGCACGCCAGCTCCATTCCGTGGAAGGTTGGTTTTCGGACGCAGGGGTTACAAAACCCACGAGAGGAGGAAGAAAGCGGAGCAGGACCAAATGCAAAGGCGCTGCACAAAAGGGTAATGGGGCTAGAGGAACGAGAAGAGGTACGAGAAGCGGCAGATCGCAACAAACGACCTGCCAAGCTTCCCGGCTACCCCGCCATCTCGGCGGAGAAGCGGCGTGGCTTCCACCAAGCCGCTTCACCGGAGCATGTCTTGACGGCTCTGCCAGCTATCCGTGGATGGTATCACGAGTCTCAAAATTGCCACATTATGGCGCGATGGATGAATTTGAAGGTCAAGGCGGCTGTTGGCCAAGTTTATCCTAGTAGACCGGCACAACTTATCACCGCCACCGATTCCGAAGGATATGCTAAGGTGATGGTGGATGAAATAACGGAGGATTTGAGGACCTCGTGCTTGAGCACCCTACCGGTGAAGGGGAGACTAGGTTGGGTTCGCTCAAGACTCCATGCCTATGGCGGAAGGAGCTCATCAACCTTCAGAATGGACACCTCCGCCTCCTCCTCCTCCTCCCGTGAGTCGGGCACTCCGCCTCCTCCACCGCCTCCTCCCCCGTGAGTGACGATCGGCACGCGTGGCGGCACTCCGCCTCCTTCTCCGGCGGCGTGGCGGCACTCCGCCTCCACCTCCGCCTTGCGGCAAGGGCGGAAGAGACCCGCCGCCGCCCGGCTGCTCCGGCGTCGTAGTCCTTCTCCTCCGCCTCGTAAGCAAGCACGAAGAAGACAGACGCCTTGCTGGGCCGCTCCGTCTGCTCCAAGCGTCTAGCAGCACAAGAAGAGGAGAGAGGCAATCAGACATCGGTCCACCTCTAAAGCCTCTAGAGAATTTTACGTCGAGAGGACCAAGGAGGAAAACAATACGATCGTGCAGGCCCACGTGAAGGAGTTCTTTGAAGGGGTGAAAGCAAAGAGACATCCACCTCAGGAGGAGAAGGTAGATCCGGTGAAAGCAAAGCGCACTCTCGATGCCCTGAGGAAACTACCAAAGTCTCCGTCGAGAACCAACTATGAGCGCATTACTGAACAGACATATCTCCAAGCCAAGCGGTCGGGAACTACTGTTAGTGATAAAAGGTTAAAAGATCGAGCAAAGGGGAAAAAATTGCGCCTTCGGCGAACAAACACGACAATCGTGCCCCCCGCTTAATGTGTCTAATCCTCCGGGGGCGGTGGCGGTTATGGCAATCTTGAAGATTACACGACGATGCACTTCCCGATTTCATGGAGGTGGGACGAATTGAGATCTGATCAGAAGCCTCTCGTCAAAGATGAAAAATCTCGACAATAGTGATGCGAAGATTCCATAGTTGGTACATGAAAACCTGCAGAGAGTCCGAGGGAAGAACAGTTTGTATCTCGAACATTAAAGAGGAGCACGACCTCATTTCAAATGATCATTGTGTGTTCCATTTGAGGAGTTCTTGAGTTCTTCAATCAAAAGGCCCTCGATAAATTAATGGTCTTTTGCTCGCTCTGTAAGTACTATTTCGTCATTAAGTCTCTATATATAGCTCGGCTCTTTCATTGCATGTATTTATAATTAATTATCCTCAATATATTATGCAGATTGAAGATAAATCGAGTGCAAAAACAAGAAATTTATGATATTGGGTTCATTAACACAAATATCATAGATGTATTCTGGTTGAAAAGCACCTCAAGAGGCCGAGGACAACTTGCTACAATCGTTGATCAAAAATCAAAACAAAGATACCATACTCTTTCCTTACAACGCCCGTGAGTGTTACTTGTCGTGTGCATATTCAGTTTCCTTATTACTCGGCGAGGTTATAGTAATGTAATTGATGAGTTATGCATGCATGCACAGTACCACTATGTTCTTACGGAGATTAAGCTTGAGCGTGGACTAGTAACCGTCTTAGACTCGAGACGGAAAGATCCCGAAACCTATGCGGACATCAATTGAAATGCTCGAACAAGTAAGTTCAATCGATCATTATCGCACCATATCGGCAACTTTTGTTCATTTCCGATATCTCAAGTAATAATTATTATTTTCTTTGTCTTGCAGGGTTTGGAATAAGTTCACCGCACAAGCTCCGGATCGCCAAGGAGCTACGATATACATACCGAAAGTAAGTACTCTTGGCTAGCTAGTTGCGGCGCATCTCCGTTGATTCTATAGCTATACTTTCATCAATGCCATTTATAATGCTTCATTATCGTTTGATTGACCTCTATTTCTCGTAAAGTGCTTGTGGCGGGAGGAAGGAATGATTTACGTGGATACTATGTGTGCGAGTTCATCCACAACGTGACTTTGAAAAACAAGCGGGGCTACTCTAGAAGACAATATGAAGTGCGTAAGCAATAATATTCACAATTTCATTTTATTACACCATCATTTCTATTGAGTTTCATTCATATATATGTATTAATTAACCCCCTTCTTCAAATTAGACGTGGCAGATGCGGGATGAACTCCTAGAACCAGATCGCATGAAAGCAATTCAAGAGGAATTGGCGGGATTCTTTCTTGAACACCTCATCAGTAAAGTCGGAGAATACCATGTGGAAATTGATTTCAAATGCTAGGGGTTTGTAATTAAGAGATCTTATACATATTATACATGTATGTAGCTAGTAAAAAACTTGTTGTTCGACCAATCTCTCGGAGAAGGAGAGGTCGATCGATCACTTCTCTCGGTATGCATGACGAACTTCTGTACTGAATGGTTCTCTCGATCACTTATGTATATATACTACGTAGCATCGACCAAGCACGGACATAAGAGAGGACACTTCTCTCTATTAATTATCTAGCTAACACAATATACGAAACACCTAAATTAACCCCCCAAAACCCCCAACCCCCTCCTTTCAAAAAAAAACCCCAGCCACTGGAATGCAGACGCGTGGATGCCTTTTGGTCCCGGTTGGAGCCACCAACCGGGACCAAAGGCCCTCGGCTGGGCTCGGCGATGAGGGCCACGTGGAGGCACATTGGTCCCGGTTCATGTTTGAACCGGGACTAATGGGTGGAGGTATTAGTAACGACCATTAGTCCCGGTTCATGAACCGGGATTAAAGGCCCTTATGAACCGGGACTAATAGGTGTTTTTCTACTAGTGTCTATAGTCACCTATTATGTGTTATGATCCGACAACCCCGAAGTGACAATAATCGGGATACTTCTCGGTGATGACCGTAGTTTGAGGAGTTCATGTATTCACTATGTGTTAATGCTTTGGTCCGGTACTCTATTAAAAGGAGGCCTTAATATCCCTTAGTTTCCATTAGGACCCCGCTGCCACGGGAGGGTTGGACAAAAGATGACATGCAAATTCTTTTTCATAAGCACGTATGACTATATTCGGAATACATGCCTACATTACATTGATGAACTGGAGCTAGTTCTGTGTCACCCTATGTTATAACTATAACATGATAAATTGCATCCGACATAATTATCCATCACTAATCCAATGCCTACGAGCTTTTCACATATTGTGCTTTGCTTATTTACTTTTCCGTTGCCACTATTACAATTACTACAAAACTGCTACAATTACTTTTGCTACCGTTACCGTTACTTCCATACTACTTTGCTACTAAATACTTTGCTGCAGATACTAAGTTATCCAGGTGTGGTTGAATTGACAACTCAACTGCTAATACTTGAGAATATTCTTTGGCTCCTCTTGTGTCGAATCAACAAATTTGGGTTGAATACTCTACCCTCAAAAACTGTTGCGACCTCCCATACTTGTGGGTTATCAAGCAGCAATCATATCACCTAGACCATGACTTTATGTATCTATAACCTTCCTCCTTAGTTGTGCATGAAGTGGAAGTTCATTATGATGTCAGTGCTCATCCAAGGCCCTAAGCAACCCGGCAACGACATTGATGTGTACCTAATGCCATTAGTTGAAGAACTTTTACAGCTGTGGGGTAAAAAAGGTGTGCGTGTGTGGGATGAGCACAAATAGCAGGAATTTGACCTACGAGCATTGATGTTCGTAACCATCAATGATTAGCCTGCTCTTTGTGACCTTTCAGGACAGACAAACAAGGGATACAACGCATGCACACACTGCTTAGATGAGACTGAAAGTATATATTTGGACAAATGCAAGAAGAATGTGTAGCTGGGACATCGACGATTTCTTCCGACCAAGCATGCCTTGAGAAAAAAGGCAAGCATTTCAAAGGTGAGGCAGGTCACCAGAAGAAGCCTATCCTCCGTAGTGGTGATGATATACTTGATATGGTCAAGGATTTACAAGTAATCTTTGGAAAGTGTCTTGGCAGACAATCTATTCCGAATGACGATGACAGACACACACCCATGTGGAAGAAGAAATCTTTATTTTGAGACCTACCCTATTGAAAAGACCTAGAGGTCCGCTCTACAATCGACATGATGCACTTGATGAAGAATATAGCTAAGTTGGGTTAGGCTACTTGTGATGAAAGAAGCCCATCAAGATTCAAGTTACTTATGGTTAGAATCTAGAAGGTGCTCAAGGTATCCATTGCTGCCCTACACAGAACAGATACATACACACAGTAGTCGTATGTTTTAGGCTAGGTTAAGAAAAGAGAGAGGGTTAGTGAAATCCATCCATCTGACGGCGGCGAAATTGAGATTTGGATTTGGGTTTGGGCCGGACGGCGCCTCATCCTTTGTCTTTGGGGTTGGCAGCGGACGGAGGATGCAGCAGGGCACATGTTGATGATAAGCACACCCATTTTTTTATATTGTACGATAATAAATAATAATATAAAATACTCATGTGTTATTATTTTTGTTGGGTCCGAATAACTGCCACACGTGTGGCGTCGACGGGAACCCGCCCGCACGCCTCGTGTGGCATGGACGGGAACAGGCCCGGACGACCACGTCCGTGCGCACAAACGCGCGGCCCGCACGTCCGTTCCATGCCAACCCGCCAAGCCCTTGCCCGTCCGCAAGCCGACCACGCTCAGACGACCAACCAGATTCGGTCTCCGATCCATCCCCTCCCTCGTCTACCGCCATCGTCCCCCACCTCTCGAACCCCGACCTCCGTCGCCGGCCATCTCCGGTTGCCATGGCAAACAGAGCAGATCCGTAAGGCACTCCCACCTCAAAACCACACCCCAACCCTCCCCACCCCCAGCCCCAAACTCCAACCAAGCCCTCCGAAGACGATCATCTAAAACCCAGGTGAAAATCTCCCGATCTGAACCTTCTCATCCTTAATAGCAGAAAATCTCCCGATCTTGTGTTGGATCTATGCTATAGGGGTAGAACACTACATGGTTCAGTGTGTAGTCGCAATTGCCAGGCAGAGTACACCAGATCTGCCATGTACTAACGTTTGAAATTGACTTAATTTCCTAGTTTAATTGACGCAAGTAGTTGGGTACGAAAAAGGACGATAGGGGCAAAATTTTGGAATGAAGAGGGCTGGAAGAAATTAATTGCCACTTGTGTATAACGACAGTTGCCACCTTTTGTTGTCAGTAGCTGCCACCTATTATGACCCGTCGATTGCCATCCATATCTTCTGTGTGCAAGCAGCAGAAGAATGATGTTCTTGTGGATTGTTGATGCATTCTTGTTCATGCGGAGATTGAGAACGCATTGGAAAAGAAGGGAGACACGGAAAGAATGAATCACGAAGGTGGCGCTGGTGATTGGGGTTCTCAAAGGCCAGAAACAGCCCCTTGGGATGCAAAGCAGTCTGATCGGCTCATCTCTTGGCCGTTCTGCCACTCATGGAGCAAGAGATGCGGCGAGGTATGATGCGTGCTATCAAAAAGAAGAGAACAGTTGCCATCTTCGTGATGATGAAGATGACATTCTACTTATGTCGTACACTATCATTTTTTAGCAGGTTCTTATGACCAAAACACAATTAGGGAGGCCCCGTGGCAAGTTCACTCGCAAGGCGCTAACACTGACAAATGTACGGGCAGCCAACTTCAACTAGCTTGTATGGACAATCAAGGTAATGTAAAAACGACAAAAAAGAGCGCATAATGCTGTGGACATGAAAAATGAACATGCAAAAAAACTGGCAAAAGGACTCACGACTTACCGCGGTGTGAAAATGCAGAGCCTTCGTGCAGCGCATGGCATCACGCACCGCCAATGTACCTGCCATCGACGTCATACACAGGTCAGTCCATAAAATAAGGTGAAGTTGCGGATGATCAATTAGCAGAAGGAGCATAGGTGGCAACTGCAATTGCCATGACTGGTCATCTGCAGTTGCCATGTATTAGAAAACTACATTTGACATCCCTGCACATTTGCTGTCGCCATCCATGGACAAATGTAGTTGCCAGGGGAGAACAACTGCAGTTGCCATGCCAGTGCAACTACATTTGCCATGTCATGGCACTGCAGCTGCCATGGAGGAACAACTGCGGTTGCCATGCCGATGCAAATACATTTGCGTTGCCAATAAAACTGCAGTTGCCACATCAGGGGCAACTGCAGTTACTGTGCTAGCACAAAATACAGTTGCCATGAATTTGACCAACCACTGCTATGCACACAGGTTATTACGCTGGTGGTACCCCGGCAAACGTCTCGTGGCAACCTTCACAAATTGCAGGTGGGGGTAGTCATTTTGGTGTCCCAGGCAACACGGGAAGGTCGAATGCAACACACCAAGGTAAGGGGAAAAAAATCTGAACCAGGAAAACAACAGTACCTTTGATATTTGAAGTTATTTACATGCAAAAACAAACTAGTTGCCATGTTTGTTGAAACAGTAGCTGCCATCACTGGACAGCTATAGCTGCCGTGCATGCCCATGCACAGACTCGCGGCTTGCTGTTTGAAAAATTATGTCGTGCAAAATCACTCGTAGATGGTGTGATCCGTTGCGATACACATGTTATTCAAACATAAAACTTAAATCTCGTACCTGTTTTCCCTATCGCAGGCCTACAACTACGCTTAAAGAAAGAGGACATCTATCTTTGGGAGCTCGAGCGCACGGAAGACGCGTTCCACCAGCCAGCAGACACTCGTGTGCAGCACAATTTTGAGCCACGATCGGGAATGGCAATCATTCCAGCAATACAGACAAGCACCCCTTTGAACACAATCACTGACAACACTCAAGTAGAAGGAACTGCCGCCGATACTGAAGTGAATGATGAAAGTGACGATGAGGCAGAAGATGACGAAGATGGTGGGCAATCAGAGATCGTGCCTCAGCCACCGTACATTGGGCAGAGATTTGAATCGTTCGAGGAAGCAAAGGAATACTACCAGACATATGCAAAGTTCCATGGATTTGCGGTTAACACCGAGTACCATAGAAAAATTAAGGAAACTAATGAGTACAACAGAGGTGAGATGAGGTGCCACAAGGCACGGAGGAACAAGAAGGTGAAAGGTGTTGCGCCTGTCGTTCCGGAACGAAAAAGAGGAATCATTCTCAAGACGGGATGCCCTGTCCGGTGTAAGCTAAACGTAGATGGAACACAGTATGTGGTCACTGAATATTTTGACGAGCACAACCACAGTCTCATAAAGAAGTTCGACCTGGTCAAATTTCTGACCGCCCACAGAGGATTCACCCCAGTCGAAAGACAACCAGAAGCTGCTACATGATCGTAACGCCGGTCCATCAAGAATGGTCCAGATACTATCACTCATCCACAGCAAAAAAGGGAAGTTGAGTAGCATGCCCTACATACCGGCCGACGCCACAAACCTACGTGCCAAAGTATCAGTAGAGAGAACAGTGCCGACATACAGGCCACAATTGCCTACTTCGATGAGAAAGCAAAGGAAGATCCAGATTTCTTCTACAGGATAAGGTTGGACGATGAGGACCGTGTCAGGAACATGTATTGGGTGGATGGTGCTGCAAGGAGAGCCTACAAACATTTCGAGATTGCATTTCGCTCGACGCGACGCACCTCACCAATATGTACAAGATGCCATGCGCTCCGCTCATAGGAATAAATAACCACGGTCGGTCGTTGCGGTTAAGGGCGGGCTCGTTCGAACGAAGACACGGATGGGTACGTCTGGTTGTTCAAGACCTTCTTGGAGTGCATGGATGGACTTGTTCGATGAACATAATAATGCATCCGAGGATTTTAGCATGCGTGCGAGCATAGAGGGGTCTTTCCGCTGGCGAGGCACGTGCACCGCAGTGCACATAATAAAGAAGGCCGAGGAGACCCTAGGACCGTTCTTTGCTGACCATCCAGAGCTGCACAAGGCATTCGAGTTATGCGTGGACCACAGCTTGACGGTCGAGGAGTTTGAAAGGAGCTGGATGGCCATGGTTGAAACGCATCAAGTCCAAGACAATGAGACGCTTGCTAATCTGTGGGAGAAGCGAATGTACTGGGTGCCCGCCTACTTCATGTAGTGCTTCTTCCCTTTTCTACAGACTACGCAGCGCAGCGAGGGGTTCAATGCTGTGTTGAAGCGTCGTGAGCCCCGGCAACTCATTGCCACGACTTACCAAGCAAAGACACAGCTCGCAACAAAAAATTTCAGGATCGAATGCAAAGAAGAAGCTACCACCGCTAAAGCGGCGAAATTGCTAACATACTTACCAATGGAGAGGCAATGAGCAAGATATACACAAACAAGATCTTTAACAAGTAAGTCGGTTAGCGTTACGGTCTTATTTGTGCAAAAGCACTAGGGCAAGAGCTGCCATATAGAGTGCAAATGCGATTGCCGTGATATGCGATTGCCATGTTTAATGCAATCTTGTTTGCCATGCTTACTCATTGCAGTTGCCATGTTTTGATGAAATTTACATTTACAATGCTTACTCGGATACATTTTACATGTTCAATGAAGTGCCGGTGCCATGTTTAATGAATCTACTTCAATTGGGGCATGTTGGTATGCAAATGCCAATGTCAACTTAAAAATGTCATCTTGTCAACACATATCTTTGAATATACAAATTGCCATGTTTAATAAAATGCAAGCGCCATGTTTGTTGAAAATGCAATTCCCATGTTTCTTGAAATGTAAATGCCCATGTTTGATGCAATGTGCTTCCATTGGGGAAAACATTGGTGTGGAAACGACGATGGCTAGTTGAAAATGTATCTGATTGCCATATCCGGTGTCTAGCTGATTGCCATGTTGATGTAATGCGATTGCCATGTACGGTGTCTTTGCGATTGCCATGTTCGATGTGCTATGTTTGCCATGTTCAGTATAATATGATTGCCATATTCAAAAACAAAAATCTATTTCTATTCCCATGACAGCATAACGTGCTACAAAAAAAGGATCGCACAATAGATTAACATAAAGCACACAAAACTTGCAGATTCCAGGAAGAAATAAAGCGTGCCAGCATGTTCACGGCTTTCCAGGTGGACGAACATACGTTCAAGGTGTGTTCTATTTTGGGCATGTCGGATTCAGAACCTGAAGACCCAAACAAAGGAAGGAACTACTTCGTGAAAGCCTCGATAGGCGAAGGCGAGTACTACTGCCAATGCTGCAAGTTCGAACGAGACGGCATTGTGTGTTGTCACATACTAAAAGTGATGGACATGAACGCTGTGACACGGATGCCCCGCCATTTCATAAGGCGACGATGGACTTGGGACGCTAACGACGCGTTGGCGCCGCAGACAACACACGCGGTTCTGGCTGTGCATGACGAGAGACCTGAGTCAACCATGGAAGCCGTGAGGCACGTAGTGCTGACAAAGAACTATGCTGAGCTAATTGATGAAGCGTGCAAAAGTGATGAGACAGCAAGAGTCGCAGAAAAACACAGGAAGGCGCTGAAAAGAGAGCTTGATGAGATCAAGAAGAGGAAAGCTGAGGAAGCCTTACACCGGTTCCCCCGCACATCAAGTGTGCCTTCATCGACGGGCCATCGTCAAAACTTCGGACATAGGATGCGGAACAGCAAGCACACAAACTCGGTCAGAACCCACCCCGTTCCATCACAAAGGGTCGCCCAAGAGAGATAAGGTACAAGTCAGGATTGGAGATTCAAGCAAAACACAAGAAAACGAAGAAAGCGGCGGGCAATCCATGAGCAGAAATTTGGGCATTGCGGCATGGTCCTTGTGGACATTTTGTTTTGTACCCTGTACCATGAGATTTTTTGTTTTTAAAATTGGAAGAATAACTACTGAGGAACATCAGAAAAGGAAAGGAACAAATTCATTGACTGCAGAAATGCAGTTGCCATGTTATGGGTGCTTAAACTGTCATGTTATGTGTATTAAATCTGCCATGTTATGTGTATTAAATCTGCCATGTTATCTGTATTAAATCTGCCATGTTATGTGTACTAGAAATATGCCATGCTATTTTATACTAAAAATATGTCATGCTACTTTGTACTAAATATGCCATGCTAGTTGTACTGGAGCTGCCATGTTAGTTGTACTGGATCTGCCATGTTAGTTGTCTTCAGATTCGCCATGTTAATTATGCTTGATCTGCCATGTTGTTTGAACTGTAATTGCCATGTTCGCTGTGCTTAAAATATGCCATGGTATTTGAAATGACTGTGCATGACATATATTTCCATGACAAATACCACACGGTTTAGAGAAACATAGTGTGTTGTGGGCAATGTATGGAAAATCAAGTTGGACAAAGGCGGAACGTGCATAAGCCGCAGCCAAGGTTGTGGCTGCATGATCAACCCTGCCCCCCATGCTAGCCGGTGCTACCCCATGTATGTTGAACTGCATTTGCCATCTGTTTTGAAACATCATAGACGCAATCAAAAACAGCAAAACTGGTGATGTATGCGATGAAACCATTGTAATAATGATAAAACATAAAAACATATGTGCATTAACACCTAAAAATAGGTTCACGTCCACACATATATTACAGAACTACTAAAAATGTCGCTCACACACCACCACTACATAGTGGCGTACGCTGGGTTGCAGTCGCAACATAGCACACAAACATAGTTTTCGACCATAACAAGATAGATAAGTACCTTACATTCCTCAGCAACAGAATGTAAGGTATGCGTCCGGTGTCTAACACCACATGATCACTTGTACTTCTTGTTGATTTTCTTGAAAGCTTCCTCCACGAACTCGCGTGCTCGGATCGCTTGTTGAAATCTTCGTTCGTCAACCGCCCACGTGTGGATTTTCCCGAGCTCAACAATCGTTGTAACCGTGATAACGGGACGATTACGCCTTCCCACTTTGCAAAGTATTCCAAATACAGGAAAGCCGCGATCCGCATCTTGCACGAGAAAAAGACTCAGATGAACACACAAAAAAGGACAGACATAGCAAAGATAGACTTCAATTCAGATGTGACAAAAAAAAGAGGGGTTGCATTGATGTAAACGGCACATAAAACGAGGGGAAAAAGAAATTACGTGTTCCCTTGCTTCACAGTCGCCACATACTCAATCGGGAAATGTCTGATATGGACCTTTGAATTTTCGTAGTGACGGTTCCATGTCTCTTTGAGGTTGTTGATGAAGAATTCGGCATGCGTAGTAAGATCTGAATCAGCTCCCGAACGGATTGAATCAAGCACCTCGAAGCGTTGGTTCTTCAGGTCCAGACAGATCGCATAGTGGTGACCACACTTGTCGTGTTGGGCATGTGGTGCAAGCTCCTGGAACATGGGGAACATGACCTGCATTTAAAAAGTGAAGAAGTGAGAAGCAGAGTTCACATAAAAAGAACAGCAGAGGGACAAAAAAATTAGAATCATGTAGGATGTTTTTTGGTTATGGGTGGGGGTAGTTGAAGGAAAGTTGCCTTCCATGTATGTACAAGATGTGCCGTGCATTTCGCAAAATCAAATTGCCACATGGTTCGCACGGGATGCACAAAACAAAAGAAGAAAAATGTGCATGGCAACTGTTGCCACATGAAAAACATCTGACCACACAATCAAAAAGTGCAGAAGATGGCAAAAACCACACCATGTGAGAAAATAGTGCAGACAGGGGAGGAGTACTCACGTATTTCTTCAGTGTTAGCTTGAATTCACCGTGCTGAGCGAAATTCTTCCTCAAAATTTTGTGGTGGAAGTCACCATCCCATATTCTGCATGTCACGCTGTAATGCATGATGACCTTGTCGGCGCACATATCGATGTGATTGTTGATGTAGTCGATCCCGCATGCAATTACATTCGTCGACATTTTACCGTTTGGCCTCACGGACTTGGCGAGATCACCCAGATCGACGTACGTCGCTCCGCATTGAATGACTTTGGTTCTGTCCAAACATGAGCTGTATGAAAACGACATAACACGGAAGAATCATGCCTGCTAAGTAAAAAGATATATGAAAGAACAAAAACGTAAGCGCATTATGTATAGGGAGTACGAAGAAAAAAAGATGAAAATGTTAAAAAAAGAACAAAGCAAAATGAGTGATTATAGGGTGTGGTCATTTACGCTTTCAACTCCTTCATGTGCTTGCTGCTGGACCTCGCATTTCCAAACCCCTTGATGATGTAAATACTAGGTCATTCCTTAGTGGCCCCGAATTCGGGCTCGTAGTCTTCCGCGGAGGTGTGTGAACTACCCTCATTGCCTCACGTAAACTGTGGGTCGCGCTCGATGGTATCCTCGGTTGCCGCCTATGCGATCAAGTTGGAACTTGATTGCCCTTGCCCTCGCGATGTCCTCCTCTGCAATGCTGCCTCCTCAATCTTGCGGTAAGCTTCGTCAAGTGACGGTGAAATTTCCTCAGGGGTGCCTGCAATGATTCAAAAAATAAAAATAAAAAAAAGTGTGTTAGGATAAGGAGAAAGTCAGAAAACATATGGATTGTGAGGAAATAGGGTGTATGATGTGAGATGTAGGTAGAAAAAAGTGGGGAAATTGCCATGTGTGGTGCAACTACGGTGGCCATGTCATGGCAACTACAGTTGCCATGCAGTTGTGATGAATTACCGTTCAGATGGCCTGTGGTTGCCATGTCACATCAAATGCAGTTGCCATGTTGTGTCAACTCCACTTGCCATGTGATTACCGTATAGAAAAATGCAGAATGGTAACAAAAAAAAATGCTGGTGACATGGTGTGGCAAATCCTGTTGCCATATGTAATGCACTATATTTGCCATGTGTCAGCAAATACAGTTGCCATGATGAATCAACTTCAGTTGCCATGTGTTTACCCAAATGTCAAAATGCAGCATGGCAACAACCAAAAAAATATATAGGCCATGGTGCATCAAAATCCACTTGCCATGTCATCACACCGCAGTTGCCATCGCAAGTGAGAACACCCCGAAAAGAATATGATTGGGACAAAATTCAAACTACAAAAAGATGTAGACACGAAAATCGTAAGGACATGACAAGTGTACCTTGCACAATTGGCTCATGAACTTGATGACCTTTCCGCCCTCGACCATTGGCTGCACCATCATTGCGTATATGCCTCTGGAAAAGCAAAGGCAATCGGCATAGATCATGCACCACCGCTGGTCTTGACTTATGCCAAGGCTAAAGCTCGGTGGGGTAAATGCCATTGCGCCTCTCATTCCCTCTCGCCGGATCACGAACGATTTGCGGGCGTAATCCAATGGTGAAAGATCAACAAACATATCCGAATCGGCCGCCTGAATGTTCGGGCTGTTTGCACGGCAGGCGTTGTGTCGTGATATCAGCAATTTTCATGGCAATCTTCTTGTTTGGGTCAGGGGACACCAACATCGACCGGCAGCTTGAAGTGCGCAGATTTATGTTGGGGATTTCCATCGCGGGTAAAGGCGCGATCTGCTCCGGCCGCTCTGCGTCACTCGTGCCGGCCTTTGACAACCGCATCGGTTGTGCTCGTCTTCTTGGGTTGTCCATCACATTGCTTTGGGCGGTTGGCGGAACGGTGTGGATGCAGAACATACCTGCACTCATCTCTCCTGCTCCTAGATCTGGCCGGTGCATTGGGTACGACCGTTGGTTGCTTACGGGCCGCGACGCCTAGGTGGAAGACCAAAGACGCGCCACGGTAACCTTAGCGAAGATTCGCACCGGCTGTGGGCCGGAGCTGTTGTGCCGTGACTCTCACCAGAGATGGCATATCCTTATGAATCGCCGCCTCGGGCTTCGCTGTGGACACAGTGTGCCATCACGCACGCGCTTGGAGTCGATGTCGAAGAGCGGAATCTTCCTTGCCTATGTTCGTCTCGAGCGCCCACTTCAACACTTGTCGATGGGGTGGCGTGGCTCATCATGCGGCATCCTTCATTGCGTAAGAGTTGGCAATATTTCGGTATCTGGCAGATATCGACTCATCACTTCCCGATGTGCGGATGCCTGTTGTTCTAGCCTGGGCATCCGCAGCCGGCGGAGATGGTCGGCCACTTGCATCAGTGTTGGTGGGAGCAGTCGTCGGTGCATCAGCAGTATTGTCGCCGGGTGCCTCATGTACATTTGAGTTGCCCCCCGTTGACAACTTTGAATGTAGTCGTTCAAGCGGATCATTGATGCTATGCTTGGCCCCGCGCGTAGTAGTCTTCTTCACCCTGCAAAAAGAAAAAAAATCACATGAGAAAGGTTTGAAAAAATGAGCAAAAATATGTTTTGCAAAATGGTAGAAACCTTAAAGTGAATGAAAAACAAGTGGAAAGTTGGTAGTTGCCATGTAATGGGAACTTGAGTTGCCATGTGTCATGGTTAGAAGTTGCCATTCAGCAGTAGTTGCCATGTTAGCAAAATTGAAGAATGAAAAATAGATGTAAGTTCTGTCAGGAATACAATTTGAAACCTGTGTGTGGGATGATCTCACAAAGCCATAGGTAAAAAATGGCAGTTGCCATTAGGTAGAGGGTTAGATGCCAGTTGCCCTAGATGACAGTTGCCATGTAAAGACCAAATATGAGTTGCCGTAAACTAAAAAAATGAAGGAAAAATCATTTGGGGGAAGAGAGGTTGCCGCGTGGGTGACGGTGACAGAAGATCATGTGACAAAGCTGAACAAATAGCATTGGAAAAATCAAGGAAAAAAACAATATGTAAATGAAAGCACATGGATGAACATACTTCTTGACTGGCTTCCTCAGGTCTGGCAACACAACAGGATCCCCGGTGTTGGTCGTTGTCGTACGAGGAGACGACAGTGGAAGGGTGTCACCAAGAATGGGGCACCTTTGTTCAAGCAAGCGAAGCACGGGTTGGCGTTGGCGCTGTTTCTTCAGAATCTTTCGTCCACGGTGATCGGCTCACGCAAAAAACAGATGGAGGGAAAAAGGCAAGGTGGCAAATGTCAGACAACAAACCCGTTGCCGCGCTTGGCAAAAAAAAAGTGCAAAGAAAATGGATGAGATTGTTCCAAGAAAATAGACACAGCGGAAAACTAGAATTGAAAGTCGAACCTCCTCCTGGCAGCTACGGGATCGGTCTTAGACTTCTTGCCATGAGAACCCCGCCCAACATCATCTGGAGCCCTCCCCTCCTTGATGGCAACACCCCTTGGCCTCTCATGACCATCTGTTACATCACTTTCTCCGGTGGGGGCATCTGTTGCATCCTTGCCCCTGTTGCCGCCTCTACGAACTTCACTTGTTCATCGTCATCCGTGTCCCGATGCACATTGTCCATGTCGTCGTCGTCATCCTTGCCGAGGCCGCGTCTCCATCTACATCATCTTGTGTGTCGCGGGCTCTTGGGAATCTGTTGTAGTCATACCGCCACGGCAACCGGTTGGCCGATGTACGCTTCGGGACAAATGAAGTGAATCGCCTCGCAACCGCTGCGTCGTTGTTAAAGGCATCGAGGGACGCCCATCCTCAACCAACTTCCCGAGCAATCCGGTCATTAGGAAGCAAACCGCCCAATTAGATGCTCAACTGGTGCCCTCGCCTGTCCACGAAAAACAAGAAGCATCAACAACAACCCGTATTGAAGTCACTTGCACAACATCAACATGTAATCCACAGCAAACCATGGATGTAGACATTTTGATTACCTCAGAAGGGCAAGACGGAGCTGAGTGCACGTCCATCCACTTTCCAAATTTTTGAGGCCCCCCCAAACACGCTGTAGTCTATAGCATGCTTGGCCATCAGCTATGAAAAACAAAAAAAGAAAATGTAAGCATGCCTTATAAACCACGGACGGTTGCGTCATGCCAAATTCGTAAGCATGCCGTGTGAAAAAGACATAAACAAAAACTAACTTGTGGTTTTCCATACGTGCCATCAGTTGCCACATGCGTGGCGAAAGCTGACCTTGACAATACCGATGGTCCACGCAACAAAGAACTTGTGCGTAGGCGGCGGGCCTCCTACCCCAGTGAAATCCACGGTGGACAAATCAAGACAGTCGACATACATGAGTTGATTTAAAACAATTTTACAAAGAAATGAAAATATCAGTTGCCATCATGGGTACTTTGTAGTTCAAAAAAAAGAGCAGGATAATGTATGATCCAACAATAATATGTATGTGCTAGTTGCCATCATAGTGTGATGGCAGCTGCCATCCTACTGTGCTAGCAGTTGCCATGCTAATATAAAGGCAGTTGCCACATTGTCAGTACGACAATTGCCACGTTGTCATTATGGCAGTTGCCACATTGTCACTATGGCAGATGCCATCTTGTTATGACCAGATTGTCATGCATGAGTAAAAGTGTGTTATAAACAAAGAGTTCACACAGAGATCTGGTAAAAATAAATACCATTAAATGCAGGCGACAACCCTTCTGGTACATCTTGTTTTTGAAAGCATCGTGGAGAAAGTCGGCAATAAACTTACACCAGTTCATATTCTTCAAATTTTTCAGATTCTCCTGCACCACACAAAATTTCAGGGCAAAAAAGTTTGCCGCGTCACAAATCAAATGGAAGAAACGCAACGAAAACACTAGCAGTAGTAAGGATGGATCATTCACCAGGATGGGGAAACATTTGTTGCTTGGGCGAAGAGAAGTGGTAGGCGCGAAAACAGCTGAGATGAGGTACATGAGTAGCTTCATCTTGAAAACTTCTCCGTCGTCGTCATGGCTGCGCCGAATCTGCCAAGATCTGAGGCGTGTTCGGCATGGACTCCAATCTAGGAAACAAGCGGGCTAACAGCTCTTCCTTGATCTCATTATTGACCTCAGACAGACTTTGATATGTCCACGAGGCACACCCAAAGTGCGTAACACGGATTCCTCATTCAATGGAAGTCTTCCCGTCCGGAATCACGAATTCCTCGGAGGCGGATCGTATATCTCACCAAGCCGATCGCAGACTGGGGTTGACAAGGTTCGTGCACGGACATCCATCGAACCTACATACCCATCTCTCGAACAACTCCCTTTTGATCGTCGGTGAATTTGTCAATCAACACGATCGACGCGTTCTGGGAGGCTCATTGCGAATCGTTTTTCTTCTGCAAAAAAGACACAAAAGTGTTGAGTGTTGCCATGTTTTTGCAATGTCATGAAAATTTAGTTCATGATGGACGACTGCAAAAAGATCTAGGTGCCAACAAATAACATAAATTGGGAGGAGGGGGGCGGGTGTGCGGACAGTTACCTCATCGCCCTCTTTTCTCCGTCCAGTTGCCCGATTACGTTGAGGTGGATCTATGAAATCGTCGTCATCATTTTGATGATCGCCACGAGCCATTCTGCTGATGTAGGAACAGACCAAATTGTTAAGGGCGAAAATGTAAATGCAATGGGTAAGCATTTGCCACCTAATGAAAAAAGGTCAACTATTTGAATGCAAATGTGGTTGCCATATTATGCGACCATTTGCCGCCTTTCATATCTCAGACAGGCAATGACATTGTGTTCACATACTATATTGCCACATGATTATACAATCCAAGTGGCAAACACGCACACTCGATATGCACATTAGTTCCGTCCAGTGCTACCGATTGTGGCAACTATCAAAGTGTGGAAAACTGTCACAAATAATTCAGAAAAAAAACAGGTCTCACAAATGAAAAAGCATGTTTGTGGTTACTATCATGTAAATTCAGCAAAAAATCCGTTTGCCTCGTGGAAGAGTGTGTGTGTGGCAACTATCTCATTCATTCAGTAAAAATTAGTTGTCCCTGTGTGTGAGCTTGAACACATTTGTGGCAAATGTGACAGTCAGTTTCAGAAAATATGTTGCCGCAAAAGAGAACACATTTGTGGCAACTGCCACATTTGTTCAGGTAGTTTAGTTGCCACACATTTGTTCACGTTCAGTCATACTGCCATGGTTGCCACATAATTTCGCTTACAATTCAAACCCAAAACTAAACTAGATCTAGGTTTCAATGGCAACTACTTCGACCTCAAAATCACCCTTACAATTCTCGCGCGAAATGACTGCAACCCCAAATTTCGAACCAATGCGCACCAAAACAACCCGGCGGACAACTCTCAAATCCAAATGCAAAACTAATGTGTGCCTCCGAACAGGCATAACCTCATCGACGATGCTTGCAATGCTGGCGCATTTAAACCGCCCACTCCCACCAAGCAACGGCAGCACATACTCTGGCTGGCGCCGCCGAACGCGCAGCGCAAGACCGCCGAATCGCCGGAATCTCTAGGAATCGGATCTAGAAATCGAGCAGGGAGGAAAAGGGAACAAAATCGGGGAGGGATGCGAGATGAAGCGAGCATTACCTTCAACTCAAGACGCGTTCGGCGGCGCCGCTCCGCCCGGCGAAGCACCACCGACGGCGGCGAACACCGTCGATTATTCCGCCCGCTGTCGCCTTCTCCTCGCCTTCTCTTCCGGTGGTTTGAAGTGCGAGTGGGTTGTGCCGAGAATCGTCGCGGGGTGAGTGAATGGAACCGTGAGGAGAGGTGGAGGGTGTGCGGCGTGTTTAACGTCGGCCATGGCCGGAGCGTGGCGTCTTGGCGCATGGCGCTTCCACCGCGACGCTCTCGATGGCGGCAAATCACGATCGCGGATGGCAACCACCGTCTTGGCGAACCCACTCGCATACCGCACACGAGACTCGTCCTACGTGGCGCCGAAAACCAGCCCTTTTGCTCAAAGATTCGTGCGTACCGAAGCCAGCGGCGATGCTTGCGTGTGGACGGAGTGGTGAACGCCCACACGTGTGGGCGTTAACATTTCCGTTTTTGTTTTGTTTTGTGGAATAAATCCGAGCTACAACAATATTCGTTTTGAGCTAGTACACGGATACACATAGGAGTATCTTATAGGCTAGGCTAGGGTAGGCTAGGTTAAGAAAAGAATCGGACGGCGGTGGGATTGAAATGTTGGATGTTGGATGGGATCGGACGGCGCCTAATCCCTCATCCTTTTGGCTTTGGATTTGGCTTTGGCAGCGGAGGGGAGGGGATCCATCCATCCTGAGAGTCCAACCCTTGTCCTCTCCCCGTCCCCTACCCCTACCCCCCACCCCCGGCCGTCGACTCCCCACCGCCGCCGCCGCCCCGCGACGGGTCAGATGTCAGCCGGCCAGCCGAGGAAGCGGCCGCCGAACGCGCCCCCGCCCAACCACCAGCAGCACCAGCAGCAGCACAGATCGAGCAAGCGGGCGAGGCCCGAGCAGCCGCCCCGCTCCCCGCTGCTCACCCTCAGCTCCCACATCCACCTCCGCTGGGATGACCGCTCCAGCCGGGCCCTCCCCGCCGACGACCAGATCGCCATCCCCTGGCGCCATCTCGCCCCCTTCCTCGACTCCCCGCCCCGCGCCCCCCGCACCCTCGCCCTCGCCGACGTCGCGCCCGTACCCAGGCGGATTTTCTCGCTCGGCGACATCCCTCTCCTCGGAGGCCTGCTCTCCTACCAGGTACACTACTACCTTTGTTTCACTACTTTTATTACTTATCTGCTCCATGTCTATTCTATAATCTATATGGATGGATGGATGGATGGATGCCTGCTAGGTCTGGGACGCCTGCCTAACCGAGGCCGACAGGAGGTTTCTTGCTCGCTTTCTTCCGGCCGGGTCTGACGCCGAGGAAGCAGTGCAGGATTTGCTCACTGGCGAAAATCACCACTTTGGGAACCCCCTTCTAACCTGGCAAGTACTACTTACCATTCCTACTTTACTTGACCGAGGATGATTCTGCTCATGGTGTCTTCATTCACTCACTTTTGGTATTTATATTCCAACAAAAGAAGGTCATTGTTACTTGAAGCAACTACTATTTTACCCATGACTGCTAACTAAGTGTTAGGAACTGATGATTGCTACCCCTTTTTGTGCATTGTTACTTATGCTGTCTTCACTTTGGTGCTTGTATTTTATATCAAAAATATCAATGGCTGTTGGTGTTAAGGACTGAGGATTGCTACTAGCTTTTTTTATTCCACGCGTACCTCTTGTCCAATACCTACTTTTTTTTACTCAATCATGACCAGTTTCAGTCAAGACTGGAATTCCCACCTCTTTCTTCCATGTAAAAAAACCTTTTCCTCCCCATACATACACTCTTAATTGCCTCATACATGGGACCAATATTGATTTTTTCCTGCTCCACTATCAGTGTAACAAGCAACCTTTTTTTTCTTCTTTTTTGCGATGACACAACTTTAGTTAGTTGGCTTGCAGATTTTTAATGTTATAAGGTTATGACTGGTATGATGCAATCCTTGTGCCTGATCTATATTTTTAAAGAAAATTATTTATATTCAACAAAACAAGGCCACATGCAGCAAATTTTACTTGCACAGTGGCTTTTTCTTATGCATGAACGTAATTGCATCAATACCAAATTAAAGTATTGCTGCCTCTGGTGCTGCTCTTCAGACAAAATTGCTGTCTGTTGCTTGACGGTTCCGTCCTCACTTATTCATAATTTCTGTTGGGTATGAGCGCTCATTAGGTTCTGTTGCACTCCAGGTCCTCTGCTCTTTGCTCTGGTGATCTTCATCCAGACGCTGTCCTTAACAAGGAGCAGCAAATCAGAGCTGATAAGAAGGCATATCATGCACAGTTGAAGAACTACCATTCCGAGTATGACAAAATGCAAATAATCTTCTCCATTCTGCTCATATTGCAATGCAATTCTTAATAACGCCCTAACTACGCAGCATGACTGAGACCGTCACGAGGTGGAGGGACAAATGGTTAACTTGTGACAATCCAAAAAGCTTGTTCAGGTTATTCTCTCTCCCTCAGATTTTACTTATTCAATGCTTTCGCTTCTACATCTTATTGGTAGTTGCTCGTTCATCCCCAAAATGACCCACTTGTCAAACAACCTTTGAATAGTTTTATGATTCACTGAGATTTAAGGAAGTTTCTTTTTAAGCATCTAACTTTTCGAGCTCCTTTTTAGTCCTTAAGCTTCTGGCTCGCCACCTAGCCTTTAGGATTTATCATTGGATTGGCGCTTCCTTTTTTCTTATCTTGTGAAATATATATCTCATATTTTGTTACTAGTTTGAATACCCTGGTGATACTTTGTTAGTTGCTACTAATAGTTCAACTGCTTCCCATTGGCTCTTACAAAAGGAAAAGCTCATGTGTTTTGGATTATTCTGACTTGAAGCCTATTATTGCTTATCTCGTGTAGGGATAGCCTTGCTAAACAGCGACGAGGGGACAGGCAGTCATCCGGAGAAAATGTCATATTTTCTAATGCTCCTAAGAATGCAATACCCATGAAGGTTGTACGAAACGGCGACGTCACAAAGTATATGTCATATATTAAGGTAAACTTTTTGGTGCTTAGAATAAATTTCTGCTTCCGCTATGCTGGAGTGAAAATGTAAATAAAGTCCAAGCCATTGCAGTTCTTCTTAACATAATATAACCAATCATATATCACTTCTGTTTCTAATGCAGTGTCAAGCTTTAATTTGCTTGTTCAACCCAGTAGCATCGAATTCATTTAGGACTAAAGTAACTGTTAGATCTGACATAAATCCAGTTTTCTGAAATACTTTCCTAGAGGACAATATGTTGAATTCTTGATTGTTGCATCCATTAGCCACAGCCGATAGTAATATATCATGTTCCCCTTACGAAGATGCCATATTGTTGGATGTATCTACCAGCAATTGTTTTTAATGTACTGCTGACGTTATGCTGATCTGGAATCACAGATTTACTTTGGTGTTCCTATTATTCAGGTCAGCAGGGCTCAACATGATCTTGTTAAGAGAATGAAACAATCTGGTGATGGCATTCAGACAAGACATCTTGTTGGTGTTATTGGTGATATTGATAACTTTCATGTGAAACCATATGAGACATTGATGGAGGATGAGAAACAGAAACTGCACGATCATTGGTCAGTAATAATATCTTAATTTTGTTTGTTTTTACTTTTGATGGGTCTTTTCTTACGTCAAACTATACCCATGCTAGGGTCATTCTGTCATGTAAAGAACTCCCTGCTGCTTTCAAGGCCCGCCGGGAAGAGAAGTTGATTGCTGAGAAATTAAGGAGGTCACTGTGCCTTGAAATTGCAGAAAGGAATATGTCTGAGGTGGAAAAGGTTTGTTATGCCTTACCATTTTGAGCACTTCTACTTTTATATGAAGATCATGATTTGGAATTTACTTCTGTATGAAAATAAACTGGATTTTTCGCTTAGATGGGTTGAGCGCACATGATGTCAAACTGATTGCACGTGCATCTCTAACAAATCCTGGACTAGGATGTACTCCCTCCGTTCCAAAATAGATGACCCAACTTTATACTAAAGTTAGTATAAAGTTGAGTCATCTATTTTGGAACGGAGGGAGTAGATGCTTGGTTCAAAAGACATGCTGTTGATAGTATTTGGTACAGCTATACATCTATTGTGCACGAAAATAGCGGTTTCTTACTACACATTGCCGCCCAATGGGTCATTACAATTTTATGATGGCAATGTATTAGTAATCATGCAGCACTGTCGGTTTAGGCACCGAGCAAGCATGAAAATTTTTAAAGCATTTCTTATTTATTATGTATTCATTTAAAAGTTATGATTAGTTTCTAACAATCTGCCTTCTAATTTTTTTATGAGAAGGCAGAACAGTTAGGTGTCAGAACCGCAGAAGTTGGACAAGATGGTGCTTATCGAAATGGTGGCACCTCAGATAGACAGGAAGAGCTGGTAGAGCACTCGCCTCAGGATGTGCCGCAATCCGGGAATAATAGCAGTGCAGGTCTTGAAGATGAAGAAGATGCCAATGATACAAGTGATACTACTGATACATCCACAGACTCTCATGACAGCCCAAACACGACAGATCAAGATGGCAATGACACAAGTGATACAGGTACATCCACTGACTCTCATGACGGCCCAAACGTGACAGATCAAGATGTTATGGACACGAATAACACGAATATGCCTACCCAGAGTCAGGGCACCTCAGACGAGCAAGATGAAGAAGTTGAAAAGATCAGCAGCACAAGTGCTAAAAGTGGTGACAGCTCAGACGCACAAGATGAAGCCCCTGTGGATATAAGCTGTAGGAACGGAATCTCTCAGAGCAATCCAGGCATGGAAGATGATGATATGGAAGATACCAGCTGCAAAGATGCAACTCTTCAAGACCATCACATTCCAGATATGCAATCTCAGGAGCCCAAGGCCATTAGCGGCACGATCTCACCTATTCAAGGTCTCAACAGCCCAAATATGCTAGTTCAAGATTGCAAGAAGACTGGCTATATAGGTTTTCCTATTCATGTTCATGGCGGTTTCAATGAGCGAACTGACGACTTGAAGGACATGTGCTACCCGAGTGCCTCAACTGGACATGACAATGAAAATGAGATGAATGGAATGATTCTTGATCAAAGAGAGACTGATAATATCACAATGATACCCTCTGATGGTACCTTGAGCAGACAAAATAATGTGAAAGGTCCTGAACTAAAAGGGCCTGCAGAATGCCAGAAAGAATTATGGCAGCCAGCAAGCCCTGTGGATTCCTTGTACCACCCTCCGGGGAATGGTCTGTACGCACAATCAGGTGCCCTGCAGCTTAAACATCATCCCTCTGGAGGGCCAGCAACTTGTATGGTTGACTTGGGGGTAGATAACAGAGGCAGACAGCAAGCTCAAATCAGTGTTCCTGCTGCACAACCGATGAGCAATTCAGCATCTCTGTTGCAACCATGCACCAACCAGCTAAACAGTGAGCAGCTCCTAAATGGCGCAAAGGGTGTCGGAATGGTCCCCTCATATTCCCTGGGACACGTGAATGGCATGAAACAGTCTATGGGCTTGCATTCCATGACAAACGGACACCTAGCTCAATCTGGTCTGGCCCAGGAGCAGATGCAGTTGCTTGGTGAGAGGCACAGCGGACTTTACTCGCAGCAAGTTGAGAACAACATCAACATGTATTCCAGTGCAACGCTATGTACTCAGAACAGCTTCCCTATGGTCGAGCCGCAAAGTTTTGCTGGTCACGTGCCTGCAGATCGAGGTCGTAGCTGGTTCCCTGACGAGGACCAACCATCACATAATAATTGGTCTGGAATGGGGGGATCAAATGGCGTCGTTTTAGGCCAGGATCTGCCTGGCGGGGACGGGAGCCTTCTGAGTGTCCTGTCCCAGTACAAGCAGCAGGTATCTTCACGCCCGTTGGGGTCGGACCAGCAGCTCGTTGGAGGAAGGAGGAATCTAGTTCCTCCTCATGGTGCTGAGGGTATGGCTGGAAATATACTTGGCCCAGCCCCAGATATGTATGGTTACACCCACCAGAATAATGTGGCAAGCAGCCAGGTAGATGGCAACCTGCAATGGGCACATCCACATCCTTCTTCCTCCTCTGCTTGCTTCAGGCAGTTTGGTGGAGGCGGCCCCTGGTCAAGATAGGTAACCTACCTACCTTTTGAAGAAGGCATTTGTATAGGCTGTCCAATTTATTCCGAGATTGTGGGAGGGGCGGTTTTGTTAGATTTGAGGCATGATTTGTTTGTGTACATAGTGATGGCATGTGGCGAGGTGTAGATATGCGAGTTGCGGCGCAGAGAAGAAAGAGAATGAACGAATAAGGGCTTCTTCCCTTGAGGGCAACTCCATTTGAGGTTTAGATTAGAAGAATGTTTCTCCTCTTGTTGGAATTTACAGAATAAGGAGTAGCTTGTTTTGTAGTGTCAATGTGACATGGTGAATTCAAGAATTTGACTTCATTTAGTCGTACAATTTTGTCGCTGTACTTCATTTAGCTACAACTTTGTAGTGTCAATGTAACATGGTGAATATCAGATCTGTTGCAATGCCTTTGGTTGTGATTCAAACTGCTATGTGGAAACATGCCTCGCTTCATATGCAGTGCCGCTACCTTCTTATTTGAATATTTGGAAAGAGAGTTCCAAAATTTATGCCGTGTGACACGCATATGACCTAATATTTTATTAGTCAACTTATTATGGTTGACAATTTGAGTAGGTCATATGAGTTCTCTCAAGAAAATGGTCTTGCTTATGTAGCCTGTATCAGGAAATCCACACATATCCAAGGCATCACGAAAGTCATCCATGTAGGCTTGGCTGCGTTGTCCCACTATTTTTTCTTAATAAATAAATAAAACACCACCCACTTTATTTTATTAGATAAAATAGATACACGGTCTGTGAGGAAGGTTACAATTGCATTCAATGGTTCCTTAAGCCAATCATAAGTCACAAAATATCTTGCTAACCTAGCTAGTTCGCGAGGTACCTTATTTGCTTCTCTATTATTATAGTGTTCAAATCTAAAAATAGAAAAATCACAAGCGAGATGATAACAATTGTTGAAAATCGCAGCCGCTGCGCCCGTGGAACAGCCTCCATTGTTCATTGTCTCGATGACCTCCAGATTGTCACTTGATAACTAGACGATTGCACCCCATTCTTTGCGCCAAGGACATCCCATATCGAAGTGCCAAAGCTTCAACATCCAGGACATCTGCCCACTGATTCATCCATTTTGCATCATGTTTCCTACTGTTATTTATAGTGTTTTTATTCATTGTAACACTTTGTGGAGTAATTCCAATGTCTTTTCTCACAACATGCAAGGTTTACACAAAGAGGGACAATGCCGACAGTTGGAATTCCGGACCTGAAAAAGCTATGTCAAAGATACCTATTCTGCACATCTTCAAATGAGCTGAAATTTTACGAAAAATTATTTTGGATATATAATAAATATGGAGAAAAGAAATACCAGAGGGGGCCACCCAGGTGCCCACTAGGCACCAGGGCACGCCACCCCCTCTTCTGGTATATAAGGTCTTTTAACCTAGAAAAAAAATAAGGAGAGGACTTTCGGGATGGAGCGCCGCCGTCTCGAGGCGGAACTTGGGCATGAGCACTTTTGCCCTCTGGCGGACCGATTCTACCGGGGGAACTTCCCTCTGTGTGTGGGGGGGGGGTCAAGCCATCGTCATCACCAACGACCCTCTCACCTTGGGGAGGCCAATCTTCATCAACATCTTCAACAACCCCATCTCATCTCAAACTCTAGTTCATCTCTTGTGTTCAATCTTTGTATCAAAACCTCAGATTGGTATCTGTGGGTGACTAGTAGTGTTGATTACATCTTGTAGTTGATGCTAGATGGTTTATTTGGTGCAAGATTATTTGTTAAGATCCATTGTGCTATTTAATACCCCTCTGATCTTGAGCATGAATATTATTTGCAAGTAATTGCCCTTGTTCTTGAGGCCACCGGAGAAGTCATGTTGCAAGTAATCATGTGAATTTGATATTCGTTCGATATTTTGATGATATGTATGTTGTGATTCCCTTAGTGGTGTTATGTGAACGTCGACTACATGACACTTCACCATCTTTGTGCTTAAGGGAATGCATTGTGAAGTACTTATTAGATGATGGGTTGCTAGAGTGACAGAAACTTAAACCCTAGTTTATGCGTTATTCCGTAAGGGGCTAATTTGGATCCATATGTTTAATGCTACGGTTAGATGTATCTTAATTCTTCTTTCGTAGTTGCGGATGCTTGCGAGGGGGTTAATCATAAGTGGGAGGCTTGTTCAAGTAAGAACAACACTCAAGCACCGGTCCACCCACATATCGAATTATCAAAGTAGCGAACGCGAATCACACCAACATGATGAAAGTGACTAGATGAAATTCCCGTGTGTCCTCAAGAACGCTTTGGTTATTATAAGAGACCGTTCCAGCCTGTCCTTTGCTACAAAAAGGATTGGGCTACCTTGCTGCACTTTTGTTACCGTTACCATTACTTGCTCGTTACAAATTATCTTGCTATCAAACTACCTGGTACCGACAATTTTAGTGCTTGCAGAAACTACCTTGCTGAAAACCGCTTGTCATTTTCTTCTGCTCCTCATTGGGTTCAACACTCTTACTTATCAAAAGGACCACGATTGATCCCCTATACTTCTGGGTTATCAAGACTCTTTTATGGCGCCATTACCAGGGAGTGAAGCCCTCTTGGTAAGTGGAAATTGGTAAGAAAAAAAGTATATTACGTGCTGGAATTTACTATTACTTGCTACTATGGAAAACAATCCTTTGAGGGGTTTGTTCGTGGTATCTTCACCTCGACCGGAGGCACAAAGAGTTGCCCCTCAACCTACTGCACCTACTAAAAATATTGGTTATGAAATTCCTTTGGGTATGATAGAGAAACTGCTAGCTAATCCTTATGCAGGAGATGGAACACTACATCCTGATATTCACCTAATCTATGTTGATGAAGTTTATAGCTTATTTAAGCTTGCAGGTTTACCCTGAGATGAAGTTAAGAAGAAGGTTTTCCCTTTATCTTTAGGGGGAAAAGCATTGACATGGTATAGGCTATGTGATGATATTGGAGCTTGGGATTGGAATCGACTAAAATTGGAATTTCACCAAAAAAATTATCCTATGCATCTAGTTCATCGTGATCGGAATTATATATGTAATTTTTGGCCTCGTGAAACAGAAAGTATCGCTCTAGCTTGGGGGAGGGTTAAATCAATGTTATATTCATGCCCCAATCATGAGGTCTCAAGAGAAATTATTATACATATTTTTTATGCTCAGATTTCTCGTAATGATCAATCCATACTCGATACTTCTTGTGTTGGTTCTTTTATGAAGAAGACTATTCAATTAAGGCAGGATCTCTTGGAAAGAATTAAACACAACTCTGTAGATTGAGAACTCGATGAAGGTAAAGAGTTAGGTATTAAGCTTGTGTTTGATTGTGTTAAATCTTTTATGAATACCGATGCCTTTCACAAGTTTAGCACTGAATATGGACTTGACTCTAAGATACTGGCCTCTTTTTGTGAATCATTTGCTACTCATGTTGATCTCCCTAAAGAGAAGTGGTTTAAATACCTTCCCCCTATTAAAGAAAAGATTGGGGAGCCAGCTACAGTTAAAGATGAAACTATCATTTACAATGTTGATCCAATTGTGCCTACTGCTTATATTGAAAAACCAGCTTTCCCTGTTAGGATAAAGGTATTGGGGAACGTAGTAATTTCAAAAAAATTCCTACGCACACGCAAGATCATGGTGATGATACAGCAACGAGGGGAGAGTGTTGTCTACGTACCCTTGTAGACCGAAGCGGAAGCGTTGGACTTAACGTAGAGGAAGTAGTCGTCGTCCTCCCGGTCCGACCGATCCAAGCACCGTTACTCGGCACCTCCGAGTTCTTGACACGCGTACAACTCGATGACGCACCTCGATCTCCAATCCAAGAGAGGCTCGAGGGGAGTTCCGTCAACCTGACGGCGTGGTGGCGGTCTTGATGTTCTCTGTCGCAGGCTTCGCCTAAGCACCGCTACAATATGATCGAGGTGTAATATCGTGGAGGGGGCACCGACACGGCTAAGGAACGATCAATGATCAACTTGTGTGTCCTAGGGTGCCCCTACCCCGTATATAAAGGAGGGAGGGAGGAGGTGGCCTGCCTGTGGGGGCGCCATAGGGGGGGAAACCTACTCCAAGTAGGTTTTTCCTAATCTTATTTGGAGGGAAGGAAGGAGTACTAGTATTAGGAAGTAGTACTAGTAGTAGGAATAGGAAGAGGGAAGGAGAAAGGAAAGGGGGCCCCCCTCCCCAATTGGATTGGGCTGGGGCGCGCCTCCCTTGCTCCTTCTCCTTCCTCCTACATGGGCCCAATAAGGCCCATATACCTCTCGGGGGGTTCCGGTAACCTCCCGGAGCTCCAAACTTCTCCGGAACCTTTCCGGTGTCCAAATATATCCGTCCAATATATCAATCTTTATGTCTCGACCATTTCGAGACTCCTCGTCATGTCCGTGATCATATCCGGGACTCCGAACAAACTTCGGTACATCAAAATACATAAACTCATAATATAATTGTCATCGAAACCTTAAGCATGCGGACCCTACGGTTCGAGAACAATGTAGACATGACCGAGACACATCTCTGGTCAATAACCAATAGCGGGACCTGGATGCCCATATTGGTTCCTACATATTCTACGAAGATCTTTATCGGTCAAACCGCATAACAACATACTTTGTTCCCTTTGTCTTCGGTATGTTACTTGCCTACGAGATTTGATCGTCGGTATCCAATACCTAGTTCAATCTCGTTACCGCAAGTCTCTTTACTCGCTCAGAATCGTCATCTCATAACTAACTTATTAGTTACATGCTTGCAAGGCTTAGGTGATGAGTATTACCGAGAGGGCCCAGAGACACCTCTCCGACAATCGGAGTGACAAATCCTAATCTCGAATTATGCCAACTCAACATGAACCTTCGGAAACACCTGTAGAGCACCTTTATAATCACCCAGTTACGTTGTGACATTTGGTAGCACACAAAGTGTTCTTCCGGTACACGGGAGTTGCACAATCTCATAGTTGCAGGAACTTTGTATAAGTCATGAAGAAAGCAATAGCAGAATACTAAACGATCAAGTGCTAGGCTAACAGAATGGGTCATGTCAATCACATCATTCTTCTAATGATGTGATCCCATGAATCAAATGACAACACATGTCTGTGGTCAGGAAACATGACCATCTTTGATTAATGAGCTAGTCAAGTAGAGGTATACTAGTGACTATAGTTTTGTCTATGTATTCACACATGTATTATGTTTCCGGTTAATACAATTCTAGCATGAATAATAAACATTTATCATGATATGAGGAAATAAATAATAACTTTATTATTGCCTCTAGGGCATATTTCCTTCAGTCTCCCACTTGCACTAGAGTCAATAATCTAGATTACATAGTAATGATTCTAACATCCATGGAGTCTTGGTGCTGATCATGTTTTGCTCGTGAGAGAGGCTTAGTCAACAGTCGCAACATTCAGATCCGTATGTATCTTGCAAATCTCTATGTCTCCCACTTGGACTTGGTCCCGAATGGAATTGACGCGTCTCTTGATGTGCTTGGTCCTCTTGTGAAATCTGGATTCCTTTGCCAAGGCAATTGCACCAGTATTGTCACAGAAGATCTTCATTGGTCCCGATGCACTAGGTATGACACCTAGATTGGTAATGAACTCCTTCATCCAGACTCCTTCATTTGCTGCTTCAGAAGCAGCTATGTACTCCGCTTCACATGTAGATCCCGCCACGACGCTTTGTTTAGAACTGCACCAACTTACAGCTCCACCGTTTAATAAAAACACGTATCCGGTTTGCGATTTAGAATCGTCCGGATCGGTGTTAAAGCTTGCATCGACGTAACCATTTACGACTAGCTCTTTGTCACCTCCATATACGAGAAACATATCCTTAGTCCTTTTCAGGTATTTTAGGATGTTCTTGACTGCTGTCCGATGATCCACTCTGGATTACTTTGGTACCTTCTGCTAAGCTTATTGCTAAGCATACGTCAGTCTGGTACTGACATTGCATACATGATAGAGCCTATGGTGAAGCATAGGAACATTTTTCATTTTCTCTCTATCTTCTGCTGTGGTCGGGCATTGAGTTCGACTCAACTTCACACCTTGTAGCACACGCAAGAATCCTTTCTTTGCCTGATCCATATTGAACTTTTTCAATATTTTGTCAAGGTATGTGCTTTGTGAAAGTCCTATTAAGCGTCTTGATCTATCTCTATAGATCTTGATGCCTAATATGTAAGCAGCTTCTCCGAGGTCTTTCATCGAATTTTTTTTATTCAAGTATCCCTTTATGCTATCCAGAAATTCTATATCATTTCCAATTAATAATATGTCATCAACATATAAAACTAGAAATGCTACAGAGCTCCCACTCACTTTCTTGTAAATCTGAGCTTCTCCAAAAGTCATATAAAACCATATGCTTTGATCACACTATCAAAACGTTTATTCCAACTCCGAGATGCTTGCACCAGTCCATAAATGGAGCGTTGGAGCTTGCACACTTTGTAGGCACCTTTTGGATCAACAAAACCTTCGGCTGCATCATATACAACTCTTCTTCTAGAAATCCATTCAAGAATGCAGTCTTGACATCCATTTGCCAAATTTCATAATCATGAAATGCAGCAATAGCCAACATGATTCGGATAGACTTAAGCATCGCCACGGGTGAGAAAGTCTCATCGTAGTCAACCCCTTGAACTTGTCGAAAACCTTTCGCAACAAGTCGAGCTTTATAAACGATAACATTACCATCGCGTCGGTCTTCTTCTTAAAGATCCATTTATTCTCAATGGCTTGCCGATCATCGGCAAGTCAACCAAAGTCCATACTTTGTTTTCATACATGGATCCTATCTCGATTTCATGGCCTCCAGCCATTTTGCGAATCTGGGCTCATCATCGCTTCCTCATAGTTCGTAGGTTCATCATGGTCAAGTAACATGACTTCCGAACATGATTACCGTACCACTCAGTGCGGATCTTACTCGTAGACCCACGAGGTTAAGCGAAACTTGATCCAAGTTTCATGATCAATATCATTAGCTTCCTCACTAGTTGGTGTAGTTGTCACGGGAACCGGTTCTCGTGATGAACTACCTTCCAACAAGGGAGTAGATCTGATTATCTCAACAAGTTCTACTTTCCTTCCACTCACTTCTTTCGAGAGAAATTCTTTCTCTAGAAAGGATCCATTCTTAGCAACAAATGTTTTGCCTTGGATCTGTGATAGAAGGTGTACCCAACAGTTTCCTTTGGGTATCCTATGAAGACACATTTCTCCGATTTGGGTTCGAGCTTATCTGGTTGAAGTTTCTTCACATAAGCATCACAGCCCCAAACTTTAAGAAAGCGAGAACTTTGGTTTCTTGCCAAACCATAGTTCATAAGGCGTCGTCTCAATGGATTTTGATGGTGCCCTATTTAACGTGAATCGGCGATCTCTAAAGCATAACCCCAAAATGATAGCGGTAAATCGGTAAGAGACATCATAGATCGCACCATATCAAGTAAAGTACGACACGATGTTCGGACACACCATTTCGTTGTGGTGTTCGGTGGCGTGAGTTGCTGAAACTATTTCGCATTGTTTCAAATGTAAACCAAATTCGTAACTCAAATATTCTCCTCCACTATCGGATCGTAGAAACTTTATTTTCTTGTTACGATGATTTTCTACTTCACTCTGAAATTCTTTGAACTTTTCAAATGTTTCAGACTTGTGCTTCATTAAGTAGATATACCCATATCTGCTCAAATCATCTGTGAAGGTGAGAAAATAACGATATCCGCCACGAGCCTCAACATTCATCGGGCCACATACATCTGTATGTATGATTTCCAACAAATCTGTTGCTCTCTCCATAGTACCGGAGAACGGCGTTTTAGTCATCTTGCCCATGAGGCACGGTTCGCAAGTACCAAGTGATTCATAATCAAGTGATTCCAGAAGTCCATCAGTATGGAGTTTCTTCATGCGTTTTACACTGATATGACCTAAACGGCTGTGCCACAAATAAGTTGCACTATTATTATCAACTCTGCATCTTTTGGCTTCTACATTATGAATATGTGTATCACTACTATCGAGATTCAATAAAAATAGACCACTCTTCAAGGGTGCATGACCATAAAAGATATTACTCATATAAATAGAACAACCATTATTCTCTGATTTAAATGAATAACCGTCTCGCATCAAACAAGATCCAGATATAATGTTCATGCTCAACGCAGGCACCAAATAACAATTATTTAGGTCTAAAACTAATCCCGATGGTAGATGTAGAGGTAGCGTGGCGACGGCGATCACATCGGCTTTGGAACCGTTTCCCACGCGCATCGTCACCTCGTCCTTGGCTAGTGCTCGCTTATTCAGTAGTCCTGCTTTGAGTTGCAAATATTAGCAACAGAACCGGTATCAAATACCAGTGCTACTACGAGCTCTAGTTAGGTACACATCAATAACATGTATATCACATATACCTTTGTTCACTTTGCCATCCTTCTTATCCGCCAAATACTTGGGGCAGTTTCGCTTCAAATGACGATGCGCTTGCGGTAGAAGCACTCGATTTCAGGCTTAGGTCCAGACTTGGGTTTCTTCTCTTGAGCAGCAACTTGCTTGCCGTTCTTTTGAAGTTTCCTTCTTCTTCCCTTTGCCTTTTTCTTGAAACTAGTGGTCTTGTTGACCATCAACACTTGATGCTCCTTCTTGATTTCTACCTCCATGCTTTCGGCATCACGAAGAGCTCGGGAATAGTCTTGTTCATCCCTTGCATATTATAGTTCATCACAAAGCTCTTGTAGCTTGGTGGCGATGATTGAAGAATTTCATCAATGACACTATCATCGGAAGATTAACTCCGGTTGAATCAAGTGATTGTTATACCTGCACATTACGAGTATATGTTCACTTGTGAGAACTATTCTCCTCCATCTTGCAGCTATAGAACTTATTGGAGACTTCATATCTCTCAATCCGGGCATTTGCTTGAAATATTAACTTCAACTCTGGAACATCTCATATGCTCCATGACGTTCAAAACGTCGTTGAAGTCCCGGTTCTAAGCCGTAAAGCATGGCACATCGAACTATAGAGTAGTCATCGCTTTGCTCGCCAGACGTTCTTAACGCCGTCGGTTGCATCGGCGAGCAGTTGGCACCCAGCGGTGCTTCGGGGCGTAACTCTTACGTGCAGCAATGAGGATAATCCTCGAGTTACGGACCCGATCCGTGTAATTGCTACCATCATCTTTCAACTTTGCTTTCTCAAGGGCGCATTAAAATTCAACGGAACAACAACACGAGCCATCTATCTACAAACAAACATAGACAAGCAAAATACTATCAGGTACTAAGTTCATGATAAATTTAAGTTCAGTTAATCATATTACTAAAGAACTCCCACTTAGACAGACATCTCTCTAGTCATCTAAGTGATCATGTGATCCAAATCAACTAAACCATAACCGGTCATCACGTGAGATGGAGTAGTTTTCAATGGTGAACATCATCATGTTGATCATATCTACTATATGATTCACGCTCGACCTTCGGTCTCCGTGTTCCGAGGCCATATCGCATATGCTAGGCTCGTCAAGTTTAACTCGAGTATTCTGCGTGTGCAAAACTGGCTTGCACCCGTTGTAGATGGACGAGAGCTTATCACACCCGATCATCACGTGGTGTCTCGCACGACGAACTTTGGCAGCGGTGCATACTCGGGAGAACACTACTTGATAATTATAGTGAGAGATCATCTTAAAATGCTACCGTCAATCAAAGCAAGATAAGATGCATAAAGGATAAACATCACATGCAATCAATATAAGTGATATGATATGGCCATCATCATCTTGTGCTTGTGATCTCCATCTCCGAAGCACCGTCGTGATCACCATCGTCACCGGCGCGACACCTTGATCTCCATCGTAGCATCGTTGTCGTTTATGCCATCTATTGCTTCTTCGACTATCGCTACCGCTTAGTGATAAAGTAAAGCAATTACAGGGCATTTGCATTTCATACAATAAAGCGACAACCATATGGCTCTGCCGATTGCCGATAACCGGTTACAAAACATGATCATCTCATACAATAAAATATAGCATCACATCTTGACCATATCACATCACAACATGCCCTGCAAAAACAAGTTAGACGTCCTCTACTTTGTTGTTGCAAATTTTACGTGGCTGCTACGGGCTTTAAGCAAGAACCAATCTCACCTACGCATCAAAACCACAACGATAGTTTGTCAAGTTGATGTTGTTTTAACCTTTGCAAGGACCGGGCGTAGTCATACTCGGTTCAACTAAAGTTGGAGAAACAGACACCCGCTAGTCACCTGTGTGCAAAGCACGGCGGTAAAACCAGTCTCGCGTAAGCGTACGCGTAATGTCGGTCCGGGCCGCTTCATCCAACAATACCGCTGAACCAAAGTATGACATCTTTGGTAAGCAAGATGACTTATATCGCCCACAACTCACTTGTGTTCTACTCGTGCAAATAACATCAAACCATAAAAACCTAGGCTCTGATACCAATGTTGGGGAATGTAGTAATTTCAAAAAATTTCCTACGCACACGCAAGATCATGGTGATGATCAAAGAACGAGGGAGAGTGTTGTCTACGTACCCTCGTAGACCGAAGCGGAAGCGTTGACGCAACGTAGAGGAAGTAGTCGTACATCCTCCCGGTCCGACCGATCCAAGCACCGTTACTCGGCACCTCCGAGTTCTTGACACGCCAGACAGCTCGATGGCGCACCTCGATCTCCAATCCAAGAGAGGCTCGAGGGGAGTTCCACAAGACGACGGCGTGGTAGACGATCTTGATGTTCTCTCACTTGGGCTTCGCCTAAGCACCACTACAATATGATCGAGGTGTAATATCATGGAGGGGGCACCGCACACGGCTAAGGAACGATCAATGATCAACTTGTGTGTCCTAGGGTGCCCCTACCCCGTATATAAAGGAGGAGGGAGGAGGTGGCGGCCCAAGGGGCGCCATAGGAGGGGGAAACCTACTCCAAGTAGGTTTCCTTTTCCTAATCTTATTTGGAGGGAAGGAAGGAGTACTAGTATTAGGAAGTAGTACTAGTAGTAGGAATAGGAAGAGGGGAAGGAGAAAGGAAAGGGGGCCGGCCCCCTCCCCAGTCGGATTGGGCTTGGGGGCGCCCCCCTTGCTCCTTCTCCTTCCTCCTACATGGGCCCAATAAGGCCCATATACCTCCCGGGGTTCGGTAACCTCCGGAGCTCCAAACTTCTCCGGAACCTTTTCGGTGTCTAAATATATCCGTCCAATATATCAATCTTTATGTCTCGACCGTTTTGAGACTCCTCGTCATGTCCATGATCATATCCGGGACTCCGAACAAACTTCGGTACATCAAAATACATAAACTCATAATATAATTGTCATCGAAACCTTAAGCGTGCGGACCCTACGGCTCGAGAACAATGTAGACATGACCGAGACACGTCTCTGGTCAATAACCAATAGCGGGACCTGGATGCCTATATTGGTTCCTACATATTCTACGAAGATCTTTATCGGTCAAACCGCATAACAACATACTTTGTTCCCTTTGTCTTCGGTATGTTACTTGCCCTGAGATTTGATCGTCGGTATCCAATACCTAGTTCAATCTCATTACCGGCAAGTCTCTTTACTCGCTCAGAATCGTCATCTCATAACTAACTCATTAGTTACATGCTTGCAAGGCTTAGGTGATGAGTATTACCGAGAGGGCCCAGAGATACCTCTCCGACAATCGGAGTGACAAATCCTAATCTCGAATTATGCCAACTCAACATGAACCTTCGGAAACACCTGTAGAGCACCTTTATAATCACCCGATTTACGTTGTGACATTTGGTAGCACACAAAGTGTTCTTCCGGTACCGGGAGTTGCACAATCTCATAGTTGCGTGAACTTTGTATAAGTCATGAAGAAAGCAATAGCGAATACTAAGCGATCAAGTGCTAGGCTAACAGAATGGGTCATGTCAATCACATCATTCTTCTAATGATGTGATCCCACGAATCAAATGACAACACATGTCTATGGTCAGGAAACATGACCATCTTTGATTAATGAGCTAGTCAAGTAGAGGTATACTAGTGACTATAGTTTTGTCTATGTATTCACACATGTATTATGTTTCCGGTTAATACAATTCTAGCATGAATAATAAACATTTATCATGATATGAGGAAATAAATAATAACTTTATTATTGCCTCTAGGGCATATTTCCTTCAAAAGGAACATGCTAAGGTTTCAACTGTGATTAATAAGAGTAACATTAAAGTACCTAGACCCTCTGAACAAATTAAAGTAGAACCTAGTATTGCCATGGTTAAAGATATCTTGGTTGATAATATTGATGGGCATGTTATTTATTTCTGTGCTAAAGCTGCTAGAATTGCCAAACCCGATACTAAAGATAAGAATAAGCCTGTTGTTGGCATGCTCGTTGTCTCAGTTAAAATAGGAGATCATTGCTATCATGGTTTATGTGATTTGGGTGCTAGTGTGAGTGATATTCCTTTTACCTTATACCAAGAAATTATGAATGATATATCACCCGCTGAAAATAGAATATATTGATGTCACTATTAAACTTGCTAATAGAGATACTATCACATCACTTGGGATTGTTAGAGATGTTGAAATCTTGTGTGAGAAAATAAAATAACCTACTGATTTCCTAGTTCTTGGTTCTGCAGAAGATGATTTTTGTCCCATAATATTTGGAAGACCTTTCTTGAACACCGTTGATGCTAAGATAGATGGCCATAAAGAAACAGTCAGTGTCAATTCTGGTGACGTGTCTCATGAGTTTAATTTCTCTAAGTTTCGTAAACAACCTCATAATAAAGAATGACCTAGTAAGGATGAAATAATTGGTCTTGCTTCTATTGCCGTACCACCTACTAATCCACTAAAATAATATTTACTAGACCATGAAAATGATATGCACTTGCATGAAAGAAATAAAATAGATAAAATTTTCTTTGAACAACAACCTATTCTTAAACACAATTTACCTGTTGAATCTCTAGGAGGTCCTCCTCCACCTAAAGGTGATTCTGTGTTTGAATTAAAGCAATTGCCTGACACTTTGAAGTATGCTTATCTTGGTGAGAGAAAGGTATATCCTGTTATTATTAGTGCTAACCTTACAGAACATGAAGACGAGAGATTATTAAAAATTCTGGGAAGCATCATGTTGCTATTGGATATACTCTTGATGATCTTAAGGGTATTAGTCCCAGTCTCTGTCAACACAAGATTAATATGGAACCTGATGCTAAACCCGTCATTTATCATCAACGACGATTGAATCCCAAGATGAAGGAAGTGGTAAGAACTAAAATACTAAAGCTTCTAGAGGCATGTATAATCTATCCCATAGCTGGTAGTAGATGGGTAAGTCATGTTCATTGTGTCCCTAAGAAAGGAGGTATTACTATTGTTCCCAATGATAAAAATGAACTCATTCCACAAAGAATAGTGACTGGCTATAGAATGGTAATTGATTTTAAAAAATTAAACAAAACTACTAGGAAGGATCATTACCCTCTACCTTTCATTGATCAAATGTTAGAAAGATTGTCTAAGCACACACACTTTTGCTTTTTGGATGGATATTCAGGTTTCTCCCAAATACCTATATCACAACCTGATCAAGAGAAAACCACCTTTAATTGTCCTTTTGGAACTTATGCTTATAGATGTATGCTTTTTGGTTTATGTAATGCACCTGCTACATTTCAAAGATGTATGACTGCTATATTCTCTATGTTTTGTGAAAAGATTGTTGAGGTTTTCATGGATGATTTCTCCGTTTACGGGACTTCTTTTGATGATTCCTTAAGCAACCTTGATCGAGTTTTGCGGATATGTGAGCAAACTAATCTTGTGTTGAATTGGGAGAAGTGCCACTTTGTGGTGAATGAAGGTATTGTTTTGGGGCATAAAATTGGTAGGAAAAGACCATTTCTTGTCCCGGACCGCCACTCATAAGGAAGACAATCAATAATAAATCATGCTCCAACTTCATAGCATAATGAGAGACTATACGTGCATGCTTCGGGAATCACAAACCTTAACACCAATATTCCTTCTAACCACAACCATTTACTAGTACCTCCCACATATTACCATCTCTATATCGCAAAACTATTGCAAGGAATCGAACATATCATATTCAATGATCCATAAGTTTTATGTAGGATTTTATGACTAACCATGCAAATGACCAATTCCCGTTGACTCTCTAAATAGATATAAGTGAAGCACGAGAGTTTAATTCTTTCTATAAAAGATCATGCTCTAATAAATATAAGTGAAGCAAAAGAGCATTCTACAAACAACGTTTTCCATGTGAACAGAAATAGGAAATCCAAAGTTCAAATGATATAAGTGAAGCACATGAAGCATTCTACAAAGCCATACTCAAAAGATATAAGTGAAGTGCAATGAGCATTCTATAAATCAACCATGGACTATCTCATACCAGTATGGTGCATAAAATAAAAGTGAAAACTAAACACAAAAGACACTACAAGATTTACACATATCATGTGAACGAAACAAAGACGAAAACATGTCGATACTTGTTGAAGAGATGTGATGCCTTCCGGGGAATCCCCAAGCTTAGACGCTCGAGTCTCCTTGGATATTTACTTGGGGTGCCTTGGGCATCCCCAAGCTTGAGTTCTTGCCTCTCCTCCTTCTCCTCATATTATCATGTCCCACGTTGAAGTGCTATGGTGCGGGTACCTGAGCATCCCACTCCTGAGGTTCCTCCTCAGCAGCTGCCTAGTTGTTCCGGTAAGCAACGATGTCCTCAGGCATGATCCTGTATCCGTTCTTGGCAATAGAATCACACAAAGCAGGTGCAGGAAACAGGATAACATCATATGAATCCACACTGAAAACCAGGTTATAAAGAATATTATGAAGAGAATTAGCATTATCAGTGAAATGGTGAGCCACTGATGTCTACTACACAACCTTCTTCTTGTAGACGTTGTTGGGCCTCCAAGTGCAGAGGTTTATAGGACAGTAGCAAATTTCCCTCAAGTGGATGACCTAAGGTTTATCAATCTGTGGGAGGTGTAGGATGAAGATGGTCTCTCTCAAACAACCCTGCAACCAAATACCAAAGAGTCTCTTGTGTCCCCAACACACCCAATACAATGGTAAATTGTATAGGTGCACTAGTTCGGCGAAGAGATGGTGATACAAGTGCAAAATAGGTAGTAGATATAGGTTCTTGTAATCTAAAATAATAAAAACAGCAAGGTAACAAGTGGTAAAAGTGAGCGTAAAAAACGGTATTGCAATGATAGGAAACAAGGTCTAGGGTTCATACTTTCACTAGTGCAAGTTCTCTCAACAATAATAACATAGATAGATCATATAACAAGCCCTCAACATGCAACAAAGAGTCACTCCGAAGTCACTAATAGCAAAGAACAAATGAAGAGATTATTGTAGGGTACACAACCACCTCAAAGTTATTCTTTCCGATCAATCCATCAACATATTTGATTCACTTTCATGAGGCAAAATGGTGATAGGAGCAATGTTACTTGAGAGAGTTACCTTTTTACCTCTACTTTTCTTCTTTTCTATTTCTTCTTCACCACCTCACGTGTGGGTTTAATCAATTTTTTCGAGCTTCCTATTGAAGAGATTGATTGGATAGGAAGCTCCTCCTCGTTACCTGATTCATCATAAGAAACACTAGGAGGGTATTGGGAAATATTTTCCCTTTCATTAGTACTCTCTTCATACTTTATTTGTTTTCTTGTCTTTAGATAGTTGGCAATATAAGGATTCTCAAAGCAATTTTCTGCACAAAACATATAAATTTCCTCTAGATCAAAATCAAGAAATCTATTGAGATTAAATTTTGGAATACCCTTAGTTATATGTTTCATTTCTTCATACCCCAAAAGAAGACTAAGCTCTTTATGATGCTCAAGGGTAATCAAGTTATCACAATTTTTGGACACAATTTGATCATGAAACAAATAGCATCGAAGATTTAAATGACCATGTTCATTGCAAAGTCCACTAGGATGGCGAGAAATATTAAATATTTTAGCACAATCATCTAGCCTCTCTTGCAACTTTTTTGTTTCTAAATATTTATGCTTCTTACAAAATCTATCTTCCCTTTTTGGTGTGCTTTTGCACTCCCAATTCACTCCGCAAAAATTGACATTCTTATAGGAGACATCATTATCATGGCTAGTGCAATCATCATTAGCATTTTGGATATTCAAAGAATTCATACTAAAACCATTGCAATCGTGCTCAACATTCAAATATTTTGTGCCAAACATTTTATTGACTTCTTCTTCTAACAATTGAGCACAATTTTCCGAACCATCATTTTCAAGAAAGATATTATAAAGATGATCAATAATATGATGCAACCTCAACTCCATTTTTTGTAGTTTTCTTTTATAAACCAAACTAGTGATAAAACAAGAAACTAAAAGATTCGACTGCAAGATCTAAAGATATACCTTCATGCACTCACCTCCCCAGCAACGGCGCCAGAAAAGAGCTTGATGTCTACTATGCAACTTTATTCTTGTAGATACGTGTTGGGCCTCCAAGCGCAGAGTTTTGTAGGACATTAGCAATTTTCCCTCAAGTGGATGACCTAAGGTTTATCAGTCCGTGGGGGGCATAGGATGAAGATAGTCTCTCTCAAGCAACCCTGCAATCAAATACAAGAAATCTCTTGTGTCCCCAACGCACCCAATACAATAGCAAATTGTATAGGTGCACTAGTTCAGCAAAGAGATGGTGATAGAAGTGTAGTATGGATAGTAGATATGAGTTTTTGTAGTGCGAACAATAAAAAACAGCAAGGTAGTAAATGATAAAACAGAGCACAAACGTTATTGCAATAATGGGAAATGAGGCCTAGGGTGCATACTTTCACTAGTGCAATCTCTCAACAATGCTAACATAGTTGGATCATATGATTATTCCTCAAAGTGCAATAAAGAATCACTCCCGAGTTCCTATTAGCGGAGAAAAAAAGATAGAAATTGTTTGTAGGGTACGAAACCACCTCAAAGCTATTCTTTCCGATCAATCTATCCTAGAGTTCGTACTAAAATAACAACAAGCTATTCTTTCTGATCGATCTAATCAAGAGTTCGTACTAAAATAACACCATATGATGCATATCAACCAACTCTAATGTCACCTAGATACCCCAATGTCACCGCGAGTACCCGTGAGTTAATTATACGATATGTGTTAAACAATTTTAGATTCATAATACTTAATCCACACAAAGAACTACAAGGAGACCCCAAAGTTTCTATCGGAGAAAACTAATAAAAACGTGCATCAACCCCTATCCATATATTACCCCAATGTCACCTGGGGAATCCGCAAGTTGAGTGCCATAACATATATCAAGCGAATCAAAATAATACCCCATTGTCACCACGGGTATTCATATGCAAGACATATATCATGTGTTCTCAGATCTGAACATTCAATCCGACAAGACAAAACTTCAAAGGGTAAAGACTCAATTCATCACAACAAGTGTAGAGAGGGGAGAAACATCATATGATCCATCTACGTTAACAAAGCCCATGATACATCAAGATCGTGACATCTCAAGATCGCGCGCGCGAGAGAGAGATTAAACACATAGCTGCTGGTACAAACACTCAGCCCCGAGGGTGGACTACTCCCTCCTCATCGTGGTGTGATACGTCTCCAACGTATCTATAATTTTTGATTACTCCATGCTATATTATCTACTGTTTTAGGCAATATTGGGCTTTATTATCCACTTTTATATTGGGACTAACCTATTAACTGGAGGACCAGCCCAGATTTGCTGTTTTATGCCTATTTCAGTGTTTCGAGGAAAAGGAATATCACATGGAGTCAAAACGGAACAAAATCAACTGGAGAAGTTATTTTTGGAAGGAAACCCACCTGATGGACTTGGACTCCACGTCAGAAGATACGGGAGGTGCTCACGAGGGTGGGGGTGCGCCCACCCCCCTAGGGCGCGCCCCCCTGCCTCGTGGGGCCCCCGTAGCTTCACCGACGTACTCCCTGCACCCATATATACCCACGTATCCTAAAACTTCTAGAACAGAAGATAGATCGAGAGTTCCGCCGCCGCAAGCCTCTGTAGCCACCAAAAACCTCTCGGGAGCCCGTTCCGGCCCCCTGCCGGAGGGGGAACCCATCACCGGTGTCCATCTTCATCATCCCGGCGCTATCCATGACGAGGAGGGAGTAGTTCACCCTCGGGGCTGAGGGTATGTACCAGTAGCTATGTGTTTGATCTCTCTCTCTCTCTCGTGTTCTCTCTCGTGTTCCCTCTATGGCACGATCTTGATGTATCCCGAGCTTTGCTATTGTAGTTGGATCTTACGATGTTTCTCCTCCTCTACTCTCTTGTGATGAATTGAGTTTCCCCTTTTGAAATTATCTTACCGGATTGAGTCTTTTGTGAGAACACTTGATGTATGTCTTGCCGTGATTATCTGTGGTGACAATGGGATATCATGTTCCACTTGATGTATGTTTTGGTGATCAACTTGTGGGTTTCGCGACATTGGGAACCTATGCATAGGGGTCGGCACACGTTCTTGACTCTCCGATAGAAACTTTGGGGCACTCTTTGAAGTACTTTGTGTTGGTTGGATGAATCTGAGATTGTGTGATGCATATCGTATAATCATGCCCACGGATACTTGAGGTGACAATGGAGTATCTAGGTGACATTAGGGTTTTGGTTGATTTGTGTCTTAAGGTGTTATTCTAGTACGAACTCTTTTATAGATTGATCCGAAAGAATAACTTTGAGGTGGTTTCGTACCCTACCATAATCTCTATGTTTGTTCTCCGCTATTAGTGGCTTCGGAGTGACTCTTTGTTGCATGTTGAGGGCTTGTTATATGATCTATCTATGTTATTATTGTTGAGAGAACTTGCACTAGTGAAAGTATGAACCCTAGGCCTTGTTTCCTATCATTGCAATACCGTTTACGCTCACTTTACCACTTGTTACCTTGCTTTTTTTATTATTTCGGATTACAAAAACCTATATCTACTATCTATTTTGCACTTGTATCACCATCTCTTCGCCGAACTAGTGCACCTATACAATTTACCATTGTATTGGGTGTGTTGGGGACACAAGAGACTCTTTGTTATTTGGTTGCAGTGTTGTTTGAGAGAGACCATCTTCATCCTACGCCTCCCACGGATTGATAAACCTTAGGTCATCCACTTGAGGGAAATTTGCTACTGTCCTACAAACCTGTGCACTTGCAGGCCCAACAACGTCTACAAGAAGAAGGTTGTGTATGAAGGAAATATGCCCTAGAGGCAATAATAAAGTTATTATTTATTTCCTTATTTCATGATAAATGTTTATCATTCATGCTAGAATTGTATTAACCGGAAACATGATACATGTGTGAATGCATAAACAAACAACATGTCACTAGTATGCCTCTACTAGACTAGCTTGTTAATCAAAGATGGTTATGTTTCCTAACCATGAACAAAGAGTTGTTATTTGATTAACAAGGTCACATCATTAGTAGAATGATCTGATTGACATGACCCATTCCATTAGCTTAGCACACGATCGTTTAGTATGTTGCTACTGCTTTTATCCATGACTTATACATGTTCCTATAACTATGAGATTATGCAACTCCGTTTACGGAGGAACACTTTGGTACTACCAAGCGTCACAGCGTAAATGGGTGATTATAAAGGAGTACTACAGGTGTCTCCAAAGGCGGATGTTGGGTTGGCGTATTTCGAGATTAGGTTTTGTCACTCCGATTGTCGGAGAGGTATCTCTGGGCCTTCTCGGTAATACACATCTTTGAAGCCTTGCAAGCATTACAACTAATGAGTTAGCTGTGAGATGATGTATTACGGAGCGAGTAAAGAGACTTGCCGTAACGAGATTGAACTAGGTATTGGATACCGACGATCGAATCTCGGGCAAGTAACATACCGATGACAAAGGGAACAACGTATGTTGTTATGCGGTCCGACCGATAAAGATCTTCGTAGAATATGTAGGACCAACATGGGCATCCAGGTCCCGCTATTGGTTATTGACCGGAGACGTGTCTCGGTCATGTCTACATTGTTCTCGAACCGTAGGGTCCATGCGCTTAAGGTTTCAAGGCGGTTATTATGAGTTTATGTATTTTGATGTACGAAGAAGTTGAGTCCGGATGTGATCACGGACATGACGAGGAGTCTCGAAATGGTCGAGACATAAAGATTGATATATTGGAAGCCTATATTTGGAGTTGAAATGGTTCCGGGTGAAATCGAATTCTTCGAGTACTAGGGAGGTTACGGAACCCCGGGAACTAAATGGGCCTTAGTGGGCCTCGAGGGAGAAGAGGAGGGTCGGCCGGGGCAGGCGCGCGCCCCTCCCCTAGTCCGAATAGGACAAGGAGGGGGCGCCGCCTTCCTTCTTCCCCTTCCCCAATCCTACTCCAACTAGGAAGGGGGAGTCCTACTCCCGGTGGGAGTAGGACTCCTCCAGCGCCTCCCTTGGGCCGGCCGCACCTCCCCCTCCTCCTTTATATCTGGGGCAGGGGCACCCTAGGACACACAAGTTTGATCTACGGATCGTTCCTTAGCCGTGTGCGGTGCCCCCTACACCATATTCCACCTCGGTCATATCGTCATGAAGCTTAAGCGAAGCCCTGCGCGATAGAACATCAAGATCGTCACCACGCCGTCGTCTTGTGGAACTCTCCTCGACACTCGGCTGGATCGAGTACGAGGGGCGTCATCGAGCTGTACGTGTGTCAAGAACTCGGGCGCCGAGTGCTTGGCGCGGGATCGGTCGGATCGCGAGGAGAACGTCGACTACTTCCTCTACGTTGTGATCGCTTCGCCCGGTCTCACGAGGGTGCGTAGACAACACTCTCCCTCTCGTTGCTATGCATCACCATGATCTTGCGTGTGCGTAGGAAATTTTTGAAATTACTCGTTCCCCAACAGTGGCATCCGAGCCTAGGTTTTTATGGTTTGATGTTTTGCACGAGTAGAACACAAGTGAGTTGTGGGCGATACAAGTCATACTACCTACCAGCATGTCATACTTTGGTTCAGCGGTATTGTGAGATGAAGCGGCCCAGACCGACATTACGCGTACGCTTACGCGAGACTGGTTTCACCGCCACGAGCACTCGTTGCTTAAAGGTGACTGGTGGGTGTCTGTCTCTCTCACTTTAGTTGAACCGAGTGTGACTACGCCCGGTCCTTGAGAAGGTTAAACGGAGTCTATTTGTGAAATATCGTTGTGGTTTTGATGCGTAGGTGAGATTGGTTCTTGCTTAAGCCCGTAGCAGCCACGTAAAATTTGCAACAACAAAGTAGAGGACGTCTAACTTGTTTTTGCAGGGCATGTTGTGATGTGATATGGTCAAGACGTGATGCTATATTTTATTGTATGAGATGATCATGTTTTGTAACCGAAGTTATCGGCAACTAGCTGGAGCCATATGGTTGTCGCTTTATTGTATGAAATGCAATCGCCCTGTAATGCTTTACTTTATCACTAAGCGGTAGCGATAGTCGTAGAAGCATAAGATTGGCGAGGCGACAACGATGCTACGATGGAGATCAAGGTGTCGCGCGGTGGCGATGGTGATCATGGTGGTGCTGCGGAGATGAAGATCACGAAGCACAAGATGATGATGACCATATCATATCACTTATATTGATTTGCATGTGATGTTTATCCTTTATGCATCTTATCTTGCTTTGATTGGCGGTAGCATTATAAGATGATCTCTCACTAAATTATCAAGAAGTGTTCTCCCGAGTATGCACCGTTGCCAAAGTTAAATCGTGCCCGGACACCACGTGATGATCGGGTGTGATAAGCTCTCGTCCATCTACAACGGGTGCAAGCCAGTTTTGCACACGCAGAATACTCGTGTTATACTTGACGAGCCTAGCATATGCGAGATATGGCCTCGGAACACGGAGACCGAAAGGTCGGCGTGAATCATATAGTAGATATGATCAACATAAGATGTTCACCATTGAAAACTACTCCATTTCACGTGATGATCGGTTATGGTTTAGTTGATTTGGATCACGTGATCACTTAGATGACTAGAGGATGTCTGTCTAAGTGGGAGTTCTTAAGTAATATGATTAATTGAACTTAAATTTATCATGAACTTAGTACTGATAGTATCTTGCTTGTTTATGTCGATTGTAGATAGATGGCTCGTCTTTGTTGTTCCGTTGAATTTTAATGCGTTCCTTGAGAAAGCAAAGTTGAAAGATGATGGTAGCAATTACACGGATTGGGTCCGTAACTCGAGGATTATCCTCATTGCTGCACGTAAGAGTTACGTCTGGATGCACCGCTGGGTGCGAACTGCTTCTTTGGAGCAACACGGATGTTATGAGCGTCTGGCGAGCAAAGCTGATGACTACTCTATAGTTCGGTGTGCCATGCTTTACGGCTTAGAACCGGGACTTCAACGACGTTTTGAGCGTCATGGAGCATATGAGATGTTCCAGAGTTGAAGTTAATATTCAACAGAATGCCCGGATTGAGAGATATGAAGTCTCCAATAAGTTCTATAGCTGCAAGATGGAGGAGAATAGTTACATTAGTGAGCACATACTCGTAATGTGCGGGTACTACAATCACTTGACACAATTGGGAGTTAATCTTCCGGATGATTGTGTCATTGATGAATTCTTCAATCAACGCCACCAAGCTACAAAGGCTTCGTGATGAACTATAATATGCAAGGGTTAGTAAAGACTATACCGAGCTCTTCGCAATGCTAAAGGCTGCGGAGGTAGAAATCAGAAGGAGCATCAAGTGTTGATGGTCAATAAGACCACTAGTTTCAAGAAGAAAGGCAAAGGGAAGAAGAAGGAACTTCAAGAAGAAAGCAAGCAAGTTGCTGCTCAGAGAAGAAACCCAAGTCTGGACCTAAGCCTCAAATCGAGTGCTTCTACCGCAAGCGGATGGTCCTCGGAAGCGGAACTGCCCCAAGTATTTGGCGGATAAGAAGGATGGCAAGGTGAACAAAGGTATATGTGATATACATGTTATTGATGTGTACCTTACTAGAGCTCGCAGAGCACTGGTATTTGATCTTGGTTACATTGCTAATATTTGCAACTCAAAGCAGGGACTACGGATTGCGAACACGGCAAAGGACGAGGTGACGATGCGGCGTGGGAAATGGTTCCAAAGTCGATGTGATCGCGGTCGGCACGCTACCTCTACATCTACCTTGGGATTAGTTTTAGACCTAAATAATTGTTATTTGGTGCCTGCGTTGAGCATGAACATTATATCTGGATCTTGTTTGATGCGAGACGGTTATTCATTTAAATCGAGAATAATGGTTGTTCTATTTATATGAGTAATATCTTTTATGGTCATGCACCCTTGAAGAGTGGTCTATTTTTTGATGAATCTCGATAGTAGTGATACACATATTCATAATGTTGAAACCAAAAGATGCAGAGTTGATAATGATAGTGCAACTTATTTGTGGCACTGCCGTTTAGGTCATATCGGTGTAAAGCGCATGAAGAAACTCCATACAGATGGACTTTTGGAGTCACTTGATTATGAATCACTTGGCACTTGCGAACCGTGCCTCATGGGCAAGATGACTAAAACCCCGTTCTCCGGTACTATGGAGAGAGCAATAGATTTGTTGGAAATCATACATACAGATGTATGTGGTCCGATGAATGTTGAGGCTCGTGGCGGATATCGTTATTTTCTCACCTTCACGGATGACTTAAGCAGATATGGGTATATCTACTTAATGAAACATAAGTCTGAAACATTTGAAAAGTTCAAAGAATTTCAGAGTGAAGTTGAAAATCATCGTAATAAGAAAATTAAATTTCTACGATCGATCGTGGAGGTGAATATTTGAGTTCGAGTTTGGTCTACATTTGAAACAATGCGGAATAGTTTCGCAACTCACGCCACCCGGAACACCACAACAGTAATGGTGTGTCCGAACGTCGTAATCGTACTTTACTAGATATGGTACGATCTATGATGTCTCTTACAGATTTACCGCTATCGTTTTGGGGTTATGCTCTAGAGACGGCCGCATTCACACTGAATAGAACACCGTCGAAATCCGTTGAGACGACACCTTATGAACTGTGGTTTAGCAAGAAACCAAAGTTGTCGTTTCTTAAAGTTTGGGGATGCGATGCTTATGTGAAAAAGCTTCAACCTGATAAGCTCGAACCCAAATCGGAGAAATGTGTCTTCATAGGATACCCAAAGGAGACAGTTGGGTACACCTTCTATCACAGATCCGAAGGCAAGACATTTGTTGCTAAGAATGGATCCTTTCTAGAGAAGGAGTTTCTCTCGAAAGAAGTGAGTGGGAGGAAAGTAGAACTTGATGAGGTAATAGTACCTTCTCCCTTACTTGAAAGTAGTTTGTCGCAGAAACCGGTTTCTGAGACATCTACACCAAGTAGTGAGGAAGTTGATGATGTTGATCATGAAACTTCAGATCAAGTTATTGCAGAACCTCGTAGATCAACCAGAGTAAGATCCGCACTGAGTGGTACGGTAATCCTGTTCGGAAATCATGCTACTAGATCATGATGAATCTACAAACTATGAAGAAGCGATGGTGAGCCCAGATTCATAAAATGGCTTGAGGCCATGAAATCTGAGATGGGATCCATGTATGAAAACAAAGTATGTACTTTGGTTGACTTGCCCGAGGGTAGGCAAGCAATAGAAAACAAGTGGATCTTCAAGAAGAAGACTGACGCCGACGGTAATGTTACTATCTACAAAGCTCGACTTGTCGCAAAGGGTTTTCGACAAGTTCAAGGGATTGACTACGATGAGACCTTCTCACCCGTAGCGATGCTTAAGTCTGTCCGAATCATGTTAGCAATTGCCGCATTTTATGATTATGAAATTTGGCAAATGGATGTAAAGACCGCATTCCCGAATGGATTTACGGAAGAAGAGTTGTATATGATGCAACCGAAGGTTTTATCGATCCAAAGGAGCTAACAAAGTATGCAAGCTCCAGCGATCCATCTATGGACTGGTGCAAGCATCTCGGAGTTGGAATAAACGCTTTGATAGTGTGATCAAAGCATTTGGGTTCATCTGAGACTTTTGGAGAAGCTTTGTATTTACAAGAAAGTGAGTGGGAGCTCTGTAGCATTTTCGATATTATATGTAGATGACATATTGCTGATCGGAAATGATATAGAATTCTGGATAGCATAAAGGGATACTTGAATAAGAGTTTTCAATGAAAGACCTCGGTGAAGCTGCTTACATATTGGGCATTAAGATCTATAGAGATAGATCAAGACGCTTAATTGGACTTTCACAAAGCACATACCTTGACAAAATTTTGAAGAAGTTCAAAATGGATCAAGCAAAGAAAGGGTTCTTGCCTGTGTTACAAGGTGTGAAGTTGAGTAAGACTCAATGCCCGACCACTGCAGAAGATAGAGAGAAAATGAAAGATGTTCCTATGCTTCAGCCATAGGCTCTATCATGTATGCAATCTGTGTACGGACTGATGTGTGCCTTGCTATAAGCCTAGCAGGAGGTACCAAAGTAATCCAGAGTGGATCATCGGACAGCGGTCAAGAACATCTGAAATACCGAAAAGGACTAAGGATATGTTTCTCGATATGGAGGTGACAAAGAGCTCATCGTAAACAGTTACGTTGATGCAAGCTTTGACACCGATCGAGACGATTCTAAATCGCAGACCGGATACGATTTACACTAAGCGGAGGAGCTATCGGTTGGTGCAGTTCTAAACAAAGCGTCGTGAAGGGATCTACATGTGAAGCGGAGTACATAGCAGCTTCGGAAGCAGCTAATGAAGGAGTGCGGATGAAGGAGTTCATATCCGATCTAGGTGTCATACCTAGTGCATCGGGTCCAATGAAAATCTTCGTGACAATCATCGAGCAATTGCCTTAGCGAAGGAATCCAGATTTCACAAGAGGACCAAGCACATCAAAAGACGCTTCAATTCCATCCGGACTTAGTCCGGTGGGAGACATAGAGATTTGCAAGATACATACGGATCTGAATGTTGCGAGACCGTTGACTAAGCCTCTTCCACGAGCAAAACATGATCAGCACCAAGACTCCATGGGTGTTAGAATCATTACTATGTAATCTAGATTATTGACTCTAGTGCAAGTGGGAGATCAAGGAAATATGCCCTAGAGGCAATAATAAAGTTATTATTTATTTCCTTATTTCATGATAAATGTTTATCATTCATGCTAGAATTGTATTAACCGGAAACATGATACATGTTTGAATGCATAAACAAACAACATGTCACTAGTATGCCTCTACTAGACTAGCTTGTTAATCAAAGATGGTTATGTTTCCTAACCATGAACAAAGAGTTGTTATTTGATTAACAAGGTCACATCATTAGTAGAATGATCGATTGACATGACCCATTCCATTAGCTTAGCACACGATCGTTTAGTATGTTGCTACTGCTTTTATCCATGACTTATACATGTTCCTATAACTATGAGATTATGCAACTCCGTTTACGGAGGAACACTTTGGTACTACCAAACGTCACAACGTAATCGGGTGATTATAAAGGAGTACTACAGGTGTCTCCAAAGGCAGATGTTGGGTTGGCGTATTTCGAGATTAGGTTTTGTCACTCCGATTGTCGGAGAGGTATCTCTGGGCCTTCTCGATAATACACATCACTGAAGCCTTGCAAGCATTACAACTAATGAGATAGTTGTGAGATGATGTATTACGGAACGAGTAAAGAGACTTCTTTGTAACGAGATTGAACTAGGTATTGGATACCGACGATCGAATCTCGGGCAAGTAACATACCGATGACAAAAGGGAACAACGTATGTTGTTATGCGGTCGACCGATAAAGATCTTCGTAGAATATGTAGGAGCCAATATGGGCATCCAGGTCCGCTATTGGTTATTGACCGGAGACGTGTCTCGGTCATGTCTACATTGTTCTCGAACCGTAGGGTCCGCACGCTTAAGGTTTCGATGGCGATGTTATTATGAGTTTATGTATTTTGATGTACCGAAGAAGTTGAGTCCGGATGTGATCACGGACATGAAGAGGAGTCTCGAAATGGTCGAGACATAAAGATTGATATATTGGAAGCCTATATTTGGAGTTCGAATGGTTAGGGTGAAATCGAATTTATCGAGTACCGGAGGTTACCGAAACCCCGGGAACTAAATGGGCCTTAGTGGGCCTCGAGGGAGAAGAGGAGGGGCGGCCGGGGCAGGGCGCGCCTCCCCTAGTCCGAATAGGACAAGGAGGGGGCGGCGCCTTCCTTCTTCCCCTTCCCCAATCCTACTCCAACTAGGAAGGGGGAGTCCTACTCCGGTGGGAGTAGACTCCTCCTCCGCCTCCCTTGGGCCGGCCGCACCTCCCCCTCCCTCCTTTATATACGGGGCAGGGGGCACCCTAGGACACACAAGTTTGATCTACGGATCGTTCCTTAGCCGTGCGGTGCCCCTACACCATATTCCACCTCGGTCATATCGTCATGAAGCTTAAGCGAAGCCTCGCGCCGTAGAACATCAAGATCGTCACCACGCCGTCGTCTTGACGAACTCTCCTCGACACTCGGCTGGATCGGAGTACGAGGGACGCCATCGAGCTGTACGTGTGTCAAGAACTCGGGGCGCCGAGTAACGGCGCCGGATCGGTCGGATCGCGAGGAGAGCGTCGACTACTTCCTCTACGTTGTGATCGCTTCCGCTTCAGTCTACGAGGGTACGTAGACAACACTCTCCCCTCTCGTTGCTATGCATCACCATGATCTTGCGTGTGCGTAGGAAATTTTTTGAAATTACTACGTTCCTCAACAGTGTAGTAGACATCAAGCTCTTTTCTGGCACCGTTGCCGGGGAGGCTAGGTAAGCGGCACTCACACCCCGTCGACTAAGCTCTTTTCTGGCGCCGTTGCCGGGGAGGTGAGTGCTTGAAGGTATATCTTTAGATCTTGCAATCGAATCTTTTTGTTTCTTGTTTTATCACTAGTTTAGTTTTTAAAAGAAAACTACAAAAAAATGGAATTGAGTTTGTCTCATACGCTTCATCTTTTTAATATCTTTCGTGAGAATGATGGAATGGAAAATTGTGCTCAAGCGCTAGAAGAAGAGTGCATTAAAATGCTTGGTACTAAATCTTTGAATGATGAGCATGATTGCAATGTTGTTAGTATGAATTCCTTGAATATCCATAATGCTAATGATATGCAAAGCCACAAGCTTGGGGAAGCTATGTTTGATGAATATGATATATTTTGTCCCCCAAGCTTTGATGAGCAAATTTATTTTAATGAAAGCATGCCTCCTATTTATGATGATTATATTGATGAAAGTGGGTTTGGAAGAGTGGCAACTTTAGAAAGTAGTGATCCCACTATTTTGGAGGATGTTGAATCTTATTGTGATGAGCATGAAAGTGGATTTGGAAGAGTGTCAACTTTATTTAGTGATGATTCCACTATTTCGGAAGAGGTTCCAATTGATTATGAGAACAAAGTTGTTATCTATGATGATTATTGTGATGACTTGTATGCTATTAAGAATAATGATAACCATGAAACTTGTCATAACGATTTTAGTTTTCAATTGGATTATGCCTCACATGATAATTATTTTGTTGAGTTTGCTCCCACTACTATTCATGAGAAGAAATTTGCTTATGTGGAGAGTAGTAAATTTTATATGCTTGTAGATCATGAAAAGAATGCTTTAGGTGCTGGTTATATTGTTGAATTCATTTATGATGCTACTGAAAATTATTATGAGGGAGGAACATATGCTTGTAGGAATTGCAATAATGTCAAGTTTCCTCTCTATGTGCTTAAATTTTTGAAGCTATGCTTGTTTTATCTTCCTATGCTAGTTGATTATTGTTCCCATAAGTTGTTTGATCACAAAATCCCTATGCATAGGAAGTGGGTTAGACTTAAATGTGCTAGTCATATGCTTCATGATGCTCTCGTTATGTTTCAATTCTTATCTTTTATGTGAGCATCATTGTCATCATCATGCCTAGCTAGAAAGGCATTAAAGAAAAGTGCTTGTTGGGATACAACCCAATATTTATCCTTACTGTTTTTGTGTGTCCACATGATTATGCTACTGTAGTAATCATATTTTATAGCTTTTATTTCAATAAAGTGCCAAGTAAGACCTTTAGGATAGCTTACGGTGATAGTTGTGTTGATCCTGCTGAAAATCAGAAACTTTTGCACCCAGTAAATTAGTTTTGTTAATTCACAAAAACATGCTTAGGACTTCTTAATTTGGTACACATATCTTATTCTTTTTTCTATGGATTGGTACACAAATTGCTTAGGACTTCCAAATTTGGTAGGATTTTTGGAGTCCCAGAAGTATACGTTTGATACAGATTACTACAGACTGTTCTGTTTTTGATAGATTCTGTTTTCTATGTGTTGTTTGCTTATTTTGATGAATCTATGAGTAGTATCGGAGGGTATGAACCATACATAAGTTGGAATACAGTATATATTACACCATTATGAATTTATAATGAGTTCATTACAGTACCTAAGTGGTGGTTTTGTTTTCTTATACTAACGGAGCTTACGAGTTTTCTGTTGAGTTTTGTGTTGTGGAGTTTTCAACTTTTGGGTAAAGATTCGATGGACTATGGAATAAGGAGTGGCAAGAGCCTAAGCTTGGGGATGCCCAAGGCACCCCAAGGTAATATTCAAGGACAACCAAGAGCCTAAGCTTGGGGATGCCCCGGATGGCATCCCCTCTTTCGTCCTCGTTCATGGGTAACTTTACTTGGAGCTATATTTTTATTCACCACATGATATGTGTTTTGCTTGGAGCATCATTTGCTTTTGTTAGTATTTGCTTGATGTTGTTTACATTAATGTTTTTCATCTTTAGTTTCAATAAAAAGGTCAAGGATAGCCTTTGCCATGCTTATTTTGCTAGTATACATGTTGCTGTTTGAAAACAGAAAGTTTACCGCTGTTGCAAAAATTCCCTAGAAAAGTCAGAGCATGATATAATGATGAAACCTTTTGCATAATGAGCTCTGATAAATTTACTACAGTGGGAATTTTATTTAATAATTTTTGGAGTTAGGGAAGTATGATGAATCTTGCATTCTTTACAGACTGTACTGTTTTGACAGATTGCTGTTATGTTTGCATTGTTTGCATATGTTTGCTTGTTTAATGATTCTATTTGAGTATAGGAGTGTTAAATATGCAGAGGCATTTAGTATGCAATGTCGAATAATAATTTTAGGGATTTGTTACAGTAGAAAATGATAAGGTTTTGCATTGGTTTATACTAACCTATCTCACGAGTTCTCATTGAGTTTGTTGTGAATGAAGCTTTTGAGAAATAGAGAAACCATGATATGAGAGGAATTAAGGAAACACAAAAGTTCAAGCTTGGGGATTCACAAGGCACCCCAAGATAATATTTCAAGAAGTCTCAAGCATCTAAGCTTGGGGATGCCCCGGTAGGCATCCCACCTTTCTTCTTCAACGACTATCGGTTAGTATCGGTTGAGCCTAAGTTTTTGCTTCTTCACATGAGTTGTGCTATCCTTGCAATGTAATTTTATTTTGCTTTGCTTGCCGTTTGAATACAATACCAAGATCTGAAATTCTTTAATGTTAGAGGGTCTTCACATAGTTGCACAATTATTCGACTACTCATTGATCTTCACTTATATCTTTCGGAGTAGTTCGTTTTTGCTCTAGTGCTTCACTTATATCTTTTAGAGCATGGTGGTAGTTTTAGTTTTAAGAAATAGATGAACTCTCATGCTTCACTTATATTATTTTGAGAGTCTTAAATAGCATGGTAATTTGCTTAAATAATCATAATATGCTAGGTATTCAAGAATAGTAAAAACTTTCTTATGAGTGTGTTGAATACTATGAGAAGTTTGATACTTGATAATTGTTTTGAGATATGGAGGTAGTGATATTAAAGTCATGCTAGTTGGGTGATTATGAATTTAAAGAATGCTTGTGTTGAAGTTAGCAAGTCCCGTAGCATGCACGTATGGTTAAAGTTGTGTAACAAATTTGAAACATGAAGTGTACCTGGCTTGTGCATCCTTATGAGTGGCGGTCGGGGACGAGCGATGGTCTTTTCCTACCAATCTATCTCCCTAGGAGCATGCGCGTAGTACTTGATTTTTGATGACTTCTAAATTTTTTCAATAAGTATATGAGTTCTTTTTACTAATGTTGAGTCCATGGATTATACGCACTTTTACCTTTCCGCCTTTGCTAGCCTCTTCGGTACCGTGCATTGCCCTTTCTCACCTTGAGAGTTGGTGCAAACTTCGCCGGTGCATCCAAACCCCGTGATATGATATGCTCTATCACATATAAACCTCCTTATATCTTCCTCAAAACAGCCACCATACCTACCTATCATGGCATTTCCATAGCCATTCCGAGATATATTGCCATGCAACTTTCCACCATGTCGTTCATCATCATGACATACTTTACTTTTGTCATATTGCCATTGCATGATCATGTAGTTGACATCGTATTTGTGGCAAAGCCACCATGCATTACTTTTCATACATGTCACTCTTGATTCATTGCACCATCCCGGTACACCGCCGGAGGCATTCATATAGAGTCATATCTTGTTCTAGTTTCGAGTTGTAATTCATATGTTGTAATCAATGGAAGTGTGATGATCATCATTATTAGAGCATTGCCCAAAAAGAAAAAGAAAAAGGAAAAAAGAAGAAAGGCCAAAAAGAAAAGAAAAAGAAAGGCCAAAAAAAAAGAGAAAAAAAAAGAAAAAAAGGGGGCAATGTTACTATCTCTTTTTCCACACTTGTGCTTCAAAGTAGCACCTTGTTCTTCATGTAGTGAGTCTCATATATTGTGCTTCAAAGTAGCACCTTGTTCTTCATGTAGAGAGTCTCATAAGTTGTCTTTTTATACTAGTGGGAATTTTTCATTATAGAACTTGGCTTGTATATTCCTACGACGGGCTTCCTCAAATGCCCTAGGTCTTCATGAGCAAGCAAGTTGGATGCACACCCACTAGTTTTCTTTTGTTGAGCATTCATAGCTCTAGTGCATCCGTTGCATGGCAATCCCTACTCCTCATGTTGACATCAATTGATGGGCATCTCCATAGCCCGTTGATTATCCTCGTCAATGTGAGACTTTCTCCTTTTTGTCTTCTCCACACAATCCCCATCATTATATTCTATTCCACCCATAGTACTATATCCATGGCTCACGCTCATGTATTGCGTGAAGGTTGAAAAAGTTTGAGATTATTTAAGTATGAAACAATTTCTTGGCTTGTCATCGGGGGTATAGAAGTTGGAAACATCTTTGTGTGACGAAAATGAAGCATGGCCTAACTATATGATTTTGTAGGGATGGACTTTCTTTTGCCATGCTATTTTGAGAAGACATTATTACTTTGATTAGTATGCTTGAAGTATTATTATTTTTATGTCAATATGAACTTTTGTCTTGAATCTTTCGGATCTGAATATTCATATCACAAGTAAGAAGAATTACATTGAAATTATGCCAACTAGCATTCCACATCAAAAATTATCTTTTTTGTCATTTACCTACTCGAGGACGAGCAGGAATTAAGCTTGGGGATGCTTGATACATCTCCAACGTATCTATAATTTTTGATTGCTCCATGCTATATTATCTACTGTTTTAGGCAATATTGGGCTTTATTATCCACTTTTATATTATTTTTGGGACTAACCTATTAAACGGAGGCCCAGCACAGATTTGTTGTTTTATGCCTATTTCAGTGTTTCGAGGAAAAGGAATATCAGACGGAGTCAAAACGGAACGAAATCAACTGGAGAAGTTATTTTTGGAAGGAAACCCACCTGATGGACTTGGACTCCACGTCAGAAGATACGAGAGGTGCTCACGAGGGTGGGGGGCGCACCCACCCCCCTAGGGCACGCCCCCCTGCCTCATGGGGCCCCCATAGCTCCACCGACGTACTCCCTGCACCCATATATACCCACGTATCCTAAAACTTCCAGAACAGAACATAGATCGGGAGTTCCACCGCCGCAAGCCTCTGTAGCCACCAAAAACCTCTCGGGAGCCCGTTCCAGCACCCTGCCGAAGGGGGAACCCATCACCGGTGGCCATCTTCATCATCCCGACGCTATCCATGACGAGGGGGAGTAGTTCACCCTCGGGGCTGAGGGTATGTACCAGTAGCTATGTGTTTGATCTCTCTCTCTGTCGTGTTCTCTCTCGTGTTCCCTCTATGGCACGATCTTGATGTATCCCAAGCTTTCCTATTGTAGTTGGATCTTATGATGTTTCTCCCCCTCTACTCTCTTGTGATGAATTGAATTTCCCCTTTTGAAGTTATCTTATCGGATTGAGTCTTTTGTGAGAACACTTGATGTATGTCTTGCCGTGATTATCTGTGGTGACAATGGGATATCATGTGCCACTTGATGTATGTTTTGGTGATCAACTTGCGGGTTTCGTGACATTGGGAACCTATGCATAGGGGTTGGCACACGTTCTTGACTCTCCGATAGAAACTTTGGGGCACTCTTTGAAGTACTTTGTGTTGGTTGGATGAATCTGAGATTGTGTGATGCATATCGTATAATCATGCCCACGGATACTTGAGGTGACAATGGGGTATCTAGGTGACATTAGGGTTTTGGTTGATTTGTGTCTTAAGGTGTTATTCTAGTATGAACTCCTTTATAGATTGATCCGAAAGAATAACTTTGAGGTGGTTTCGTACCCTACCATAATCTCTATGTTTGTTCTCCGCTATTAGTAGCTTCGGAGTGACTCTTTGTTGCATGTTGAGGGTTTGTTATATGATCTATCTATGTTATTATTGTTGAGAGAACTTGCACTAGTGAAAGTATGAACCCTAGGCCTTGTTTCCTATCATTGCAATACCATTTACGCTCACTTTTACCACTTGTTACCTTGCTGTTTTTATTATTTCAGATTACAAAAACCTATATCTACTATCTATTTTGCACTTGTATCACCATCTCTTCGTTGAACTAGTGCACCTATACAATTTACCATTGTACTGGGTGTGTTGGGGACACAAGAGACTCTTTGTTATTTGGTTGCAGGGTTGTTTGAGAGAGACCATCTTCATCCTACGTCTCCCACGGATTGATAAACCTTAGGTCATCCACTTGAGGGAAATTTGCTACTGTCCTACAAACCTGTGCACTTGCATGCCCAACAACGTCTACAAGAAGAAGGTTGTGTAGTAGACATCATGGTGGCACGCCGGGATGATGAATATGGCCACCGGTGATGATCTCTCCCTCCGCCAGGGTGCCGGAACGGGCTCCCGATTGGTTTTCGGTGGCTATAGAGGCTTGCGGCGGCGGAACTTCCGATCTAGGGTTATTTCTGATGGTTTCTCTATTTATAGGAATTGTTGGCGTCGGTCTCACATCCAGATGGGCCTCGAGGTGAGCACGATACATCGGGGCACGAGCAAGGGCCCAGGCGCACCCCGGTGGGTTGGGCCCTCCTCGTGGCTCTTATGGCCCTCCCACGAAGCTTCGGGGGTCTTCTTTTGTTCCAAAAAAACGTCAAATACTTTCAGCTCATTTGGAGAACTTTCATTTCTGCACAAAAAACAACACCACGGTAGTTCTGCTGAAAACAACGACAGTCAGGGTTAGTTCCATGCAAATCATACCAAAACCATATAAAATTATTGTAAACATGGCATGAGTACTTCATAAATTATAGATACGTTGAAGACGTATCACTCAACGCCGCCAGACCGCCACAATATCGTGGAGCCCGAGGGGCTTTTTTGCAAAATCCCCCAATTTCTCCTCTACACATGCTCTCACGACAACGCCTTCATGCATATTGCATTGTCCCATTCCTAAATGTTCATGTGCGTGTAATACTTCATTAAAATCTCCAATTACAACCCAAGGAAGACTGCTTGAACCAACGATGTTGCGTAACATGTCCAGTGTCTTGTGCCTTTCCTGCACTTGTGCTTTTCCATAAACAAAAGTAATTCTAGCCGGTACTGCACCTAGATCACCGACCACTACATCAATGTGATACTAGGAGTAACCAATAATTTCCAACTTTATTGAATCATTCCAAAAAAAATACCAAGACCTCCGCTTACAACCATACTACTAACAACATAACTTTTATTAAAACCTAATGGTTGTGCCAAATTTTCAATTTGTGACCCATCAATCTTTGTCTCCAAAATCAAATCATCGTCAGCGCAAAATTGCTTCATCATTTCACAAAACATATGAGTTTTCGCGTGCTTGCCCGACCCACGATAGTTCCATACTAGGACCATTGTGCCCGATTCTACTCCTCTTGGGAGCCCGCCGATCGCGCATCATTGTGTTTACCGTTATGGCTTCTACTACCTTCTTTGAATTGTTGCCGATCTTATCACTTTTTGGATCCTGTTTTGGTGGTGGGCTAGGGTTCACTGCCGACTGTCATAACGCCAAAGTCACCTTGCCTTGAGTGCCGGTAATAAGTGTTGAATTCTTCGCCGAAACAAGGTGCATCGAGGGAGCCACAATATCTTCATATGTTCGCATCATGTCAAACCAACATCATTCATTGGATCTTCCTCCTCCTCAAAGTACTCATTCTCCTAGCCATCTCTTCCCGCACCCGATGCATAGAAGGATCTCCCCTACATCCATCACCACTAGCACCAGTTGCAGCACCACCCCAATATCCCCTTCTTGCAGGCATTGAGCCGCGCCGCGTTGAAATGATCGAGATGGACCTAGAGGGGGGGTGAATAGGTACAATTACAAATTTTAATTATTACTAAGCAATTCTAGGCAATAGAGCGGAATATGAAAGTGAGCCTAACAATTGCTAGTAAGTGCAAAGTACTAGGCAGTTGACACAAGCATATAAGAGAGCAAGCACCACAAGATGTAAGTAAGAGCAATCACAACAAGTAACCACAAGTATAGAGTTAGGGTTAGGAATAACCGCAACTCCGGGAGACGAGGATGTATGCCGATGTTCACTTCCTTGGAGGAAGCTAGTCACCGTTAGAGGCGGATGTTACCACGAAGGCACACCTACGCCACGAAGGCTCACCCTATTCTCCCTTTGAGACAACACCACGAAGGCGTTTCTCAACCACTAGTGGTAGACCTTGGGGTGGTCTCCAAACCCTCACAAACTTTCCGAGGGTAATCACAATCGTTGATTCCTCACCGAATGACTCCTACCGCCTAGGAGTCTCCAACCTCCAAGAGTAACAAGATCCGAGGGGAAAGACTCAAGACTTGCTCAAACTTTGATTTGCTTTGGTCACAAGAAGGGGAGGAAGGAGAACTTTCTTTTGATTGGAACAACTCTTCGAAACTCTCAAGAATCAAACCGGGATCTGGGATTTAGTGTGTGAGCAAGAGAGGGAAAGCACCGGTGTTCTTGAGGCGTGTTTGTGTGTAATGTTCAACCTTATCCCGAAGGGTAAGGTGCTATATACCTGATGCCTGAATAGAGCCGTTTGGACATAAGTTGACCACCCGGATGATCGGGACACCATCCGGATGATCCGGACCTTTGTCCGGATGATCCGCGAAGTCCGGATGCACGGTGGTTACTGACCTAGTTATCGAGCAGCCGGATAATCCGGAGGCAAGCCCGGATGATCCGGACACGCCCCGGATGATCCAGATGGCTGGCCGGACGATCCGGCTACAATCAAATAGCTTCTGTGAAAAATGGGCACGGGTATCCGGACGATCCGGAGGAGGACCCGGACGATCCGAGGAATAGCCTGGATGATCCGGAGGAACGTCCGGATGATCCGGCTTCAGCCATCCCGTTCTGTAAAGAAGGGCACCTATTATCCGGATGATCCGGTGCAGGGTCCGGCTGATCCGGGTAAAGCCCGGATGATCTGGGTATCCATCCGGATGATCCGGCTAGGAGATGGTGGAATGTTTTGGCTAAGTGATATTGCTAGGGTTTTTAGACTATTGTGTGGTAGAGTTGTTTAACAGACAAAAAATGTGAGCAAGTCTTGACCCTACACTTCGGATCCCCTCTTAATAGTGCGGGGTTCCTATTACTCAAGAAATACAAAAAGAGCACAATACTTCATCTTGGTTTGCTCCTTTCCTCATTGATAATTAGCTTGAGTAAAATCTCATATGATGTGATCATGATGCTCACTAAAGAAACCCAGAGGATAGACGGCCTGTGTATATACTTAGCAATCAAGGTTAGTCCCCTATATGTAAGTTTGTCATCAATATCAAAAATACTTTTTAAGAGCAAGATTGCACTTTCAATCTCCCCCTTTTTTGGTAGTTGATGACAAACTACATATAGCATTTTATAGTAAAAATGTGATCTGAATAATTCTAGGAGAGTAGGCGGTATGCGTTTTAGGAAGAGCTCCCCTTAATTTATGCATATGAATGTGTTTTAAGAGAAGCTCTCCTTAATGTATGCATGGAATAAAATGATACACATACAAAGTCATGCACATATGAAGTGGATGCCCACATTCGGAGTATAGTACAGGCATACATCGTTAAAATCATCATGAGCAATGAATAAAAACAGCATAATTAAGCACTTGACATAGACTCATAACTCATGACCAAAGTACCATAGTACCATTACAATAAGCACTTGCATAGTGACATAGACCCATAACTCATGACCAAAGTACCATAGTACCATTACAATAATAATAATGAGTCCACTAAAGCTCTAAGCATAAGCATACCAGACACACACTGAAACTCCTAAGAATTACATCTCCCCCTTGACAGCAAGTACCGAAAAAGGGAAAGACGGCCGAGAAAATAGGAGAATCACACATCATCCTCATCCTCAGCATCATCATCATCATCACCATCACTCAGATCAGCAGGTACAAGGAAGAACTCGGGGAACTCAGTGGCAGAAGGAAAATCAACCTCCGGAAGAGGAAGTCGAGCAGGAATAGGCTCATCAGGCTCAACAGGACTGCCAGGACGCGCACGAAGACGAGCCCTAGAAGCATTTGCCTCGGAGATGCGGCGAACCTCCTCGGTAGCAATGTGAGTAGCAGTGTAGCGGCAGGTGTCAAAGATGGCTTTATAGGATTTCCCAATAAAGCGAGCAAGGCGGTCAAACGGCTTGACGAAAGGTTTGGTGTGGCGAGAAGAGCTCTCACCATACGACGGGGCAGGAGCCTTGCCCCTAGAAGTGTCATCACGCGAAGTCCACATGGAGTGAATGTTGTTCTTGTTGATGGGGCAAGTGAAGACAGAATCAATGACGGTCTGAATGAAAGGAGCATGTGGAAGAGTGCGAACCTTCAGACAACTAGCCATGCGAATCTCATGCCGAAGAAAATCTGCCATGTCAATGGGACGAGTGGGATTCTTCCATGAATACCATCCCACGATCCCCTTTCTTGGGAGCAATGGAGTTGAGGATGCACTGAAAAAGCCACCGGTATTTGAGACGGAAGATACTGATGTCATTAAGCTCCTTGCTTTGCTGCACTGTGGATAGTTGAGTGGAAGGGATGGTGAGACAACTGCAAGCACTGATAGGCATAGCCTCAAACTTGGGATTCACTGCATGGATTCGAAAAAGGCCTGCCTCAGATCTAGGCATGCCCAAGGCAGCAGCAAACTCCTCAAAAGAGACAATGAACTGAGAATGATGAGTCATCCAAGTGATCGAACGATCCGGATGGAAGAAACATGTGGCATAGAATTGCCGAATGGCAGCCTCATTCCAATCACAGTGGAGAGTCATAGCACGACGCAGCCCCATGCCATCAATCTTCTCTAACACACCATCGAACTTGGTTGGATTGTTCGCAATGTAATCCAAGTTCACATAATGCTGAGGAGAGAACCCTAGATGAGCAATGACCGATTGATAGATGTCTGTTGAACCAAAGTGCGAAACCTAGGGTCGATTGCATTAGCCGGGCAGCAAATTGGTTGACTTCACTCCTTAAAGCTGCATACTCGAGAGGGATCCATGGTCCGATAGCTGATCGTCTGACGGCCCGGTTGGTGGGGTTGGCCATGGACAAAATGAGGCGGTAGGTGCGGCGGGCTGCGAGCTGGAGGAAGAAGCCGCTTTCTTCTTCTTGGCCTTGGTGGTTGAACGAACCGGCACGAGCTCATCCTCCTGGAGATCGTCCTCATAATCAGGATCATCCTGCCCGGCATAGGACGGACGAGCACGACCTGGTGCTTTCTTGAGTGGACGAGCAGCTTCCTCAGAGTCAGTTGATGCTTGGCGTCGTGGTTCTAGGCATACGCATTGGAGCGAAAAGAACAACAACAGAAAAAAATCGCGAGCTCGATGAGTAATCGACCCTAGATGAGTATAAGAGGAAAAACGAGGGAAGGGCGCAGACGAGATACCACGAGAGGGGCCCGAGGTGGTCGACTTGAAGCTCCGGCCAGCGCCACCACGTCCGACCACCATGGTTAAGTTGAGGACGGAGGCTGAGATTTGAGAGAATCCCGTCGGTCCCTGGGGAAAACGGCGGGAGGAGGGAGTAGATCGGGGTGGCGGCGGCCCGTGTTCCCAAGATCCGGCAAGGTGGCCGGCCAGACTGGCGGGGCGAGCCGCAGCACAGTCACCGGCGGCGAGATGAGAGGGGTGAGGTCGAGGGGAACGAAAAACAGGATAACTCCCTGTGCCCCCCTCCTCCTCGGCCCGATAGGCTATTGGATACGTCGAAGACCCACCCGGACGTCCGAAAGGCGCCCCGGATGATCCGGCCAAGAGGCAGATGTCCGGAAGTGGATCCGGATATCCGGGCAGACACAGCCCGGACGTCCGGATGTATGTCCGGATGATCCGGCTTGCCAGATTTCTGAGATAGGATTCTGATGCAATGGGGTGATGACGATATGTATATATATATATATATATTGCGTGTGTTTGTTATAGATATATATATAAGTAGCCTTATTCACAGCAATATCTCAAACTCATATAAATACCCAAAAGAAATAATTAGGCTAAGTCACCATGTATGAGTATATATAACTTTGGAGACCAAAATTTTTTAACTTTTGGACCCATGGTTATTACTCCATCATTTTAAAGTACTATGGACACAAAGTAAGTGCCATAGTGACTTTGAGAGTGTTGGTTCTATTTATGCATTATGTAAGGGAGAGAGTACTCATAAATTCAATGTCTCCCCCTACGTATATGCCTACATCAAGACAAGACATTATGAAGATGCATGCATGAGTACGAGATTTCACATAATGTTGTCAAGCTCCAAGATACCAAGTTCACGCCTAAGTCGACAAAACCTTGCTTCATCCAATGGTTTGGTGAAAATATCTGCCAGTTGCAAATCTGTACCAATGTGATCAATGTGAATATCACCCTTCTCAACATGATCTCTCAAGAAGTGATACCTAATATCAATGTGCTTGGTGCGGAGATGATCCTTGGGGTTTTCAGCAATGTTGATGGCACTTTCATTATCGCATAGAAGAGGCACAATTCTATAGGTGATACCGTAATCCTTCAAAGTTTGCCTCATCCATAATAACTGAGTTGCACAACTTGCGGCAGCAATGTATTCAGCTTCTGCGATAGAGAGGGCAATACAGTTTTGTTTCTTCGATGACCAACTTACCAAGGGCGCCCAAGAAACTGACATGCACCGGAAGTGGACTTACGATCCACTTTGTCTCCGGCCCAGTCCGCATCCGTGTACCCAGTGAGATCAAACTTAGCATCCTTGGGATACCATAGACCCAACTTTGGGGTGTGAACAAGGTATCTAAGAATATGCTTAACCGCCTTATGATGACTTTCCCTAGGGGAAGCCTGAAATCTAGCACACATGCATACACTAAACATGATGTCTGGTCTATATGCACAAAGATAAAGCAATGAACCAATCATAGAGCGGTATTTAGATGGGTCGAAAGGAATACCGTTTGTGTCTTCAATGAGAGTTATTTTGGTTGGCATTGGTGTCTTACATGGACTAGCATCAGACATTCCAAACTTCTCTAAGATATCCTTGAGGTATTTTGCTTGAGACAAGAAAATTCCTTCTTGAAATTGTTGAATTTGAAATCCGAGGAAGAACTTCAAATCCGCATTGAGTGACATTTCAAAATTCTTGGTCATTGAGTCCGCAAACTTCTTGCACAAATGAATGTTAGGAGAACCAAAAATGATATCATCTACATAGATTTGGCATAAGATCAAATCACCCTTATCCCTCTTAGTAAAAAGAGTGGGATCGATCACCCCTCTCACAAAACCATCATCGAGTAAAAACTTCTTAAGATGATCATACCAAGCACGAGGTGCTTGTTTGAGGCCATACAAAGCCTTATGAAGTTTATACACATAGTCTTTGTGATCGGGATCAACGAACCCTGTGGTTGTGATACATATACTTCTTCTTGTAGAGGACCGTTAAGAAAAGCACTCTTCACATCCATTTGATGTAATGTAAAACCATTGAAAGCAGCATAAGCAAGTAAGATGCGAATGGATTCAAGACGGGCAACTGGGGCAAAGGTCTCACCAAAGTCCAAACCTTCAACTTGTGAGTACCCTTGTGCCACTAACCTTGCCTTGTTTCGGATGATCAAACCATTCTCATCTTGTTTGTTCTTGAAGATCCATTTTGTTCCAATGACATTGTGCTCGGTAGGTGGCCTCTTGACTAGTGACCACACTTGGTTGCGTTCAAAGCTGTTCAACTCTTCTTGCATAGCAACTAGCCAATCGTTGTCCATCAATGCATCTTGTACCTTGATGGGCTCAAAACTAGACACAAAAGAAAAGTGAGCACAAAAATTGGCCAGATGTTTACGAGTGACTCTACCTTCCGATATGCCGGTGAGTATTTTGTCAACATCAACACGACCGGCCACTCGTGGCATGATAGAGGCAAGGGTTTCACGAGGTTCAACTTCATGTCCATCATCCACATCCTCAACATATGGATCATTAATGTGTGGAGGAAGATCTTCTTGTTCATATTGCATTTGTTGAGGTTCATCATCAATGATTGGATTTTCTTGTTCTTGCTCTTGAGGATTGTCATGAGGAGGAACTTGATCATCTTCTTCAACTTGGGCTAAGGGTATCGGTTGAACAATAGGAGCTTGTGGAGGTATGGATGTTGAAGTAGTTTGATGATGTGTGAGACTTCCATCTTCTTCTTCATCATCATGAGGTTCTTGTTCCATAGGAAGAAGTGCACCAACACCCATGGTCAAAATGTCTTGAGAAGAATCTTCTTCACCTACATCACTTAAATCAACTTGCTCCCCATGGGAGCCATTAAATTCATCAAACACCACGTCACAAGTTTCTACAACACATCCATTGGATTTGTTGTAGACTCTATAAGCGTCTTGAGTTTGATCCATAGCCAACAAATATACCCTCAATTGTTTTGGATTGAAATTTTCCTAACCGTTCTCTTTTGTTGAGGATGAAGCATTTGCACCCAAATACACGAAAGTACTTGACATTTGGCTTGTTTCAGTTAGAAGCTCATATGGAGTCTTTTCCAATATAGTGCGGAGGAAGAGCCGGTTTGATGCATGGCATGCGGTGTTGATGACTTCGCCCAAAAACTATGTGGTGACTTGTATTCATCCAACATTGACCTTGCCATCTCCACAAGTGTGCGGTTCTTCCTTTCGGCTACATCGTTCACGAGGAGTGTATGGAGCTGAATATTGATGCTCAATCCCTTCATCACTAAGGAATTCTTCCAAGGTGTAGTTTTTGAACTCAGATCCATTGTCACTTCTTATTGCCAAGATTTCTTTGTCAAACTTGTGTTGTGCTTGCTTGGCAAAGTCAATGAAAGTGATCTTCGTCTCGTCCTTGGACTTGAGGAAAAACACCCATGTATATCTTGAGTAATCATCAACAATGACAAGTCCATACTTTTTCCCACCAACACTATCCCATGAAGGAGGCCCAAAAAGATCCACATGAAGGAGCTCCAAAGGCCTTGAAGTAGACACAATATTCTTGGGTGGGTGCTTTGATTGATGTTGCTTCCCGGCTATACAAGCACTACACACGATCTTTCTCAAAAGAGACATTTGTTAGTCCAAGGATGTGATTTCCTTTAAGAGATCTTGAAGATTTCTCATGCCGACATGGGCTGGCCGGCGATGCCATAGCCACCTTATCGGCCTTGGCCATTAGACAATTTGCATGGAATGTGCTCTCTTTCGAGAAATCAACCGTGTAAAGGTTGCCATCCAACTCTCCAACAAAGGCCACTTGAGTATCTCTCTTAAAGACTTTCACATCCGTTAGTCCAAATAGTGTATCATAACCAACAGATGCCAATTGTGACGAGAAAGTAAATGATATTTAAGGGATTGGACAAGCATGACATTTGCAAGAGACATGTCATTTGTGATAGCCACCTTCCCCAACCCAAGTACCTGTCCTTTTGATCCTCCACCAAACATAATGCTCATAAATGGTTGAACAACTTCCATGAAATCGTAGAGCAATTTGCTATCTCCAGTCATATGATTGGTACATCCACTATCAATTACCCATTTTACTCCACCGGAGAAGGCAACCTACACACAATTATTACTTGGTTAGAGGCACCCATCTTGCAATGGGACCTCTCAAGTTAGTCACAAGGGTCTTAGGGACCCAAATAGCATAAAACCGAAATGCATTTCGAGGACCAACAAACTTTGCATAAACTTCTCCATCCTTAGTCTTACGAAGTACATAGGATGGAGGCATGAACTCTTTTGGCTTGTTGGGAGTGGGCATGCCCTTGTGGCCTTCCCACTAGCAACCTTACCTTTCTCCTTGTGTCCTTCTCGTACAAAAGTTTCTTTCAAAGGGTGGTGCACTTTTGAGAGAATGTCTTCTTCTTGCTTGTGCTTGGGTCAAACCCGAGTCCCTCTTTGGCAAACACTTCATTGTGTTGGCTCAACACCTCATTAAGGTTCTTTTGCCCTTGAGCACATGTCATGAGCCCCTTCTCAATTTGAGCCTTGAGAAAACGATTTTCCTCAAGAATAGATGCTAGATCACTACTAGAGTTAGTAGAACAAGCATCAACATTTATAATGGGAGATGAATAGGCCTTAGCTAGAGTTTCAAGATAAGTAAGTTTGAGCGTCTCAAAACTCTTTGTAAGAAGGGTGAGCTCTTCTTCCTTAGTCTTGAGGGACATGGATAGAAGCTCACAATCCTTAGAGAGAGAAGCATGAGACTTCACAAGCTTACTTTTATCATTCATCAACTCTTCACAAGAGCCAATACCCTTTTTCAAGGAGGCAAGATCTTTAGTATGAACATCAATATTTGTGCCAATTTTTAAGCATAGTTCATAATTTGTGTTTCCTCATATTGGACTTTCCGCTCAAGGATTTCACATTTTTCCTTTTCCTCGGTGACGAGGGTTTCGAGTTCCTTAATGGTGATGGTGTGCTTACTCACCATCTCCATAAGCATCTAAACATAGTGAGCTTCTTTCCTTTGAGGGAGCACATGAATTTATTAAGTTTAGCAAGCATAGGATCATTTAGATCATCATCCTCATAACTATCCTCCGCATCAAGATACTCATCACTAGAAATAGGAGGAGTGAGAAGAGAAGGGTTTGCTCGTGGGGTTACCTTGACCTTGTCAGGAGAGTCTTGATCCTCTCCTTCTTCTATCACGGCCTTCGCCATGAGGCACTTGTGGGCGTTGCCCTTGTAATCCTTCATGTAGTTGTAGGTGACAACTTCACCACTCTTATTGACTAGCCTCAATGTGTTTTGCGAATCTTGAGCAACTCCGGCAACACCACTAACATCATCCGGATCGGATTCTTCTTGAGCAACCATTGCTTTCCCATCTCTCTTCTTGAGCTTGGAGTTCAAAGGATTTGGCAATTTCTTCTTAGGAAAGGTCTTGGGAAACCTTGGTCTATCTTCTCTCTTCTCATAAGGGCACTCATTTGAGAAGTGGTTGGTTTCCTCACAGTTGTAGCATTTTCTTACTTTCTTCTTTTGGAATCTTCCTTGAATTTTCCTGGTAAACTTCTTGACAAAGAGAGCCATGTCTTCATATGACGGGCCCTCGTCGGATTCAATCTCATTACCATCTTCATCATCATCATCATCTTCTTCTTCTTCACTTTGCTCATCTTCACATACATGCTTGGCCTTCAATGCAAGATTGACCTTCGATGATGGGGAACCATGCATGGCAAGATGTTTTGTGGCATTAGCCTTTGACTCTTCAAATAGTTGAAAGGTGGATATGATGTCATCTGTAGTCATTTCCTTGAAAGTATGGTGTTGTCTTATGTCCCACACCATTTGATGGTGATATGGAGCAAGAGCATGAAGCAATTTATCCACAAGGAATCTCTTAGTCATGTTGAATCCATCTTGTGTCTTGTCACACTCACATGACTCAATATCGGCAGTGAGCGTCATGAGGCGCTCATGGAGTTGATTGGGGGTTTCACCTTTCTCCATACAAAGTTTTGCAATTGCCCCTTGGCAATTTCATATTGAGCACTTCGGAGGGTAGAGGTGCCAGTCTTGGATCGTATGATACTTTCCCATAATTCCTTGGCACTTGTGATGTGTATGAACGGTCTCCTTTGCTTTTCATCCATGCCTCTCCTTATGCACATGATAGCAGTGTCATTGAGGTTCTTGTCATATATTTCTCTTGGTGTGGGGTTCTTTGGATCAACCACATGATAGCCATACTCCAAGATTTCCAGCATCTCGTCATTTCCATGTCGAAGATGATCCTGCATAGCAACTCTCCACAAGGCAAAATCGGAAGTGGCACTTAGTAAAGGAGGTTTGCCTTGAGGGTTATATCTTGGTTTCTCAACTTTGAGGTCTTGCCTAAAGCCAAGGAACATTGGCGTGTTCATTGCTAGGAGGTTGTTGACCAAGTGATGGAGTAGGCACAGATTGGCCTCAAAGCGGCACCACCCGAGAGTGGTGCAAGCTTTGTGGACAACGTGGCTAATCTCATTTGGACCAAGGCCTCAAGAGAAGCATCATGCTCCTCCTTTTGTTTAGCAAGGGACCGTTCTAGATCCTCCGACGTAAAGGTTTTGACTTCAGAGGAAGCCACACCTTTATCCTTAGGATCTACAACAAGGGAGTCCCATCCGGTTCATCTCGCTCTAGGCGGTTAAGCCACAAGAATAGAGCACGAGGCTCTGATACCAATTGAAAGGATCGAGATGGACCTAGAGGGGGGGGTGAATAGGTACAATTACAAATTTTAATTATTACTAAGCAATTCTAGGCAATAGAGCGGAATATGAAAGTGAGCCTAACAATTGCTAGTAAGTGCAAAGTACTAGGCAGTTGACACAAGCATATAAGAGAGCAAGCACCACAAGATGTAAGTAAGAGCAATCACAACAAGTAACCACAAGTATAGAGTTAGGGTTAGGAATAACCGCAACTCCGGGAGACGAGGATGTATGCCGATGTTCACTTCCTTGGAGGGAAGCTAGTCACCGTTAGAGGGGCGGATGTTACCACGAAGGCACACCTACACCACGAAGGCTCACCCTATTCTCCCTTTGAGACAACACCACGAAGGCGTTTCTCAACCACTAGTGGTAGACCTTGGGGTGGTCTCCAAACCCTCACAAACTTTTCAGGGGTAATCACAATCGTTGATTCCTCACCGAATGACTCCTACCGCCTAGGAGTCTCCAACCTCCAAGAGTAACAAGATCCGAAGGGAAAGACTCAAGACTTGCTCAAACTTCGATTTGCTTTGGTCACAAGAAGGGAGGAAGGAGATCTTTCTTTGATTGGAACAACTCTTGAAACTCTCAAGAATCAAACCGGGATCTGGATTTAGTGTGTGAGCAAGAGAGGAAAGCTTGGTGTTCTTGAGGCGTGTTGTGTGTAATGTTCAACCTTATCCGAAGGGTAAGGTGCTATATATCTCTGATGCCGAGAATAGAGCCGTTTGGACATAAGTTGACCACCCGGATGATCCGGGACACCATCCGGATGATCCGGACCTTTGTCCGGATGATCCGCGAAGGTCCGGATGCGGTGGTTACTGACCTAGTTGCGAGCAGCCCGGATAATCCGGAGGCAAGCCCGGATGATCCGGACACGCCCCGGATGATCCGGATGGCTGGCCGGACGATCCGGCTACAATCAAATAGCTTCTGTGAAAAATGGGCACGGGTATCCGGACGATCCGAAGGAGGACCTGGATGATCCGGGGAATAGCCCGGATGATCCGGAGGAACGTCTGGATGATCCGGCTTCAGCCATCCCGTTCTGTAAAGAAGGGCACCTATTATCCGGATGATCCGGTGCAGGGTCCGGCTGATCCGGGTAAAGCCCGGATGATCTGGGTATCCATCCGGATGATCCGGCTAGGAGATGGTGGAATGTTTTGGCTAAGTGATATTGCTAGGGTTTTTAGACTATTGTGTGGTAGAGTTGTTTAACAGACAAAAAATGTGAGCAAGTCTTGACCCTACACTTCGGATCCCCTCTTAATAGTGCGGGGTTCCTATTACTCAAGAAATACAAAAAGAGCACAATACTTCATCTTGGTTTGCTCCTTTCCTCATTGATAATTAGCTTGAGTAAAATCTCATATGATGTGATCATGATGCTCACTAAAGAAACCCGAGAGGACGACGGCTGTGTATATACTTAGCAATCAAGGTTAGTCCCCTATATGTAAGTTTGTCATCAATATCAAAAATACTTTTTAAGAGCAAGATTGCACTTTCACGCGTGTTCCAAGTACCACACATAATTTTGTATATCAAAGCCGATCGGGGGAGGGGGGGCAACAACCTCAAACTTGACTGATAAAATCTCTCATTTTATCACCCCTAACGAGAGAGGTGGTTTTGGTTTACGTACATCCCAAATCAAATGAAGTAGTTTCATATGTGACATACTTCCCAATCTTGGAGGCAAGATAGTTGATCATCACATGGTAGCCGTTTGTAAGATCATGAATTTGAGCCTAAATCTCAAAAGTGAAAAACTCAATGGAGGACGGTTTGGTGAGTCCATCATAGGGAGCCATCAAGACGCGGGTTCCTCATGAAGTGTCATGCCCCCCCCCCCCAGTGATTTTGAGTCTCCCAAACACTCGAACTACACCGTGGACATATTTTCATCAAGTGTGTGGATCTTGACACCTCGAGCTAGATCCTAAGCCGCCTCATGTTCTTGAAAAACCAGTATGTACTAAACCCTGTCCATATGAACCCGAACGATAACCATCATACACAAATCCTCTTCCGTCGGAGGTTGTCCCTCCTCAAAAACCACATCGTCAATCGGGGTCATGCATGATTAGATCGAGCTCCTGCTTCTCCGACATCCCGGATGAAGATCCGTGATCCCTAGTCGGCATTAGGTTGGTTGGGGCCGATCTGATCAGACAGAAAAAGGACTCACGTCCCCAGCGCCATGATGTTTGCCAAGACCAGGAAGTGGTTCTAGGCCACCCCTTGGTCAGCTCGAGCGGGACGACAGACGAGGGTTACTGGAGAAGGGGGAAGAGAGGCTGGACATCGACGTGCTGAGGGGGTTCAAATGGTTGTATATTATAGCAAATAATAACAATTTGGGTTCCTGCAAAAAAAAAAAAATAGAAAGGAAATTAACCCAATTCATTGAGATTTGATAAAGGGCCCAACCCAACCCAACCCAACCCAAATATCCATCCATCCATCCATCCAGATCTGATCCCTCCTCCATCTACACCGCAAAACTCTCTCTTTTATTTTTTTCCTCTCGCTCAACTCGTCCGCCTCCATCGCCGCCGCCCGCCGCCTGCTGATCTCTCCCTAGGGTTAGGGTTTGCGGCCGGAGCGGGATTGGATTCAAGCGGCCGGCACAGCGTGGTCGAATCGAATCGAATCGAAAATCGAAGATGGACGCGCAGCGTGCCCTGCTCGACGCGCTGATGGGGTCGTCGCGGGACCTGACGGAGGAGGAGAAGAAGGAGCACCGGGAGGTGGCGTGGGACGACCAGGACGTGTGCGCCCCCTACATGGCCCGCTTCTGCCCCCACGACCTCTTCATCAACACCAAGAGCAACCTCGGAGTATGCCCAAAGATCCACGACCCGGCCCTCAAGCAAAGGTTTTTTTCCAGATTTCTTTCGATTTCGGTTTCGATCCCCCTCCTAATCCTAATCCTAACCCTAACCGAATCGATGATGTATGCAGCTTCGAGTCCTCCCCCCGCTACGCCGCCGCCCTCCCCAAATTCGAGGCCGACCTCGCTCACCGCTGCGAGAGGCTGGTCTGTGTTCCTCCTCCTCTCCCTTTTCCTCTTCCTCTTCCCCCGCACACGCAGATTTTGCATCTATCTATACTGTGTATGTGTGTGTTGTGGTTTAATTATCTATCCAGATTCCAACATCTTTCTCTTTCCGCTGCTGCAGGTCCAGGACCTGGATAAGAAGATCAGGCGCGGCCGCGACAGGCTGGCGCAGGACGTCGTGGAGCTGCCGCCCCCCGCCGCCCACGCCGAAAAGGTCGAGCAGCTCGCCATTCTCGAAGAGAAGATCAAGAAGTTGCTCGAGCAGATTGAGCAGCTCGGCGACACCGGCAAGATCGACGAGGCCACCGCCCTCATGAGGAAGGTACGGCACAGACGGACCCCCTGGCCTCCTTTTTGCGTTTACTAATTTTATTAGGGTCTGTGGATTGAAGCCTGGGGCTGCCCTACCAATTAATCCCCGTTGGCTAAGCACAAAAGCAGTTGCACGCGCAAACGTTTTCTTGCTGGGGTGGACATGCTACTAGCCATGGCGTGCATTTGGATAGGCACCAAAAAGCCGGTTCCACGCCAATTTTTTGACAGCCAGTTCATGTTGTACGCCCACCTGTTGGCGAATCGCTGGCGGCGAAAACCTGCGCCAAATTAGGCGTGAACCAAGCAGCCTCTTACTGATTATTAATAGCCATTGGCGATAATTACATGATGCCTCAACCAAAGTTTCTGTTCCTGGCTTGCAGGTGGACATTCTCAACCTTGAGAAGTCGGCTCTCACCCACCAGATTGAGACCAAGCTCTCCATGGTCCCGCAAGAGAAGAAGATGGAGCTCTGCGAGCAGTGCGGCTCCTTTCTCGTCACCAACGATGTCCTTGAGAGGACGCAGTCCCATGTCACTGGCAAACAGCACATCGGTTACGGTCTGGTCAGGGAATTCCTCGCCGAATACAAGGTCAGTTGTAACTAGTTGTTGTGCTACACGGGAACAATGTTCTTTTTTTTTTGGCTTCATCACACACACCAAGTTCTGATGATAGTTGCTTTTTCAGGCTGCGAAAGAAGCGGAGAAGCTTGCAAGGGAGAAGGAAGCAGAGGAGCGTCAGAACCGGGAGAGAGGATACCATAACAGAGGCCCCCGCGATGACTATAGGGAGAGATCCAGGGAGCATGATCGTGACCGCTACTATGAGCGAAGCCGTGACAGAGAGAGGCCCTATGAGCAGGGAGGTAGAGGGTCGGACTATAGGGGCAATTCCTATAACAGCCGGAGGGATTCTGAAAGGGCGAGGCCCAGAGACAGGAACGGTGGTGATTTTTCAAGAAGAGACCCGGGGAGGGTGAGGAGCAGGTCCCGATCTCCAGGGAGGCATGGTTATTAACCATTTCAAGTTATATGAGACTCGTGAGGTAGACCATTATGCTCCTTTGTTTATTCATTCAGTCGCAATGTCTGGGTGTTGTCATGATTAAATTTAAACCTTACTCTGCTCTAGCAGCTCTTTGTTGAAACCATACCTATGGTCTTCCTTTTATTATAGAGAGGATAAAAAACAGAGGAAGGTACCATCTGTTCTTGGCAATATTTCTGTGTTTATTACATCTTACGTGCACTCTCAGATTGTGTTTTCCAGTCTAGGAACTGAAAAAATGTTGTTTGATATGATAGAGCTGAAAGCCGTATCATCCTAGGCAGGTATTCCGTAGCCTCTGTCTTACATGTTAAAATGATTGATTGATGACATACAAGGTTTGGTTAGGACCTGGAAGAAACAGTAGACAGGTAACCTCCGTCTTATACATGTTAAAATGATTGATGATATATACAAGGTTGGGTCGGACCGGACCTGGAAGAAACAGTAGGAAGGTAACCCGTGATCTCCGTCTTATACATGTTAAAATGATTGATGATATATATACAAGGTTGGGTCGGACTGGACCTGGAAGAAACGGTAGGAAGGTAACCCATAACCTCTGTCTTGCATGTTGAATAGATTGGGTAGGACATTGGAGATACAGCTAACATTACAGGATATTGGTTTCTGAATGCCCAGTCTTGTACCACATTTAATTTGCAGTGCCTGTACAGATTTTGTGTACTGCGCCAGGCATTTCTGCTTGACAGATTTTAAGAAATGACATTGACTAGTATCTGCAGTAGGTGTGTATCGTACAATCGTTAAACACAAGGATTGTTAGGTGTGATATGATGAAAACTACTATTGTACAAGGTTGGGTAGGACCTGGAAGAATCGTCACCTCTGTCTTGCATGTTAAACTGATGATATGTGCAAGGTTCGTTTAGGACATGGAAAATTCAGGTTAACATTATAGGATATGGGTTTCTGAACACCCAGTCTTGTACAACATTTAATGTGCACTGCCAGTACAGATTTTGTGTGTACTGCGTCAGGCATTAAAACACGAGGATGGTCGACATTGGGATTTTTAAAACATGAGGATGGTCGACATTGGGATTTCTTTCAGTCTAGTTACTGAAAAATTGTTGTGCGATAGAGCTGAAAGTCTTGAGATGATGATAGCACTATCATCCTAGGCAGTGCAGTGCAGGTAACCCGTAACCTATGTCTGTCTGTCTTGTACATGTTTAATTGAAATTGACAACATACAAGGCTGGGTAGGGAACCTGGAAGTATTAGCCGCAGGTGATTTTTCTTTTTGGGCAGAAGAACAAGAGGTAACAACATTATAGGGCGTCCGTTTTTGGATACCCAGCCAATCTGCATGGCCAATACAATACAGATCTTGTGTGTTTCTTCTTCTTGTTTATCAAGAGACGAGCATGCATGTGCTATCCTATCTTGTGATATAATTAGTATTCAATCAATCAATCTTTAAATACAGGGTTGGATCGTCAACTTGGGACTTGTTGGTACATCAACCAGAAGAATTCGAGCGAGTGTTGTTGGCCACAGAGATCAATGCTACATTTCAATTACAGAATCACTCTTTTGGGCATTGAGAATTCGGATGGCTCACAATTGAATTCGAGCATGTAAAATCATCGGTCGCTTGAGCTTTGAGCGGACTTGAAACGTTTTGGAGTATGTTCAAGTTGTAATTTTCTTGCAAACGCAGGCATATATGTATTTTCAAGTGATGTGCGATGTGATATAAAAACAAGCTTTTGTTGAAACATTTTCTGGCGTTTTTTGTTTGCTGGCTGTATTGGTTCAAATATGATATGCACATCTCATTCTACCACACGAGACGAACCAGCACATTTTGTTCCAACCATCAGTAGTAACGAATACTCGCCCCAGGTGTGAAATATAATTTGGTCATATGGGTTTTCAGGTCGTAAATCTGACTGTCGAGCCATAAAAATTATGATTCATTATCAAATGAGCTCGAAACATAAATTTTTATGGCACATGCTCGACTAGTTAAATCGATGACCTAAATTTTCATGCTGGACTTGTTCGCATCAAGACGGAGTAAGCAATTTATAATTATAATCACATTCAAAACATCTGTGCATGGAGTTGAAAAAACAAAAAAACATCTGGGAATGTATCTAAAAACACAAAACACAAGAGTGGTCAAATGTACAAACATAAGATCCATGAGAAGAAAGAATCCTTCTTCAAATGTCTGCCTTCATCGCCCCAAGAAAGCAGCAAACCAAACCTCTAGATGAACATGCTTTTCTTTTCTTACCTGCCTCAGCAGACTCCTTCTAGTGCTCCAGTAATTTTCGCTTAAAGATACATTAGCAAATTACCAATAGAAGAAGGAAGAGCTAAAAGTGTTAAAAGAAACCCACAAGACAGACAACTTATATAACATAAGGGAAACAGTGGTGGAATATGCACTGTCACGAAATCAGGAGCCAAAATCATTCACTGATACCCCCACTCCTTCACATACCAGAAACACAAAAGCCTAAAGGTTCCATCGAATCGAATCTTATCTTCCGTAAACCCAAAATCCAACTCATAATTGACTGACTATAAACCAGAACCAATCTCTTAACACCAAACAACTTCATCCCTGCTCAAATTCCGTCATCATATCCCCCCAAAGAGCACCTCAACAAATTTGGACCAACTGCTAAAATAGCCAATGAACCTCGAGAAAGAGTCTACTTGACCAACTCCAACAATTCTGACACCGTAAACTGCATGATCCACTATATAATCAACATTTACACCAAATATCCCCAAGACAAGAATCAAATATCTTACCAAACAACAGTCTCATATCAATTTCATATCCCCATTGACCTCAAGACCAACATCAACAATCTCAGGTAAAGCCACATAAACTGTCTAAAATCCATAATCCATAATGTTATCTAATCAAATACAGAGAGGTCGGTCCATGTCATGCCTCTAGTTCTATAACATCATCCACCAATATCCTCACAACAGATTCATGACCCCAAACATGTCCTTTAACAAGGACAATTAATTATTGCTCCCCAACAACGGTAATTATCATCTCAAGATAACTAACAACCAACTGACTTGCGAGTACTAGCTAATAAGCGGCATAATGTTTCTCACTAGTCATACCAAACCAAACAGTACTGTCACGCGGCACCACCTGAAGTCTGCATGTAAACCGATGTTAGTGCCCCACGATGCAAATATCAAACAAGACCAGTAAGAGAAAGTCACATCAGGTGACAAGAGACATACTGACCTAGTGGTGGTAATAACCGCCTCCAGAATGCCCGCCTCTATGGTGAGGTCGGAATGCACCCCTGCCATATTGCTGCATAACATGGGAGAGAAAAGTAGAAGCCAGAAAATTAGACAAATAGACTGAGGAGATAACCAAAAGTCACTAAGGTATATTATACTTACAGCTGGGGCTGGGGCATGGGCATGGGCAGGCGGCGGGGCATGACCAGGACCAGGACCAGGGCCATAGTGATCACGTGAATAACCACCCCTCGTCCCAAAAGAGTCTGCAATTGCAATATACAATGAGAAACATAAGATCAAAGGGGCATAGCAAAATGGTTACAACATAGGATTACAACCTCTGTGGCGGTCACCTCCAGGAAATGGTGGCTGGTCATAATGACCAAAACGGTTCCCTCCAGGAAATGGTGGCTGCTCGTAATGGTCAAAGCGAGGGCGCACACGAGGAGGGCCATGCTCAAAGTATCCAGGAGGGCCGGGTTCCTATCACATAAAAAAGTAAGTTCAGTGCAGATGGTACAGAGAATTACTTAGCACTTAACATAGCAATACAATATTGTAACAAACCATATGAGAATATGGCCTCTTAGCACTATGCCGAACATCTTCATAGAGATATGGGTTTTCACCAAAGGGTCTACCAAAATCACCCTCGGGCTCAAATGTTGGCCCTCTAGGTGGATGATGATATCCTCTCCCCTGCCCTCTATCAAACAAATCATGCCTTCCTGAGGAAGGTTCCCATCTACCCCCTGCGAACATTAGTCAGCAGTGTAAAAAAGAGCTCAAAAGGTTGAAGGAGTAAATTTGTGTTTTTGAAAGCCCACCTCGAAAGGCAGGAGGAGCCTGCCTGGCTCGGAAATCAGAGGGCGAAGCTTCAAAACTGTTGTTACTGTATGCAGAATTAAATCTCCCACCACGAACAGGAGTATGATTATTGAAACCCCTATCACCATGGAAACCTTCCCGGCGAGGGGCAGCTCTTCCCCTATTAAAACCTCTACCTGCACAGCCATAAAAGTCAACAAACAAATCCTCATATAACAACACAAGCATTCGTGGAAGTTGGGGAGGGGGCACAATTACTTACCAGGCCTGTTAAAACCAGATCCAGGATGTCCAATTCGAAACCCGCCACTCATTTCACCTTTCACAGCCTGACTTTTAGGTAGAGGGTTCGAAAGTCTAACCCTTACTTTTAGCTAAGTTAAAAACACCAAAAGCATCAACACAAGGACATGTGAAAACAAAGATGGTGCCATTCCAAACCAGAAAAATACCTTTGCTTTTCCATCATCACCCAGTTCGGTGTTGTTGGTGGCTTCAATACAAGCAAGAGCCTCCTCATGGGTTGAGAAGTTGACAAATCCAAAATCGTTTCTTTTAGCACTAGACATATTGCGAGCAAGCACAACTCGTTCTATCACACCATAACCTTTGAATCGGTTTTTAACGCGTTCTTCATCCCAGTATGGTGGAAGCCCATCAATAAAAACTGATTTGACCTGCAGCATGAAAAAGTATTCAACGGCATGACAAATCGTAGACTTGCGATGGTTGGACATGAAAACCAAATAATTGAGAACATTCCAAATGTGAAAATAGGATTATTATTTTTTTTGTTTTTTTTCCACCACAATACCCATATGTAACAAAGTGAGGACACCAAGAAAAGAGTATAATGCACCATAGACGAAGATGTCTCATCTCAGTCTGATCTAAAATTTAAATTATCTAAATTGTAGTAACAAGCAGCCAAATATGAGCATCATTGCAAACCATAACTCTTGGATAAATCAATAACTACAAATAGCTAACCAATAGTTAGTATTAAAACTATTACTGCAAGTACAATGACATCTTTCTACATATGTCATTTAATTCACTAACCCCATCAATAAAAAATTTAGATAAAAGTAGTTAGTTAAGCACCTGAGCCATAATTTCTGCATCTGCTTCTTTTATTGGCTCTGCAAAGGCAACTTTTGCAGTTCTCTCAGGGTGACCAAATAGAGCATCAGGTTGCTGCAGCCTTTTGAATGCAAGCATCGCATCCGCGTGGCAAGAGAACTCGAGAAATGCAAAACCACGGCTCTGGCCTTCGTTTTGAGTATCAGGAACAAGAGTTAAGCTTTGAACTCCTTCTACCCCATAGTCAAGCAGCCTCTTCTTAATCTGAAAAACAAAGGCGCGTAATTAGCAACTTATTAACAGGCTCATCATGGTTGCGCATATTATTTTAGGAAAACATACAGCTTCCTTTGTCCATGTGTTGCAAATATTGCCCAAGAAGAGTGTATCGTTGTCCTCGCTAGCAGCGACGCCACAACGCTTGCCATGTATCTGCAGCAAAAGAAAATAAATAAATAAATAAACATGCATCACACATCCCACAAACAATTGGATATCGCATTACAGAACATTGTATCTTGACATTTTTTTCAAAGTGAAAATGTCAGGGGAGCTGAGGTATATTACCATAGGATTCTTCACCTCAGCAAGCGCCCGAGCCACCTGCTGTTTGTTTGCAAACCTGACGAACGCAAACCCCTTGTTCTTGTTGGTGGAGAGATCCTTGTGGAGACGGACCTCCACAACATCACCGACCTTCGCGAACACCTTCCTGATATCCTCCTCGACGGCTTCACGGTCGAGCCCTCCCACAAAGATCTCTAGCTCCTTTTTGCGCTGCCTGTTCTTGGCCATGTCTGACATAACCTTGCGCTCGTCCTCTTGCTGTTTGACCTCACCTGCAGCCTGCACGTCCTTCGCTGCCCTAGCACGGTGCTCTTCCTGTTTGCTCTCAGCTGCAGCCTGCCCGTCGTCGTCCTCCGTGGCCCTAGTAGCAGGGTTATCTCCTTGTTTGAGCTCAGTTGCGGCCTGCCCTTCACCCACAGAGACAGAGTCCTCGAAGATGACCTCTTCAGGATCCTCCTCCTCCTCCTCCTCTTCCTGCTCAGCATCCATTTGTTGTTGGTGGAGTGGGTGAGCTTCAGTGCCTTGCTGGTTTTCTGAATCATCATCAGTTCCAGCAAGCATTTGTCCCTGGTGGAGTGGGTTAATAGCTTGACTGTCTTGCTGCTCATTTTGTGCGTCACCGGTTGAAGTATGTGCAGGAACATCACTCTGAACCGCTACATCATCATCGTCGGCTTTTTCGCCCTCCTGCTCTATCACCTGTGGCTGTGCTGCCTCGTTCTGTAGCGTTTGATTGTCTGCGTCTGTCGCTGACTCTTGTTCTTCTTGTGGAGGGGCTGCTCCTTCTTCCTCTACGGACAACATATCATGAGGCTCACCAGCCTCCACCTCCATTTTCTCCTGCTGCTCATCATTATTGGTGGCAGCAGACGCAGAGGGCATGTCGGCCTGACCCGGCTCATCGGGTTTGTGGTGGACGACTGTGATTGAGCTTGGCTCCTCCTTGATCTGCTGGTCGACTGTGGTTGAGCCTGGCATCATATATGACATTCCATTAAAATAGAAGGCGGGCAAAGCAACATATATAGTGGGAGTAAGACATGTCTCTATATAGAGAGTAGTAGAGTAGGTAGTGTAGTTACTGTATATGTCTGGCGAGGAGGCGCGGTGTTGAGGGGATGCGTCTGGCGAGTCAGAGATCTCAATCGTCTCCCGCCCGGCAAAAGCAGAGGCAGAGGCAGATGCATCTGGGAAGAAGAAGAGGAGACGGGCAGTAATAATAACAAGAAGGGAAGTCGAAAACTTTTTATCTAGGTAGGGCGGAGGAAAGAGCAATTACCGTGGGTGTGGGTGAGCTGCTCCTGCTCTTGGTGGTGGGCGGCGTCGGGAGCCTCCTCCGGCGCGGGTGGTTCTGCGGGCGGGAGCAAAGGGGGTTAGAGAGAGAGAAGAGTGGGAGGAGAAACGGGGTTGGGGAACGAAAGAAAGAAAGAAAGGAAGCACCTGCGGCTGGAGGCGGCGGGGTCTTGGCCGCTCGTCCACGCCCACGGCCGCGGCCGCGTCCCCGGGCCCGTCCTCGTCCTCGCCCGCGACCGGCCGCCGGCGCCATGCTTGCTGATGCTTCTTTGAGTGGAGTGGAGTGGAGTGGAGTGGTTTGGTTAGGGTTCGGACAGATTAGATTTGATTTGGGTGGGGATCTGACCAAGGACAAGGACAAGGAGGAGTTGGGGATTTGTTTCTCCTTTTCCACCTCACCTCACCTCACCTCACCTACATCTATCTATTCTATCTATTCTGCTAAATGAAGGAGGTGGCGCCACACACACACACACCGTTTTCTTTCCTTTTCCCCTTTCTTCCTCTTCCTCCTCATTTCAAAAGGCTACATCTTGAAAATACTTGATAACTCCACTCCTCTTCCACAATCATTTACACCTCTCACTCATATGTGTGCTCACTACTTTTTCTGTTTATGAAACCAATCAACGAGTCTATTTCCTCACTAAACTAACCAAGTGGTGATACTAGTCACACCAGAGCGACAGTTGGAGAAAATAAAGAATATTGTCGAGTTGCTCCACGGAGGCACGCAGGGGAGCACGACAGAGCGGGCATCATGGCTGGCATGGACGAGGCTAGACACCATGCCATCCGCCGTCAACGTTGGTGAAACTGCGCCCGGTCGATGGAGAAAGAAGCTGGCTACATGGAGCTCGACGAGTCAGTGGCCAGCGCGTTCGCATTCACCGACAATACTGAGGAAAAAGTAGAACATGAGAGGCCACCCGCCGCTTCGGTCCCAATAAGGCCACTGCAAGCAAGTCGCTGGCGTCCACAGTCGGTGTCTCTTCCTCTATAGCAGGTCATTGTCCTTCCCCAGCCCCAAAACACAAGCACGGATCCGTGCTTCACGAAAGCGAATGCAACCCTTCCCCTCCGGCTGAAGCACCCTCTTTGCCACTCTGGCAAGCGACGCAGCCGGAGATAGGGAAAGGGGGAGGAGTATGCCTCCGGGGCTCCTAGCAGTCAGATAAGCAGGCCGTCGGACATGGGGAAGACAAAGGGATCCGCTGCGGCCCACCGCAGACTAGTGTAGTGTATTCGTGAGTGGGAATGGAGCTCTACACGGCCAAACATGCCCATAGTTTTACCTATTTTAGTTAAAATATGCCGAAAATGTAATGAATTCCGTCCGGTTTATATGAAATCCGCTGGTTTGTATGAAATTCATCTGGTTTGTGAAAAAGTGGTTGAAATGTATGGGGGCGGTGCTGGATGGCCGCCTCCCACATCCGATCTAAGCACCGAACAACGGTGCCTCCGCCAACAACACGTGCGGCCGGTGGCGTCTCCGCGCCTTGATCCAAAGAAGGAGGAGGGAGAGGTTGAGAAGAAGGCTCCAACAAAGACGACGGCGTGGTGGTGGTGGATTAGCGATTCTCGGCAGGCTTCGTCAAGCTCTTGCGGAGAAGCAGTGTTGGGGAGGAGGGCTGCGCCTTGGATGTCTTGTTGTAGCCTTCCTCACTCCTCTATTTATAGGAAGAAGGGAAGGGGCGGCCCTCTAGATGAGATCTAGAGGGCGGCCATGAGGGGCTTGCCCCCCAGCAAGGCGCCCCTTTAGGTTCCCCCAAACCCTAGGCGCATGGGCGGGTGGCGCCACCCTCCAAGGGGCTGGTTCCTTCTCTACAGACCCATGAGGTCCTCCGGACAGGTGGCCCTCCCGGTGGACCCGGAACCCTCCGGTGGCCCCAGACAATACCAGTATGCCCCAATATTTGGTGCATCGTATGACAATTTCCCATATATATATCTTCACCTCCGGACCATTCCGGAACTCCTCGTGACGTCTGGGATCTCATCCGGGACTCTGAACAACATTCGGTAATCACATACAAATCTTCCTAATAACACTAGTGTCATCGAACCTTAAGTGTGTAGACCCTACGGGTTCGGGAATCATGCAGACATGACCGAGGCAGTTCTCCGGCCAATAACCAACAGCAGGATCTGGATACCCATGTGTGACTCCCACATGTTCCACGATGATCTCATCGGATGAACCACGATGTCGAGGATTCAAGCAATCCCGTATACAATTTCCTTTGTCAATCGGTACGTTACTTGCCCAAGATACGATCGCCGGTATCCCAATACCTTGTTCAATCTCATTACCGGCAAGTCACTTTACTCGTTCCGTAATGCATGATCCCGTGACCAACCACTTGGTCACATTGAGCTCATTATGATGATGCATTACCGAGTGGGCCCAGAGATACCTCTCCGTCATACGGAGTGACAAATCCCAGTCTCGATTCGTGCAACCCAACAGACACTTTCGGAGATACATGTAGAGCACCTTTATAGTCACCCAGTTACGTTGTGACGTTTGGTACACCCAAAGCACTCCTACGGTATCCAGGAGTTACACAATCTCATGGTCTAAGTAAATGATACTTGACATTAGAAAAGCTCTAGCAAACGAACTAGACGATCTTGTGCTATGCTTAGGATTGGGTCTTGTCCATCACATCATTCTCCTAATGATGTGATCATGTTATCAATGACATCCAATGTCCATAGTCAGGAAACCATGACCATCTGTTGATCAACGAGCTAGTCAACTAGAGGCTCACTAGGGACATGGTGTGGTCTATGTATTCACACATGTATTACGGTTTCCGATCAATACAATTATAGCATGAACAATAGACAATTATCATGAACAAGGAAATATAATAATAACCATTTTATTATTGCTTCTAGGGCATATTTCCAACATAACTTTTAGCAGTAGCGCCTCTTGCTGACCCGCGCTGCTGCTAAAGCGCAACTTCCACCTTTCCCATCTCCCTCTCCCCCTTCCCCCTCTCTCCCTTCACTCCCCCCTCCTATCTCCCTCACTACTTCTCCCCTCATTACTCTCTTTCTCTCTCTTTAATGCTCCTAGCTAACTACACCACCTTCATTAATGCAACCCCTTTCTCTTTTTCCTCACTTTTCCTCCTCCTTCACTAGTTAGAGCCATCTTCTTCCCCATTAATAAGAAGGAAAATCAAAAAATTTAGGTAGAGCGGAGGAAAGAGGAAGAAGGGCAAGTACCGTGGGTGAGCTGCTCCTGCTCCTGCTCGGCGGCGTCGGGAGCCTCCTCCGGCGCGGGTTCTGTGGGCGAGAGCAAGCAAGGGGATTGGTTGGTTAGAGACACACACACACAAACAAACAAACACACACACACACACACAAAGAGAGAGAGAGAGATGAATGAAGGTGGTGGGGGAAAGAAAGGAACGTGCGGCGGGAGGCGGGGTCTTGGCCGCTCGGCCACGTCCATGGCCGCGACCGCGTCCCCTAGCCCGTCCACGTCCTCGGCCGCGATCGGCCGCCGGAGCCATGCTTGAGTGAAGTCGAGTTGAGTTGGGGGTTTGGTTAGGGTTCGGATAGATTTGGGTGGGGAGGGGAGGGGAGCAAATCTGATCTGACCAAGGAGTTGAGTTTAGTTGGGGATTTCTTTCTCTTTTTCCTTCCTACATCTACATCTATCTATGTGGAGATGGATGGGTGAGGTGGCGCCACACAATTTTCTTTCCTTTTCCCTATCTTGATCTTCATCTTCCTCTTCGTTTCAAAAGGCTACATGTTGAATAATTGAAAAGTCCACTCCTCTTTCAAAATCATTAACACCTCTCACTCAGATGTGTGGTCACTAGTTTTTTGTTTATGAAATCAATCAAGGAGTCACTTTCCTCACAAACCAATCAAGTGGTAATAGTGACACCGGCACGTTAAGCGAAGAAAAGTAAGAATATAATAACTTCTCCTCATGCATCATTTTATTGCCCTGGACCTATTTTTAATCATAAAAACAACAATTATTATATTTCTTTTGTGCGGTCTTTACTTCATTTATTATCATATTTGTTTTCTATGCCACATCACCTTTACAAATTACACAAGCCTACTTATGATGGTATATACAAACATGGTTAGAAATATACGCATGAAACAACAACTATTTTTTCTCACATAACAAACCAGGGTGTATCTCCTAGTGCTCCAGATAGATTCTTCTATTGGAATATCTCCTAGTGCTCCAGTAGAATTGTCATGAATCTTTGTCACTGGTGTTTCTTCTGCCATTAATTAGCTCCATTATTTGCTGGCTCTGTTGAATAGCAATTGATGACATTGGTGTATGAAACTTATAAAGAAAGTGTCATGCTCAATGTTGCTCATCATGGCAACAGTGGTGTCTTTATCTCTTGCATATGAGAAAAGGTGGAGCATTTGGTCTTTCGTAGGATCTCCATTCCATTTATCATACAACATCTTAATAGTATCTCCCATTTTAGGTGTGCAAACAGTTATGTTTTTGAAATCCTCCAAAATGGAGTGGCAGTCTCTCCCCCAAAATGAGCCCACATTGGTGGGGTAACTAGGGACTTTCCCATCCCTACAGTAAGTATTCCATATCAATTGAACCCATGCTAAATCCTGCTTATTGAAGAACTTGAATAGGAATTTAGTAAGTAATGCTCCGTGTTTGCATTCTGAGATCAAGGACACCTAGGCCACCTTTGCTTTTAGAAAGACATACCTTTTCCCATTTTACAAGGTAATTACCATGCTTGTTGATGCCCCTTGCCATACCAGAGGAAACTTCTTCTAGATTTTTCAAAGTGATCCAGGATTGTAAATGGGACTCTGATGCAACACATTGCTGTTTGGCCACGATTATTCTTCACATGAGATTACTATTTGTGCTTAATTAATAAGTACGTTTACGGTTTGGCCATGATTACTGTTCATGGACACTGTTCACTTGCCATGTGTCAATTTCACAAAGCAATTGATTTTTTTTAAAGGAGGGAGCCCCTAGCTTAGTGGGTATAGTATAATACTCCCTATGTTCATTTTTATAAGGCGTTGTAGACATTTCAGACAGCGTGCAAAACCGCTCAATTTCAGTTGTCTGAAATGACTTGTAAAAGTGAACGGAGAGAGTAGTATATGCTGAAAATGTAATGAATTTCATCCGGTTTATATGTAATCCGTTGGTTTGCATGAAATTCATCCGGTTTATATGTAATCCGTTGGTTTGCATGAAATTCATCCGGTTTATTGAAAAAATGTTTGAAATGTATGCGGGTAGCGTTGGATGGCCGCCTCCTGCATCAGTGTACGCGGACGAATACCGGAGGAAATTTGGTGTTCCGTTGGAGATGCCCTAAGGGTACGTAAGGAATTCAATGCGTGAGAACATCGAAAATTTGGGGCAAGTTTTTTTATATGAAAAGTCGATTTATTTATTTTTATTTATAATTAGAAGAAGGTCTCAGGTTTGGTTACTCTATTTCTGTCGCCATATCTCATTCTGAGAAAATACAAACAATTTTTTGTGAGGAAAAGGAAAAGGAAACGGTTGTCGCCAAGAAGAAGAAGAAGAAGAGAGGCGGATAGGGAGGAGGCAAAGATAGGCCTCAGTCAGTGGAGTGGCCATGGCGGCCGCCGTCCATGTCCACCTCCACCACCATTACCTCCTCCGTCCGTGTCCGCCGCCTCGCCGAGCCTGCTTCTTCTCCTCGCCGTGGCGCTCTCTCCCGCTCCCGCCCGCTCGCCTCCGCTCCTCCTTCCCCGCGCCCACCTCCCACTTGGCCGTCGCCGGCACAGATGAGCGGGATGCCAAGGAGGAGAAGGAGGAGTTCGTGGTCGTTACCTTCTACAAGCTGGTGCCCGTGGAGGATCCCCGCGCGGAGGTCGCCGCGCACCTCCACTTCCTCCAGGTCTAGGTCTTCCCCCCTACTCTATTCAGTTCCAGTTTCAGTTCAATCCACCAAATTTTGGATCTAGAAAAGGCTGGATTTTCCCCAAAAATCTTACGCATATTATGTATCTATCTATGTGCTCTCTTGTCTTGTCCAGGGACGCGACATGGACATACACGGTCGCATCTACATGAACGAGCAGGGGATCAACGCTCAGGTACAAACGTACTAGGAGTATTCCAAACCCAAAAACACTTGCTCTCTTTTTCTTTTTATCGAGAAGCACTGTAAAATATGAAGAGTGATGCACTGATATATCTGAATTAATGCTACTTTTCTAACTCGTGCTCTTGTCACAGTACAGTACAGTGGTCCGCGCAAAGATGCAATGGCGTACGCGGACTGGCTCAGGAGAGACCCTCGCTTCTCTGATATACTCGTCCAAGTTTCGCTAGCGTTGACCGGGCATGCTTTTCCTCGGCTCAAACTGCGCTACAAACAATCACTTGTTCAGGTAACCAATGCCTGCTCTTTTTTGCTGCACAGGGAAACAAGGTTCAGTACCTTCACACGTTTAGAGGCTGATATTCTCCACCTAATTAAGTGATAATCATCCAAGTAACTGACCACATGTTACAAGATAATAATCGAATCGAATATATGTTAGTATCTTAGTTCTAGTCACAAGTCTAAATGCTGAAAAACATAGGAACATATATGTGACTGTTGTCATACCATTTCACCTCATAACCTCGTTTTCTTACAACTCCAATGACAATTTCACGCTTCACATTCTAAACTGTCCTGGAGCTTCTCCTGATAACTATAAATCGATGCAAGCCTCGTAGGTCCTTTCCTCTTGTTTTCATTCAAAATGGTGGAATTAACTTGGTTATCTTACAGATTTCTATTGAAACTAGTGTGTTTTGCTGGGCCAAGCCCTTTCACTAAACTAGTCGGCTAAAACTCTAAAAGTAGGTTTAACCAAGATCTGTGCTGTAACTTTCATGACGGTCTGTTGTTCAGAGGCGAAATTTTGAAGGTTCCAGGAGTTACATGCTAGATAAATATCGCTCTTTCTCTGTCAAAGATACTAAAAATGCAAGGCTGCACACCGAATACGTCGACCGGTTCCTGCTAGATAAAGATCGCTCTTGCTCTGTTTAAGATAAGATGAGAAAATTTAGATGGTAGATAATGATCGTTCTTGGTCTGTTTAAGATTTCTAGATAAGATAAGAAAATCTACATGGTAGATAATGATTGCTCTTGCTTTGTTTAAGATAAGATAAGAAAGTGTCCAGTTAAAAAAAACAAATGCTGAAAGTGCTAGGTTACACACTGAAGACAGGGCTGCAGTAACAAATTGTCATATTTAGTTCAAGTCCACAACAATGTTTTCAAGTGTATTTCGTGTCACAGTTATGCAGTCATTTCATTATTGGTAGATAAAAGTAGCAAGATTTTAGTACTTAGTTTACAGTATTTAGACTTGAGAGCATGTGACTAGGTTCAGGTAAGCAATGGTATATCTGCTTTTCATCTCATCTCATGTCGAAGCAAAGTTTGGTAGTTTCACATTGTCAGTCTGATGTTCTCCCTGTGCGACTGTTATGAAGCCATTTCTTCATTAATTCACTTCACTGAATTTGCATTGTTTCAGCTAATTTGGTATTTGGTTTACTATATTCAGACTCATGTGAAGAGATAAGTCCTATTTTTTACAGTAAAGTCACCAGACATCTTATCTACAAACAAAACCTGCATGCAGTTGGAAGGAGGGAGTTGTCATCTTCCTCTGGTGGAACCTAGCATGCGCGCTTCACCACTGACCCCATCCGAGTGGAGGGAGAAACTTGAAGCTAGGAAACGCCTTGAAACCGAAGCAGCTGGAGATACATCTGAACGAAAGCTTTTGCTCCTTGATGTTAGGAACGGTAAACTATGAATCCATCTGTTATGTTTTGTGGGCCGATTTGATTTGAAGTGGTAATCACCTGGTACATATTTATGTCCTATATGTTGTTTCGTGTCAGACTATGAATGGGACATTGGGCATTTTGAAGGAGCCAAGAGGCCTAACGTGGACTGCTTTAGAAGCACTTCATTTGGGCTGTCAGAGCAGGAGGTGGTCCTTTAGCTAATGCCGTCTTGCTGCGATGCAGTCCATACATAGCCGAGAAGTAATTTCTTGTTTCATTGAATGTATATGCAGATGGATTCGACGGACCCTCTGCATGGAGTAGACAAAGAGAAGACAGACATATTAATGTACTGCACAGGTGGCATAAGATGTGACGTATACTCAACGATTTTGAGGTAAATAAAAGTGCATATGTATATATATGCTATGGGATGGGTGGCTATCTATACCTTAATCTTGTGTGTGTGTGTGTGTGTATCCTTGACAGGGAGAAGGGTTTCGGGAACCTGTACACTCTCAAGGGAGGCGTGTCCAACTACCTGAAGAGCCAAGGGAGCGCGGAGTGGGTGGGTAACCTGTTTGTGTTTGACGACCGGCTGTCCCTGCCACCGGCCAAGTTTGCAGAGGCAGAAGGCGCAGGAGAAGAAGGTGGTGGCGACAACGGGGAGGTGTCGTCGTCGCGGTGGCTGGGGCGGTGCTACGTGTGCGGGTCAGAGGTGGAGGAGCTGCGGCACCGCAACTGCGCCAGCATCGACTGCAACCGGCTCTACCTGTATGCATCTTGATCTTTCCTATGTACTGTAGATTGCATATTAGATACTACAGTATGTTAGATAGATAGAGGTGCAGGTTGTGCTAAGTGAAGTGTGGAATGTAGTGAAGTGAACTGAAGTGGAGTGGCGTGGTGCAGGTGCTGTGGTGGGTGCTTGGAGGAGCTGAGGGGCTGCTGCTGTAGGGAGTGCAGGGGCGCGCCACGATTGCGGCCGCTGCTGCCGGGGCACCAGAGATACGACAAGTGGCATCTGTACCGCGACGGACGACCATCTCAAGCTGAGCTGAGCTGAGCGGAGCATCATCCAGTCCAAGTGCAGTCTAGTAGTTGCTGGATTACAGAAGGTTTACAGGTAGCTGTTTCTCTCTTGTCAAGTACAGAAGGTTTACAAGTAGCTCTATTTATCTATCTGTTTCTCTCTTGTATGTATACACATAGGAAGTGGCTGGAGTAAAATTCTTTTGTGGGTGGCTTCAAGAGGAGTAGCAAGTAAAATTCTGCGTTGGATGGCACCAACCAATAGCACTGCACTTTCCCTTGTACGTATCAGATCAGATTAAATAAAAGGAGATCAAATGAAATCTGAAACTTGTGCCTAGTGCTAAAATCTCTCTGTCAAATCTCTGGTGAGCTGAGTGTGTGTATGTGTGTGTGTGAGAGAGAGAAGAGCTGAATTTGCTTGCCGACAATTAGTAAATGATTAGTTCGTATGGATGCCAATCCAGATTTTTTTTTTTTTGCCTTGAGAATGCTGGCTAGCAGCTGAACTCAACTCAAGTGATATGATTGGCTAATAAGTGAGATAAGCATGTCACATGGGTTTGGTCTCTCTCACATCCATCTGGTTCTGTCCATCCAACCAATCAGCAACAGGTTCAGAATCAACATACACATACACATACACATACAGTGCACAAACCAATCAGCAACAGGTTCAGAATCTCATCCTTTTTGTAAGACCCATACATACTTGTAGTATTTCATATTCTTGTCAGATTATTATTAAGTGGCTGAAACAGTAAATACTGTGAGTTTGGTTTGGACTGGACCACACATATATGTACATGTGGTCGTTGTTACGGTTAATTAAGCACCAAACAATCAACTGAACGACTTGTAGAATGTTCATCATATAGCTACTCCCTCCGTTCCAAATTACTTGACCTTCATTTGTCTAAATACGAATGTAGTAGTGCTCAGAGCTCAGCCGACACTAGTCGTTGCATGATCAACGTACACCTCCTTATACTCTACTCTACCACACTTCATCCTTTAGGCAGACATCGATTGATGATCCAAGTAATGAAAGAGGAAAAAAATGATCTAGAAACAAAATGGGAAGCAAGCTAAGCTATGCACGAACACGCGCGCATACTTAGAGACCTCCAAGGTATATATTATATATATATCAATATAGGATGACTCATTTGCTCCGTTAATCGAGTATTATTGTATATATAGATCGTACTACTGCTAGTAGTACTAATTCATTTAAGAAAAATATACTATTAGTGAAGAGTTTTTTCCTTTTGCGAAGATATTAGTGAAGAGTTGAGAGAAAACTAAGTTGCTTCTCGATGGACATTGGGATGATAGTTACTTAAAGTAATTTCCCCAAGATGGACGAATAATGCAAACTTTGAGTTCATTGGACGCGGCTCTCTGTCCCGAATTATTTGTTGCATTAATCTGTGGTATAAGTATAGGTTTAGTGGTAGTAATCTCTGGTGGATCAGCGGGCAAAACAAAGGGTTAGCTGCAGCCGACAAGTGTTAACAAAGCGCTAGGCATGTGCAGACAAGAGTAAATAAAGTAAAGCGCTAGGCATGCGCAGTGGTAAATGAAAGTCATCATCATTGGATCCCATCCCATCCCAAGCATGTTTATTTATTTTTTGTCTATAGATAGATGCTAAGATGAGATATAACATGTATAGTTAGCTTGTGGTTAACTCTAAAATGGATCCACTATAACACTAGAGTACAAGAATGCAATTAATCTGATGCATGCAGGCAAGCTCGCTGATCAACTTTTAGACAGTGATGAGTCGAGTGGCCTGATTGTCAACACTTAACGAGGAAGGAAACAAAAGCAGGATCCCTACGAATGTACGTATGACAAAAAAAAGATGCAACTCCGGATCGCTCCCATCGATTTAATGCAAAAAAAAGAAAAGAAACTACAATATCGGTCTCATTAACAAGAAACCATCACTTAACAATTCATGGCAAAAATCACCGCACAGAAGAATTGACTTGCGCAGCTAATTGCTCTGATGAGGTCACTAATTGGTCGGCACACATGTCAGATTGACTTGGCAGAAAATAAAATGCCACGAGGGGCGAATTGACTTGGTCTTCTTCTTCCTTCTCCTCTCTTTCTATATGGCATTACATCAAGCTCCTCATGTGCACAAGCCAACTCCCTTTCTCATGGTCGAGGTTGAGAACCGCACCATGGATCTCGTCGGACCAGCTAGCGGACCAGTCTTCCTTGTCCTAAAGGCTTTCTAGAAGCCTCTGCGGACCTGGCCCCACACCCCTTCCCCAATCCATGTCGGTGGATGCTCTGCTGCTGGTATGAGATGTGGGTACATGTGACGGAATTTTGCTACTAGGTGCTGCTTGGGCGGGGTTGGAGAGCGTTCTAGGTGATGCACTAGGTGCGAGCCGACGTCATCGTTGTCCTCAAGCTGAACACTTGGGGCTTCAGTGTCAAGATCTTCGTCACCAACAACTCCACCATCAAACGCTACTCTTGCGTCCATCACGGCTAGGTGGAAATCTATCAAGGCCCTTCTGAACAAAGTAGTGGTAGTTAGTATTGTGTTTGTTGGAAACTGTCCATATTTTGATCATGGAACATCACCTGATGTTGTGCAGGGATATGTGGTGCCCGTGCTGCCTTAAAATTGGTTTTTAATGTTTGTCTGTTTGATCAGGGTTTCATCCCCTTCTGTTAATAGTGTGCGTACTGGTGTTCATGTGCTATGTGTTTTGATCATGTCTTCAAATCATGCTGTTAAGGGGTGATTAGTGTGTTGTGTAGGGGTGGTAATGCCATTATATTTGAAGCGGGGTTAGATGAATACACATATGTACATAACCAAACAACTCTGCGTTGCATTTGCTCACTCGGAAACCACAAATGCAGATGACCAAACAACATGCAACACTAATAAGGATGGTGCTCAGGTGCACAATAATGGGGATGGTGCCTAAACTTGAAGCAGAAAAATGAGCACTGGTGCGATGCGGGCTACCAAACGCAGTGTAGAACATAGCCCAAGCTGCATTTCATCCCAGCCAAGCTGAACCGGGTCACAGATGCAGGAGGCCCACAATCCATGCAACTAACCAAACACCCTTAGACAATTAATGATGGACCGACGCTTCATTCTCTCCACGATTAATGAAATCGACATTCTCCCCTTTAGTTGTTTCAACAACAATGATCAATAAATGCATATATAATTCTATGACCAACTATCATAAGTAAGTAAATGATTAGTAGTTGGCATGGATGGAGCATTATGCAAGACACGCCTTTTGGCCTTGAGAATGTTGGCCAGCAGCTGAACTCAAGTGATTGGCTAATAAGGGCATGTACAATGGTGGCATATGGATACATATGCCCCATGAAAAAAAGTAATTTGAGGCATCTACATTTATTTTTTCTCCCCAATGCAAGCTATCACTAGTGGGCCTCATTAAGAAATAGAAAGTAAAGACTTTAGTACACATGCATCTCTACTTTTCACTTTAACCTTTTTAACTTTTGTCACCGGACCACACTTTTTCTCTTCAAGCACCCGCCTCCTGGAGAGGATCCCGCTTCCCTATCCGAACCTACTTTACGTCATATCCGATCCTACGTGGCATGTGAGGCATCACCTTGAGGCTATGCATTGTACATGCCCTAAGTGAGAGAAGAAGCAGGCCAATCCTTGAGCATGTCACATGGGTTTGGTCTCTCTCACATCCATCTGATTCTAATTCATCCGTCCATCACCATCTGATTCTAAGCTGAATTGCACATGCATGCATGGACCTATGTCATCGCATCAGAAATTAATTAAGGCCCTACTGTCTTTGTCAGTCTTGTCTGGATGGATGACAAATTCGTCACACCTGAATCTGAACAAATTCCTTCACTAACTGAACATACATCCATGCATGAAGCACTTGAGCTAAGCTAAGCTAAGCTAGTCAACACAGTGTAAGTATCTATTCCAACTAATTAACTGCAAGCACGAAGAATTAACGACTGATCAATCAATATACAAGACCCAACCATTAGTCCAATATAAACAAGACATAAAGGGTTGGGGGCAGCTAGCTAGGTACCTTAATTAGCTAGGATCCATGACATGCAAAGTAAGGAACTTTAATTAATTGTTGACTCAATATTCCCTTGTCCTCGTCACCTACAAACAAAGGCATGAAAGATTGCCTTCTCTTACAAGCTTTACAGACTAAGCTGGGAACTTTAATTAATTAGTTATCAGTATAATCTCCTAGATAGATAGCTTGTCCCACCTAATCACAGAAGATCTCCAACTGCTAGCAACCTAGAGCAGATTAGTCTGGAGGCAAACACAGTCATACAGTTTCAAGGATATACCGTTTGCTAGCTTAAGCGCCGTTTTTGGATTTCATCTCATGCATGACAACAACTAATTAATCATGCTTAATTATGGAGTACCAAACTACAATTATTTAGACCGAACCGCGCAGCTAGCTAGCTCTAGATACCACATCAACCAATCAGCAAGCCCTAAAGCTTTACTTTTTGGAAGACCCATACTTATATTGCTAGATTATTATTAAGTGGCTGAAACAGTGTGAGCTTGGTTGGGGTTGGACTAGTGGACCACATCTCTAGGACATGTATGATTATATAGCGGTTGTTACGGTTAATCACCAATCAAGCAATTGATCGATCATCTACCCCGCTCCATCTTCTAGAATATTCATCATACCAAGTATGATACTCCCTCCGATCCATATTACTCGTCGCTCAAATGGATCTATCTAGAATCTAGATAAATCCATTTGAGCGACAAGCAATATGAATAGGAAGCAATTCATCCATGCAGGCATCGATCTCTACATACTATATTGAGTTTATTCAGTAGTAAGTATGGTTATGTTGCCATCAATCTCTTGTGGACTTGTGGCTGTTGGAAATATGCCCTAGAGGCAATAATAAAAGGATTATTATTATATTTCCTTGTTCATGATAATTGTCTTTTATTCATGCTATAACTGTATTATCCGGAAATCGTAATACACGTGTGAATACATAGACCACAATATGTCCCTAGTGAGCCTCTAGTTGACTAGCTCGTTGATCAACAGATAGTCATGATTTCCTGGCTATGGACATTGGATGTCGTTGATAACGGGATCACATCATTAGAAGAATGATGTGATGGACAAGACCCAATCCTAAGCATAGCACAAGATCGTGTAGTTCGTTTGCTAGAGCTTTTCCAATGTCAAGTATCTTTTCCTTAGACCATGAGATCGTGTAACTCCCGGACACCGTAGGAGTGCTTTGGGTGTACCAAACGTCACAACGAATCGGGTGACTATAAAGGTGCACTACGGTATCTCCGAAAGTGTCATTGGGTTGACACGGATCGAGGCTGGATTTGTCACTCCATATGACGGAGAGGTATCTCTGGGCCCACTCGGTAATGCATCATCATAATGAGCTCAAAGTGACCAAGTGGTTGGTCACGAAATCATGCATTACGGTACGAGTAAAGTGACTTGCCGGTAACGAGACTGAACGAGGTATTGGGATACCGACGATCGAGTCTCGGGCAAGTAACATACCGATTGACAAAGGGAATTGTATACGGGGTTATTCGAATCCTCGACATCGTGGTTCATCCGATGAAATCATCGAGGAGCATGTGGGAGCCAACATGGGTATCCAGATCCCCCTGTTGGTTATTGACCGGAGAGTCGTCTCGGTCATGTATGCATGTCTCCCGAACCCGTAGGGTCTACACACTTAAGGTTCGGTGACACTAGGGTTATTAGGAAGACTTGTATGTGATTACCGAATGTCGTTCGGAGTCCTGGATGAGATCCCGGACGTCACGAGGAGTTCCGGAATGGTCCGGAGGTGAAGATTTATATATCGGAAGTTGCCATGCGACCTTCGGAAAGTTTGGGGCATATCGGTATTGTCTTTGGGACCACCGGAGAGGTTCCGGGGGTCCACCGGGAGGGGCCACCCCTCTCGGAGGGCATCATGGGACGCAAAGGCAGGGAACCAGCCCTGGAGGCTGGGCTCCCCTTGGGCCCATGCGCCTAGGGTTGGGGGAAACCCTAGTGGGGCGCCTTTGCTTGGGGGCAAGCCCCTCCAGCCGCCGCCCCCTCTAGATCTCATCTAGAGGGGCCGGCCCCCCTTGCCCCTTCCTATAAATAGAGGGGTGAGGGGAGGGCTGCTGGACACAACCCAAGGCGCAGCCCCTCCCCTCCCCAACACCTCTCGTCCTCCGTCACGAGCTTGGCGAAGCCCTGTCGGAGTACTGCTGCTCCACCACCACCACGCCGTCGTGCTGCTGCTGGAGCCATCTTCCTCAAACTCTCCTTCCTCCTTGCTGGATCAAGACGGAGGAGACGTCGTCCGTTCCGTACGTGTGTTGAACGCGGAGGTGCTGTCCGTTCGGCACTTGGTCATTGGTGATCTGAATCACGGCGAGTATGACTCCATCATCACCCTTCCCTTGAACGCTTCCGCACGCGATCTACAAGTGGTATGTAGATGCAATCTCTCTCCCTTGACTCGTTGCCTAGATGAACTTATAGATGGATCTTGGTGAAAGCGTAGGAAAATTTTAATTTTCTGCAACGTTCCCCAACAGTGGCATCATGAGCTAGGTCTATGCGTAGTTCTCTATTGCACGAGTAGAACACAATTTTGTTGTGGGCGTAGATCTTGTCAACTTGCTTGCCGCTACTAGTCTTATCTTGCTTCAGCGGTATTGTGGGATGAAGCGGCCCGGACCAACCTTACACGTACGCTTACGTGAGACCGGTTCCACCGACTGACATGCACTAGTTGCATAAGGTGGCTGGCGGGTGTCTGTCTCTCCCACTTTAGTTGGAGCGGATTCGATGAAAAGGGTCCTTATGAAGGGTAAATAGAAGTTGACAAAATCACGTTGTGGCTTTAACGTAGGTAAGAAAATGTTCTTGCTAGATCACCTATAGAAGCCACGTAAAAAACTTGCAACAACAATTAGAGGACGTCTAACTTGTTTTTGCAGCAAGTGTCTTGTGATGTGATATGGTCAAAAGTTGTGATGAATGATGAATCTTGTAATAGGAATCACGACTTGCATGTCGATGAGTATGACAACCGGCAGGAGCCATAGGAGTTGTCTTTATTTTTGTATGACCTGCGTGTCATTGAAGAACGCCATGTAAATTACTTTACTTTATTGCTAAACGCGTTAGCCATAGAAGTAGAAGTAGTCGTTGGCGTGACAACTTCATGAAGACATGATGATGGAGATCATGATGATGAAGATCATGGTGTCATGCCGGTGACAAAGATGATCATGGAGCCCCGAAGATGGAGATCAAAGGAGCTATATGATATTGGCCATATCATGGCTCTACTATATAATTGCATGTGATGTTTATTATGTTTATGCATCTTGTTTACTTAGAACGACGGTAGTAAATAAAATGATCCCTTACAACAATTTCAAGAAATTGTTCCCCTCTAACTGTGCACCGTTGCTAAAGTTCGTCGTTTCGAAGCACCACGTGATGATCGGGTGTGATAGATTCTTACGTTCACATACAACGGGTGTAAGACAGTTTTACACATGCAAAACACTTAGGGTTAACTTGACGAGCCTAGCATGTACAGACATGGCCTCGGAACACAGAGACCTAAAGGTCGAACACGAGTCATGTAGAAGATACGATCAACATGGAGATGTTCACCGACGATGACTAGTCCGTCTCACGTGATGATCGGACATGGCCTAGTCGACTCGGATCGTGTAAACACTTAGATGACTAGAGGGATGTCTAATCTGAGTGGGAGTTCATTGTAATAATTTGATTAGATGAACTTAATTATCATGAACTTAGTCTAAAACCTTTGCAAATATGTCTTGTAGATCAAATGGCCAACGCTCATGTCAACATGAACTTCAACGCGTTCCTAGAGAAAACCAAGCTGAAAGATGATGGCAGCAACTATACGGACTGGGTCCGGAACCTGAGGATCATCCTCATAGCTGCCAGGAAACAATATGTCCTAGAAGGACCACTAGGTGATGCACCCGTTCCAGAGAACCAAGACGTTATGAACGCTTGGCAGTCTCGTGCTGATGATTACTCCCTCGTTCAGTGCGGCATGCTTTACAGCTTAGAACCGGGGCTCCAAAAGCGTTCTGAGCAACACGGAGCATATGAGATGTCCGAGGAGCTGAAAATAGTTTTCCAAGCTCATGCCCGGGTTGAGAGATATGAAGTCTCCGACAAGTTCTATAGTTGTAAGATGGAGGAAAATAGTTCTGTCAGTGAGCACATACTCAAAATGTCTGGGTTGCACAACCGCCTGACCCAGCTGGACATTAATCTCCCAGACGAGGCGGTCATTGACAGAATCCTTCAGTCGCTCCCACCAAGCTACAAGAGCTTTGTGATGAACTACAATATGCGGGGATGGTGAAGACCATTCTGAAGTATTTTCAATCTGAAGTCAGCAGAGGTTGAGATCAAGAAAGAACATCAAGTGTTGATGGTCAATAAGACCACTAAGTTCAAGAAGGGCAAGGGCAAGAAGAACTTCAAGAAGGACGGCAAGGATGTTGCCGTGCCCGGTAAGCCAGTTACCGGGAAGAAGTCAAAGAATGGACCCAAGCCTGAGACTGAGTGCTTTTATTGCAAGGGGAAGTGGAAGCGGAACTGCCCCAAATACTTAGCGGATAAGAAGGCCGGCAACACTAAAGCAGGAGCTGCGGAATAAGAGGAGACTGGCGAAGGACGAGGTGACGATGCGCGTCGGGAATGGTTCCAAGGTCGATGTGATCGCCGTCGGCACGCTACCTCTACATTTACCTACGGGATTAGTTATAAACCTTAATAATTGTTACTTGGTGCCAAGTTTGAGCATGAACATTGTATCTGGATCTCGTTTGATACGAGATGGCTACTCATTTAAATCCGAGAATAATGGTTGTTCTATCTATATGAGAGATATGTTTTATGGTCATGCCCCGATGGTCAATGGTTTATTCTTAATGAATCTCGAGCGTAATATTACACATATTCATAGTGTGAATACCAAAAGATGTAAAGTTGATAACGATAGTCCCACATACTTGTGGCACTGCCGCCTTGGTCACATTGGTGTCAAGCGCATGAAGAAGCTCCATGCTGATGGACTTTTAGAGTCTCTCGATTATGAATCATTTGACACATGCGAACCATGCCTCATGGGCAAAATGACCAAGACTCCGTTCTCCGAAACAATCGAGCGAGCAACCTGTAGGGGAATGTAGTAATTTCAAAAAATTTCCTACTCACACGCAAGATCATGGTGATGGTATAGCAACGAGAGGGGGAGTGTATCTTCATACCCTTGAAGATCGCTAAGCGGAAGCGTTTATCAACGCGGTTGATGTAGTCGTACGTCTTCACGATCCGACCGATCCAAGTACCGAACGCACGGCACCTCCGAGTTCTGCACACGTTCAGCTCGATGACGTCCTCGCCTTCTCGATCCAGCAAGACGGGCGAAGTAGTAGATGAGTTCCGCAGCACGACGGCGTGGTAGCGGTGTTGGTGAAGAACAATCTCCGCAGGCTTCGCCTAAGCGCCACGGAAACTATGACGGAGGATAAGCTAGAGGGGACGGGGTTGCGGCACACGGCTTGGTGTTTCTTGATGTGTCTTTGGTGCTAGCCCTGCCTCTATTTATATGTTGAGCCTTGGGGTCAAAACTTGGAGTAAAAGCCTCCACAAAGTCGGTTTCACCCGAAAGGCAAGAGTCCTTCTCGGACTCAGGGCGGACTCAGGGGACCTGGTGTCGGCCTCGACTCCATAAAACTTCCTTTGCGCTTTCCAAAACCTTGTGGGCTTTCCCTTTGGCCCAAATAACGTGTTCTCGCACCCAAACATTTCGAAACATCCGAACCCCTTCCGTGAATTCGGAACCCTTAGGAGATCAAACACTATTATCCCATATCTCAAACTTTATTTCCGGACCATTCGGAGTTCCTCGTCATGTCCATGATCTCATCCGGACTCAACAACATTCGTTACCAACATGCATAACTCATATAATACTATATCGTCAACTAAACGTTAAGCGTGCGGACCCTACGGGTTCGAGAACTATGTAGACATGACCTAAAACCGTTCTCGTCAATAACCAATAGCGGGACTGGATGCCCATATTGGTTCCTACATATTCTACGAAGATCTTTATCGGTCAAACTGCATAACAACATACGTTGTTCCCTTTGTCATCGGTATGTTACTTGCCCGAGATTTGATCGTCGGTATCCAATACCTAGTTCAATCTCGTTATCGCAAGTCTCTTTACTCGCTCACATGTCGTCATCTCATAACTAACTCATTAGTTATAATGCTTGCAAGGCTTAAGTGATGAGTATTACCGAGAGGGCCAGAGATACCTCTCCGACAATCGGAGTGACAAAACCTAATCTCGAAATACGCCAACTCAACATGTACCTTTGGAGACACTGTAGTACTCCTTTATAATCACCCGATTCGTTGTGACGTTTGGTAGTACCAAAGTGTTCCTCCGGTAAACGGGAGTTGCATAATTATCATAGTTACAGGAACATGTATAAGTCATGAAGAAAGCAATAGCAGAATACTAAATGATCAAGTGCTAAGCTAACGGGATGGGTCATGTCAATCACATCATTCTCCTAATGATGTGATCCCGTTAATCAAATGACAACACATGTCTATGGTCAGGAAACATAACCATCTTTGATTAATGAGCTAGTCAAGTAGAGGCATACTAGTGACTATATGTTTGTCTATGTATTCACACATGTATCATGTTTCCGGTTAATACAATTCTAGCATGAATAATAAACATTTATCATGATATAAGGAAATAAATAATAACTTTATTATTGCCTCTAGGGCATATTTCCTTCAGTCTGCCACTTGCACTAGAGTCAATAATCTAGTTCACATCGCCATGTGATTTAACACCAATATTCACATATGTATGTGATTAATACCCATAGTTCACATCATCATGTGATCAACACCCAAAGGGTCTGTTCACATCGCTATGTGATTAACACCCAAAGAGTACTAAGGTATGATCATGTTTTGCTTGTGAGAGAAGTTTAGTCAACGGTCTCATCATATTGAGCCGTATGTATTTTGCAAATATTCTATGTCCACAATGCTCTTGCGGAGCTACTCTAGCTAATTGCTCCCACTTTCAATATGTATCCAGATTGAGACTTAGAGTCATCTGGATTGGTGTAAAAGCTTGCATCGTTGTAACTTTTACGACGGGCTCTTTTATCACCTCCATAATCGAGAAACATCTCCTTAGTCCTCACTAAGGATATTCTTGACCGCTGTCCAGTGATCTACTCTTAGATCAAAATTGTATTCCTTTGTCAAACTCAGAGCAAGGTATACAATAGGTCTGGTTCACAACATAGCATACTTTATAGAACCTATGACTGAGGCATAGGGAATGACTTTTCATTCTCTTTCTATTTTCTACCATGGTCGGGTCTTGAGTCTTACTCAACTTCACACCTTTGCATCACAGGCAAGAACTCCTTCTTTGACTGTTCCATTTTGAACTATTTCAAAAATTTATCAAGGTATGTACTCATTGAAAATCTTATCAAGCGTCTTGATCTATCTCAATAGATCTTGATGCTCAATATGTAAGTAGCTTTACTGAGGTCTTTCTTTTAAAGAACTCCTTTCAAACACTCCTTTATGCTTTGTAGAATAATTCTACATTATTTCCGATCAACAATATGTCATTCACATATACTTATCAGAAATGCTGTAGTGCTCCCACTCACTTTCTTGTAAATACAGGCTTCACCGTAAGTCTGTACAAAACTATATGCTTTGATCAACTTATCAAAACTTATATTCCAACTCCGAGAGGCTTGCACCAGTCCATAGATGGATCGCTGGAGCTTGCACAATTTGTTAGCACCTTTTGGATTGACAAAACCTTCTGGTTGCATCATATACAACTCTTCTTTAATGAATCCATTAAGGAGTGCAGTTTTGACATCCTTTTGCTAAATTTCATAAAATGTGGCAATTGCTAACATGATTCGGACAAACTTAAGCATCACTACAGTTGAGAAAATCTCATTGTAGTCAACACCTTGAACTTGTCAAAAACCTTTTTGCGACAAGTCGAGCTTTGTAGATAGTAACACTACTATCAATGTCCGTCTTCCTCTTGAAGATCCATTTATTTTCTATGGCTTGCCGATCATCGGGCAAGTCCACCAAAGTCCACACTTTGTTCTCATACATGGATCCCATCTCAGATTTCATGGCCTCAAGCCATTTCGCGGAATCTGGGCTCCTCATCGCTTCCTCATAGTTTGTAGGTTCATCATGGTCTAGTAACATGACTTCCAGAATAGGATTACCGTACCACTCTGGTGCGGATCGTACTCTGAAAGACCTACGTGGTTTTGTAGTAACTTGATCTAAAGTTTCATGATCATCATCATTAGCTTCTTCACTAATTGGTGTAGGAATCACTGGTACTGATTTCTGTGATGAACTACTTTCCAATTCGGGAGAAGGTACAAATTACCTTATCAAGCTCTACTTTCCTCCCACTCACTTCTTTCGAGAGAAACTCCTTCTCTAGAAACGATCCATTTTTAGCAACGAATGTTTTGCCTTCGGATCTGTGATAGAAGGATTACCCAACAGTTTCCTTTGGGTATTCTATGAAGACGCACTTCTCCGATTTGGGTTCGAGCTTATCAGGTTGAAAAACTTTTTCATATAAGCATCGCAACTCCAAACTTTAAGAAACGACAACTTGGGTTTCTTGCTAAACCACAGTTCATATGGTGTCGTCTCAACGGATTTAGATGGTGCCCTATTAAACGTGAATGCAGCTGTCTCAATGCATAACCCCAAAACAATAATGGTAAATCAATAAGAGACATCATAGATCGCACCATATCCAACAAAGTGCGGTTACGACGTTCGGACACACCATAACGTTGTGGTGTTCCAGGTGGCGTGAGCTGTGAAACTATTTCACATTGTTTTAATTGAAGACCAAACTCGTAACTCAAATATTCGTCTCCGCGATCAGATCGCAGAAACTTTATTTTCTTGTTACGATGAGTTTTCCACTTCACTCTAAAATTCGTTGAACCTTTCAACTGTTTCAGACTTATGTTTCATCAAGTAGATATACCCATATCTGCTCAAATCATCTTGTGAAGGTCAGAAAATAACGATACTTGCCACGAGCATCAATACTCATTGGATTGCATACATCGGTATGTATTATTTCCAACAAGTTAGTAGCTCGTTCCATTGTTCCGGAGAACGGAGTTTTAGTCATCTTGCCCAAAAGGCACGATTCGCAAGCATCAAATGATTCATAACCAAGTGATTCCAAAAATCCATCTTTATGGAGTTTCTTCATGCGCTTTACACCGATATGACCCAAACGGCAGTGCCACAAATAAGTTGCACTATCATTATTAACTTTGCATCTTTTGGCATCAATATTATGAATATGTGTATCATCACGATCGAGATCCAACAAACTATTTTCATTGGGTGTATGACCATTGAAGGTTTTATTCATGTAAGCAGAACAACAATTATTCTCGATTTTAAATGAATAACCGTATTGCAATAAACATGATCAAATCATATTCATGCTCAACATAAACGCCAAATAACATTTATTTTGGTTTAACACTAATCCCGAAAGTATAGGGAGTGTGCGATGATGATCATATCAATCTTGGAACTACTTCCAACACTCATCGTCACTTTCCTTCAACTAGTCTTTGTTTATTCTCAGAACTCTGTTTGAGTTACTAATCTTAGCAACCGAACAAGTATCAAATACTCGGGGCTACTATAAACACTAGTAAGGCACACATCAATAATCAGATATCAAATATACCCTTGTTCACTTTGCCATCCTTCTTATCCACCAAATATTCAGGGCATTTCCGCTTCAAAGGACCATTTCCTTTGCGATTGTAAGCACTCGGTTTCAGGCTTTGGTCCAGCTTTGGTCTTCTTCACGGGAGTGACAACTTGCTTGTCTTTCCACTTGAAGTTCCCTTTCTATCCCTTTGCCCTTCTCTTGAAACTAGTGGTCTTGTCAATCATCAACACTTGATGCTCTTTCTACCTTCGTCGATTTTAACATCACGAAGAGCTTGGGAATCGTTTACGTCATCCCTTGCATACTATAGTTCATCACGAAGTTCTAGTAACTTAGTGATGGTGACTAGAGAATTCTGTCAATCACTATCTTATCTGAAAGATTAACTCCCACTTGATTCAAGCGATTGAAGTACCCAGACAATCTAAGTACATGCTCACTAGTTGAGCGATTCTCCTCCATCTTTTAGCTATAGAACTTGTTGGAGATTTCATATCTCTCAACTCGGGTATTTGCTTGAAATATTAACTTCAATTCCTGGAACATCTCATATGGTCCATGACGTTCAAAACGTCTTTGAAGTCCCGATTCTAAGCCATTAAGCATGGTGCATTAAACTATCAAGTAGTCATCATATTGAGCTAGCTAAACGCTCATAACGCCTCGTGATCCGCTCTGCAATAGGTCTGCTCACCTAGCGGTGCATCGGGGACATAATTCTTACATGCAAGCAATGAGGATAAACCTCATGTCACAGATCTAATCCGCATCATTGCTACTAACATCTTTCAACACAGTTTTCTCTAGGAACATATCAAAATAAACATATGAAAGAACAACGCGAGCTATTGATCTACAACATAATTTGCAAAATACTACTAGGACTAAGTTCATGATAAATTAAAGTTCAATTAATCATATTACTTAAGAACTCCCACTTAGATAGACATCCCTCTAGTCCTCTAAGTGATCACGTGATCCAAATCAACTAAACCATGTCCGATCATCACGTGAGATGGAGTAGTTTCAATGGTGAACATCACTATGTTGATCATATCTACTATATGATTCACGCCGACCTTTCGGTCTCCGTGTTCCGAGGCCATATCTCAGATATGCTAGGCTCGTCAAGTTTAACTCGAGTATTCCGCGTGTGCAACTGTTTTGCACCCGTTGTATTTGAACGTAGAGCCTATCACACCCGATCATCACGTGGCGTCTCAAAGACGAAGAACTTCATAACGGTGCATACTCAGGAGAACACTTCTTGATAATTAGTGAGAGATCATCTTAAAATGCTACCGTCAATCAAAGCAAGATAAGATGCATAAAGGATAAACATCACATGCAATCAATATAAGTGATATGATATGGCCATCATCATCTTGTGCTTGTGATCTCCATCTTCAAGCACCGCCATGATCACCATCGCCACCGCACGACACCTTGATCTCCATCGTAGCATCGTTATCGTTACGCCATCTATTGCTTCTACGACTATCGCTACCGCTTAGTGTTAAAGTAAAGCAATTTGTATGCGTTGCATTTCATACAATAAAGCGACAACCATATGGCTCCGCCATTGCCGATAACTTCGGTTACAAAACATGATCATCTCATACAATAAAATATAGCATCATGTCTTGACCATATCACATCACAACATGCCCTGCAAAAACAAGTTAGACGTCCTCTACTTTGTTGTTGCAAATTTTACGTGGCTGCTACGGGCTTAGCAAGAACCGTTCTTACCTACGCATCAAAAACCACAACGATAGTTCGTCAAGTTGGTGCTATTTTAACCTTCCAAGGACCGGGCGTAGCCACACTCGATTCAGCTAAAGTGAGAGAGACAGACACCCGCCAGCCACCTTTAAGCACGAGTGCTCGTAACGGTGAAACCAGTTTCGCGTAAGCGTACGCGTAATGTCGGTCCGGGCCGCTTCATCTCACAATACCGCCGAACCAAAGTATGACATGCTGGTAAGCAGTATGACTTGTATCGCCCACAACTCACTTGTGTTCTACTCGTGCATATAACATCAACGCATAAAACCTAGGCTCGGATGCCACTGTAGGGGAACGTAGTAATTTCAAAAAATTTCCTACGCACACGCAAGATCATGGTGATGGTATAGCAACGAGAGGGGGAGTGTTCTTCATACCCTTGAAGATCGCTAAGCGGAAGCATTTATCAATGCGGTTGATGTAGTCGTACGCCTTCACAATCCGACCGATCCAAGTACCGAACGCACGGCACCTCCGAGTTCTGCACACGTTCAGCTCGATGACGTCCTCGCCTTCTCGATCCAGCAAGACGGGCGAAGTAGTAGATGAGTTCCGGCAGCACGACGGCGTGGTGACGGTGTTGGTGAATAACAATCTCCGCAGGGCTTCGCCTAAGCGCCACGGAAACTATGACGGAGGATAAACTAGGGGACGGGTTGCGGCACACGGCTTGGTGTTTCTTGATGTGTCTTTGGTGCTAGCCCTGCCCTCTATTTATATGTTGAGCCTTGGGGTGAAACTTGGAGTAAAAGCCTCCACAAAGTCGGTTTCACCCGAAAGGCAAGAGTCCTTCTCGGACTCCAGGGCGACGCCAGGTTCTGGCGTCGGACCTGCACGCCAGGACCTCGGCGTCGCCCTCGACTCATAAAACTTCCTTTGCGCTTTCCAAAACCTTGTGGGCTTTCCCTTTGGCCCAAATAACGTGTTCTCGCACCCAAACATTTCGAAACATCCGAACCCTTCCGTGAATTCGAACCCTACCGGAGATCAAACACTATTATCCCATATCTCAAACTTTATTTCCGGACCATTCCGGAGTTCCTCGTCATGTCCATGATCTCATCCGGACTCAACAACATTCGTTACCAACATGCATAACTCATATAATACTATATCGTCAACGAAACGTTAAGCGTGCGGACCCTACGGGTTCGAGAACTATGTAGACATGACCTAAAACCGTTTTCGGTCAATAACCAATAGCGGGACCTGGATGCCCATATTGGTTCCTACATATTCTACGAAGATCTTTATCGGTCAAACCGCATAACAACATACGTTGTTCCCTTTGTCATCGGTATGTTACTTGCCCGAGATTTGATCGTCGGTATCCAATACCTAGTTCAATCTCGCTACCGCAAGTCTCTTTACTCGCTCAGAATACGTCATCTCATAACTAACTCATTAGTTATAATGCTTGCAAGGCTTAAGTGATGAGTATTACCGAGAGGGCCCCAGAGATACCTCTCGACAATCGGAGTGACAAAACCTAATCTCGAATACGCCAACTCAACATGTACCTTTGGAGACACCTGTAGTACTCCTTTATAATCACCCGATTACGTTGTGACGTTTGGTAGTACCAAAGTGTTCCTCCGTAAACGGAGTTGCATAATTCTCATAGTTACGTGAACATGTATAAGTCATGAAGAAAGCAATAGCAGAATACTAAACGATCAAGTGCTAAGCTAACGGGATGGGTCATGTCAATCACATCATTCTCCTAATGATGTGATCCCATTAATCAAATGACAACACATGTCTATGGTCAGGAAACATAACCATCTTTGATTAATGAGCTAGTCAAGTAGAGGCATACTAGTGACTATATGTTTGTCTATGTATTCACACATGTATCATGTTTCCGGTTAATACAATTCTAGCATGAATAATAAACATTTATCATGATATAAGGAAATAAATAATAACTTTATTATTGCCTCTAGGGCATATTTCCTTCACAACCAACTTATTGGAAATCATACATACCGATGTGTGCGGTCCAATGAGCGTTGAAGCTCGCGGAGGATATCGTTATGTTCTCACTCTCACTGATGACTTGAGTAGATATGGGTATGTCTACTTAATGAAACACAAGTCTGAGACCTTTGGAAAGTTCAAGGAATTTCAGAATGAGGTAGAGAATCAACATGACCGAAAGATAAAGTTCGTATGATCAGATCGTGGAGGAGAATATTTAAGTCACGAGTTTGGTACACACTTAAGGAAATGTGGAATCGTTTCACAACTCACGCTACTGGAACACCTCAACAGTAATGGTGTGTCCGAACGTCGTAATCGCACTCTATTGGATATGGTGCGGTCTATGATGTCTCTTACCGATTTACCGCTATCATTTTGGGGATACGCTCTAGAGACAGCTACATTCACTTTAAATAGGGCACCATCTAAATCCATTGAGACGACACCGTATGAATTATGGTTTGGGAAGAAACCTAAGCTGTCGTTTCTAAAAGTTTGGGGATGCGATGCTTATGTCAAGAAACTTCAACCTGAAAAGCTCGAACCCAAGTCGGAAAAATGCGTCTTCATAGGATACCCTAAGGAAACCATTGGGTATACCTTCTACTTAAGATCCGAGGGCAAGATCTTTGTTGCTAAGAACGGATCCTTTACGGAAAAGAGTTTCTCTCGAAAGAATTAAGTGGGAGGAAAGTAGAGCTTGATGAAGTCACGCCTCTTGAAACAGAAGTAGTGCAACTCAGAAGATGTTCTGTGGTGCCCTGCACCGACAAGAGAGGAGGTTAATGATGATGATCAAGATACTTCAGATCAAGCTCCTACTGAACTTTGAAGGTCCACTAGGACACGTTCCACACCAGAGTGGTACGGCAACCCTGTCTTAGAAATCATGTTGTTAGACAACGGTGAACCTTCAAACTATGAAGAAGCGATGGCGGGCCCAAATTCCAACAAATGGCTTGAAGCCATGAAATTCGAGATAGAATCCATGTATGAAAACAAAGTATGGACTTTGACAGACTTGCCCGATGATCGGCGAGCGATAGAAAACAAATGGATCTTTAAGAAGAAGACGGACGCGGATGGTAATGTTACCATCTATAAAGCTCGACTTGTCGCTAAGGGTTATCGGCAAGTTCAAGGGGTTGACTACGATGAGACATTCTCTCCCGTAGCGAAGCTAAAGTCCGTCCGAATCATGTTAGCAATTGCCGCATACTATGATTATGAGATATGGCAGATGGACGTCAAAACGGCATTCCTTAACGGACATCTTAAGGAAGAGCTGTATATGATGCAGCCGGAAGGTTTTGTCCACCCTAAGAATGCTAATAAAGTATGCAAGCTCCAGCGATCCATTTATGGGCTGGTGCAAGCATCTCGGAGTTGGAACATTCGCTTTGATGAGATGATCAAAGCGTTTGGGTTTATGCAGACTTATGGAGAAGCCTTCGTTTACAAGAAAGTGAGTGGGAGCTCTGTAGCATTTCTCATATTATATGTAGATGACATACTCTTGATGGGAAATGATATAGAACTTTTGTACAACATTAAGGCCTACTTGAATAAGTGTTTTTCAATGAAGGACCTTGGAGAAGCTGCTTATATATTAGGCATCAAGATCTATAGAGATAGATCGAGACGCCTCATAGGTCTTTCACAAAGCACATACCTTGATAAGATTTTGAAGAAGTTCAAAAATGGATCAGTCCAAGAAGGGGTTCTTGCCTGTATTGCAAGGTGTGAGATTGAGGTCGGCTCAATGCCCGACCACGGCAAAAGATAAAGAAGAGATTAGTGTCATCCCCTATGCTTCAGCCATAGGATCTATTATGTATGCCATCTTGTGTACTGGACTGATGTAAACCTTGCCGTAAGTTTGGTAGGAAGGTACCAAAGTAATCCCGGCAAGGAACACTGGACAGCGGTCAAGAATATCCTGAAGTACTTGAAAAGGACAAAGGACATGTTTCTCATTTATGGAGGTGACGAAGAGCTCGTCGTAAAGGGTTACGTCGACGCTAGCTTCGACACAGATCTGTATGACTCTAAGTCACAAACCGGATACATGTATGTGTTGAATGGTGGAGCAGTGAGCTGGTGCAACTGCAAGTAAAGCGTCGTGGCGGGATCTACATGTGAAGCGGAGTACATGGCAGCCTCGGAGGCAGCGCATGAAGCAATTTGGGTGAAGGAGTTCATCACCGACCTAGGAGTCATACCCAATGCGTCGGGGCCGATCAAACTCTTCTGTGACAACACTGGAGCTATTGACCTTGCCAAGGAGCCCATGTTTCACAAGAAGACCAGGCACATCAAGCGTCGCTTCAACTCCATCCATGAAAATGTTCAAGATGCAGACATAGATATTTGCAAAGTACATACGGATCTGAATGTCGCAGATCCGTTGACTAAACCTCTCTCGCGAGCAAAACATGATCAACACCAGAACTCTATGGGTGTGCGATTCATCACAATGTAACTAGATTATTGAATCTAGTGCAAGTGGGAGACTGTTGGAAATATGCCCTATAGGCAATAATAAAAGGATTATTATTATATTTCCTTGTTCATGATAATTGTCTTTTATTCATGCTATAACTGTATTATCCGGAAATCGTAATACACATGTGAATACATAGACCACAATATGTCCCTAGTGAGCCTCTAGTTGACTAGCTCGTTGATCAACAGATAGTCATGGTTTCCTGGCTATGGACATTGGATGTCGTTGATAACAGGATCACATCATTAGGAGAATGATGTGATGGACAAGACCCAATCCTAAGCATAGCACAAGATCGTGTAGTTCGTTTGCTAGAGCTTTTCCAATGTCAAGTATCTTTTCCTTAGACCATGAGATCGTGTAACTCCGGATACCGAGGAGTGCTTTGGGTGTACCAAACGTCACAACGAATCGGGTGACTATAAAGGTGCACTCAGGTATCTCCGAAAGTGTCTATTGGGTTGACACGGATCGAGACTGGGATTTGTCACTCCGTATGACGGAGAGGTATCTCTGGGCCCACTCGGTAATGCATCATCATAATGAGCTCAAAGTGACCAAGTGGTTGGCCACGAGATCATGCATTACGGTACGAGTAAAGTGACTTGCCGGTAATGAGATTGAACGAGGTATTGGGATACCGACGATCGAGTCTCGGGCAAGTAACATACCGATTGACAAAGGGAATTGTATACGGGGTTATTCGAATCCTCGACATCGTGGTTCATCCGATGAAATCATCGAGGAGCATGTGGGAGCCAACATGGGTATCCAGATCCCGCTGTTGGTTATTGACCGGAGAGTCGTCTCGGTCATGTCTGCATGTCTCCCAAACCCGTAGGGTCTACACACTTAAGGTTCAGTGACGCTAGGGTTATTAGGAAGACTTGTATGTGATTACCGAATGTCGTTCGGAGTCCCGGATGAGATCCCGGACGTCACGAGGAGTTCCGGAATGGTCCGGAGGTGAAGATTTATATGTGGAAAGTTGCCATGCGGACACTGGAAAGTTTCGGGGGCATATCGGTATTGTACCGGGACCACCGGAGAGGTTCCGGGGGTCCACCGGGAGGGGCCACCCTTCTCGGAGGGCCTCATGGGCCGCAAGGGGCAGGGAACCAGCCCCTGGAGGGCTGGGCGCCCCCCCTTGGGCCCATGCGCCTAGGGTTGGGGGGAAACCCTAGTGGGGGCGCCCCCCTTTGCTTGGGGGCAAGCCCTCCCAGCCACCGCCCCCTCTAGATCTCATCTAGAGGGGCCGGCCCCCCTTGCCCCTTCCCCTATAAATAGAGGGGTGAGGGGAGGGCTGCTGGACACAACCCAAGGCGCAGCCCCTCCCCTCCCCAACACCTCTCCTCCTCCGTCACGAGCTTGGCGAAGCCCTGTCGGAGTACTGCTGCTCCACCACCACCACGCCGTCGTGCTGCTGCTGGAGCCATCTTCCTCAACCTCTCCTTCCTCCTTGCTGGATCAAGACGGAGGAGACGTCGTCCGTTCCGTACGTGTGTTGAACGCGGAGGTGCTGTCCGTTCGGCACTTGGTCATTGGTGATCTGAATCACGGCGAGTACGACTCCATCATCACCCTTCCCTTGAATGCTTCCGCACGCGATCTACAAGTGGTATGTAGATGCAATCTCTCTCCCTTGACTCGTTGCTTAGATGAACTTATAGATGGATCTTGGTGAAACCGTAGGAAAATTTTAATTTTCTGCAACGTTCCCCAACAGTGGCTAGCTAGCTAGCTGCAGGTGTTAGTAACTAACAGTCAACAAAGGCATATATATATATATATATATATATATATATATATATATATATATATATATATATATATATATATATATATATATATATATAGTGCAAAGAGCTGATTGGTCATCCCACCCATCCACGCGTGGCAAAAAGAAGCTAGCTAGCTAGCTGAAGGTTGCGTACATGTGCATGCATTCTTTGTCCATGTAGGGAGTACATACTCAATCTTACGGCATCTCTAGGCCATTTTTTGAGGAATTAAACTTTCATACATCTAGGCATCTAGCCCATCCGCAAAACTCAAATTTTCAAATAATACTTTTGCGGAATTTACTACAAGGTGTGCATCTCCAGACCTAAGTAGCACCGATACGACGATACCGGCACGGCGATACGGGATATGGAAAATTCTAGAAACAACAATACGGTGATACGACAAGCATATATAGATAATAATAAAATGACATGTAATAAAACCAACATAATAAAATATGTGAGATGAGATTAAAATACCGCCCCACTGGTTGCCTGATTGCTTCCATGCCTTCTTTCTTTTCACTTTTGAATGATCATCCATGCCCTCAACTCCTCAATTCCTCATGGTGTATGCAAAAATAAAAAATACATCACATGATATTAGACTTGATGATATGAAACAGACAAGCATGAAAAGTGAAAAGGTTGTAAGCAAGTTGGCTTGTAGCAGTAGCATACCAAATGATGAAATGAATATAAACTTCCTTGTTCTCAACCTCCAAAAAGTTTCAATTCTAAATTCTCAATGGCCATAGACAAATAATGCAAAAGTTCACTAAGTAACATGATAAAGAGGAAAATCCATAGTCAAACAGTGCATTACAACATAACAACAAGAAGATACAAGGCTCAGGTGGCCATAGACCCATAGTCAAAGAGTGGATAATTGTGCATTACAACATAAACTAAATGAGGACAACTCAAGTGAGAGCATTCATGATCTCAGCCTCCATTTCAGGTTCATCAAGTGTCAGATTAGCACCTTCAAGCATGCCAACACCAGTGAAGCTCTCAACCCCATCTCCACCCACATCCCACATCCAGCTTGGCCTAGCATGATAAGCCTCGGATTGTCTTGAAAGCAAACACAGGTTGTTATGTGCGAACACTAAATCCTCAACACGTTCAGGAGTGAGCTTGTTTCTCTCGGAACTATGGATGAAGAAATATGTGCTCCAATTCCTTTCACAGCAAGATGAAGATGAAGGCTGACCAAGTAACTTCAATGCCAAACTTTTAAAGAACTTTGTGCTCCCTCCATGAGTGCCCCACCATTGCTTTGGTTCAAAATCATCTATATCTTCAATTGAATCTGCATTCTGGAAGTCATTCACCATTAGAGAAAAATCCACAAATTCTTTCTTGACGGTCTTGTGGTCATTTAGATCTGGAAATAACTTCTGCAAACACTGGTTTCTCATTTGAAAAATCTCGTTATCATCAAGGGGGGTAACACAGCCACGGGCTGCCCCAACCCAATTCGGACTGTAGTACCTATTAGCATGACAACATAAAATCAACAAACCTTTTAAAGTTGAGAACTTGAGATTGCCAAATGATAAACATGTATAAAGAGCAAACCTCGTAATTGAGCGAGTGAGCCAAACAATGGAGGGGGGGGGGGGTACTACTCTTCTTCCAACGTTTTAGAAGTTTTTTCTTGATAACAATATAGAGAGCACAATCTTCATTGAACTCCTTTTTTCATAATGATAAATAGGAATTCTCACCTATGAACATTACGACAATTCAAATCAGCAAGCAATACACATCAATAATGCCCAAATGAAGATGAAGAAAGCTAACAGAATCACTCACCTTCTCCATCATGTTGTCCCATATATCAAATGGAGAGATGGTTTGTCCGTGTCGGTCAGCCTTATCATTGCATATATGGGTGAGGTGAAAGAGACAATGTATGCAATTTTATCCCACCACACATCACTCAAAATAAGTTCCTTCACCCTTTGAGCTGTAGGAGGATCATCCTCTCTATAAGTAGCCCAATTTGGATGAACAACCATTAGTGCGAGTGCATCCTTGATTAAAAGAAACCTCTTCAACATGATGACAACACTTGCAAATCTTGTTTCTGCAATGTGAAGAAACTTAAGTTTGCTAAACTCATTCAACATTGACAACCTCATTCCATGGGTCACTATGAAGTTCTTGACAACGAGAGCTAGTTCGGCAACTTCTTTTATAAAGTTAAGAACTTCAAAGTCTTCATCATGTATCTTTGGATCACAGATCTCCTTCAACACAAGATTGAGGCAGTGGACAATGCAAGGAGTCTAGTAAATATTGTTGTACTTTGCTTGAATCATCAATCCAGCACCTTTTGGACGACATTCTCGGATCCAATCTCCTCAACCACTTCCTTCATCCTCTCAAATACGAATTGCTTAGATTTGGTCTACCATTGAAGATAGTGAACAATCAACAAGCAATTTATTAAAAAATAAGACAAAAAATAAGTTAATCTAGGTACAAATAGTAGTTTTTACCTCCCCTTCAGTGTTGATCGCCTTTAGAAACATTGGACCACTCTCTGTCACAGCCATGAAGTTCAAAATTGGCCTCCTTTGAGGCTCAGACCAACCATCAGTTGCAATAGTCACTCCTTTGAGCGACCACGTGGACTTGAGGGGCTCTAGCATCCTCCCAACATGTTTCTTCTCTTTTGCAAGACAGGTTGTCCTCAATGCGTTATATTGAGGAGGCACATAGCCACCCAATTCATTATTTGCAATAAAATTGTAGGACTCCTGATAGTAAGGATTTCTTTCTAGATTGAAGGGAACCCCTACAAACAAAATATCTAGTCAACAACTACAAAGACACCAATCTTTGACATTGTAATGCAAAGTTGCATACCTCCGGTGATGAACATTCTTGCAATAAAAGCATCAACTTTTTGTCGAAGCTCCGAATGAAAACTTTCTGAAATCCCAGACTGCTTTCCTGCCGCCTTCCTTTTCCTTGATGATGCCACTGGACCAGATTCCTCAAAGGGTGGTAGAGGAAGTGTGTTCCTAGTTTTACCATGTGAAATAAGTAGAGCAGCTACCTTATCTTGATTGTGAAGTTCCTCGAAGAGAGGCCGTGTCATCTTGGTACAAGAGCTTATGCCGGCATTTAGTATCTTAAGAAGATGTGCTTTTATTCTTGTATAGCTGCCTGGGAAATCATGCATACAGAAGTGGCAACGGAAACGTGTATTGTCTCCTCGACCTGATGGGTCTCCTGCTAGTTCTGCAGCATACTTCCAGAATGGATATTTTGGATTGACAGCACTATTCTTAACCCCTTCTTGTGCACCATCAACCTCAATGCTATTGCTCGCAGTACCACCGACCGAAGGTTGGCTTGCTGCCATGCTACTCCCCGCAGATGACATGGTGTATACTTGTATCTTCTTCCCTAGCAATAGGAGGCAGCAACAATATCAGCAAGTAAGTTTACCCCACAAACATCAACAAGCAGCAAGCCAACAACATCAACAGCAGTAGACAAGCCCTAAGCATACATCAATTTATCGAACAAACATGAACAAGCAGCATCCTTAGCAAGGAATTTTATGATTTTATCCAAACAACATTACTACATTAGCCTAGTGGTGGGAAGGGGTTGATGCCTTCCCACCCACCCAGGTTCAAGGCATGGTACTTGCAATTTGGGTTTGTTGCACAAATTATACTGTAGGGGGTTCCCTTACAGTCTTTCTATAAAAAAACATTACTACATTAGCAAGCAACAACAGATCCACTATGAGAGAGTACTACTACTACCTACATCGACTGATCAATGATACATCTACACAAGCCAGCAGCAGCCCAGCAGCCAAGCATACATCAACGCATCAACATTAGGGCTCGAGGAAATAGTTCACCTTGCGGCGGCAGCGGAGAAGAGCAAAAGACTTGAGGCAGTCAGGCAGAGAGGCGATTCCAGGCAGCTGGGCTGGCAGCGGCGAGCCAGTATAGGCGGCGGAGGCGGCCCTGAGACCTGAGTCAACCCTCGATCCCTGGTGTGGTCGGGTGCAAGATAGGATTAGGGTTAGTGGTCGTGGCTCGTGGCCTATTGGGCTCGCTCGGCTCGATCGCCTCGCCCAGACGTGTTGCGCGCGTGTCCTGGCCGTATCAACACTTTTTTTTTCCTTTTTTTTAAATCAAAATACGGGATACTTGTGGGATACCCATATCTAAGCCGTATCTGGCGTATTAGCGTATCGGCGACGTCCTGAACGGCGATACAGGGAATTCTGGCGTATCGGTGCTTCGTAGCTCCAGACCAATACTCCTAACTCCACTAGTTGGAAGTGGACTGCCGATGGAACATACTTGGCAAAGTCTACCTACTCTATGCTCTTCGAAGGACTGACGAGATCAAATGCCAAGCAGCTGATATGGGACTCAAAGCCCCTGGTAAAGTGCAAATTTCATGCTTGGTTGGCCATCCAAGGAAGATGCAACACTGTTGACATATTGTTGAAGAAAGGATGACCACACAGCCCAATCTGCAAGCTTTGCAACACCCAATCAAAAACATCACTGCACCTTTTCGCCCAATGCAGTCTCTGGAGGAAATCATCCACCGCTTTAACATGGACATGGAGCCACCTTCTAGTAATCAACGAAGCCTTGAGGATTGGTGGATCTATCGATCAACAATAGACCGCAAGCCATGATCACCAAGACATGCACTCTTTTCATCTATGTCTGGTGGAAAATCTGGAAGGAAAGAAACAATCACATCTTCAAAAACAAGGCATGCAACATCCCTTCTCTCCTGGTGAAAATATACAACTCAATTCATGGATGACTGCTCAGGAGGCAGGGGAGCTCGGAGTGACGGTTACCTAGAGCTTGAGGGAGGTGGCGATGACAACCCAAATCGGGGGCGATCGAGGTCCGAATCGGCAGTGGTGGCGAGAATGGGTGGCGGTTAGGGTAGGCTAGGATTTAGGGACGGCTGGGCAGCCGGAGCCGGCCAACCAGGAAGCGCTCCGACTGCCACGACATGAATACAAGAGGCAAGGGTCTTTCCCATTTTTATTGAGAGCTATCTATCCTAGAGTAAAAATGGGAAGTGTGTGGGTGTTGGGTGGGTCTGGGAGAAAAAAAAGGCCAAATATGAGTAAGTAACAAAAATGGGTGATGGGTTAGATGGGCCTCCAAAAAAAGAAAAAAGCCCTCATACTGACTTTTGGGGATGTACCAGAGATGCCCTTACAATGTGGTACTGCAGTAGCAGTGAACAGATTTGTACGAGAGATGCCCTTCTGTAGATAGAATTTTAGTTGTTGCCTGCCATGCTAAGATCCATCTATTAATTGTGATTGTGAAGGAAGGGTTGGAAATTAGGGGTTCTCTCTCTAGAATTTATGGATGTGATGGGATGATGAGTTGGTTTGGTATGAATATAATGGACACCGACTCGATCGACTGTATATAAGTGCCGGCCATGTACAGTAGTAGGAGTACATATCATCTACTCTACTCTACTCTACTCGAATGGAATGCAATGCAATGCAAGGTAGTAATGTGGATGCATGTGACCTGACTTGACATGGCATCTACTTACTCCACTATCTATCAGCTGCATCTGCATGCACGCTCGCTCATGGACCGACTTTTTGATGCACACACACACGGTGATGAGTCACGATGAAGTGGATTATTGGTTGTTGTTGAGTAACGTGATTGTATAGGAAAGCTAGGATAGCGTAGGATATTATTCTACCTTGCCTTGTACTCCAAGATGATCATGTACTCCTATATATATGCCCACGAGGCTCAAGCAATACATCAAACTATTCCACCAAATCCCTCTCTCCCTTCTAACATGGTATCTATCGCAAGTCGATCCTAAACCCTAGCCGCCACCGCTTCCGCACCCGTGCGCCGCCCCCGGGGCGGTCGACCTGCATGATCGCCGCCGGGGGCCGCGCCGCCCGTACCTAGGGTTCGTCCGCCGGCCGTGTTGGCCGGCTGCCCTAGAGAGTCTTTTTCCCGAGCCCTTGCTCCGGGTTTTTTCGCTCTCTCGCCGGTCGTTTTTGATCGGCGTTTTTCTTTTTGGTTTTCCGATCTATTCTTGATCGGTTTGCGTCGCCCGCCGCCGCCGTCGATCCCCGTGCGCCTCTACTCCGACCCCGGCGCGACCAGCCGGCCTCTCCTCCGACCCGGTGGCCACGCGCGCCGAGGCGGCCCGTCCGGGCCAGCCGCCGTCCGCGCGTCGGTCCGCCGTCGCGCCTGCGCCGTCGTCATCGCCTCGCACCGACTGGACACACCGCATCGCCGCGACCGGCGGCCTCGCGCCATCGTCGGCCAATCATAGCCGACGCTCGCGCGCCGGCCCGCCCATCGATCCACGTCACCCGCCTCCGCCGCATCTACACGGCGGCTCGGCGGTCTACCTCGCCGGCCTCGTCCTCGTCTGCATCAGGCTCGTCGGCCACCTCAACTCGGGCACCGCTGCTCCGTTGGTCGTTCGGGCCTCGCTGCCCGGCGTCGGCGCTGTTTTGCAGCCGGTGCGGTGCCGGCGTCTCCGCCGTCCGCCGTCGCCGGCCTCATCCGGACTCCGCCGCCACCACTCCTCCATCGAAGCGGCGTCCCGACCTCGCGCGATCGGATTGATCACCGCCCGCCCGCGCGATCCGCCTCATCTACGCCGCGCGACCGACTTGGCCCGTCGGTTACGCGCGCATCCGCAGTCCCGTGAAGATCGTCCCGAGTTCAGCGCGCTCTCCACCGTCGAGCAACAGTGCCGCTGCGTCTCCCGTCGGGCGCGGCGCCGCCGCCCGTGGTTCTTCTCCGGCTGCACCGACCAGCGTCACGCTTCATCGCCCCGCCGGGCCGTAGTGCGCGGCCCATGATCCACCGCCGCTCCGGGCCGTCCGCTCGAGCCGTCCCGTGGCTGCACCGACCCTCGCGCGCCGCGCTGCGTCGCCCGTCAGGGCCGTAGCGTGGCACGCGGTCCACGCCGCGCCCCGAGGCCGCCCCGCGGTTGCACCGACTTCGTGAACGCCGTTCGTCGCCCGCCGGGTCAGAAGCGTCACGGCCCGCGGTCCCCGCCGCCACCCGAGGTCTTCCGCCGTCGCCCGACCCTGCCGCCGCTGCGTCCCCCCTTCGGGCCGTAGCGCCGCGGCCCACGGTCCGCTTCACCGTCACCCCGCGTCGACCTCACGTGGTATGCGCCGTGCCGTCTTGGCGCGGGAACACCACCGTCCGTGCGGTCTTCGTCACGCTGTCAGGGTTCTTCGCCTACTTCGAGCATCGCCGCCGCGCTCATAACCTAGCCGCCGCCGCCGCCGTCAGGCCGCCGCCGCCGCTCTTCTTCGGCCGCCGCCGCCGCTACCCCTGTAGCCGCCGCCGCCGCCCGTCCATCCCGTTCGTCTTCATCCAGCACCAGCTCGTCGCCAGCGTCGCCGTCATCTACCCCGACCGTTTCATCTACTCCGACAACCGCGGGCGACATTGGTCCCGTGCCAATTGGTGCCGCAACCGTCGTCGAGTCCTTCTCTGCTGGCCTCTCCGACTTCTTCGACATGGTGTACAGCTTGTGCAGGTCCCGATCTATGCATGCCCGGTCTTTGGCAACACCGCGCGTGCCTTCGCCCACGATGTGTCCCGGGCACAGCAAGCTGGCGCGACCGTCAACCGTCATCGTCCGTCACGCATGCTCGGTCTGGCAACACCAACGCGTGCTTCGCTTCACGATGTGTCCCGGGGTTGGCAACCCGCGCGACGCGTCGTCAACATCATCTCCGTCTGGCGCACCACTACTTCGACACCATCTGCGCCACGACTAACTCGCGCGCCTTGCGCCCGCGGCTCCACGGCGACTTCTCGACACCGCCACCCGACTCGACATCGACCACGGCATTCTTCGCACGGCTACCTCGACCACGGCTCCACCACACACTCGGCTACATCGACAAACGGCACAAAGGGCTACCGCCGCTTGAGCAACCTCGTTGGTTTCCACTCCAGCCATGACTCGCGATCGTCGGCCGTTCTGTTGTGGGGGGTGTCCGTCGGCTTGCCTTCGGATTCTTCTCCAGTCTCACCGTCTGCGTCGCTACCGTTGTGGCTGCGGGGGGATGTTGAGTAACGTGATTGTATAGGAAAGCTAGGATAGCGTAGGATATTATTCTAACTTGCCTTGTACTCCAAGATGATCATGTACTCCTATATATATGCCCACGAGGCTCAAGCAATACATCAAACTATTCCACCAAATCCCTCTCTCCCTTCTAACAGTTGTTAACACTATTTGCTTGCTAGCTACTTAAGGAGGAAGAAATGAAAAGCAAAGCAAAGCAGGATGGATGGACTTGAGAATGCCTGATTTTGGGACTTGACAATGCTGGCAGATTTGCAGCTCAACACAAATGATTGCTAACAAGTGTGTAGTTAAGCAATCATGCATGTCACATGGGTCTGGTCTTCAATCTGACTCACCAGCTCCAGATTTAATCTTCCTTTTAGAGATTGTGGAATTGCACATGCATGCATCTATTGCATTGCATTAGGAATTAAGGCCCTACTCATTTTTTGTACAAGTCTTGTCTGAATGGATGACAAATAATCACACCTGGTTTCTGAATCAAATTCCTTGACTGGCTGAATATAGATCCATGCATGAATCACTTGTGCTAGCTAGCTCACATGCAGCAACCGCAACAGTAGTGGCAAACACAGTGTAACTAACTAACTAACTACTCCAGCTAATTAACTGCAAGCATGAACACTTAACCAATTAGTCCAACCGTTGGCCGAAACTAGCTATATATAGTTGGAGTTAGCTTAGCTTAATCAGGTCCAAGCAAGCAAGATTATTGGGGGCATCTAGCTTAGCTAGGATCCCTGACATGATATGAAAAGGAAGCATTAAGTATTATTGCTGACACCCACAGTATTCCTTTGTCCCTCGTCAGCTAGCTAGCCTACTGCCAACAAAGGCACGCACGCACGCATGCTTTCTCTCTTCCTACCTTTACAGACTAACCACTTTTATTTAGTTAATTAACCCTAGGTATATTCTCCTGGCCATCTAGCTAGCTAGCTTGTCCCCCCTTGCCCTAATCAGAGGAGATCTCCAACTGCTAGACCAAACTAACACCTACAGGTGTCAAGGATACATTGCTTGTGAGCTAACGCAGTCTTTGGATTTCATGCATGACAACTAATTAATCTTGGATGCTTAACTATTGTAGTACCCAACTGCATTTATTCCAAGTAAACCGGGCACTAGCTACATGCACTGCACCAACCAATCAGCAAGTTCAGAATCTCAACATTTTTGTAAGACCTAATGAGTTGGGCGTTTCGGTGCCCAGGCCCATCTGTACGTGGTTAGAAACCAATTCATAAAAAAAATCAAAAAAAGTGAAAAACTTCCAAAAAACCTCTTTATACCACAATTCATCCTTTCGATTAAAATTGGATACTAGTTTTTTTGTTGTGACAGGAGTCATTTCTCAAACGAGAGACAAAAAAAAAACATGTTATTAGGGAGACAGTCAACTCATGACATCGATTAATGATCCAAGTAATAAAAAGAGAGAAAAAAACAATGACCTCGAAACAAAAAGGGAAGTAAGCTAGGCACGATCGAGGCTTGACCTGCAAGATATGCGTGAATGCTTAGGGACCTCGAAGGTATATACGGTGACTCATTTTCTCCGGTAATCGTAGCATTATTGTATATATAGATCGAGTACGGCTGCTAGTGGTACGTACTAACTAATTTAAGAAAGATATATTAGTGAAGAGTTGAGAGACAATTAAGTCGCTTCTCGATGGACATTGGGATGTTTTTTAGAGACAATTAAGTCGGTCCGGTCCGTTCATGTGAGTTGTACTACTCCCTCCGTTCCTAAATAATTGTCTTTCTAGAGATTTCAACAAATGACTACATACGGAGCAAAATGAATGAATCTACACTCTAAAACATGTCTACATACATCCGTATGTTGTAGTCCATTGAGATGGCTAGAAAGACAATTATTTAGGAACGGAGGGAGTAGTAATTAGTAATCCATGCCATGCATCTATCTCCACAATGCAACTAATTAATCTGGTGTGGATCCATATCATGTACATATATTTAGGAACGGAGGGAGTACATATCATGTACAACAACAATGCAACTAATCTGGTGTGGATCCATCAGCTTCATGCACGCTCGTTGATCAACTTTTAGATAGTGATGACTCGCGTGGCCTCACTGTTAACACTTGACGAGGGGGAAGAAAAGAAAAGCAGGATCGACATGAATTAAGACAGAGTTGAGAGAAAAGTTGCTTCTTGGTCGACATATTGGAATGTCAGATTGGAGCTGCATTAAGTAAGTAATGGTTTCATGCCCTTTCCCAAGTTTTAGTTTTTTGGACGCTTCATTATGGATGCAGGAGGCCACAAAATTCATGCAACTAACCAAATACCCTCAGATAATGATGGACCGATGCTTCATTCTCTCCACGATTAATGAAGTCGACATTCTCCTCTTTAATTTTTTTAACAAGAATGATCGATCGATAGATGCATATATAATTCTCCGATCAACTAACCCAAGTAAGTAAATGATTAGTAGTCCGCATGGATGGAGCATTATGCAAGACACGCCTTTTGGCCTTGAGAATGTTGGCCAGCAGCTGAACTCAATTGATTGGCTAATAAGTGAGAGAAGAAGCAGGACAATCCTTGAGCATGCCACATGGGTTTGGTCTCAGGGTCTCACATCCATCTGATTCTGACTCGTCCGTCCATCACCACCTCCAGATTTGATCTTCCTTTTAGACTGCGGAGGAATTGCACATGCATGGACCTATGTCATTGCATCTGGAATTAATTAAGGCCCCACCCATCTTTGTTGGTCTTGTCTGGATGGATGACAAATTCGTCACACACTCACACCTGAATCCTAACAAATTCCTTCACTGACTGATCAAATTAACTGCAAGCACGAAGAATTAACGACTGATCAAATTTAAAGGTTTGGGGGGCAGCTAGCTAGGTACCTTACTTAGCTAGGATCCATGACATGAAAAGTAAGGAACTTTAATTAATTATTGACTCAATATTCCTTTGTCCCTCGTCACCTACACACAAAGGCATGCAAGATTGCTTTCTCTTTACTAGCTTTACAGACTAAGCTGGGAACTTTAATTAATTAATTATCAGTATAATCTCCTAGATAGCTAGCTTGTGCCCCCTAATCAGAGGATATCTCCAACCGCTAGCAACCTAGAGCAGATTAATCTAGAGGCAAACACAGCCGCACAGGTGTCAAGGAAATATCGTTTGCTAGCTTAATTAGGCCGTTGTTGGATTTCATGCATGACAACAACTAATTAATCATGCTTAATTATGGATTACCAAACTAAAATTATTCAGGTTATTATTAAGGCAGCTAGCTAACTCTAGATACCGCACCAACCAATCATCAAGACCTGAATCTTTACCTTTTGCAAGATCTATACTTAAAATTAAATCTCTTTCTTGTTAGATTATTATTAAGTGGATGAAACAGTACTGGGAGTTTGGTTGGGGTTGGACTACTAGCAGTTGTTACGGTTAAGCGCACCAATCAAGCAAGCAATTGATCGATCCTCTAATTAACTACCCAGTCTTCTAGAATATTCATCACACAGAGAGTCTGCAGGGAGTGACTAGAGCTCAGTCGACACTAGTCGTCATCTGTTCAGCACCGTGTTATGCCAACAAATTCATTCATCTTTAGATTGGAGTTTTATTAGAGTGATTGGACGATTCTTTATTAGCAGTAACTTAAACATAGTTATTTCTCAAACCAGAAATATACTTAATCTTTTGTTGGCAGACATTTTAATGCTGTTTGCAGGGGGTAAACATTCATTTTCGGAAACAAAGAGGTACAAACAAAAATGTGAATTAAGCCAGGCGTGATTTGCAAGCTAGGGCACACACACTGCACGCATAATTAGAGATCTCGAGTTAAGGAACAAGAATTATATTTATACACAAATAATCTACTAAGAAAGATGCAGTAGGAATAACGTAGGATGAATGGACAGAAAATGTGCTTCCCGGTCACTATCGACATTGGGACGCATGTTACGTAGCGTCAGAGTAGAGCTAAAGTAATCTTTCCACCATGCCTTTTCCCCGAGATCCAACTTTGAGCTTAGCTAATAGTCGTTGTCGGTCGTCATCTGTGCGTGTTAATGTAGCAATTCATCCATGCAGGCATCAGCCTCAGCAAAATATACTGAGTTTTTTCAGCTAGTATGTTGCTAATCTCCTGTGGACTTGTGGATGAGCGGGCACACTCTACTCTGTTTATAAATAAATTAAATATAAGACGTTCTGACAGTTCAAACCGAGATAGTAGTTAGCTCCATGTGCTAGCAACTAACAGTCAACAAAGGCATAAGGTGCAAAAAGCTGATTCGTCATCCCATCCTTCCTTGGCAAAAACCTACAGCTGCGTACATGCGCATGCATGCTTTGCCCATCTAGGAGTCCATAGAGTCTTACGGCGCCCCCTTCACAGTTTAATCCCACGGTCATATCTTCGTAGTGCTTAGGCGAAGCCTTGCACGGATCATTTCACCATCACCGTCACCACGTCGTCATGCTGACGTAACTCATCTCCTACCTCGACAACTTTCTGGATCAAGAAGGCGAGAGATGTCATCAAGCTGAACGCGTGCAGAACTCGGAGGTGCCGTATGTTCAGTACTCGATCGGTGGATCATGAAGAAAGTTCGACTACATCAATCGCGTTGTGAAACGGTTCCGCTTACGGTGTATGAGGATACGTAGACACACTCCCCCCTTGTTGCTATGCATCTCCTAGATAGATCTTGTGTGAGACTAGGAATTTTTTGAAATTGCATGCTACGTTTCCCAACAATATCGACTCCTGCTCCACCTCCTACTACACCTGCCATAGCTTTGGCAAATGCTGTAAGTACAACAAATTCAATATTGTTTATATTCAGTTAGATTTTAGCGGTTAGGATTTTCTAAGGCGGTTGCTGCTCCGCGGCAATGCTAGGATCATAATACCAGATCGATTTTTACATATTGTGCACCTATTTGGTTAGATCTTAGCATTGATCATAACACCCGGTCGATTGGATTAGATTTTAGCATTGATTGTGCATTGGTAGGACACAAGCAATGTGCATGCATGTGTAGATTTTGCACTCAATGTGCATTGCTGGCATCATAGCAATGTGCATGTCTACATTGTGCATTGCATTCTGTGATTTTGTTCACTGAAAATAGCAACGTGCATTGCTTTGTGTATGTGCATTGCTAGACATGCTTCATTGTGCTTGTGTTCAATAGACACACACTGATCATTGCAATATTGATATGCACTTATCATGCATATGCTTCATAGATATGCACTAATCATAGAAATGTAGGATCATATATATGCTTCATTGTTCTTGTGCACTTCCTTGCTCAGGTGCTACAATGTGCTTGAATGTACGATCATGGCAATGTATGATCATAGATATGCTTTCTTGTACTTGTGCATTGCTTTGTTCATGTGCTACAATGTGCTTGAATGTAAGATTATAGATTTACTCCCTTGTGCTTGATACTCACTTATGTCTTCTTATCTGAGAAGGTGATAAAGAACGAATGTAACATCACGGGGGGAGGCTACCATCCACCGACTGACGTCAAGGACAGCACCCCCTGCATCCCGTGGGCATTGAAGCCCTTCATGGCAGGGAGGAAGGAGGCAGCAATGTTGGGGTTGTCGACCCAAGCTGTGGCACAAGCCCATAGAAATGGTACCAAGATGGGGCACAAGCCATAGAAATGGTGCCACGCTGGTTCTAGGTGCAGATCAATGACAACTTAGTCTTCTTTGTTGTCCCAAAGGCTTTCCAATAGCATGTGCGGACCTGGTTCCATATTCCCGTTCCCCAACCCACGTCAGTGGTCGCATGTCGCTGGTATGAGACATGGGTACAATTGAGGGAATTTGGCGGTGATGTGGTGCTTGGGTGGGGCTGGAGAGCATTCTGCCTGAAGCACCAAGTGAGAGCCAACGTCCTCGTCGTCCTCAAGCTCAACACTTGGGGCTTCACGATCAAGATCTTTGACTCCAACAACTCCACCGCCCAATGCTACCGCTGCATCCATCATGTATAGGTGGAAAATTATCAAGGGCCTTCTGAACTAAGTAGTATTAGTTAGTACTGTGTTTGCTCGAAACTGTCCATATTGATCATCCAACATCACCTGATGTTGTGCAGGAGCATCCGCTACTATATTAAAATTGGTGTTAGTGTTACTATGGTATGATCATGGTTTTACCCCCTTATGTTAATAGTGTGCCCGTTGGTGTTGATGTGTTGGTGTTTCAATATTGTCTTCAAATCATGATGTTTAGGGGTGTTTAGTGTGTTGTGTAGGGAAGGTAAGGTCAACATATTCAAAGTGGGATTAGCAGAGCACACATTTGTACACAACCAAACAACCTTCTTTGCATCCACTCACCACAAAACCATAGATGCAGGTGACCAAACAACATGCAACACTAATTAGGATTGTGGCCAGATGCACCATGATGGGGATGGTGACCAAATATCATGCAGGAAAATGAGCACGGATGGGATGCAGGCTACCAAATGCAGTGTAGAAAATGGCCCAAGCCATGTTTTAGCACATACATGCTCCTGGTCACATATCCAAGACGGCCAAAATACATGCAACTAACCAAACACCAAGACGATGATGGACCGATGCCTCATTCTCTCCGCGATTAATAAAATCTGCGTTCTCCTCTTTATTTGGTTCAACAACAATGATCGATAAATGCATATATAATTCTTTGATCAACTAACTTAAGTAACTAAATGATTAATAGCCCGTATGGATGAAGCATTATGCAAGACAAGCTTTTTGGCCTTGAGAATGCTGGCTAGGAGACGAACTCGACTGAATGGCTAATAAGTGAGAGAATCAAACCAATCCTTGAGCATGTCACATGGGTTTGGTCTCTCTCACATCCATCTGGTTCTGACTCATCCATCCACCGCCACCTCCAGATTTGATCTTCCTTTTAGATTGCGAAATTGCACATGGATGGACCTATGTCATTGCATCACCCATCTTTGTTAAGGCCCTACCCATCTTTGTTAGTCACACCTGAATCCGAACAAATTCGTCACACTTGAATTTGAACAAATTCCTTGATTGACTGACTGACTAAATATCGATCCATGCATACTGAGGTAAGCTAGCGTGCACCAACAACAGTACCAGCCAGCACAGTGTAATGTGGCCACTCCAGCTAATTAACTGCAAGAATGAAGAATTAACTGACTGATCAATTAATATATAAGACCCAACCGTTCGTCCAATAAAACAAGACATAAAAAGAGTGGGGGCAGCTAGGTTAGCTAGGATCCATGACATGAAAAGTAAGGAACTTTAATAAATTGTGACTCGATATTCCTTTGTCCCTCGTCACCTACAAACAAAGGCATGCAAGATTGCTTTCTATTACTAGCTTTACAGACTAAGCTGGGAACTTTAATAATTAATTATAATCAATGTATATTCTCCTAGCATATTGCTAGCTTGCCCCCCTTAATCAGAGGAGATCTCCAACCAGTAGCAAGCTAGAGCAGATTAATCATCAGAGGCAAACACAACCACACAGGTGTCAAGGATATATTGCTAGCTAGCTAGTAGGTCGTTGTTAGGTTTCATGCATGACCACAACAACTAATTAATCTTGGATGCTTAATTATGTGGTACCAAACTGCAATTATTCTACCTGAATTGGCCGTGCTGCTAGCTAACTCTAGATACCGCATCAACCAATCAGCAAGCCCTGAATCTTAACTTTGTGTAAGACCCATACTTATATCTTTCTCTTGTTAGATTATTATTAAGTCGCGGTGAAACAGTGTGTGTTTGGTTGGGCTTGGACTACTGGACCACATTATATGATATGCATGCATGTATGTATGTATAATTGTATATATAGCAGTTGTCACGGTTATGCGCACCAATCAAGGAAGCAATTGATCGACCCTCTAACTACCCCGTCTTCTAGAATATTCTCTGTCCAACAAAGAGTTTGGGAGTGACACTATTCGTCTTGTGATCAACACCGTGTCCTACCAACAAACTAGTTCATCTTTAGATTGAATTTTTCTTGCAGTGATTGGATGACTCTTAGGAGTGACTTTCTCAACTGAGAAATATAATTAATTAATCTTTTTTTTGGCGGGCTTTGCTACGTAGGCCTTTTTGTCAAGCCGCCGATCGCTTTTGTAACTTGGCGGACATTTTTAGCGGCCCGGGGTATACATTCGTTTTCGTAAACAAAGAGGTAAGAAACAAAGAAGGGAATTAAGTCACTCGTGATTTGCAAGCTAGGGCACACACACTGCACGCATAATTAGGGGTCTCGATCGAGTTAAGGTGCAAGAATTATATGTATACAGTACAGGCAGTAGTACTATAGTAGTACTAATTAAGAAAGATGCAGCAGGGTTAATGCAGGATGAATGGACAGAAAATGTGCTTCTCGGCGGTCACTATATATGGACATTGGGATGCACGTTATGTAGCGTTAGAGTAGAGCTAAAGTAGTCTCTCTTTCCACGCATGTCTCTCTTTTCCACGATCGAGATCCAACTTTGAGCTTAGCTGTAATACTATTAGTAAACCCAGCCTAGCTAATACTCCCTCCGTCCGAAAATACTTGTCATTACAATGGATAGAAAAAGATGTATTTAGAACTAAAATACGTCTAGATACATCCCTTTTTATCCATTTTGATGACAAGTATTTCCGGACGGAGGGAGTACGTATTAACTGTCGTTGTCGGTCGTCATCTGTACTCCGTGTTAATTTAGCAATTCATCCATGCAGGCATCAACCTCTACATACTATATTGAGTCCATTGAGTAAGTATGTTTATGTTGCTAATCTATCTGTTAACGTTGTGGACTTGTGGATGAGCTAACTAGCTGCAGGTGTTAGTAACTAACAGTCAACAAAGGCATATCATATATGTAGTGCAAAAAGCTGATTGGTCATCCCATCCATGCATCCACGCGTGGCAAAAAGAAGGCTAGCTAGCAAGCTGAAGGTTGCGTACATGTGCATGCATGCTTTAAGTTGCCCATCTAGGAGTACATACTCAATCCTACGGCATCTCTTGCCCATTGTTTGAGGACTTAAAGTTTTTTTATCCATCCTCAAAACTTAATTCTTCAAATCAAAATTTTGCACACAAGTTTAAATCAGTTGCCCTTGCTAGCTAGCATGTGGTACTGTAGTAGCAGTGAATAAATATGTACTACGTTTGTGTAGATAGAATTGTTAGTTGGTGCCTGCCATGCATGTTAAGATCCATCATATCGATAAGAGGGTTTATTTGGTCAATTGCCTTGTGCAAGGAAGGGTTGGAAATGGAGGGTTAATTTTAGTGCTTCTAGCTATCTCTAGAACATGAACGTATGGATGTGATGGGATGGGATGATAAGTTGGTCTGGTATGACTGGCCGACTAGACAGAGGACTATACGTGCATCAACAGTGCATGTCATCTACTCCTACTCTACTCCAAGGCAAGGCAAGGCAATGCAAGCTGATGTGGATGCATGTGGCCTGACTTGACCATCAGCTGCATGCATGCACGCTCGCTCGCTCGTGGACCAACTTTTAGTGATGAGTCACGATGAAGTGGCTTATTGGTTGTTAACACTACTATTTGCTTGCTAGCTACTCCTACTTAAGGAGGAAGAAATGAAAAAGAAAAGCAGGATGAATGGACATGTATGCATGTATGACAAAGAAAGTCCCACCCAACACCAACACCACCCCATGTGCATCTCCATCTCCATCTCCATCTTTTCTTTTGGCCCTATAGCAGAGCAGATCCATCAATCACTAATCAACTTTTCCAAGTACTAGTACTATGGGAGTATCTTCTTTCTCCAAACAAAGTTGCATGCATGGATCCGATGGAGGTGGAGCTACCATTGAATTTGAATACTCATACGCCGGCCGGTTGGCCCCGCACGCTAAGGCAGGGCATCTCCAGCCGCGCCCCTAAGAAGGCCTCCCCAGGCGATTTTTTCGCGCCGGCGCCGAAAAAACGTCCCAGTCGCGCCCCTAGGACGCCGAAAATCGCCGGTTCGGGCCTTTTTTCCGCCCGGCGGTCACAGGTCGAACCGGCGGCTGGGAGCCGTTAGGGCTCGGCGCTAGTGAAAAGCGCGCTGGCCCACACCGGCAGGGAAAAGTCAAGTTTTCTTCCCGACTCGCCTCGCCCCGCGCGCCTCGGCCACCACTAGCTGTATCCGGCGACGGTCGCCGCCTACTCCGCCTAGATAGCCATTCCCGCTTTGAAAATAGCGGCGCTTCACGCGGCAACCCTCCCCGCAGCACTAGGCGGTGCGGCCGCCGTTCCGACCGCGGAGGCGCGGTTTAACGGCGGTACACGCCCACAGCGCAAGGTGTTGGCGTTTTGACCGACTTCGGCGATGGACTCGATGAGGAGGAAGAGCTCGCCGCTGCTTTGGAGGAGGAAGCCGCGGCCGACGCCCGTGAAGAAGAGCATCGATGGTGCTCGCCGCCCTCGCCAGTGGCTTTGGCGAGCAATGAAAAGCCGCGATCGAGGTGGCTCGGCGCCGGGCGGGTGAAAGCAAAGAACCGCATCGTCGCAAGGCTCTGCATGCTCTACTCCGACTACTTCGCCGATGCTCCACTTCATGGCGAGAGAACATTTCGGCGCCGTTATCGGATGAGCCGAAAGCTCTTCCTCGAGATTGTGAATTCCATCCGGAGTTCGACAACTACTTCAAGTGCAAGATGGATTGCCTGGCGCTCTTGGATTCACCTCCATCCGAAGTGCACGACAGCGATGAGGATGCTTGCATATGGAGCTCCCGGTGATTCACTCGGCGACTATGGGCGCATGGCCGAGTCCACCAGCATAGAGTGTTTCTACAAGTTACGTCGAGGCGGTGGTGGCGTGTTTGGGCCACAATACTTGAGAGCACCCAATGCGGAAGACACTGCTCGGATCCTAGCCTGAATGCAGCAAGAGGATTTCTGGGATGCTTGGAAGCATCAACGCATGCATTGAAATGGAAGAACTGCCCATTTGGTTGGCGGGGATGTACAAAGGCGCCAAAGGCGGTTGCGATGTGGTGCTTGAGGCGGTAGCCACAGGACCTCTGGATTTGGCACTCCTTCTTTGGTATGCCAGAACTCACAATGACATCAACGTGTTGCGGTGCTCTCCTGTTTTGCCAAGCTCGTTGAGGGCCATTCTCCTCCGGTGAACTTCGAGATCAATGGGCACCAATACAACAAGGGTACTATCTAGCCGACGGCATCTATCCGAGATGGTCGACATTTGTGAAGACGATCTCAAACCACGTGCCGAGGAGGCAAGAACGCTGGTTTGCGAAGGTTCGGGAGGCTTGCGGGAAGGATGTCGGCGGGCATTTGGTGTGCTCCAATCTCGATTCGCTGTTGTTCGGTACCCCTTCGGACATGGTCGAAAGATCAAATGTGGCAGATCATGACTTGCTGTGTCATCTTGCACAACATGATCATCGAGAGCGAGCAAGAAGACCCAGTGTTTGACATCGAACCATACTACTGTGCAGGGTCCTCTAGCGAAGTTGATCACCAGCTACCGGCAACTTGGACTGCCTATCTCAAGATATCGTCAAGAGATCCGAGACCCATGGTGCATCATCAACTGCAGCAAGATCTGATTGAGCACCTATGGAGGCTCAAGGGGACGCCAGCGTGATGAAATACGAGTTTTTATTTGTTGAACTATATAATTTGTATTGAACTATTTGTTGTTGTACTATTTTGTTGAAGTATTTGATTTTTCTGTGTTGAAATATGTGATAAGGAATAATTACGTTGATAATTGAACGCCGAGACAGGGCGAAACCACGCCGAATATGGGCCTATTCTCGCCCATATGGGCCGTTTATTCGCCGAAATTGGGCTGCAAAGTGGGCTAATTTCGGCGCCTGGGGGCGGCGACTGGGCGAAAAACTGCCCCCAACGCCGAGTGTCTCGCCGGCTCGCCCCCAGGGGGCGATTTTTGTGCGTCCTGGGGGGGCCAACGGCTGGAGATGCCCTAAGCAAGCAACAATTAGAGGGAGCAAATATTACCCGGCTGTCCGCCCGGTTCTCCCATTAGAGTAGTTTGCTCTGCATGCACCGACCAATATAGAGTATTTGTACCAGAGAAGAGAAGAGCCTACCAACTCCAACAACTAACTCCTTGTGTACTAAAATACATGTAGTGGAGGAAACTTGTACAAGTTTTCGGTACAGAAGTAGTAGAACGGGGCCATCTCTCTGTTTGTTTTCAGCATATATATATATATACTAGTCCCAAGTTTAGCATTATATAGATAATATGTACTTAATTTTACTTCACCGGCCGGTCTTGCTTTGCATTGGACTCCTCTCCTCTACCGCTCTACGCATCGCATGGACTAGCCAGCAGGGACACTAATCTATTCTAGTAGCTCCTCAAAAGAAAAGAAAAATCTATATATTCTAGTAGTAGATGAGACGATCGAGTTGAAGGGTCGGTGCGTCGATCTGCCTATACAAGCGTGCCAATCCGGGTGGAATCTCTTTATCTCTCCATACATAGATAGATAGATAGATATATGTACAAGTATGTGCTATGTATTTGTACACCAATGTATATAAGTATATACTTGCTCTTGCTTCCAGCACTTGCATAACTCTCTGGTCTCTACTCTATACGTGTACTTCAGGATACGTATACGTAGGTAAGTAGAGTATGTAGCTGAAAGAGAGACTGAGATGTAGACATGTGTAGGTCGCCCGCACAACAATGCAATGCAATGCAAAAGTAGCTGCTACGAATGTACAAAACAAAACATATTCTTTGATCGATGGTGCTAGAAAGACGACTTGTAGTTGCGTGCATGTGGGTGCTGCATACTACTCCCAATGCATTGGTGCTAGAGTAGGATGCTAAGTGCATTAAAATGCTTAGCAACTAATGTCCCCAATGCATTGGTGCTTAGGTTTTGTAACTAAGCCTCCTCTATTTAATTGTTTAATATTAAAACTCCTTCATGTATTGGTTGGTAGTCTTTTTGTCTAGGTTCACGTGCTTAGCATTGGTTCTTATTGGGGTCACCACAATGCTCTCTCTCCTCTTTAATTGTTGTGCCACATCATTTTTCTGCCTATGTGGCACCCTTAGCACCTGTACAACACTGGGAAAGGTCTTATCACGAGGATGGATGGATGCATGGGAATCCTCCCTCACGTAAATTTATTATTATTATTATTTTATGCAGTTGGTACATGCATGCATGCATTCCTCTAATTATTCTCATCACCAAGTAGTAGTCCAGTCCTTTTGTTTGTTTGCTAGCTACTCCATCTCCATCTCCTGATTTCCATGGCCGGAATAGTAGCAAGTACATGGATCGATGGATGGATCATCGTCACCGCCCCGTCATTCATTTGGAATGTAGTCACCTACCTTACCTTTGAATTTCTTTTCTTTGGTGCCGGGGATCCCTTCCATATGCTTCTTCTGCTTCTCAGTGAGCTAGGGAAGGGCACTATAAGTTGGACCTCCTGCCTCCACACCCCAAGCCCTTGCTCCTCATCTCATTCCCTCCCATTCTTCCATCTGCTCTCCTCTCCTCTGCTATCTAGCTAGCAACTCAACTCCATTTGCATTTGCATTTGCATGCCTACACACATATTACATTCGATCAGTAGCTCAACACTTACCACTCCAACCTATAGCTAGCTAACATAAGCTAGCTAGCTTCACCTCCAACACAAATCATCATCAATTGCGCGCATCACCATGGGCGAGCAACTAGCCACCAAGGTAACAAACTAAACAACCCATTAATCTCTCATGCATCTAGTGCTTCCTTCATATAACTAGCTAGTGTATTACTTGCTCCCTGCTGTGATCCATTTAGTTAACAACCATCTTCTCCAAATTAACCCTATCCTGCAGGAGGAGGCCAACAACAAGGAAGAATCGCCTGCACCCGCCACCGCACCCGAAGCTGCGCCTGCACCGGCACCGGCAGAGGAGAAGAAGGACCAAGCACCACCACCAGCCGACCAAGACCCAAACAAGGAGGAACCACCAGCAGCCGACCCTCCGTCCCCTCCGCCGCCGGTGCCGGTGATCCTCGGTGTGGATGTGCACTGCACGGGCTGCGCCAAGCGGATCAGGCGCTCCCTCCTCCGCTGCAAGGGCGTCGAGTCCGTCCACGTCGACATGCCCGCCAACCAGGTCACCATCAAGGGCGCCGTCGACCCGCAGGCGCTCTGCGACCGCCTCCGCGCCAAGACCAAGCGCGACGCCACCCTCATCTCCCCACTGCCACCTCCTCCGCCGGCCGAGGGCGAGGAGCCTCCGCCTCCCCCTCCCCCGCCGGCGCCGCTCGTCAGCGAGGCCCGCACCGTGGAGCTGCTCGTCAACATGCACTGCGAGGCCTGCGCGCAGCAGCTGCAGAGCAAGATGATGAGGATGAAGGGGGTGGTGAGTGCTGAGACCGACCTCGCCGCCGGTAGGCTCACCCTCAGTACCACCGTGGACGATGAGAAGATTGTGGAGTACATCCACCGACGGACTGGGAAGATCGCCTCCGTCGTGCCACCACCGCCTCCGGAGCCGCCCAAGGAGGAGGAGCCACCTGCTGCTACAGAGCCGCCCAAGGAGGAAGCACCGGCAGAGGCCGGCGAGAAGAAAGAAGACGGAGGGGACAAGCCGGCTGAAGACGGCAAAGGTGCTGCAGAGGCCGGGGAGGAGAAGAAGGAAGGTGGTGGTGGCGCCGGCGAGGAGGACCAGAAGCCGGGGAAGCAAGAAGGTTTGGCGGTGGACGGCTTCCCGCCGGAGGAGATGATGAAGCGGATGGTGTACTGGCCCTACGGCGGCGCACCCGGCGGCGGCATCCACTACAAGCTGCATCCGGCCGACGCCGAGGAGGCCATGATGGCCAGGAGGATGGCCATGCACGCCATGCCGCCACCTACTCTGATGATGCCGCCGCCTCCGCCGCCGCATCACCACCACCACAACCCCTACGCCATGATGCAGCAGCAGTGGGCGCCTCCACCGCCGCCGCCACCTCCGGGGATGCCCATGTACAACAGCTACAACTACAGCAGCAGCTACATGATGGAGCGGCCGCCGCAGATGTTCAGCGACGAGAACCCCAACGCCTGCGTCATCTCCTAGTCCTAGCTAGCTCGGATCGATGGATGGATCACCACATCCACATGGGCCATGGCATGGATATGAGCTGAGCATGTGAGCTTGTTGGCCGGATTATTGGACCATCCTCCACCTCCATATACATTTCTATACCCCGATTATGTACTGCTGCGTAATTATAAGCAGTAGTTATTGTACTACGTATTAGCTACGAAATTAAAGGACATTGGTCACGCTTGTAAGATCGATCGATGAGAGGATGTTAAGTATAGTATATACACCAATCCAAAAATCAATGGATCGCCCTACTTTTAGTTGGCGAACAATTCCATGTATAATTTCATGGTTATGTCTCAGTCCATGCTATATTCGTTTCATCTTGTATATGGAGATTTATGCAAAAATTTCTTTTAGTATTTCCTTTTCCTTTTATAAACTATGTCATTTGACTAAGACTTGATTAAGTCACCGAGGCATAGTCACACTGAAAGAGTATATGCACGCGCACCAGTTGCAACATGATCCGACGGTGGAAAGTTGGCAAAACCTTACGCACGCTTCTAGCTATTCGACCTCATTCCTCCTGTAAGTCGTCCTACCGGCCCCCTCCCCCCTAATACCTCTCCTCTGCTCAACCCTGACCTGTAGCTCGGACCTCTCGAAAGTTGACAACTATCTAGAAGATGCCAAACGGAAGATGAGAAGTGTGAGAATAACGACAAGCCAAGTGTTGCAGTACACGGACGATACCCTGATACTACTCTGAGCGGATGCTGCTCATGTGGCCAAACTAAAAATGGTGCTGGACTCCTTCATGGCGAACACTGGCCTCACCCTCAACTTTTGACAAATAATGCATGGTTGTTCCTCAACATCTAGCCAGAGGTGGCTGTGCAGTTTGTATCGATCTTCGGGTGTCCGGTGACTAGTTCTTCGCATCGATACCTTGGGCTTCCGCTCTCCCCCTCAATCTCCGAATCGCTGACCTTAGCACCAAATAGGTAGGGTTGACAAATGGATCACTGGGTGGTGAGGCATGCTACTCTCATCGGCTGGCAAGTGGGCTCTTGTCGACGTTGTTCTCATTTCCCTACCCACCTACGCCATGGGGTCGCTGCAGTTTGCATCGATCTTCGGGTGTCCGGTGACTAGTTCTTCGCATCGATACCTTGGGCTTCCGCTCTCCCCCTCAATCTTCAAATCGCTGACCTTAGGACCAAATAGGTAGGGTTGACAAATGGATTCTTGGGTGGTGAGGCATGCTACTCTCATCGGTGGCAAGTGGGCTCTTGTTGACGTTGTTCTCATTGCCCTACCCACCCACGCCATGGGGTCGCTGCAGTTTGCATCGATCTTGGTGTCCGTGACTAGTTCTTCGATCGATACCTTGGGCTTCCGCTCTCCCCTCAATCTCCGAATCGCTGACCTTAGCACCAAATAGGTAGGGTTGAAAAATGGATCACTGGGTGGTGAGGCATGCTACTCTCATCGGTGGCAAGTGGGCTCTTGTCGACGTGTTCTCATTGCCCTACCCACCCACGCCATGGGGTCGCTGCAGTTTGCATCGATCTTGGTGTCCGTGACTAGTTCTTCGATCGATACCTTGGGCTTCCGCTCTCCCCTCAATCTCGAATCGCTGACCTTAGCACCAAATAGGTAGGGTTGACAAATGGATCACTGGGTGGTGAGGCATGCTACTCTCATCGGCTGGCAAGTGGGCTCTTGTCGACGTTGTTCTCATTTCCCTACCCACCTACGCCATGGGGTCGCTGCAGTTTGCATCGATCTTGGTGTCCGTGACTAGTTCTTCGCATCGATACCTTGGGCTTCCGCTCTCCCCCTCAATCTTCAAATCGCTGACCTTAGGACCAAATAGGTAGGGTTGACAAATGGATTACTGGGTGGTGAGGCATGCTACTCTCATCGGCTGGCAAGTGGGCTCTTGTTGACGTTGTTCTCATTGCCCTACCCACCTACGCCATGGGGTCGCTGCAGTTTGCATCGATCTTCGGGTGTCCGTGACTAGTTCTTCGCGATCGATACCTTGGGCTTCGCTCTCCCCTCAATCTCCGAATCGCTGACCTTAGCACCAAATAGGTAGGGTTGAAAAATGGATCACTGGGTGGTGAGGCATGCTACTCTCATCGGCTGGCAAGTGGGCTCTTGTCGACGTGTTCTCATTGCCCTACCCACCTACGCCATGGGGTCGCTGCAGTTTGCATCGATCTTCGGGTGTCCGGTGACTAGTTCTTCGCATCGATACCTTGGGCTTCCGCTCTCCCCCTCAATCTCCGAATCGCTGACCTTAGCACCAAATAGGTAGGGTTGACAAATGGATCACTGGGTGGTGAGGCATGCTACTCTCATCGGTGGCAAGTGGGCTCTTGTCGACGTTGTTCTCATTCCCTACCCACCCACGCCATGGGGTCGCTGCAGTTTGCATCGATCTTCGGGTGTCCGGTGACTAGTTCTTCGCATCGATACCTTGGGCTTCCGCTCTCCCCCTCAATCTTCAAATCGCTGACCTTAGGACCAAATAGGTAGGGTTGACAAATGGATTACTGGGTGGTGAGGCATGCTACTCTCATCGGCTGGCAAGTGGGCTCTTGTTGACGTTGTTCTCATTGCCCTACCCACCTACGCCATGGGGTCGCTGCAGTTTGCATCGATCTTCGGGTGTCCGGTGACTAGTTCTTCGCATCGATACCTTGGGCTTCCGCTCTCCCCCTCAATCTCCGAATCGCTGACCTTAGCACCAAATAGGTAGGGTTGAAAAATGGATCACTGGGTGGTGAGGCATGCTACTCTCATCGGCTGGCAAGTGGGCTCTTGTCGACGTGTTCTCATTGCCCTACCCACCTACGCCATGGGGTCGCTGCAGTTTGCATCGATCTTCGGGTGTCCGGTGACTAGTTCTTCGCATCGATACCTTGGGCTTCCGCTCTCCCCCTCAATCTCCGAATCGCTGACCTTAGCACCAAATAGGTAGGGTTGACAAATGGATCACTGGGTGGTGAGGCATGCTACTCTCATCGGCTGGCAAGTGGGCTCTTGTCGACGTTGTTCTCATTTCCCTACCCACCTACGCCATGGGGTCGCTGCAGTTTGCATCGATCTTCGGGTGTCCGGTGACTAGTTCTTCGCATCGATACCTTGGGCTTCCGCTCTCCCCCTCAATCTTCAAATCGCTGACCTTAGGACCAAATAGGTAGGGTTGACAAATGGATTACTGGGTGGTGAGGCATGCTACTCTCATCGGCTGGCAAGTGGGCTCTTGTTGACGTTGTTCTCATTGCCCTACCCACCCACGCCATGGGGTCGCTGCAGTTTGCATCGATCTTGGTGTCCGTGACTAGTTCTTCGATCGATACCTTGGGCTTCCGCTCTCCCCCTCAATCTCCGAATCGCTGACCTTAGCACCAAATAGGTAGGGTTGAAAAATGGATCACTGGGTGGTGAGGCATGCTACTCTCATCGGCTGGCAAGTGGGCTCTTGTCGACGTGTTCTCATTGCCCTACCCACCTACGCCATGGGGTCGCTGCAGTTTGCATCGATCTTCGGGTGTCCGGTGACTAGTTCTTCGCATCGATACCTTGGGCTTCCGCTCTCCCCCTCAATCTCCGAATCGCTGACCTTAGCACCAAATAGGTAGGGTTGACAAATGGATCACTGGGTGGTGAGGCATGCTACTCTCATCAGCTGGCAAGTGGGCTCTTGTTGACGTTGTTCTCATTGCCCTACCCACCTACGCCATGGGGTCGCTGCAGCTTGCTGAGAGCACGCACACCGCCTTGGAGAAAAGGTGTCGTGCCTTCTTGTGAGAAAATGACCATGGTAACTGGTGCACAGTGCAAGATTGCGTGGAGCTGCCGGTGGCGGCATCGAGCTATCCGTGGATGGACCGTCTAGAGGAAGATGGAGGGGAGAGGAAGAAGAAGAACAATGCTGGTCTTTGGAGTGAAATCCCAAAAAAACGGCTGTAAAATGTACTTACCCTGACATATAGTCGGCCCGTCAATTAGTTAGGTTGGGTTCAAAGCCGTGCGTCCGAAAAACTAAAAGTTGAATCTTGGGAAAGCGTATGAAAACATTTCTTGCTTAATTCAGCTCCAAGTAATTTAACATGGCAATGTGGACAGCGAAGCAACTGTTGTCTCAATTCTGGCTTAATCCAGCTGTATGGATCTTTGTTTGTCGATCCTGCCTTTTCATTTCTTCCTCCTTAAGAGTTAGGAGTAGTGTTAATTCCACTTCATCATGACTCATCGCCATCCAAAAGTTGGATCGGCGTATGTGGAGGGTGGAGCTGATGGGCCGAAATCACTATTTTGACCCTTTTAGCAAACTTTGTCACAAAGTAAACTCGATATGAAAGTATTTCACGATCTAACCCTTTTAGAAACGCCATAGCCCGCGGCGTTTCTGCCCAACATAGCAACGCCGAGGTAGCTAGCGCTTCTATAGAACAAAGAAACGCCGAGGTAGCTCGCGTTTCGGACCAGGTGAGAAACGCCATAGGCCTTGGCGTTTCTTGCTAGCACCCAACCCACTCGCTGCCTCGTCAGGGTCTTCCAACTGGAATATGGATCTCGTGTATTCACAATGCCATCGGCAGCCGGTTACATATACATGGAAACAACCCTACATGCAGGGCACGATTACATGATGAGGCGCTAGACTAGGAAACCTCCTGAAGACTAGGACTCCTAGTTACAACAGTAATCAGATATACATCACAAGAGTACATGCATAACGTGACAGCTCAACACTTCCTCCTCAGTTGCCAGAGACGTCGGGCCAGAAACGCCAAGGCTAGCGGTGTTTTCGGCCTTCTTAGAAACGCCAAGGCAAGGCACTACTCAGTAACCAGGCCGCAACGCCAAGACATATGGCGTTTGTTTCTTGGTCAGAAACGCCAACGCCTATGGCGTTTCTTACATGGTCCGAAACGCGAGCTACCTCGGCGTTTCTTTGTTGGACAGAAACGCTAGCTACCTCGGCGTTGCTATGTTGGGCAGAAATGCCGCGGGCTACGGCGTTGCTAAAAAGGGTCAGATCGTGAAATACTTTCATGTCGAGTTTATTTTGTGACAAAGTTTGCTGAAAGGGTCAGAATAGTGAAAAAGGCCGAGCTGATGGGTGAATGAATGTCAAGTCACAAATTGCATTGCATTGCATTGCATTGCTGTAGACGATATGCACTGTGCATGCATGGCACTCACATATGGCATAGTGGGTCAAACCAAACCAACTCAGCCCATTCCATCCATTCTAGAGTAGAGAGAGAACAATGAACCCTTTGTAAAACCGTTCACCATAACAGTTAATCAGCCGGCCATACATTTGTACACACACATAATTACATACATACGTACTTAGCTTAACAGTGCTCTCATCTTAATTAACATGGCAGGCGCAAAGTCTGAAACTCTATGTAATCTACCTACATGCATGCAGAGAAATGGACAAAGTAAAGCATGCATGCACATGTAACGCAACCAGCTTTTTTGCCATGCAAATGCACTATACATTTAATTATCACTGCACTGCACCGCACCGCCTAGCTAGCTTTGTTAACTGTGGTGGCCTGCAACTGCAGTAGTATTGATTTTTTTTATATCTCCTTTGAGAAACGGCAAGCTTCCAGTCACCGCTAAGCATCCAATTAATCACTATAAAAATAAGCATCCAATTTTAATCTAAACGATGCATGGATTGTGGTATGAGAATCAAGGTGTACGTCAATTGATCACACAAGGACTAGTGTGAGAGTCGACTGATATATATATATACATATATGATGAATATTCTACAAGTCCTTCATCAGTTGATTGATTGATGCTTAACTGTAACAACTACCACATGTACTACATCACATGCATATCATACATAGGCTGTGGTCCACTAGTTCACTCAAAACCAAATTCACAGTACGTTACGTACTGTTTCTGCCACTTAATAATAATAATCTGACAAGAAGAATGAAACACTACAAGCATGTATGTATGTGTCTTGCAAAAGGTGCTGCTGATTGGTTGGTGCGGTGTATGTGTAGCTAGCTGACTGCCTGGTTCAGTTGGAATAATTGTAGTTTGGTGTCACATAATTAAGCATCCAAGATTAATTAGTTGCCATGCATGAAATCCAAAAACGGCGCCTAATTAAGGTAGCAAGCAATGTATCCGTGACACCTGTAGTGGGTGTTTGCCTTGAGACTAATTTGCTCTGGCAGTTGGAGTAGCTAGGAGAATATATATACAGTTAACTAACTAAAATGGGTTAGCCGTAAAGGTAGCAAGTGAGAAAGCATGCGTGCGTGTGTGGCTTTGTTGGCAGCTGACCCCTTGGACAAAGGAATACTATGCATGGGTGTCACCAATAATATACTTCCTTATGCGGAAATCATATCGCTGAGATCAAGTCGCTCGTGTCGCCCTCCCCGCGGGCGACCCGGGCGAAACCCTAGCCCCCACACCAACCCCCTTCCCAGATCTCGCCTTCCCTGCCGCTGGCAGCGCCACATGGCAAAGCCCGTCTGGCGTCGGCGGCGGCGAACCTCCTTTTTCCTCTTGCGAGGTCTGGCAGCGCTGGGGCGCGGCCTGGGGAGGCGTGAGGCGTGGGCGTCTGGCTGGCGAGTGGCGCCGGTGGCGCGAGTGCATGGCGAGAAAGCGCCGGTGGTAGCGGAGTGCCGCAGCGCCGGTGGGCGCGGCGCGCGGTCAGCGGCGCCGGTGGACGCGACGATCATGGCGCGCGCGGGCGCGACAAGTGCGGCGTGCTGGCGCACGGTCAGCGCGGTGGACGCGATGAAGCGCGGCGCGCGAGGGCGCGGCGTCTTTGGTGCGGCGCTGGGGCGCGACGTGCGTCGGGCGCAGGTCGAGCTTAGGCGCGTGTGTGCGGCGCGTGGGCGCATGAGTGGCGTGGATTTCCTTCGCAGATCTGGCGAGTGGCGGCGTTTGGCGTCCTGCAGCCCGATCTGGTGTTCCGATCGTCGGATCTCGTTGCGGGCTGCGCTGGTGGTGGCGGTGCGGTGGGGTCGGCGGTTGCTGGTGGGCTCTCCTTTCAAGCATGTTCACGCCCATCTCTCGAGTAGCGGCGCCGTCTGTGGCTGTGGTGGTGAGGAGGTTCTCAAGCACACCACTTCCGGCTCGGTGGTCTGTCCTTCTTGTGGCGGTGCGGAGAGCGGCGGTTTGATTTGGTGCTTGTCCGATCACGGGCGCTGGCGGTGCTGGCGGCCAGCTCCGGTTCTAACTCGGTCTTCTGTGCGCTGCGGTGCGGATCTCGCCCGATTCTGCGCGACGGAGGTCGAGGATGGTCGGATCTGGTTTGGCGCCCGAGCTGCGTGGCGGCGGGCGGCCAGCCAGTTGGCTCGTGTTCGTCGAGTTTCTGCGTCGGCGGTGACAAGTCTGTGCTCGATAGTGTGTGCATGGCCTTTTTCGCCCGGTGGTGCTGGCAGGCCTCGGATCCATGTTTGTTGGCGGATGACTCGGCCGGATGAAAATCCTGCCTTGTTCTTGTCGGTGCGGCGTAACGGCATCTATGGATGTCGTCTTCCTCCTTGGAGGTACCGCCGTGGAGCTCGTTTTGCTCTTCGTGCCTCATGGCTTGTGGTCTCCGGGCGAAAGCCTAAGATTTGGCTAGACCAGATCGGGTGACGGTGTTGTCTTCGATATCACTCCCTCCTTGGAGGCGTCCCCTTGGAGGCCCAGCGATGGTTCCGATGGTGTACATGGCTTGTCGGTGGAGCGTCGGTTTGTGGTGGTGCCGCCTTTTTTTCTTTCTTTTCTTTTTGCACTAGCCTTTGCTGTGCTTTCCTCCTCGGAGGGTCCTTGTATCGCTTCTTCTGATCAATGAATTTGGCAGCTCTACTGCCAACGTTCAAAAAAAATATATATACTTCCTTTTTATGCATGTAATGGATCCTAGCTAAGCTAGCGAGCTGCCCCTAATATACTCTTGCTTGAATAATGGACCTGATTAAGCTAAGCTAACTCGGGAAAATTGTGCTACTTTCTGTCTTGTTTAATTGGACCTGATTAATTGGTTAATTGTTCATGCTTGCAGTTAATTAGCTGGAGTTGTTGGTTAGTTACACACAGGTAATTGCATGCTAGCTAGCTAGCTCAATTGATCTATGCATTTTTTTTTGGAACGTAGACGCTGATCGCGTCCGGCTTTAAATTAATAAAGCCCACAGGCCAGAAGTACATAGGTCACCAGCTTAACAAAGTCACGCACATACTCATCAGGTTCGGTCGAGCCTCGCACGGCTCAGAACACAACTAGGTTCGACACATCACACAATACAAAGACCATGCAAACACAGCGTCAAACTCGAGAGCAAACCACCAAAAGTCCATGCAACAACGCATCAGCTTGCTGCCGTCTGTCTTGCCGTCGTCTGGATCTCCTTGATGCTCCTCATGACCGCTAACATACGCTCAGCATCTCGCTCCTTCCCCAGGGGTGTCCAGTTCTGCAAAAACAAGTGACATTTGAAGATGACATCCGCTGGGTGACGAGGAATCCGCTGGGTGACGAGGAATTGATCTATGCATGGATGTATATATGTTCAGTTAGTCGGTCAGTCTGTCGGTCTGTCAGTCAGTCAGTCAAGGAATTTGTTTCAGATTCCGGTGTGATGAATTTGTCATCTATCTAGACAACACTAACAAAAATGGATGGGGCCTTAATTCCTTGAAAGCTGTAGTAGTCGTTTGCCTTGAGAATTATTTGGTCTAGCAGTTGGAGATCTAAAGTATAGTAAGTAAAGGTTAGCCTGTGTGGTGCCTTTGTTTGCAGCTGCCTGAGGAGGGACAAGTTCCTTTTCATGTCATGGATGCTAGCTTGCTTGGACGTGATTAAGCTAAGCTAACTCCAATTATATATGTACTCTGATTAGAGCAGGGCGGAACAAGCTAGTTATTAAGTAATTAACTAAAGGTCCCAGCTCATTCTGTAAAGAGAGGAAGAGAAAGTATGCCGACGAGGGACAAATTAAAGGAATATTATTGTGTCAGCAATTAATTCAAGTTGCTTACTTCTCATGCGTGCATACATGGATACATCCATTTCCGAGACAAGTAATTCCGAACGGAGGGAGTAGCTAATAAGGTACTCTTGCGTGCAGCGACCTAATAAGGCTAACCTAACTCTCATTTATGCTAGTATTTTAATTTGGCCAAACGGTTGAATTTTACTGATTAATTTGTCATTAGTTGTTCATGCTTGCAGCCGTTAACTCAAGTAGTTAGTTACACTGTGCTAGCTTAGCTTCAGCGATGCAGCACGGATCTAAATTCAATCAGTCAGTCGGTTAGTCAAGGAATTTGTTGAGATTTCTCCTTTGAGGACAGGTGAGGTTTGTCATCCATCGATTCCATTCCACAAGATGGACTTCTAAAAATGGGTGGGGCCTTGGATCCTGGAGCAATCACATGCATATGCTAGGAGTAGGAGGCAGGGGAGGAGGATCAAACAACCCTGGAGTCAGATGGATGTGAGACACTGAGACCAAACAACCCATGTGAGTGACATGACTGATTGCTTAGCTTCTCTCACCTCACTTCACTTATTAGCCAATCAGATCACTTGAGTTGAGTTGAGTTGAGCTGCTAGCGAGCGAGCATTCTCAAAAGCTCCGTTCATACATGAACTCCTAATCATTCACTCACTTATTAGGTTAGTTGATCAGAGAGAGAATTACATATGCATCCTTCCATCATTGTTGGTTGAAACAATTCAATTCAATTCAATTCAATTAAAGAGGATGAGAATGTCGATTTCATTAATCCATCCATCCTTGTCTCAAGATATCATCACACATGATCTGCTCTGCTCTTCTCCGGTGTACTTGAGCTCCAAAAAAAGTTTGTGGAGGACGTTTGGTTTTGGTTCAAATCAATTATGCTCGACTGGATTAGCTTTACAGGTAGCAGGTACAGTAGCAGGATCATTGTTGAGTGAAGAGGGCTGAATAAGCTAGCTAATATGCATGCATGCTGATTAGTGAGATGAGCTGATGCAGCTTTTCTTCATGCATGTCTCTGTATCTGTCAGCTCATCTTCTTCGTCTACTCTACTGTTTTAGCTTGCAAAAGGATCTTATATTATGGGACAGAGGGCGTAGTTAGCAGCAGAAAAAGTGCAGACACACTCTGCACTTGACTGCAACTTACAGCTATCGATTAGAAGTGCAAGAAAAGATGCACCAAAAGTGCTCACCTACCAGAATGCAAGAAAATGGCACCATCGACAGACAGAAATGACACACACATATATGCATGATGTATATATGCTGCATAAGTAAACCTCTTGAAGACACAAAGAATTTCACTTCTCCAGTTTGTCTAACTTGTGGCATAAGCAAGTACTCTAGTCTTGTATACAAGAGAGAAATACTAGTTAATTATAAATCCTTTGTAATTAATCAACTACGTACAGTACTACACTGGACTGGATGATCTAGGCGTCGTCGCGGTACAAGCGACACTTGTCGTACCTCTGGTGCCCCGGCAGGAGCGTCCCCGAGCTTATAAGGTTTCAAATAAGATGTTTCGCATGAGCCTGAATATAGTAAAACAAATAGTCTCTTTAACAAATTAGCTCAAACAATGCAAATTCAGTGAAGCGAAGCGAAGCGAACTAACAAAGAAAAGGCTACATAACTGTCGCACAAGAGAATATATACTTGAAAAAGAATATAATGCACTTTCAGCGTGTTAAGCAGAGCAAGAGAGATGGTTTTTTATCCAGCTTGCAAGTAAGATGATCCTAGCTAGAAGCTTCAAAATTTCCTATCTCAACTACAGACCGCATGCAGGTCTTGCATGGTTAAACTTAATTTCCTTAGCCCAGCATTTATTTATAAGAAAACAAATTAAGAATACATACATGCAGCAAAGCAAAAAAAAAAAAAAGATACCTACTGGTTTCAATATATACATATCAGTAATAATAGTATAATCACTTAAAATCAGGTTCGTTCAACAAAATATAAAATAAAATGGAAGCAACAGGAAAAAGAGCTACCATGCACGCACAGCAGTATATATCAGGAGAAGCAGCGTACCAGGACAGATTAGAATGTGACATAATATCACATGAGTTTAGAAAGACAGTGTTGGTTTTTAACCGAAATTCTTGTGTACACACTAGAACAATTATTATTAGCTTGTCAACTCTTGGATAGTCTCATGGTCTGGGACAATATCTATCTATTATTCGATGATTAGCTTTTCAGCCAAGGAAAAGCATGCGCTGGAGAAATTAATCTGGAGGAGTATATATATGAGAGACGCTGGTAAAAATCTTTCCTCAGCCAGTCCGCACAGACGGGCCACTGTACTGTGACAAGAGCAAAAGTTAGAATATGAGTTTAACCTAGGTGCTCCCTCCGTTTCTTTTTAGTCCGTATATAAGGTTTGGTCAAAGTCAAGCTTTGTAGAGTTTGACTAACTTTATATTAAAAAATATAAACATTCACAATATGAAATCAATATTATCTGATGCAACATGAAACACATTTTCATACTATATGGTTTTAGTATTGTAGATGTTTATACTTTTTTTTTATATAAATTTGGTCAAACTTTGTGTAGTTTGACTTTGACCAAATCTTATGTGCGGAGTAAAAAGAAACGGAGGGAGTAAGTGTGGAACCAAGCACGGGAAGGATAGAAACTCTCTCAAACATGCCTGTTTAAAGACGACATGCACAATGAATATACTCCCTCCAGTTGATATTGCAGGCACATTAATTCCCCTGCTGTTATTGACTAGAGTAAAAAATAAATAAACAAATTACCAGCGTATATATTGGTATTCATGCTCCTTGAGGTGAGGTACAGAGGAGAGGAGTGCATCGATGAGAAGAATATCCAAAACAGAGGAGGACGGTGGGCATCCCTTGCTCTGCTCCTTGATGTAAATGCAACCAAATTTGGGCCGGCACGCCGGCGCCTATTAGTGTCCATTTAAGCCTTCTCTAGAACCAAAATAAAATCTGGTGGACTGTACTGAACTGAAACGCAGACAATGTGTTGGCTTAAGAGTACTTTGTTACGAGAGAGAGAGAGAGAGAGAGAGAGAGAGAGAGAGAGAGAGAGAGAGAGAGAGAGAGAGAGAGAGAGTAACCACTCGATCAATCAATACAGAAAGTATTGCACAAATCTCCCTCACACACACATACTCGCTCAGGTTCTAACAGGTTTCACAAATCCGTTTTGGACCAGCAGTCGCATTGTTAGCCTTTGAAGCAGAAAAGACGAGTGAGCCACAAAATATGATGAGTAAAATTTGTGCCACAACAAACGTTATGATTATTATTTCAAATAACAGTAAAACCGATGTCACATCGACCTACATCCTTTCAAGCAGATAAAAACAAACATTAGACATCATACGGTGCAACCAAGGCTCTGTTTAGGTAGGCCAGAATGCGCAACCCCTCGTTTTCACTAAGCAGCGCCTCCGCCCCTCGCACATCTCCAAGCTCATTTTCGCACTCTTTGATAGTCTCACCGGTCATATCCACACAATGGGGCAGACCCAATGACTTCAGGTCGCCCTTGTCACCTTGGTGATCTTTAATCATAGCTTGGCAGATGTTGAGCGTGCTCACCACCTTCTCATATTGCAACTCACAAATGCTGAGAGCATACATTGTCAGCGTGCCTTTCTTGGAGTTTTGCAGCATTTTCTTTACCTTGACGCCAGCATCACTGACACGGCCCTTCAGGATGTCAATCGAGACGACCACCAAGTCACGGAGGTCTTTAGCCTTGGCGCTCCGACTGTCCGACTGGAGGGTCGACAAGCAGAATTCCTTTGTGACACCGGTGTATGGGCTCTCACCTGAGGCGTTCTTGCACGCTTCCACTATGAGGCTTGTTGCCTTAGGTTTGCCACTGCCAGAGCCGCCGGCTTGAGTGGTAATGGCACTGGAAAGGAGCATGAAGACGATCGCGGAGAAGACGATGGAGGTCGGCGCCATTGTTGCCATTGCTAGGAGGCTAGATACAAGCCTTGAACTTTCCTTAAGCAGAGGGAGATAGAGTGAAATGGACAGGGAAGGGTGTGTATTGTAGAGATGGATGGATGGAGGTGTTCGTGAGGTTGAGTTTTATTTATAGTGCGTGCAGCGAGAATTCATAAATGTGGTATGCCACTTGATCATGGATATGCATATTAATTAGTGCCCAGTCTCTGCACATTTTGCACCTCCAAGTAATAATGCCCTTTATATTCACAAATCCGATTGATGCTCTTTCATATTTTCATTTATTAATGCACATGAAGCTTCTATAGATTGATCCTTTAATGTAACATAACTTGAACATGGATATCCAAATGATGAGTATCCGTACAATGCACAAGGATATATTCGTGTTCATTTTGCATCTCATCGTATTAATGCTCTCTATGTTCCACAAATACACATAAGCTCATTTTAGATCTTCTCATAGTAACACATATAACATCCATAGACTCATTAATGCAAAACAACTTGATCATGGATATCCAAGATGGATCTCATCAATATAGATTCATTATTGCAACGAAACATCTAACACCTAACATGGATATCATCCATACATTGATCCTTTAATGTAACATAGCTTGAACATGGATATCCAAATGATGAGTGTCCGTAGAATGCACAAGGATATATTGGTGTTCATTTTGCATCTCACCTAACATGGATATCATCCATACATTGATCCTTTAATGTAACATAGCTTGAACATGGATATCCAAATGATGAGTGTCCGTAGAATGCACAAGGATATATTTTGCATCTCATGGTGTTCCACAAATTCATTTTAGATCTTCTTGTAACACATATAACATCCATCTCATCTTGATCATGGATATCCAAGATGGATCTCATCTCTATGTTCCACATGGATATCATATACATTGACATATGCTCATTTTCATCTCATAGTGCAACATATGCTCATTTTCATCTCATAGTAACACATATAACATCCATAGACTCATTAATGCAAAACAACTTGATCATGGATATCCAAGATGGATCTCAACCATATAGATTCATTATTGCAAAGAAACATCTAACATCTAACATGGATATCATACATAGATTCATTATTGCAACACAGCTTGATCATGGATATCCAAGTGATGAGTCTCTGTAGAATGCACAAAGATATATTGATGCTCATTTTGTATCTCAGAGTATTAATGCACTCTATATTCCATCAATAACCATATCCTCATTTTTAGATCTTCTCACAATAATACACATCTAACTTCCAAATACTAAGTTCCCTAGATTTGGAGCGTCCTGGTGCATCGGTGGCTATGGGGTTGCCATGGACCCGCCTGTAAGGGTGTGTGTCGATGGTTGAGAGTAACACATATACACCTAGCCGTAATGGGCTGCTAATTTTCCGGTTTGGGGAAGCTATTGTCCGACTTAAGTTTTTTTTTCTTCACTTTATGCTTTTAAAGTAATTTTTATATTGTTTTTACTTCTTTTTTGATTATTATTATTATTTTAAATTTGAATTTTTCACATTGAATAACCTTTCAAGATTAAGGGCTGCTTGGTGCGTCGAGGGCTATGAAGGTGGCTATGGGCCCCGCTTGGAAGGGAGGTGTCTGTGTTGCCTTTTGAAAGTAACACACATACCTAGCCGAAATGGACCAACGGTTTTCCTGTTTTGAGAGGGTGTTGGTTGGTGTTTTGTTTTCTTTATTTTTTGTGTTTTGCTAATATTTTTAATAGTTTCTCATTTCTATATACTCCATCATATTTTTATTTTCTGTTTTTTTTTTCATTTTCTTCCATTTTATTTTTTGTGTTTTAATTCATGAATGTTTGTTAAAATTCTTGGAAATTTTAAATTATTTTTAAAATCCATGAACAGTTTTTAAATGAATGAACACTTTTGAATTCATGAATATCTCTAAAGTTAATTAACATTTTTATAGTCTATGAAATCTTTGAAATTTGTGATCCTTTTTCAAATTTGTGAACATTTTTTAAAATTACTGTTTTTAATTCGCAATGTTTTTTAAAACCCAAGAATTTTTTAAATCCATGACCACTTTATTTAGCAAACTTTTTCAAATAAGAAAACGATAGCTGGCTTTTCTAAGCTAGCAGTAAGCAGTGGAGCAAAAAAAAAAACTAAGCAAGCGAGCGGGGAAGGAAGCAGAGTTGAGCGAGCGAGAGTTTCATTGACCGGCCCATGTGAGCATTATAACAAATATTTCGTACTTTCAGCATGTAATAAGAGATCCCAATCGGATGGGCTTACATAACAACTAATAACTGATATCCATGTCGAAACATGTAAGGACACCACAACCATGCACCGAACAACTCCGCTCTCCCTTCAAAACAAATATAGTCTCCAACAACATCGCAACACAATATGAACAAAAATAATAATAATGACAAAACATAACTAAAACCCAAGCCAAGTGAGCTCACACCACGAAATACTTTCCTTACACCACGTTCCTAACATTACTACTCCCTCCGTAAATAAATATAAGAGCGTTTATATCACTCAGAGGGAGTAGTAATCAAAGTAATAGATTTCTAACCTGATCTTGTGAAGACGGCAGAGAGTACTGTGCATTTGTATTTATTGAAGCAAATTATTATTCACAAATGGAAAAGACGAAGCAAAAAAAGAAAAAGATGATTCATTCGTCAGAGCCTGAAGTGGTGGAGTGCAGAGGTACCGTCGAGGCCCTTGGCCCTGTACTCCCGCAGCAGCTCCTCCACCGTCGTGCTCCTGTACCGCGCCTCCTCGCCGTCGGTGACGATTGGCCGTAGCACTATCTTGGACGCGGCCGCGCCGGGCGTACCGAAGAAGCAGGCCACCGACAACCTCGGCCCGGAGCTCTTGGCCAACACGCGGTGCTCCACGCTCTTGAACCTGTCGTTGGACATGAGCTGCAGGTGGTCGCCGATGTTCACCACCAGCGCCCCCGCCACCGCCGGCACGTCCACCCACTTGTTGCCATCGAGGCCTTCCACGAGCACCTGGAGGCCGCCGATGGCGTCCTGGAGGAGCACGGTGAGGAAGCTGGGGTCCGAGTGCCTGGTGGTCCCCAGCGTGAGGTGCGGCTCCGGGCACGCCGGGTAGTAGTGGCCGGCGATGTTGAGCCCTTCCAGGCACGCGGTGTCCTGCTCCGGCTCCAGGTATCCGCCGCGGTGGTGGTGGAGGCCCAGCGCCTCTGACAGCAGCCCGAGAAGCGTGCGGCTCAGTCGCTGCACGAGCCTCGCGTACTCCGGCACGATATCCCTGCACGCCGGCGGGATCTCCTCGGGCGACGGCGGCTCCGGCGCCATCTCCAGCAGCAGGGTGTCGCGCCAGTTGGCTGCCGGCGACTGGAACAGGTCGAAGTTGGAGTTGAACCGGACGCGTCGGCGCTGGTCCCGGGTGTAGTACGGCGCCCTGGCCTCCGCCGGCTCCTCGTTGAAGCGCCGCACCGCCGCCAGCATCTCGCACATGGCCTCCTCTGGCACGCCGTGGTTCAACACCTGGAAGAAGCCCAGCGTCTCGGCGGCCGCCCTCACCGCCCCGACCACCGAGGCCCGCCCGGACGGCGTCATGAGGCCAGCGAGGTCGATGACCGGGATCGTCAAGTGATGGGTTGGTGTCGTCGAACGCCATGAGCGCGTGGAGGCGGTCTGTGCTGCTCCTGGTGGTGGTGGACATGTCGCCGGCAGCCGCCCGGAATAGCTCTGTGATGTGTGATGGAGGGTTGGTTTGATTGCCAATTTCGCGGTGGCCGGCTCGGCGGTCCGGCTGATGGTTGAGATATATTTAGACGGTAATAATCTGTATTGACGATGATATGTTTATATAAGTATTTTATAAGTACAATTATGAAGGTTTGCTTTGATTTGCTTCGGTACGATGATGGTGATATATACTGTCATCCGTGATCTGATTAGATACAACTCTTGACATCTACTTATTCTGATATGATTAGGTAAAATATGATGATCCACCGGCTGCGATCTAGGTGTATTTAATTAATGAGCGTGGTTAAGTAGTCGACTCTTACTTAACAAAGCCTTGGTCAAGTGACATATAACATATTAAACTAAAATAAATTACACGGATCTCCATGTAAGATCTCACGAATACAACATCGATTAAGACTTCGTTAAGTCTAAGGCGACTGAGATTTAGCAGCCCCATTAGTAGTATAGTCTCAGGAGTGGTTATGAACATCTATTGATTGTGACTAATTCAAAAGGTTTATCTCATTTTGTTTTGCTTACCACATGTGTCACAAACTCTTTGTTAATAGTCATCATCCTTATTACTACTACGTAATCCTCTATAACATTAAGCTTCCTAGTTTTTAAGAGCCCACATCCAATTGAGGCCTTTGAGATTTGGTCAACTGATTTTGACCGGGTAAACAATTTCTCAAAGCTTTCCCATTCAATTTTTTATATTGTTCTCAAAGCTCCTTAATTTTTAAGGGCTCACAATTAATTGATGTCTTCAATTTAGAATTGGTTCAACTCAATTTTGATCGGGTCCACAATACTAAGCTCCCTAATTTTATGGCCTCACAATCAATTGAGGTGTTCAATTGGAATTGGTTCACCCGATTTTGATCAGGTCAACCAATTTCTCAAAACTCTCCCATTAGTTTCTTTTATACTATTCACTATGCTTCCGAATTTTTAAGGGCTCACAATTAATTGATGTCTTCAATTTAGAATTGGTTCAACTCGATTATGACCGGGTCCACAATACTAAGCTCCCTAATTTTAAGGCCTCACAATCAATTGAGGTGTTCAATTGGAATTGGTTCACCCGATTTTGATCAGGTCAACAATTTCTCAAAACTCTCCCATTAGTTTCTTTTATACTGTTCACTATGCTTCCGAATTTTTAATGCATCACAATTAATTGATGTCTTCAATTCAGAATTGGGTCACTCGATTATGACCGGGTCAGAAATTTCCCTAGGAGCTCTCCCATTCAATTATTTTAATTCACTATGTTTCCTAATTTTGAAGCTTTTTTATTCGATTGAGGTATTCAATTTTAGATTTTGTTTACTATTCTGATCGGGCCAATGAATATTCAAATCAATCAGCAGCAACCGTCCTATTGAAACATAGCAATCTCACGCACCCTCCCATCACCTAGAAAAAGAAACGCCACCATTTGATACTGTAGCACCAATATAGTACATACAGCTACCGACGCAGAAATTTCCTCACATAAATATGGATTTATTCGCGGATAACACAGACTCACACCACGAAAGGCCCACCAAATCACCTTGTTGTAAAAGAAACACTTCATCATCTCCATGCCCCGCTGAACTAAATATTCCATCAATTCGAAAATATAAGGGATATTAGTTTTTTGGAAAGTTAAATTCCTTTAACTTTGACCAAGTTTAGAACCAAAAATATCGACATCCACAATATTAAACAAAATAATATGGAAATTCATTTCATGATGAATCTAATTATACCGATTTTATGGATTTTGATATATATCCACAAACTTGATCAAACTTTAAAAAAAATTATAACAGGGTGGGTAATTTTTTAAAGATACCCAACAACATCAACGACGCAGCAAAACATGCTCAACCCTTCTAGTGATTATATTATAAACTGTAGGCAGTACGTACTATTAGCTAAGAAATCAAAGGGCATTGGTCAGGCGTGTAAGATTGATGGATGACGAGGCTAAGTACAGTATACAACAATCGAAATATCAATGGATGGGCCCTCTTTTAGTTGGCCATCCATGTATATTCTCATGTCTGAGAACGAGCACATGTAGCAACATTGGGCGTATACATCCCCATGGTACGCTCGTGCATGTGCGGTCTGCACATGTAGCAACTCCTTTGATTTTTATTTAAAAAATGTATGTACCTGCACGTGTTGGAATATATTAGTATAATAATGTTTTTCTTTACCAAAACAATACTTAGAAATGCTATGACTTCTTGATTTCTAGTATTAAGTTTGTTCTAGTAAAAAAAGGAACTACATTTTGGAATTCTTTTAGGGGTAACTACATTTTGGATGAACAAGGCAGTTGAGAAGATGAAAAAAAGATCAAAGGCCCACATAGGTCTTGGGCCATTAGGCAGGCTTGGTTCAACTTGCTTTTTCAGAAGAGGGGCAGTACTTGTCAAATCCTATAGGACGCCTGTTGCGTCATACAGTATAATCATGCACACGCACATGGCGTGCCCGGGGCACACTTTGTGTCCTCTATCGATTTTGTTTGGTTTCGTTTTTCATCCGGTTTGGCTATTCTGTTGTACTTCTTCCAGACGTTTGGATGGCTCAGATATTGATTTTAGGTTGAAATCTGACAGCTTGCGGGGTGGCCGATCAAGCGATTCGATCGCCCAGAAGACATCTTTGTCTCCCTTAGAAGAATAGAAACGTATCTCAGATGCTATTTTAGTGGGTGTCCAGCTACTCTTTTTTCTCTTTGACAATGGGCATATGCATTGAGTAAAATGCAAGCGCGGTCCTAATTCTTTCCCCAAAATGTAGATTGGGTCCTAATTTTTTTTTTCAAAATGCACATCTGGGTCTTAAATCTTTCTAAGTTGCTCATGCGGAGTCGTTTTTTCGTGTGACCACCGCTGACCAGCTCGTGTGGCGCTTTGACCGTCGCCACGTCGACACCCGGGCGCAGGAGAAAGATTCCCCACGCATGGCGTTTGGGCATTTATGCTATGCGGCCTCGGGGTCTTCTGTTTTTCGCATTCCCCCGTCCCTAGGTCTTGTGCTTGTTCTCTCCCTCTCTCTGGCGCCGTTGCCGCCATGTCCCTAGCTCGTTTACCGGGAAGCGCCACAAGAAGAAGGTTGTCCAAGCGCCTCTTTCACCTCCGGCATTAGCCTCCGCCTCTTCCACCTCCGGCATTAGCCCTTTTCTCGACGCCCCTCTCATCACCGACACCAGCGGGTCTGCTGTCGTTGTACCATGCCCTAGCTGCCACATTCGATCTATGATTCGTCTGGTGTCAAAATCGAAAGCAAATCCTGGCAGGATTTTCTAAGACTGCCCCAATCACCATGTAAGATTCCTTATTTGCTCATTTTTAGGTTTCCTCGATTTAATGTTTCATTTGTGTTTCTTGCTTGCTTAATTTTTGTACTCAATTTCTGATAGGTTCCACCAAATCCTTGCCAATACAATTACTAGGAAGATGGACCAGACAACTATGAGGATTTTTTTGTCAGAGCTGGGTACGTCGGCCGTGGATTGAGCAGTTTTGATTCGGCTAGTGTCATTGCAAGTGAAGAAACAGAGGTGGAAGAGGAATTTACAGGAGAAATGCAAAGCACTATGGTATATGTAGATGTACTAAAGAAGATGAATGAGCTCATTTTTATGGTTGATTTCTATGGTGAAACCCTCCTCTTGTGGTCCTAGATAGCGAGGGATTCGGTCAAATACTATCATCTGTTCGAGCTAAATCGGATAGTGACCCATGTCCCTTTGGTAGAGCCTGTTGGGTTCTACGGTAGGGTGCGTCGACTGCAAATTTAAATTTTCTACGCGCAGAACAACCAAGAACATGCTACGGGAGATGGATCACAGTTCGTTACCACTAGACGCGCAGTGCCATGCAGCGGAAGAAGAGTTGGGGTAGCGCGTCTGCGTGGATCGTCTCCTCGAACAGCCGGTCGTCCGATCCCACGTACAAGTTCGCCGGAGCGGCGCAAGTGCATCGCCTCTAATGGTATCCACGCGTGCAGGAGGAACACCGTGCAGCGGACTGCTAGGTCCGATCACACAGTTGGTGGCGAGTGGAGGTGGCTATTCACAACACATGCAAACCCTAGTGGCAGCGCCGAAGCGATCAACCACATGAGTGTGCCGCACCTCCACTTTATATAGGCGTCCGTCGCAGGCTCAACACTTTGGCCTCGCACGGACCCTAAAGCCCAAAGTCTACTCGGTCACGTTCCTAGTCCAGTTCGGATCACAACCGACCAGTGTCCTACGAACCGACCTCGTAGGTTCCTTCCCTTAAGCGCGCGACCCCTTAGGTTCAAGTCGGCTTGGTCGCAGTTCGGATCACCTCCGACCTGCACGGTTGGTAGCGGCCTCTAGAAAGGCGTGCCGACCACCAAGCAGACTATGTAGCTGGTTAGGCGAACCTGTACAACATGTCACACTTCTGTTCCCTTTGCCTCACGATATATGTTGTCGGGTGTCGGTGTCAAAACTGGCGGATCTCGGGTAGGGGGTCCCGAACTATGCGTCTAGACGGATGGTAACAGGAGACAAGGGACACGATGTTTACCCAGGTTCAGGCCCTCTCGATGGAGGTAAAACCCTACGTCCTGCTTGATTAATATTGATGATATGGGTAGTACAAGAGTGGATCTACCACGAGATCAAGGAGGCTAAACCCTAAAGCTAGCCTATGGTATGATTGTTGTGATGTATGTTGTGTCCTATGGACTAAAGCCCTCCGGTTTATATAGACACCGGAGGAGGCTAGGGTTACACAGAGTCGGTTACAATGGTAGGAGATCTACATATCCGTATTGCCAAGCTTGCCTTCCACGCCAAGGAAAGTCCCATCCAGACACGGGACGGAGTCTTCAATCTTGTATCTTCGTAGTCTTGGAGTCCGGTGGACGGTGATAGTCCGGCTGTCCGGACACCCCCTAGTCCAGTACTCCCTCAGTAGCCCCTGAACCAGGCTTCAATGACGATAAGTCCGGCACGCATAATGTTCGGCATTGCAAGGCGGGTTCCTCCCTTGAATAATCTAGAGAAGATCATGAACACCGGGATAGTGTCCGCTCGCAAAATAAATTCCACATTCCACCGTCAGAGAATAAAATGTACACAAGTCCAATCTGGCGGCGTATTATGCGGCATGACATCACACCGCTACCGGGCTTTTACTTGAATCGGTTTTATTATACCACCTCAGCACGTTTAGCGGCGGTTTCTTGGCACGTCTTGTCAAGCGAGATCGTGTTCCCTTATTCCGGATTCTCATCAATACGGACGTGGGTAACCCAACCGCGCCATTGATGGTGGCGCTTGGGAGATAAGCGAGTTTTACCAGGCCGGTGGGGGACGCATAGTCTTCGTCCGCCTATATATAAGGGATAAGGATTTACCTTCTCACCTACGCCTTCTTCCTCCTTTGCTTATCCATCTCCGTGCACTCAAGCTCCAACGCCCAAGCTCGCGCATCTCGCCTCGACCTTCTCCGATCATGTCCGGAGCGGGAGGCAAATGGTTGGCCTCCACCGTTAAGGAGGAGCACATCACCAAGCTGCACAGCGCCGGATACCTTTCCGGCGATATCGCGCATCGGCTGCCCGACGAGTGGCAGCTCATCCCTACCCCTGGGCCCCATGAGAGGGTCGTCTTCCTTCCCCACTTCCTCCGCGGACTGGGCTTTGCACTGCACCCTTTCGTCCGGGGGCTCATGTTCTATTACGGCCTGGATTTCCATGATCTGGCGCCGAACTTCATCCTCAACATCTCGGCGTTTATCGTCGTGTGCGAGGCCTTCCTCTGCATCCGGCCCCACTTCGGCCTGTGGCTCAAGACCTTCAACGTCAAGCCGAAGGTTGTGAAGGGCACGCAAGCGGAATGCGGAGGCGCCATGTTGGGCAAGTTTCCCAACGTCCTTTGGCTCGAAGGGGCCTTCATGGACTCCGTTAAGGGGTGGCAATCGGGGTGGTTCTATATCACCGAGCCGCGCGAACCCACATGGGCGGCGGCCCCGAAGTTCAGATCTGGCATCCCCACGCAGCTCACCTCCTGGAAAGAGAAGGGCTTGTTGTGGGGCAATCCGAAGGAGCTGACGGGACTCCGAGCCTGTATCCAGAAGCTGGTGAACAATAAGCTCAGGCTCGTCGACGTGGTCCAAGTCATGCTCATCCGCCGGATTCTCCCATGCCAAGAACGGGCATTCAATCTGTGGGAGTTCAATCCGGAACAGCACCAGGCGCTAAGCGGGCTCTTCGACACGACGTATGAAGGCGCCTGGAGGGTGCTTTTTAAGGGTGCCGAAGCCCCCGCGTCAGCGACGGAAGATCACGGATTTAGCTCGCAGCATCCAGCTGACGAGGTAAGTGATTCAACCCCTTTATGGGACACTTGTGGTAAACAGATTGATTCTACGAGGGTTTCAATCTCTCTTTTCCTTTGGCAGGAATGGATGGAGAAGGCCGTGCAACTCATCTGTCCGGCTCCCATCCCAGAAGACCCAGTGAACGCCCGTCTAGCAAGGCTACTGGTTCTCGAGCGGTCCGAGCAAGAGCTCGGCCATGCCAAGAAGCAGCTCGGGGACAAAGAAGGTGAGTAACACCACTTTGGATAGTTACCTTACAGAAAAAGATTTTGGTTGAAATAAAATTAACAAGGATAATATGGGTATTGCAGGGGCCACAAACGAGGTGGCAGCCCTGAAGGAGGCTGTGTCCGCGGCCGAACGCAGTGTGGCCGCGGAACGGGCAGAGTGAGAAAAGCAGGAGGCACAGGTGGCGGAAGTACGGCAAGAGCTCCAGGCTCTCATGGAGAAGAATGAGAGCTTGGAGCGTGGCTCCAAGACTCGAGAGTCCGAGCTTGCCTCAGCTCTCGAAAGTGCCAAGTCCGCCAAGGCCGAGGCCCGTAAGGCCCTTCAGGAGGTTGAAGATGTAAAGAAGATAGCGGCGGGTAAGGCATTTTTCATGCAAAGCAAGCATGTTAATGTAAACTACCTGACACTTACCCGCATTCGGAGCTCTCCAGGGGCGTTTGCAGATCTGCCGCGTAGTGCGTCCGATGCCGCCGCATTCTATCATGGCGAGGAGGGGAGCTCGATGGAGAATGTCTTCTGGTCTCAGTACGCTGAGGCCGGCCATCCGGTGCCCCCAAGCGACCAGTGAAACAATTTGGTCGAACTCCTAAGGTAGCCGAGGAGGCCATGAAGGGCCTTATAGTCCATTTGTGGCTCGGACAGACCATGCCTGGGAGCTACTTTGGCCTCGTGCGGCGGCTGGTGGATGCATGCCCCTGGGTGGAGGTCATCAAGCGCTCCGCCTGTATTGAAGGTGCTCGTCGGGCCCTTGCCCGCACAAAGGTGCACTGGGGCAGGCTGGACGCGGAGAAGCTTCTCACTGACCCGCCGCCACCGGGCAAGGAGTATCGTACGCCCGAAATGTATTATAAAACTGTCCTGAAGGGAGCCCGCGATATTGCGGATGAATGCCCCAGAGATGTAATTTTTGAGTAAACTCGCTATGTATTATCCTGTGCGCTGAAAACTTCGTTCATATGCGCTTTTAAGCAACGCTTGTTTAATTTAAAATATTACCTTCTGTGCGGCCGTTTATACTCGACCATGTCTTGCAGCATGGGACTGGACAAACCCGAAACCTACCTTTGTAACTACCCGGTCACGGAGTAGCGTTTGGTCGGCTCAAAGCAAGTCTGTCACCATCCCGAGTACATGCGTCAGCTCAGGTCTTAGGACATAGAACGTATGTTGTACTAGAGACTCACAGATGACATATCGCTGCGTCTCATAGTTTGGTCTGTCCCGACTCGGACCTTTTCTCGACTCGGATCCGACTACGTCGAATCCGACCAGACCTTTCCAAGTCCATATTATCCGGTTAGCATCCAATGCTCCATGGCTAGTGAGACCAAGCCATCGACCGTGTCATATGCTAGTCTAGTCGGCTGCGCGTCCACACAGCCCTTTCGACTAGGGACCTTTTAGGACAGTCACCATACAATGCATAGTCCCACAAACAAGTCACGTACTTGCCGATACACATCATTGATAATGTCCAAGAACTATCTTTATTCATAAACACATAGGAAATATCATCATACATGATTGCCTCTAGGGCATATCTCCAATAGAGCCGTCCAATACTCAAGTGGAGCCAGTCACTACGATTACTTTTGCTATTATGGCTGCAAAATTTTGGTGCCCTTCGGTCAGACGGCAAGACAAGCAATAAGTTCAGTCCAGTAGCCGGACACGATGGAGGTGGGACCTGAAACGTCTAATGCCAAGGCCCTTGTCCCGGTGGGAAAACAACAGGAGGTGCAACCACTTCCCCCGTTTATGTTTCCTCGAGAGAAGATAAGAGGAAGCTAAGGGTGGTATCTGACAAAGGAGATGGCTAGACAGAGAAAGACAAAACCGGCCCCTAATGCAAGATGGGCGACCTCCCTCGAGGAGGATCGCCGGTGCAATGAATCTCGTTTGTTGGAAGTGTTGTGGTGTGGGCAAAGCCGTGATAGTTTTAGAGCTTCGCGATCTCGTGACGCAATTTGCCGGCTGTACTTTGCATAGTTGAAATGCAGATATTTAAAGTACGTGTCGAGAGTTTAGCTGCTACTCTAGGGTTTGATAATGCTTATGCTATGAGTAGTTCTGGCCGTAGCAGCGGACTCGGTTTTTCCATTTACTTGAGGCAACAAAAAATTGTCGCAATCACTTACGTAAGAACTCGTCTTGAGGGATACCACTCGCTAAGAGGGATAGAACTATTCCATTTTCTTGCTGTTGAAAATTTGATTGTTGGTTCTCCGATGACACATGTAATGACAGTTTCAAAATCTTCCATATACCATGGTGAGTATTATCACCGTACATGTGTCCCCGTTGAAAACGGACCCTTTCCAGGTCTCCCAGCGAATAGATTTGAAAAACGCCATGAAAACCGACTGATGGTCATGGTAGCAACACAAGACTAGCTTGTTAATTGGCACTATATAAGTACTAGGTCTGATCGCCCAAGCAGGCCAAATTCGCTGTTTTGACCCTTTTGTGCATGTTTAGCCGCATCTGACCCTCTTTGGAAAGTTTTTCGGATCTGACCCTTTTCCTACCGCCACCCGAGCTGGCGGTAGGCTAGAACACCCTACCGCCACCGGCTCTAGCGGTAGGGACCGGGTCAACGTCGGCGGTGCCGTCTGCCTGCTGACATGGATAAGTGGCTACCGCCACTGGCCGTGGCGGTAGGTCTAGGTAGCCTACCGCCAGAGACTGTGGCGGTAGGGTGCTGAATGCACAAAACCAATGGCTGGGGGTTAGGTGGGCCCCACAAGCCACCCATTCGCCCCCAAATCCTTTCTTCCCGAGCTGAGCCCCTCTTCCCCCTCTCTCCCCCATCCTAGGGCTCCATCAAATTCATCTCCATTGCTTGAGTTTTCTCCGGTGGATTGAGGCCATTTTCATCACTCAAGGTACCTCACCCACTCTCTTCTTTTTGGTTGGTTGGAATCAACTTATTTGATGGCATTGATTTCTTTTATGCAAACCCTAGTTGTGCTACTTTTTGTGTGAAATCAATGGATTTGATGGATGGTAGATCTAGATCTAGGGTTGTATATGTGTGATTGACCATGTGTAGTGTGCTAACTTTGTTGTTTGTAGCTAGATCTATGGTTATTGTTTTGGTTATTTCTAGGGTTAGGGTTAGTGTTAAGCAAAGTCATTTTTTAGTTGTTAGGGTTAACCCATGATATTTTGTTCTTTAGTTGTTATTTGTTTTGTTGTTAAATGTATTGCATAGAACTTTTATCGATCCATGGGAATGGATATTGTCCCATATTATGTTGCCGACTATCGTTGACATTTTCTAAAATTTATTTAGATGGGTAGTCTCGTGAATCTCCATTATTTGGATAAGAAGACATTTATGAATGGCAATGACGATGAAGGGGAAGAACACATGGTATTTGAGTATAGCCCAACCTATGAGGATGTAGTTGTGAAAGTTAGAAGTGTGTTACATTGGATGGACCCAAGTGATGAGGTTAAACTTATTGGAAGGTATGATGTTGGAGTTGGGGTGAAGTCTCGGTTGAAGAGTATGCCTATCACCTCAGAATTGCATTGGAAGGTGTACAAGGGTAAAGTAGAGCAATCACAAGACAACTCACTTGAATTATTTGCCAGCAAGGTTAATGCTCCTCTGCTACAAATTGACTTGAACCGGCATGCCTCCTCCCCAATACATGATGCTAGGGTTGAGGTGTATGTCCCCAATTCTTATAGCCAACCACCAAGTAGTCAATCAAATGAAGCGGAGATGAATGATAGAGCCACAGTAATTGAAGACCCAAAGATTCTAGCTATGGATCATGTTGATGATGATGATGCTTATGCGGAAGAAGAAGAGATTCATTACAATCCAATAGGTAACTTGGATGTCATTGTCCATCAACAAGACATGGATCATAGCCTCCCTTATAACCGTATGTGTGGTTATGGCTTGGATGACGAGGGTCCTGAGGAAGATTTGGACGAGGATGGATTCATGGTGCAAGAAAATCAATTCTTCAAGGAGGTGCATGGCAAGGAAAGAGGACCCCCATTGTTTCGTGATCTTAGCCTTGCCGACCATGCCATTGTTGATGGTGGCATGAGACTAGGGTTGGTTGAACCAACACCGTGCCCGAGAGTCGGCGATCCAAGGCCAAAGGATGAGGACGAGAATGCTCATTTGAAAAAAGGCATCAAATTTGGGTGCTTCCAAGAGTTTAAGATGTGGTTGAGTGACTATGCCATTCGGAACCATAGGACATTTGTTGTTGGTCATTCGAACCAAGAGGTGCGGTACACCGTGAAGTGTGACAAAGAAGGTTGTAAATGGAAGGTTCGTGGAAGAAAAATTCAAGAAACGGGGCAATGGGATTTGAAAAGTTGTGTAGCTACTCACGAGTGCATACCTCTAGACAAAGCTGACCGAAGCAAGGGCCACCGTCAACTCACTTCAGAGTTTCTTGGCTACAAATTATTGAATGAGATATCCCATGACCCAACCGTGAAGGTGAAGTTTCTGATGAGTATTGTTGAAAAAATGTACAGATACAAGGTCAACTATGGGAAGGTACGGAAGGACAAGTCAAATGCTATTAGGATGTTGCACGGTGATTATGCGGCCGCATACAATATTCTTCCGAGGATGTTGGGAGCCATTGCACATAAGAACCCAGGCATGCAGCATGGGGTTGAGGACATTGACGGAGTGTTTCATCGTGCCTTCTGGAGTTTTGGGCAATGCATCGAGGCATTTAAGCATTGTCGTCCGGTGTTGTCTATAGATGGCACTTTCTTGACCAGCAAATACAAGCGCACACTAATGGTGGCAATGGCTCATTTGTCCAATGATAACGTGTTGCCGGTGGCCTTTGCTTTAGTTCCTTCCGAGCATGACGACAATTGGGAGTGGTTCATGGGGAATGTGAGGACCAAGGTGATTGGGAAGAGGCAGGTATGCATTATATCGGACCGGCACCATGGCATTCTCAAAGCCATAGAAGTTGTCATTCCTGGGCTTCCAAAGCTTCATCACCGATGGTAAATGAGGCATTTCGTGGCGAACTTTTACCGGGCATGCAAGAGCAAGGAGTTTTGCAAAGACCTTACCCATGTTTGCGTGGCATTCACCGTCAGTTCATTCAAAATCCGATATGATAAACTCTTCAAGGCTTTGGCAAAGAACAAAGGTGGAAGAGCATTCTTTGAAAGGAATTACGGGGAAAAGCATAAGTGGTCACGCGCTTACAATGAAGGAGGTTGGAGATACGGTGACATGACGAGCAACATGGTTGAATGCTTCAACAATGTGCTTAAGGGCGTCCGTTCTTTGCCGGTGACTGCAATACTGAAATACACCTTCTTCAAGTTGAACGAGTATTTTCTTAGGCATTCTGAAACCACCGCCAAATGGATAGGTGAGAAAAAAAGAGTATCCCGACAAGGTTGATGATTGGTTGAGGTTTCAAGCAGGGAACTCCTCGCATCAACAAATCATTAGATTCAATGACAAAGAAATGATCTACCCTAAGCACTAACCCTAACCACAATCCTAGTTTGTACTATGAAGTGTCAGATCCACTAACTTGGCACTATAGTAAGCACATATAACCTTATAAATCAACTCGATAGTTGATTTAACACAAGATGACTAAAACTTTCATCATTAGCATAACCCTAATCACTAACCCTAACCACAACCCTAGTTTGTACTATGAAGTGTCAGATCCACTAACTTGGCACTATAGTAAGCACATATAGTATAACCTTACAAATGAACTTGATAGTTGATTTAACACAAAATGACTAAAACTAGGGTTTGCAACAAAGCTAACAATGCAACCAAATGATGTGATTCCAACCAACAAAAGTGAGAGGGGTGATAGAGATACCTTCAAAGATGAAAATAGTCTGGATCCACCGGACAAATCCCAAAGAATGAAGGGCTTCAATGGGGAGGGAGGTGGAAAATAGAAGACCAGCTCGAGGAAGAAAGATGCTGAATGGGTGTGTATGTGTGTGTGGGGGGTGGGGGTACCTTATCCTTTTCAAGTGGCCGTGGTGAGGGCAGGACCCTACCGCCATAGTCGCTGGCGGTAGGGTATGCAGTCCTACCGCCAGAGACTATGGTGGTAGGGTCCTGCCCTCACCACAGCAACAAAACAGACCTATAAACATCAGTTTTCACAGTTTTTTTAGATCAAACAATAGCATATATGCACAGTTTTCACAGCAGTTCATCATATGTAATAAATAGAGCACAAATAGTAGAAAACAAGTCCAACATAACACTACAAATATAAGTCCTCAAGTCCAACATAAAACTTGAAATAAAAGCCATCAAGTCCAAAGCAAACTAATAGCTCATGATAGTTCAACATGGCCAAACACTAGTTTAACATGCCCAAACACTAGTTCATCGTCCCATTCTTCCTCTCTTAGAGCACGCCTCATTCGCGGTCTTCTTGCGGCGACGAGGGAACGGCTTTTGGAACGGTGACGGGCTGAATGGATCATCATGAGGGTGAGAAACCCTTTTTGCTTGGGAGGCCGGTGGTGCATCCATGATTTGTGACATGTTCATCTCTTCCGGGGCTTCGTCGTCCTGCAAGTCCACCTCCTCTTCCTCCTCAGATTCACCGGAGTCACTGCCATCATCGGCGTGGCTAGAAGAAGCACGGGCGTGGCTAGTATTAGTACCGGCGTGGCTAGAAGAAGCGGCGGCTCCACTAGCCTGCACCATGGATGTGCTCGGAGCATGCACATCTACGTCACCCGGGCTTGCACATCCAAGAATGGTGACTAGCTTCCGGCAACGTTTCATGAAACGCTGTAGCAACAACAACAACAAAGAGACAAAGATTTTTAATGCAACAGAGTAAGGACTTGTGAAGTAAAACATTTTTAATGCAATAGACTAAGGATCTCTAGTGCTTACTTTCACCATTTTCCCTCAAGGTAGCATCCGACTCCGGAGTCCCGGGGTTATGGATTAGTGCATTCGAGCCTTCGATGATACTTCTATTGAGCTCAAAAGTCTGAAAATTCAACGTAAGCTCAAAAGTTTGCACAATCAAGATAATATTAATCCACTCTTCAAATAGGTTCACAAGACTTACCACTCTATCAGTCAAGGGCGCATACTCTCTGTGAGGACCTTGTGTACTTCTCACTATGGCGTCATACTCATCGTCTGATTCATTGTTTGCATCATGATATGCGAGATCTGCGTCGGTCTACCTTGGCCTCAAACGCACCCGAAATCGCCTCCCATTGTCATACCACTTTAGATGAGTTTCTTTGAAATTCCTCATGTCCGCCAAAGTCATATCCGTATCTCTAGAACCGAGCCTCTGCTCCCACATCTCGACATACCTAGCATGGTGTTGTCCCCACTCAAGCACATTCTGATTATTCTTTCAGTTATGACTGCAAAGAATGACAACAACAAAGCATAAGAAACAATTTGAAACATTGTATTGTTGGTTAACATAGCCTCGGTTAGGTAACTCACTTGTGAAGCTCAAGTCCACCCGTGCTTGCTGGCTCCGGTGGGGTGCGTTGCCTCATACCAAATTGCATGGCCACTCGATGTGGTAGATGCCACTTGACAGCATAAATTCATATGAGAGGGCACCTGATCCGCCAAAGATGGGAGTCCCTAGTGCACATCTGGTTCAATGTGAAACCCCTATTTGCCTCGTAAGGCCTCCAGTTAACCTATCAACAAGCTATTAGTTCGGCCAATGCATTTGATGGAAGCTTAGAGAAAATATTGAATCGGTATACCTGACGATATGTGAGGCTGTCCATTTCGTTGATGAAATTCTTGTACAAGGACTTGTTCTTGCTTCCAAAAATTCTAACCCGGTCCCAAGAGAATGGCACGGTGGGGAGTCGAAAAACATCATCTTCTTCATTAAGGCCTACCCACACGTGCGGTGAAGGATGCTTTTCAGGATGCCCAACCGGCAAACGCTCCCACATCCAGACCGAGAGGCCCCAAATACATCCACCCATGCATGGCCTCGAGGTGGTTTTCCTACATGTGACGTCGAGCTGCAACCCAAAAATCAAACTCGTTAAATGTACTAACATAAGAGTTGGAGGAGTGCTCTTTGTAGGAATTCATGAACATACTACCATGCTTAATGGATATTTGCATAACTTGTTACTTGACGGTATAAGTAGGCGAGCCTAGCAGACCCCCAGCTGTACTTCTCATCCCAGTCGGCCAAGAAGTCAAGAAACATCCAAGGAGCAACGTCTCCAGAGTAGTCTCCAAAGACCACCTGTGATAGGAGGTGTCACACGTACGCTCGAGCATACTGCTCCACGGTCTCCTCATTGGCTTCTTCTCTCCTCATTGGCTTGTTCAGGGCATCCCGACCTATGATGCTGGAGCCAAGGGAATGGGACGCCATTTGTCCTGTTGTCAGTCCTTCCCTGGGCACTAAGAGAGGCCGAGCAGTCACCGATGAGAGCGGTAACCCACGCACGCCAGTTCTTGCCGTCCACTCGTCCGGTGAGAGCCTTGCCGTCAATGGGAAGCCCAGTGATCATGGCAAAGTCCTCCAACATCACCGTTAGCTCGCCACAAGGGAGATGGAAGTTGTGTGCCTCTGGCTGCCAACGATCGACGAGGGCAGTGAGAGCTGAATGGCACATCGACGGCGGCACGCGCTTGAACTGAAGAACAAATGGTAGCAGCCCGGCACGCTCAAAGTATGGCTCGTAGCGCACGTCATATTGCATCTGGTTTTCCGTCGTGTGGCTCCTAAAGCGGATGACAGCAAGTTTCTGTAACAATTGAGAAAATATGTCAGAAGCTTCCTTCATTCAAAAAATAGCATGAAAATTGTTACCTCTCCACGCTCGATAGCACGGGCACGATGGTCCTTGTCAAAAGCAAGGTCAAGCCCCATATACAAATGCCCATTGTCCTCATCCTCGGCCATCCTAACAAATATATAATTTTTTCACTTATTAGACAACATCGTCTATACATATGAATAAAAAAACTAAAACCAAACATCTACAATTATAAACTGCAAAATATGAAAATACCATAATATTAGTATGCATTCTCCATCACAACAAAAAGCATCTATATGAAATACACACATTTTCACACTATGCATTAACCACCTACAAATTTTGCAAAAAAAATCATCCTCACAATTTTACAATGCATTAACCATCTAAGAATTTTGCAATGCCTTCATCCTCACATTCTTGCGTTCACCATACAGAAAAACTTCTCATACAATTCATATCTACATAACAAAAGAAAATTGACCAACATATATGCATTCACCAACATATCCTCACATATCTCGCAATGGTTTCGCCCACACATCCTTTCATAAGCCTACTACTAAATCATACACTACTAAACGACTAAAACATCATTAAAAAAATCAACACCAAAACCTAGGTTGCACCTAGTGCCAAAAATAGCTTCAAAAATAAAAAAGCATTTCGAAAACTGATTGGAGGGAATGGAGGAGCTAACCGGCCTCTTCGATTTGCCCCAAAGATTCGCGAAAATGGTGGAGGGAATAGGGAGATCGAGGGAGGGGATCGGGAGGAGGAGAGAGGCGCCACTCGCCTCTGTTCGACTCGAGGGGAGGAGGAAGAACGGGTTGGTGGGTAGGGTAGGGCCCGCCCGCAGCCACCAAGCACGAAAGGCACCTACCGCCGCCCGATCTGGCAGTAGGCTACCTAGACCTACCGCCAAGGCCAGTGGCGGTAGCCACTTATCCACGTCAGCAGGCAGACGGCGCTGTCGACGTTGACCCGGTCCCTACCGCCAGAGCCGGTGGCGGTAGGGTGTTCTAGCCTACCGCCAGCTCGGGTGGCGGTAGGAAAAGGGTCAGATCCGAAAAACTTTCCAAAGAGGGGTCAGATGCGGCTAAACGTGCACAAATGGGTCAAAACAGTGAATTTGGCCGCCCAAGGATAATACTACTTTAATCCCTTAATAGTACATCACTACGTTATCTTTTTGATTGACGTCACATTAATAGTACGTTGTTATTGTTACAGGTAGGATAAGCGATTGTTCATATATAGAGTACTAGCAAGAGGCCCATGCGTTGCATGGAACATCAAGATGCATTTATACGAGCTGTTTATCTCGTGGGAGACGAAGATGAACAAGGAAAGTCCTTATCTGCAAATGTGGAGATAAGTGCGGGTATCTTTTTGTAAAATTGTCATAGCTTGCTTTCTATTTGTTAGATATAGATCAGACGGTCTATATTGCAGGATGGCAGGCACACCATCATCACCAACTCGGTTTTTTTATGAGAGTAGAGATATGTGAAGATCATTCCACACCGGAGGGAGGTCTTCCAACAGGAACAGGAGCCCCGAGCGATGGCCAACTGCACGCATCTTCTAGTTGGTCTCCGGCCACCTTTTCTTCTGCTCTGCCTTGCCCTGTTGGACCTGGTGGCCGCAGACGGCGGGCCAAAAAGAGCTGCACCCACGGCCATGGCGGCGAGACCAGGCTGCCCGACGAGGTGCGGCGCTGTGGACATCCCGTACCCGTTTGGCATCGGGGAGCCGAGCGGTGCGCCATCAACAGCGGGTTTGCACTCCGCTGCGACTCGGCCGGGCGCAGACGGCGACACGACGCCCATCATCGGAGGAAACCTCCAGCTCCAGGCGACGAGGATCTCCGTACTGGACAGCAAAGTCTGGGTCAGGTGCTTGATCAGTGCGAGGTGCTACAACCCGGCCAACGGCAAGACATGGTACACCACTCCTATTTTGCTCAACATGACACACTTGCCCTACTGGTTCTCGGACACGGACAATAAGCTCTTCGTCATCGGCTGCAACTCAATGGGCTATGCCAAGGGTGTCCCTGTGAGTGCTTCCCCTCACTCCTTTAACTCATGCTGAGTAAATTAAGAGCATCTCCAAAAGGCGCCCAACGCGCCGTGCAGTAAAAACGGATTTGGCGCACGCCCATCGCCTGGTTTGGCGCGGCGCGCAACGTTTGCTCCAGCAGCCGTGCTGAAAAGCCGCGCGTGCGCAGCTCCAGCAGGAGCGGTAAAATGCAGCGCCCGCACTCATTCTACAATATATTTTTAATTAAAATTGCATAGATTAAAAAAGCGATACATAGATATTTTACATCGGTGCAACTACTACGGCATAGATGATAGATAGTTAGATAGATAGATAGAAACTACTACGGCATACATGGATAGAAAACTACTCTAAGTCGCTACCATCACCATCGTCATCCTCGTCGGTGTCGTCTGAGGTTGAGAGCCATACGTCGTCCCAACGTTCATCGTCCGAGGTGAAGAACGACCTCCCACCTGCGGAGACGATGTCGCACTGCTCGTTCGCCACTGCCTTCTGCTGACGCCGGTCCGCCCGCTCCGAGCGGCGCCTTGCCGTCCTCTCCACCCAGTAGGCACGCTCGGCGTCGACGTCCTCTGGGTGGCGACGGCGCCACTCCGCCATGGCTCGCTCGTCCTCCTCGGCGACAAGGAGACGGCGCTGCCGCCGAGCGTGGTCGGCATGGTCCATGTCCGTGATGAGACGTGGCGGAGGGGCGAGGCGCTGCGCCTCCTTGCGCGTGAAGACGTCCCGAAAATTCATCTGGGACCGGGGCCTCTCCAAGCGCCACACCACCGCGTCGTACGCGCGGGCCGCTTCGTGCGCGCTCCGGAACGTCCCGAGGCTGAGCTGGAGTCGCCGGCCCGTATCTCGGCGGAGTACCAGCCGTTGGGGCGCTCGCGGACGCCGTGAAAGCCCGAAGCACCCCGGCGGTGATGGATTCATGTACCTAGGGTAGGGTCATAGGCCTGACCTAAACGTCCTACCCAGGGACACTCTCAGAAGAAATCATCTTCCAGTCGACCAAAGAGGAATCCACTCGACTGACTGGAAGGACTCGACCATGGAAGACTCACTCGACCATGAAGACACACTCGACCACCAGAAGGTCAGAAGACACTCTGCAACGCAACGGCTTGCTATTGAATAGGCTTAATGATAGTTAAGGCACTTTATGAGGGGCGTTACCAGTAACGCCCCAGGCTTAATGTACTTTAACCCCTCCATTATGTGGGCTGGCTGGGGTCCTGGCGCACTCTATATAAGCCACCCCCCTCCACAGATAGAGGGGTTCACACTCTTGTAATACCTACACTCATAATCCACTCGACCGCCTCAGGGCTCCGAGACGTAGGGCTTTTACTTCTTCCGAGAAGGGCCTGAACTCGTACATCGCTTGTGTTCACAACCTCTCCATAGCTAGGACCTTGCCTCTCCTTACCTAACCCCCACTCTACTGTCAGACTTAGAACCACGACAGTTGGCGCCCACCATGGGGCAGGTGTTTTAGCGATTTGTGGAGGAGTTGCAGTACTTCCGAGTACCTTCATCATGATGACTGCTGGAGTTTTGGTTGAAGGGCGCGAGATCCGTCTCGGTGCTCTCACCTTTGTCGCCCGGCGACTCCGCGTGGCTCAGGAGGCTCCACTTGACATCGAGGCGCTCCCGTCTGCTGGGCGGCGACTTTCGCGCATGTGTTCGCGGCGTTCGCTGCGGCAACTGTCGACCCAGTCGGTCGACTCCCCTATCGATCGCTTACCCAGTCTCCCACCAGCGCAAGCGCCTGGTCGGTCGAGACTCCGGCGGTGGGTGAAGCGCGCGTGGCTCGCCAGACAGCCACCGTCGTGTCGCGCCATTGAGCCCGACGAGTCTCTACGGCCTGTTCGATCTGTCGACCGGCTCCAGAGAGCGCATCCGAGTGTGATAGCAGTGATCCGCGGCGGAGACCCTCATGGTCGACGGCCCTCGCAGATCCTCCGGCTTTGCCCATGGCGGTGGAGCCGCGGGGAGGTGACCCGTACAAAAGCACGAAGAGTACCGGCCCGAGACACTCGACTCTCTGCAGAGAGAAGAGCCGCCCGCAGAACATGGATGCCCGTGCATACTCCCATCGCGGAGAAACCCCGAGGCTCGCGCTTGGAGGAAGCACGTTTGCCATTAGCGTGGCTGAACGCGCCGCTTGGAGAATCTTCAGCGAGCACTCGGCAATGCTGCAGCAACGAATTCTGAAGCCGGTCGGCGTCGACTCTTCCCACCGACTCAGGTATACCGACGCTAATTCAGAATTTAGCGGTACAACTCGTATAGCGAGTCCATCCAGCCGCCCCGGTCGGAAGCTGGGAGAGGCTTGCAGCAGATCGAGATTTACTCCGAGCAGCAGGAGACCGAACTCAGCCGTGTCGCGATCAAGCAACAGATTTCTGATCGATCCGTCGCTGCGAATATCGATCGGCTCACAGCCCCATATCGCCTCCGCGGCGAGAAGGGCGCGACAACCGGCGAGAGCGAGATGGAGACCGGGATGACAGGCGTCGAGTGCTCCTTTCCTCCGAGGGAAGGGTCGACGCGCTCCTCGGCGGCAAGATGACGATTTACGATTCGATGCAGGCGAAGAGTTCGGTCGACCCTGTGGAACTAGGCTTTGACGCGCGATCCATTATCGTGCAAGGCTTGGTCGACCGAACAGAGCCCATCGAGGCGGACCGAGAGGATGCACCCACCAGCAATCGAGTGCATGTCTGCGGTCCGGAGTGTTTTAGCAGGCTATCGAGCCGCAGATAATCCCCCAATTTCAGATTGGCAACAGAGTCGACAAGTTCACTTGGGAATCCAAGCTGAAACTTGGCTTGAAGATTACCGAGTGGCTGTTCAGATTGGTGGTGGGAATGATGAGGTGGCCATGAAGCATTTGCCCCTCATGTTGGAAGGTTACGCGAGCATGGCTGAATCGATTACCTCCTAGCAAAGATATACACTTGGGAAGATTTGTCCCGAGTGTTCGTCCAGACTTTTGAAGGGACTTGCAAGCGACCAGCTGGTTTGTGAGCTGCAAGTTTGTGTGCGAAGACCAATGAAACTCTCCGAGAGTACATTCAGAGGTGGATTACCTTGCACCATCTTGTGGAAAATGTGTCCGACCATCAGCGGTTTCGCCTTCAAAGATGGCGTCAAAACAGAGAATTGAGTTTGAAGTTTGGTCGAATGGCGACATGACCCTGAGTCGTATGATGGAGATTGCTACTGGCACGCATGTAACGGCGAGGAAGAGGACCGACTCAAGCGGCAAAGACAAGCGAATCAGTCGGGAAGGGAAATTCGGTCGGAGCAGAGCGCAAAGCCGAGCCAGCAGCTCTGGAGAGGCCCCGCCGTGACTCGTGGGAAGTTCAAGGGAAGCCAAAGGGATCCGGAATTCTAAGAAAGTAAAAGATAAGGAAGGCAATGGCGTGATGGATATGCCATGCCATATTCACACGAAGAAAGATGAAGAGGGCAACATCATTTACGAAGCACACCACTGCCGATGTCGACTCTGATCCAGAAGCCAGGAAAACAGTCTAAGGACAAGGAGAAGGAGCGGACAAGGCGGAGACAAAGAGGACGGTGAGGAAGAATATCCGCATGGCAACTCCACTCTGATGATCTTCGCGGATGTGGAAAGCAAAAGTCGACTGAAAGTCATTAACCGTGAGGTGAACATGGTTGCCCCAGTAAAGCCAAGTTATGTGAAGTGGTCCCAAACACCCATCACATTCGACCAATCTGATCACCCGACTCACATTGCCACCCCTGGGCGGCAAGCGTTGGTGGTCGATCCAATTGTCGAAGGCACTCGACTGACGAAAGTGCTGATGGATGGTGGTAGCGGGCTGAATTTGTTATATGCGGATACATTGAAAGGGATGGGCATTCCGATGTCCCGATTGAGCACCAGCAATATGAGTTTCCACGGAGTCATACCAGGAAAGAAGGCCAACTCACTCGGCCAAATAGCCCTGGACGTGGTTTTTGGTGATTCCAAGCACTTTCGCAAGGAAAAGTTGACCTTTGAGGTTGTGGATTTTCAGAGTGCATACCACGCCATTTTGGGGAGGCCAGCCTACGCACGATTCATGGCTCGACCATGCTACGTGTACCTCAAACTGAAAATGCCAGGACCCAAGGGAGTGATCATCATCACCGCGATCGGAAGAAAGCGAAGAGTGCTTTCGAAGGGCTCAAGATTGCGACTCCCAAGTGACAGCGGTCGAATTCGACGAATATATGCAAAACGCAGATCCGAGTGATTTGTTACGATCCAAGAAGCCAGCCACGAGTCGCATTCCGTCGTTCGGTGAGACGAAGCCATCCATATTCATCCGACCGATCCCAATGCAGCCCGACCCACATCTCCACAACCCTCGACCAGAAATAGGAAGAAGCGCTCATCCGGTTCCTCCGTGAGAATGGGACATTTTCGCATGGAAGCCGGTGACATGCCGGTGTTCTGAGAATGGCTGAGCATCGCCTCCGAAGTCGACAAGTCGGCGAAACCGGTTAAGAGCATCTTGGCGGTCCGCCGCCCGTAAGAGAAAAGCTATTGGTGAAGAAGTGGCTCGATTGTTGCATGCAGGATTTATCCGAGAAATATACCACTCAGTGGCTCGCTAATGTCGTCATGGTTCCCAAGAAGGACAACTCACTCCGCATGTGCATTGACTTTAAGCACATCAATCGGGCCTGCCGAAGGATCATTCCTCTCCCCGCATAGATCAAATTGTTGACTCGACCGCGGGGTGTGAGATTGTCTTTCTAGATGCATATTCCGGGTATCATCGATCCGTCATATGGACCCGATGAAATAAAAACAGCTTTCATCACTCCATTCGGGTGCTTCTGCTATATCACCATGCCATTCGGCCTCAAGAATGCCGGAGCCACATTTATGCGAATGATTCAGAAGTGTCTTCTCACTCAAATCAGTCGGAATGTGGAAGCGTATATGGATGATATCGTCGTTAAGTCGCGAAAAGGTTCCGACCTGCTTGCTGACCTCGCCGAAACATTTGCCAACCTCAGAAGGTACGATATCAAGCTCAATCCGTCAAAATGCACATTCGGAGTTCCTGGTGGCAGGTTACTCGGTTTTCTCGTTTCTGAACGAGGAATCGACGCTAATCCAGAGAAGATCGGCACTATTCTCCGAATGAAACGCCTGCGAGTGTGCACGACGTCGTAAGCTTCTTGGATGCTTGGCCACATTAAGTCGATTCATCTCCCGACTCGGTGAAAAGGCGTTGCCTCTTTACCGACTGATGAAGAAGGCTGACAAGTTCGAGTGGACTCCAGAAGCTGATGCAGCGTTTGCCGAGCTAAAAGCTCTGCTCTCCACCCAGCCGGTGCTTGCTGCTCCAATCAGCAAAGAGCCTCTGTTGCTTTATATTGCAGCCACTGGACAAGTTGTCAGTACTGTGCTTACGGTCGAGCGGGAAGAGGAAGGAAAGGCCTTCAAAGTTCAACGCCCGGTGTATTATTTGTCTGAAGTCTTGACTCCATCCAAGCAGCGTTACCCGCATTATCAGAAGCTTGTGTATGGTATATACATGACCACAAAGAAGGTTGCTCATTATTTCTCTGATCATTCTATCACAGTCGTCAGCGACGCTCCTTTATCGAGATCCGCACTGTGAGAGACGAACCGGTCGAGTGGCGAAATGGGCGATTGAACTTCTTCCCTTGATATCAAATTCGAGGCAAAAAAGCCATTAAGTCCTGTGCTATAGCGGATTTCCTTGCCGAGTGGATTGAACAACAGACAACCGACCGAAGTTCACTCGGAGCATTGGACCATGTTCTTCGACGGCTCCAAGATCTGAATGGTTACAGTCTTTGGGTTGTTCGGTTTCCCCAGAGGAGATAAGCTTAGGTATGTGCTCAGATTCACTTTGATTCCTCCAACAATGAGCAGAGTCGAGGCCCTCTTATATGGATTGCGCATGGCCATCTCACTCGGCGTCCGTCGCCGATGGTCTATGGCGACTCAGATCTAGTGGTCAATCAAGTGATGAAGGAGTGGGACGTGAGAAGCCCAACTATATTTGGATCTTGCAATGCAGATGAGGAAGCTGGAAAAGAAGTTCGAGGGTTGGAACTCCATCACATCCCCCATTGAAAAATCATGCAGCGAGATGATCTGGCGAAGATAGGATCCAAAAGAGAAGCCATTCCGAGTGGTGTGTTTTTGGAACATATACACACTCCGTCAGTTAAAGAAGATCCCTTCACAGAGGAAGCTCCACAACCCAAGAGTGCCACGGACCCGACTGAGGTTGAGGTCCCGGCAGTAGTCGACTTGGTCATGGAAGTTTTAGTGGTCACTCCCGATTGGACAATTCCATACATCGCATATATTCTGAGAAAGGAACTCCCAGAAGATGAGGAAGAGGCTCGGCAGATCGTCCGTCGATCCAAAGCCTTTACCGTTATCAAAGGGCAGTTGTATAGAGAAAGCCCGATGGGAGTTGGACAAAAATGCATAAAGCCAGAAGAAGGTCGAGTCATACTCAATGATATCCACTCGGGGACCTGTGGTCACCATGCGTCCTCTCGGACCATTGTAGCCAAAGCATACCGAGGCGGATTTTCTTGCCAAGAGCAAATGAGATGGCGAAAGAAATAGTGGACAAGTGCGAAGGATGCGGTTCTACTCCAATATGTCACACAAGCTGCGTCGACCTTGAAGACCATTCCACTCGTCGGCCTTCGCGGTATGGGGGTTGGACATGGTCGGTCCCTTGCGAACAGGTCGGAGTGGTTTCACGCATGTCTTGGTAGCGATCGACAAGTTCACCAAGTGGATTGAAGCTAAACCAATCAAAAGTCTTGGCGCTGCATCTTGTTGTTTCCTTCATCGAGAGCCGCGTTCAGATATGGAGTCCCGCACAGCATTATCACGGATAATGGGTGAACTTTGACTCGGAAGAATTCAAGGATTTCTGTGCGCCCAAGGCACACGAGTCGACTACGCTTGATCGCTCATCCACAATCGAATGGACAGCAGAGCGAGCCAGCGGATTAATCCTCAAGGGTGCAAGCCCCGATCGATGCGAGATCTCAAGCATGCGGCTGGAGCTTGGGTTGACGAACTTCCTTGGTGCTTTGGGGTTTGCGGACCACGCCTAATCGGTCGACCGGAAGAACTCCCTTCTTCTGGTCTATGGAGCGAAGCAGTCCTACCGAAAGTGACCTCCTTCACAATGCTCCCGAATTGAACTTTACAATGAAGCGAAGCTGAGCAAGCACGTCAAGATGCGATCGACCTCCTAGAAGAGGAAAGGAGATGGCTCGATCCGCTCGACCATCTACCGGCAAGACTTGCGTCGCTTTACGCCGTAAATCACGAGAGGTCGAGCCTTCCAGAAGGGATCTGGTCCTTCGAGTGGATCAGCAGAAACAACATAAGCTCGCTCCCTCACGGAAGGGCCCTTCATCGTCACAAAGGTCCTCCTGGCAGGGCATATCGTCTACAACGTCGAACACAAAATCGGCGAGCCCCGAGCTTGGAATGCGGATCTGCTCCGCCCGTTTACACTTAAAGTTTTTCACTCGGAAGAGTTGTAATAAAATACTACGTAGTTCATAGGCTTTGAAATAATAGTGTCGTAATTCCTTCATAATTTTGTCACTTTTTATTTTTGTCAATAAAATTTTCCCCGTGGGTGGCTTAGTCGCGAATCCGTTTAGCCTAAGTTTGTACAAATCCCACCGAGTGGTAAGCGGACTTCCACTCGGAGGCTTAGCCGCGAATCCGTTTAGCCTAAGTAACAAAAATCCTACCGAGTGGCAAGCCGACTTCCACTCGGGGCTTAGCTGCAGCCAGTGCTCGCCTAAGGTATTAAAAATCCTACCGAGTGGCAAGCCGGACTTCCACTCGGGGCTTAGCTGCAGCCAGTGCTCGCCTAAGGTATTAAAAATCCTACCGAGTGGCAAGCAGACTTCCACTCGGGGCTTAGCTGCAGCCAGTGCTCGCCTAAGGTATTAAAAATCCTACCGAGTGATAAGCGGACTTCCACTCGGAGGCTTAGCTGCAGTCCAAGTACTCGCCTAAGTACAATGTACGCTAGCAAGGAAGGCGAGGCGCAGGTCATTGCGACCCTCTCCTCCGAGCTACACCATAAGTAGCGTGTGTACCCATAAGGAGGACGAGGTGCAGGTCATTGCGACCCTCTCCTTTGAGCTACACCATAAGTATGATGTGCGTTCTTAAGGAAGGCGAGGTGCAGGTCATTGCGACCCTCTCCTCCGAGCCGCCACAAATACAACGGAAATCCTCTTGAGTGAAGAGCAAACCTCGACTCGGGGCTTAGCTGCAGCCAGTGCTCGCCTAAGGTATAAGAAATCCTACGAGTGAAGAGCAAACCTCTCACTCGGGGCTTAGCTGCAGCCAGTGCTCGCCTAAGGTATAAGAAATCCTACCGAGTGCAGAGCAAACCTCAGACTCGGGGCTTAGCTGCAGCCAGTGCTCGCCTAAGGTATAAGAAATCCTACCGAGTGAAGAGCAAACCTCTCACTCGGGGCTTAGCTGCAGCCAGTGCTGCGCCTAAGGTATAAGAAATCCTACCGAGTGCAGAGCAAACCTCGCACTCGGGGCTTAGCTGCAGCCAGGTGCTGCGCCTAAGATATAAGAAATCCCACCAGTGAAGAGCAAACCTCTCACCGGGGCTTAGCTACAACCAGTGCTCGCCTAAGGAATAAGTCATTGCGGTGGGCATCTTCTGTTAACCCGCAAAGGAGCAATTCAAGCGAAGCAATCATATCCAAACATCAATCCAAGTTTAGGTCGATACCTAAAGGAACCGAGAGTGCTCAGGCGCTAAGCCTGTTAAGGTTTTATCGGTTACAATTCCACTCGGCATTCCGAGGCAAATTTAAAGATTCAAGGAAAGTTTTTTACCCCTCCTGTGGAGGGCTGGAAGGAGCAACGAACTCGTCGAGGTCAATCCCATCTGCGATCCGCGTAGCAGCAGCGATGAAAGTCTCCATGAAGGACCTGAAGTCGTGTTTCTTGGTGTTGGCCACTCGGAGAGCTGCCAGCTTATCTTCTCGGGCATCCTTGCAATGGACTCGCGCCAGACACAGGGCGACATCTGCGCCACACCGAGCCGAAGACTTCTTCCAGTCTTGCACTCGGTCAGGGACGGCGTTCAGTCGAGCCATCAACGACTCAAGGTCATTTTGGAGTGTCGCCCGGGCAGAGTCGAGTCGATGCGGGCGTAGCAACCTTCAGCCTCGCGAGATAATCCACGACAGCAGCAACACGGGACTCGGTCGGAAGGCGTTCATGGCAACTTCATCATTCACGGAGAATTGTGAGGTCAAGGTTCGTCTCCAATTGGCTGGTTTCTTCTTCAAAGTTGCGACGAGAACTCTGCAAAGACAAAACCCGAATCAAGAAAATAGTCGAATGGGAACACGGCAGTTGGAAGAGTTGGTCGAGTGAAAAGACTACCTTCAAGCATAAGGAACAGTTTTTAGCAAGACCACCCAGAAGCCCTCTAGGTCATTCTTCTTCCGGTCAATTGGTTGATCCTCTCGGTCGAGTGGTCTTGTCGACTTTCGATCGATCAACATCCTTGGTGGCAATGGCGAGCAGCCTTGATTGGTGTTGTCTGTTCGAGCTTGGTGGTGAGGCTAGCTTTTCATCGGCAAGCTTGATCTTCTCAGACAGCTCAAGCTCCTTCTTCCTCTGGGCCTCCTTCACCTTGCCTATAAATATCAACAAAGTCAGGTTTGAAGCAAATGAGAGGAGAAAGGAGTCGTCGAAGTCTCACCAAACATACCTTTGGTCTCCTCCTTTGCCTTCGTCGATTCTCCGCACTAGCTTCAAGTCCAACTCGAGCTGAATATGTTTCGCTCCCGATTCGATATATAGCGCCGCAAGATCACAGGATTTCTACGAAGAGTCAATCGACAAAACGTCAAAGATGATTCACTTCCAAGTGAACAGAGAAAAATGACACGTTTCTAAGACTACAGTCGAATGCAAGCATTCGACCGTAGTCTCGGGACTACACCGATGGGTGCACTCAGCGTGCCCCCTTGGTCTTATTCAAACGAGTCGACGATCGACCACAAAAAAGAGAGAGAGAGAGTCGACCGATCGACCAAAACTTCTTCAGATTGTAATCAAGCGCAGCGATCGACCACGATCTCGGGGACTACACCCGGTGGGTGCACTCAGCGTGCCCCACTGGTTTGTAAACCCATTCGTTTCATTCGAGTGATGATCAATATTTACTTATAAAGCCTAAGACCATTGCCAGTGATCGACCTTAGCCTTGGGGACTACACCCGGCGGGTGCACTCAGCGATGCCCCGCTAAAAGCGGAGTTTTTACTAACACACCTAGTGGGTGACCGCTATGAATTCAGAAAGAAAAGTTTTGATAGCATATCCTAACAGAGCAGCGGTGGTCGGTGACTGAACATTGCTTTGAAGGGCGGAGCTGGCGTCGTAAGCTGCTTGGCTCGCATCGAGCGATCTTCACCGCTCCATCATGATTTCTTCTTGACGGATCGCCTCCTTAGCAGCACTAGCTTGGTCCTCCGGGCGTGGTGCGTGGTGAAGAGCGAAGGCTGCCCAGCACTCGGCGAAGTGGGTCGAGCACTCGTCAACGGCACCGCGAAGGACACGGTATGTCAGTCTTGGCTTCCCCTTCCGTCGCAGCAGTCTCGGCGCCGTCGCGTCTTGGGTTGCTTTGCCGAGAGATGCCTTCCTGCTCCTCCTGTACCTTAATGGTTCCTCATCCTCATCATAAATCGTCGGGAGGGTGATAATGTCGGTGGTTGGAGCTTGAGAAAAGAGTCAAAGTCGGGAACTATGAGTCATCGACTAAGAACAAGATCAAAGATGCGATCTGGGATTTGAGGTTGCCGCATCCTCCATCTCATGGTCCTCGGCCTTGCACGAGGTTTGAAGTCGCAACCTTGAAGGTCCAAAGAGTCGGTCGACCGATTCAAGTATCAACCGAGAGAGAATTTATACGAACAAGAAGACTTAAGTGATTTGTTTACCCGATATGGTGGGGATGGACACCTTCATCTTTGGCAAAGGCTTGGTTGGCCTCGACGGACTACCTTCGACCGCTTGGCGCCTTCTCGATCGGCACGGAGAAGCGGTCCGAGGGCGTTTGGTCGACTGCGAGGCAGTCGCAACTCCCTTACCGCGTTCAGTCGAAGGGTCGTGCACAAGTTTTGACCGCCTTTCCGAGCGCGGTGGTGCAACCTCCTCCTCTTCCTCCTCTTCCTCATCCTCGTCATCATCATCGTCGTCGTCATCCTCAGCAGCGTCTGAATCCCACTCTTCCTGGCTCTCGCCCCCGCTGGCTTCCCCCTCCTCAATCGGAGTCTGAGCGCCATTGGGCATTGAGTATAACTCGGTAAGGGCCTGGAAATATCAAAGCAGAGCTCAATCGACCAAATCACGAAACACATTAAGCGGATATACAATGGAAGGCAGAGCAAATATACCTTGTCTGGAACGCTGTTGTGGTCAAGTGGAGAAATCCTCCGGGATCCGCGAGGGTTGTCCTTATTCCCACTAATCGCGGCCATCCATCTTTCCACTATGGCGTCGTCGACTGCCTCCGGGTTGACGCGAGTCTCGTCTTGATGCCTTGAGACAGCCACATGCAAGTGGCTCCGAATCGAAGAGGCTGGATTCGCCTCCGAAGAAAAACCTCCAAGAGATCCATGCCAGCCACACCGTCCCAAACCAGCTGTACCACGCGATCCATCAGCATCTTCACATCGGCTCTCTCCTCTGGAACCACCTTCAGGGAGGAGGGTCTATTCACTCGACTCATGGTAAATGGAGGAAGACCACTCGATCGTGTCAGCGTCGACTCATTCAGCGATAGAACCAGGTCATTGCCAGGCCCTGACCGACTCGGGAAAAGACATAGCTGGGAAGGTGCTCTTATTCCTCAATTGGATCCCTAGGCCCCCGCACATCTGAACTACTTGGGTCTTCTCGTCACCAGGACTTGCTTTCTTCACAGTCTGAGAGCGACATGTGAAGATATACTTGAACAAACCCCAGTGCGGTCGACAGCCCAAGAAGTTTTCGCACATAGACACGAATGCAGCAAGATACGCAATGGAGTTTGGAGTGAAATGGTGGAGCTGGGCTCCAAAGAAATTCAGAAATCCACGAAAGAAAACACTCGGCGGCAGCGAAAACCCTCGGTCAACATGAGTGGCCAGGAGCACACACTCACCCTCTTCAGGCTGAGGTTGCCACTCTTGACCAGGAAGCCTCGCGGCGCCGTGGGGAATCAGCCCGTCGTTGGCCATATCGAGGAGATCCTTATCCTTGATGGTCGACTGGATCCAATCTCCCTGGACCCAGCCCTTCGGCAAGCGGGATCACGACGAAGAACCGCTACGGCTGGTGGATCTCCCCTTCGCCTTCTCCGCCGCCGACGCCTTCTTCGCGCGCTCCAGCACCGCCGTCTTCTCTTTGCCCATGGCCGCCGGCGGAATGCGCAAGAGAGGAAGTTGCGGGAGCAGCAGCAGTTGCGGTGGGCGGAGACGGAGAGGGCAGAGGAGGAAGAACGGGGTACTGTGCAGAAACCCTCACGAGTTGCATTTATAACATCCCTTCCGAGTGGATGACATGTGTACCCGAGCAATCCAATCATATCCCGAAACAGTTGCACTGCACGATACGTGGCGGAAAAAGCGGCGCGGAAATCGAGGCGTCCCTGTCATGTCCCATCCGAGCGCCGCGGTCCGTTCCGCTTCGCGCGCTTCCCCAAATTTCGTATCCCGCAGAATCCGCGATCTGCGGGTCGACTTGCCAAGCGCTAAGTTTCCTGCGATCCGTCGTTCGGGAACAATGAAGTATAAAAGATTACTCGACTAGAGAACAAGAATGGATCGAGTCGACTGAAGAAAAGTTGCTTGTTATCAGCAAAGAAGATCTTGATCTAGAACAACACATAGCCAGTATGCAAAAGGCAATCGGAAACAACGTCAAACTCCACCTTCACTCAAGCCTCAATCCATTCGGGGGATAATGATGGATTCATGTACCTAGGGTAGGGTCATAGGCCTGACCTAAACGTCCTACCCAGGGACACTCTCAGAAGAAATCATCTTCCAGTCGACCAAAGAGGAATCCACTCGACTGACTGGAAGGACTCGACCATGGAAGACTCACTCGACCATGAAGACACACTCGACCACCAAAAGGTTAGAAGACACTCTGCAACGCAACGGCTTGCTATTGAATAGGCTTAATGATAGTTAAGGCACTTTATGAGGGGCGTTACCAGTAACGCCCCAGGCTTAATGTACTTTAACCCCTCCATTATGTGGGCTGGCTGGGGTCCTGGCGCACTCTATATAAGCCACCCCCCTCCACAGATAGAGGGGTTCACACTCTTGTAATACCTACACTCATAATCCACTTGACCGCCTCAGGGCTCCGAGACGTAGGGCTTTTACTTCTTCCGAGAAGGGCCTGAACTCGTACATCGCTTGTGTTCCCAACCTCTCCATAGCTAGGACCTTGCCTCTCCTTACCTACCCCCCACTATACTGTCAGACTTAGAAACACGACAGGCGGCGCGGCAGCATGGTGGCGCAGTGGTGGCGCAGAAAGCGGCGACGCGCGAAGCGGTGGAGTGCGAAGCGGCGAGATTGCGAGGAGAAGGGCGCGTGGCTGTTCTGTGCGCGTGGCGAAGCGCGGGACTTTATAGGCGCTGCTAAGCGCGGCGCGTAAATCTAGCGCGCCGCGTGCGCTTTCTCAGCAGCACAAGCGCTTCCAGCGGTAACTTCCCACCACCGCTGGAGCGTGCGGTGTTGGGGAACGTAGTAATTTCAAAAAATTTCCTATGCACACGCAAGATCATGGTGATGCATAGCAACGAGAGGGGAGAGTGTTGTCTACGTACCCTCGTGACCGAAGTTAAAGCGTTGAGCGCAACATAGAGGAAGTAGTCGTCGTCTTCCGGTCCAACCGATCCAAGCACCGTTACTCGGCACCTCCGAGTTCTTGACACACGTACAGCTCGATGGCGCACTCGAACTCGATCCAGCAGAGGTACGGGGAGGAGTTTTGTCAGCACGACGGCGTGGTGACGATCTTGATGTTCAACTGTCGCAGGGCTTCGCCTAAGCACCGCTACAATATGACCGAGGTGTAATATTGTGGGGGGGGCACCGCACACGGCTAAGGAACGATCACGATGATCAACTTGTGTGTCCATGGGGTGCCCCCTGCCCCCGTATATAAAGGAGTGGAGGAGGGGAGGGCCGGCCCTCTACTATGGCGCGCCCTAGGGGAGTCCTACTCCCACCGGGAGTAGGATTCCCCCTTTCCTAGTCCAACTAGGAGTCCTTCCATGTAGTAGGAGTAGGAGACAAGGAAGGGGAAGAGAGTAGGGAAGGAAGGAGGGGGTGCGGCCCCTCCCCCTAGTCCAATTCGGACTAGGCCATGGGGGGGGGGCGCGGCCTACCCTAGGCAGCCCCTCTCTCTTTCCCAGGCCCAATAAGGCCCAATACTTCTCCCGGCGAATTCCGTAACTCTCCGGTACTCGATAAATACCGAATCACTCGGAACCTTTACGAACTCGAATATAGTCGTCCAATATATCGATCTTTACGTCTCGACCATTTCGAGACTCCTCGTCATGTCCCCGATGTCATCCGGGACTCGAACTGCTTCGGTACTTCAAAATTCATAAACTCATAATATAAGCATCGCATCGAAACCTTAAGCGTGCGGACCCTACGGTTCGAGAACAATGTAGACATGACCGAGACCGTCTCGGTCAATAACCAATAGCGGGACCTGGATGCCCATATTGGTTCCTACATATTCTACGAAGATCTTTATCGGTCAGACCGCATAACAACATACGTTGTTCCTTTTGTCATCGGTATGTTACTTGCCCGAGATTCGATTGTCGGTATCCAATACCTAGTTCAATCTCGTTACCGGCAAGTCTCTTTACTCGTTCCGTAATACATCATCTCGCAACTAACTCATTAGTTGCAATGCTTGCAAGGCTTAAGTGATGTGCATTTCCGAGAGGGCCCAGAGATACCTCTCCGACATTCGGAGTGACAAATCCTAATCTCGAAATACGCCAACCCAACAAGTACCTTTGGAGACACCTGTAGAGCACCTTTATAATCACCCAGATACGTTGTGACGTTTGGTAGCACACAAAGTGTTCCTCCGGTAAACGGGAGTTGCATAATCTCATAGTCATAGGAACATGTATAAGTCGTGAAGAAAGCAATAGCAACATATTAAACGATCGGGTGCTAAGCTAACGGAATGGGTCATGTCAATCAGATCATTCAACTAATGATGTGATCCCGTTAATCAAATAACAACTCTTTGTCCATGGTTAGGAAACATAACCATCTTTGATTAACAAACTAGTCAAGTAGAGGCATACTAGTGACACTCTGTTTGTCTATATATTCACACATGTATTATGTTTCCGGTTAATACAATTCTAGCATGAATAATAAACATTTATCATGATATAAGGAAATAAATAATAACTTTATTATTGCCTCTAGGGCATATTTCCTTCAGTCTCCCACTTGCACTAGAGTCAATAATCTAGATCACATCACCATGTGATTCACATCGATAGTTCACATCATCATGTGATTAACACCCATAGTTGACATCGCCATGTGACCAACATCCAAAGGGTTTACTAGATTCAGTAATCTAGTTCACATCGCTATGTGATTAACACCCAAAGAGTACTTAGGTGTGATCATGTTTTGCTTGTGAGAGAATCTTAGTCAACGGGTCTTTCACATTCAGATCCTTTATGTATTTTGCAATTTTTTATGTCTACAATGCTCTGCATGAGCTACTCTAGCTAATTGCTCCCACTTTCAATATGTATCTAGATCGAGACTTAGAGTCATCCAGATCGGTGTCAAAACTTGCATCGACGTAACCCTTTACGACGAACCTTTTGTCACTTCCATAATCGAGAAACATATCCTTATTCCACTAAGGATAATTTTGACCGCTGTCGATGATCTACTCCTAGATCACTACTGTACTCCTTGCCAAACTCGGTGCAGGGTATACAATAGATCTGGTACACAGCATGGCATACTTTATAGAACCTATGGCCAAGGCATAGGGAATGACTTTCATTCTCTTTCTATCTTCTCGCCGTGGTCGGGTTTTGAGTCTTACTCAATTTCACACCTTGTAACACGTGCAAGAACTCTTTCTTTGACTGTTCCATTTTGGACTACTTCAAAATCTTGTCAAGGTATGTACTCATTGAAAAAACTTATCAAGCGTCTTGATCTATCTCTATAGATCTTGATGCTCAATATGTAAGCAGCTTCACCGAGGTCTTTCTTTGAAAAACTCCTTTAAAACACTCCTTTATGCTTTGCAGAATAATTCTACATTATTTCCGATCTACAATATGTCATATACTTATCAGAAATGCTGTAGTGCTCCCACTCACTTTCTAGTAAATACAGGCTTCACTGCAAGTCTGTATAAACTATATGCTTTGATCAACTTATCAAAGCGTATATTCCAACTCCGAGATGCTTGCACCAGTCCATAGATGGATCACTGGAGCTTGCACATTTTGTTAGCACCTTTAGGATTGACAAAACCTTCTGGTTGCATCATATACAACTCTTCTTTAATAAACCCATTAAGAAATGCAGTTTTGACATCCTTTTGCCAGATTTCAAAAAATGTGGCAATTGCTAACATGATTCGGACAGACTTTTAAGCATCGATACGAGTGAGAAAATCTCATTGTATTCAACATCTTGAACTTTGTCAAAAACCTTTTTCGACAAGTCTAGCTTTGTAGATAGTAACACTACTATCAACGTCCGTCTTCCTCTTGAAGATCCATTTATTTTCTATGGCTTGCCGATCATCGGGCAACTCCACCAAAGTCCACACTTTGTTCTCATACATGGATCTCATCTCAGATTTCATGGCCTCAAGCCATTTCGCGGAATCTAGGCTCATCATCGCTTCCTCATATTTCGTAGGTTTGTCGTGGTCAAGTAGCATGACCTCAAGAACAGGATTACCGTACCACTCTGGTGCGGATCTCACTCCGTTTTACCTACGAGGTTCGGTAGTAACTTGATCTGAAGTTACATGATCATCATCATTATCTTCCTCACTAATTGGTATAGTAGTCACAAGAACAGATTTCTGTGATGAACTACTTTCCAATAAGGGAACAGGTACAATTACCTCATCAAGTTCTACTTTCCTCCCACTCACTTCTTTCGAGAGAAACTCCTTCTCTAGAAAGGATCCATTATTAGCAACGAATGTTATGCCTTCGGATCTGTGATAGAAGGTGTACCCAACAATTTCCTTTGGGTATTCTATGAAGACGCACTTCTCCGATTTGGGTTTGAGCTTATCAGGATGAAACTTTTTCACATAAGCATCACAGCCCCAAACTTTAAGAAACGACAACTTTGGTTTCTTGCTAAACCACAGTTCATATAGTGTCGTCTCAACGGATTTAGATGGTGCCCTATTTAACGTGAATGCAGTTGTCTCTAATGCATGATCCCAAAACGATATTGGTAAATCGGTAAGAAACATCATAGATTGTACTATATCCAATAAAGTACGGTTATGACGTTCGGACACACCATTATGATGTGGTGTTCCAGGTGGCATGAATTTGTGAAACTATTCCACATTGTTTTAATTGAAGACCAAACTCGTAACTCAAATATTTGTTTCCGCGATCAGATCGTAGAAACTTTATTTTTCTTGTTACGATGATTTGTCCACTTCACTCTGAAATTCTTTGAACCTTTCAACTATTTCAGACTTATGTTTCATCAAGTAGATATACCCATATCTGCTCAAATTATCTATGAAGGTCATAAAATAATGATACCCGCCGCGAGCCTTAACACTCATTGGATCGCATACATCAGTATGTATTATTTCCAATAAGTCAGTTGCTCGCTCCACTGTTCCGGAGAACGGAGTCTTAGTCATCTTGCCCATGAGGCATGGTTCGCAAGCATCAAGTGATTCACAATCAAGTGATTCCAAAATCCCATCAGCATGGAGTTTCTTCATGCGCTTTACACCAATATGACCTAAACGGCAGTGCCACAAATAAGTTGCACTATCATTATTAACTTTGCATCTTTTGGTTTCAATATTATGAATATGTGTATCACTACGATCGAGATCCAATGAACCATTTTCATTGGGTGTGTAACCATATAAGGTTTTATTCATGTAAACAGAACAACAGTTTATTCTCTTACTTAAATGAATAACCGTATTGCAATAAACACGATCAAATCATATTCATGCTTAACGCAAACACCAAATAACATTTATTTAGGTTCAACACTAATCCCGAAAGTATAGGGAGTGTGCGATGATGATCATATCAATCTTGAAACTACTTTCAACACACATCGTCACTTCACCCTTAACTAGTTTCTGTTTATTCTGCAACTCCCGTTTCGAGTTACTGAACCAGTACCAAATACCGAGGGGTTGCTATAAATACTAGTAAAGTACACATCAACAACATGTATATCAAATATACCTTTGTTTACTTTGCCATCCTTCTTATCCGCCAAATACTTGGGGTAGTTACGCTTCAAAGAACCAGTCCCTTTGCAGTAGAAGCACTTAGTCTCGTGCTTAGGTCCAGACTTGGGCTTCTTCACTTGAGAAGCAACTTGCTTGCCGTTCTTCTTGAAGTTCCCTTCTATCCCTTTGCCCTTTTCTTGAAACTAGTGGTCTTGTTAACCATCAACACTTGATGTTCTTTCTTGATTTCTACCTTCATCGATTTTATCATCATGAAAAACTCGGGAATCATTTTCATCATCCCTTGCATACTATAGTTCATCACGAAGTTCTACTAACTTGGTGATGGTGACTAGAGAATTCTGTCAATCACTATCTTATCTGGAAGATTAACTCCCACTTGATTCAAGCGATTGTAGTACCCAGACAATCTGAGCACATGCTCACTAGTTGAGCGATTCTCCTCCATCTTTTAGCTATAGAACTTGTTGGAGACTTCATATCTCTCAACTCGGGTATTTGCTTGAAATATTAACTTCAACTCCTGGAACATCTCATATGGTCCATGACGTTCAAAACATCTTTGAAGTCCCGATTCTAAGCCATTAAGCATGGTGCACTTAAACTATCAAGTAGTCATCATATTGAGCTAGCCAAACGTTCATAACGTCTGCATCTGCTCCTACAATAGGTCTGTCACCTAGCGGTGCATCAAGGACATAATTCTTCTGTGCAGCAATGAGGATAAACCTCAGATCACGGATCCAATCCGCATCATTGCTACTAACATCTTTCAATACATTTTTCTCTAGGAACATATCAAAATAAACATATGAAAGCAACAACGCAAGCTATTGATCTTACAACATAATTTGCAAAATACTACCAGGACTAAGTTCATGATAAATTTAAGTTCAATTAATCATATTACTTAAGAACTCCCTACTTAGACAGACATCTCTCTAGTCATCTAAGTGATCACGTGATCCAAATCAACTAAACCATAACCGATCATCACGTGAGATGGAGTAGTTTTCAATGGTGAACATCACTATGTTGATCATATCTACTATATGATTCACGCCGACCTTTCGGTCTCCGTGTTCGAGGCCATATCTCGCATATGCTAGGCTCGTCAAGTTTAACTGAGTATTCGCGTGTGCAAAACTGGCTTGCCGTTGTAGATGGACGAGGGCTTATCACACCGATCATCACATGGTGTCCAGGCACGATTTAACTTTGGCAACGGTGCATACTCGGGAGAACACTTCTTGATAATTAGTGAGAGATCATCTTAAAATGCTACCGTCAATCAAAGCAAGAATAAGATGTATAATAGATAAACATCATATGCAATCAAAATATGTGACATGATATGGCCATGATCATCTTGCGCCTTTGATCTCCATCTCCAAAGTACTGCCATGATCTCTATCCTCACCGGCACGACACCATGATCTTCATCATCTTGATCTATATCAATGTGTCATCACATGGTTGTCTCACCAACTATTGCTCTTGCAACTATTGCTATCGTATAGCGATAAAGTAAAGCAATTATTTGGCACTTGCATCTTATGCAACATAGAGACATCCATAGGGCTTCGCGATTGTCGATAACTTCAACAAAACATGATCATCTCATACAACAACTTATATCTTATCACGTCTTGACCATATCACATCACAACATGCCCTGCAAAAACAAGTTAGACGTCCTCTACTTTGTTGTTGCAAATTTTACGTGGCTGCTACGGGCTGAGCAAGAACCGTTCTTACCTACGCATCAAAACCACAATGATAGTTTGTCAAGTTAGTGCTGTTTTAACCTTCGCCAGGACCGGGCGTAGCCACACTCGGTTCAACTAAAGTTGGAGAAACTGACACCTGCCAGCCACCTGTGTGCAAAGCACGTCGGTAGAACCAGTCTCGCGTAAGCGTACGCGTAATGTCGGTCCGGGCCGCTTCATCCAACAATACCGCCGAACCAAAGTATGACATGCTGGTAAGCAGTATGACTTATATCGCCCACAACTCACTTGTGTTCTACTCGTGCATATAACATCAACGCATAAAACCTAGGCTCGGATGCCACTATTGGGGAACGTAGTAATTTCAAAAATTTCCTACGCACACGCAAGATCATGGTGATGCATAGCAACGAGAGGGGAGAGTGTTGTCTACGTACCCTCGTAGACCGAAGCGGAAGCGTTGACGCAACGTAGAGGAAGTAGTCGTACGTCTTCCCGGTCCAACCGATCCAAGCACCGTTACTTCGGCACCTCCGAGTTCTTGACACACGTACAGCTCGATGACGCACCCCGAACTCCGATCCAGCAGAGGTACGGGGAGGAGTTTTGTCAGCACGACGGCGTGGTGACGATCTTGATGTTCAACTGTCGCAGGGCTTCGCCTAAGCACCGCTACAATATGACCGAGGTGTAATATTGTGGGGGGGCACCACACGGCTAAGGAACGATCACGATGATCAACTTGTGTGTCCATGGGGTGCCCCTGCCCCGTATATAAAGGAGTGGAGGAGGGAGGGCGGCCCTCTACTATGGCGCGCCCTAGGGGAGTCCTACTCCCACCGGGAGTAGGATTCCCCCTTTCCTAGTCCAACTAGGAGTCCTTCCATGTAGTAGGAGTAGGAGACAAGGAAGGGGAAGAGAGAAGGGAAGGAAGGAGGGTGTGCGGCCCCTCCCCCTAGTCCAATTCGGACTAGGCCATGGGGGGGGGGCGCGGCCTACCCTAGGCAGCCCCTCTCTCTTTCCCGCAGGGCCCAATAAGGCCCAATACTTCTCCCCGGCGAATTTCCGTAAATCTCCGGTACTCCGATAAATACCCGAATCACTCGGAACCTTTCCGAACTCCAAATATAGTCGTCCAATATATCGATCTTTACGTCTCGACCATTTCGAGACTCCTCGTCATGTCCCCGATGTCATCCGGGACTCCGAACTCCTTCGGTACATCAAAACTCATAAACTCATAATATAACTGTCATCGAAACCTTAAGCGTGCGGACCCTACGGTTCGAGAACAATGTAGACATGACCGAGACACATCTCTGGTCAATAACCAATAGCGGGACCTGGATGCCCATATTGGTTCCTACATATTCTACGAAGATCTTTATCGGTCAGCCCGCATAACAACATATGTTGTTCCTTTTGTCATCGGTATGTTACTTGCCCGAGATTCGATTGTCGGTATCCAATACCTAGTTCAATCTCGAAATACGCCAACTCAACATGTACCTTTGGAGACACCTGTAGAGCACCTTTATAATCACCCAGTTACGTTGTGACGTTTGGTAGCACACAAAGTGTTCCTCCGGTAAACGGGAATTGCATAATGTCATAGTCATAGGAACATGTATAAGTCATGAAGAAAGCAATAGCAACATATTAAACGATCGGGTGCTAAGCTAACGGAATGGGTCATGTCAATCAGATCATTCAACTAATGATGTGATCCCATTAATCAAATAACAACTCTTTGTCCATGGTTAGGAAACATAACCATCTTTGATTAACAAGCTAGTCAAGTAGAGGCATACTAGTGACACTCTGTTTGTCTATATATTCACACATGTATTATGTTTCCGGTTAATACAATTCTAGCATGAATAATAAACATTTATCATGATATAAGAAAATAAATAATAACTTTATTATTGCCTCTAGGGCATATTTCCTTCACGCGGAACCAACCAGCGCGCGCGAAAAACTGATTTTACCGCGCGGGCGCGCGTTTTGCCGCGCCTGTTGAAGATGCTCTTACTACGTGCCTCTATTCACAATGTATCTATTTTTTCCCGAAATTTCTTTCCTTATGTATAATTTTTCTAGGAAATTGTAATGTCAAAATATATAGTATTTCCATGATTTTTTTTTTCTTGTAGTAGGTTCTATATAATCATGAAGTGTGTTGTCTTCCATTCCTTGGGCACCCAACTCAGGGTGCAGAGGCCGGGAGATTATCCTCCTTTTCGAAGAAAGAAAAAAGTCAGCATGGTATTAGCGATGATGTTTGTCCCAATCACCTTTTTTAGCGGGGGTCTGGCCCAGTCACCTGAAGCTATATAGTTTCAAAGAATATCTGAATGGATTGAATCAAGTAACTATTCAACCTGTATTTGTATCCGGCCGGTAAACTAGCATGAAACATTGAAAAAGTGAAAACAAATGTTGCCACCTTTTTTTTTTTTGCGTGGGAAATGTTGCTACCCTTAATAGCTAATATCTCCAAGCTAGTATTTAAGAGAAAGAAAAAGCTGATAAGGTAACGTATATATGCCTAACGCATATGTAGGCCATGATAGGATGCTGCTACTCGAGATGGGACAACATGAGACCCTTGAACGGCACATGCTCTGGCGCTGGAATCTGGATACTGCCAGGCGGCCGGACGTCCCAAAAAATTTGAACTAGTTGGAATCCTCTTTTGACAACGGTTACAACACCACAGACCCTGTCCGTCCATGCACCTACATTGCCACGATGGAGAAGGCAGCCTTCAATTTTAGCACCACTTATCTCACATCCACAGTGTTCAACGACACTTATAACGGAATGACCCCGGCCGTCCTGGACTGGCATGTAGGACCCTGGCCAATGTTGCCAGGAGAAACATGAGCTCCTACGTACTCCCTCCGTTCCAAAATAGATGACCCAATTTTGTAAGCGAATGTGTCAACTCCTCAAACCAGCCTGGTTACCGCTGCAAGTGCTTGATTGGATACATCATTGGTGGATGCACAGGTCCATTCTCCTGCTCACTAGGAAACCAAATGATCCAGGGCGTTTGCGTGACATGCCCACGAGGAAACCAAATGATCCAGGGTGTTTGCGTGCCAGATCAAAAGTCCGCGGCTTGGGTCATCTCTCTCCTTGGTATGCCAATTCTCTCTCTTGATCCTCACTACCAAATTGTTGACATACATATGTAATATATTCTTAGTACACACTTTTTACGTACAGATATAAACACAGTTCAAAAATACTATGGACTCGATCGGTTGTAATTTTTTTCATGTAACTTGCTTTGAAGTATCTTAAATATTGTATGTACCTGTGGTTGAGTTGGTTAGGTGGACAGTGGTATCCCCAACCCACCAGGGTTCAAATCCTGGTGCTCGCATTATTCCTGGATTTATTTCAGGATTTCCGGCGATGTGCTTTCAGTGGGAGGAGACGTTCCCGTCGACGACGAGGCGCCTACGGTGACTTCGTAAATCTCAAGATGATATGCCGGCTCAGTCTCTCAGAGGTGCTCATAGGGGTAGGGTGTGCGTGTGTGCGTTCATAGGGATGAGTGTATCTTGCGTGTATATGAAAGCGCTTGTGTCTGATCTTGATGCTCAAAAAAAAAAAAAAAAAAACCCGTAAGGTTCCGTCTCCCGTGTTACGTCGTGCGATTCGTCAATCCCTCCACCCAGCCGATCGCGTTCTCACCCCTACGTTGGTTTTCGGCTGAAAAAAAAGACTGAACGTGAGTCAACGCGATCTCGCTCTCTCTCGCTCCCAAACGAACCCACACCAACCCTTTGCCCTAGCCCTACCCCTCCCGATCTGCTCGCCGCCACAGTCTCGCTACCGAATCCGGCGTCGCGCACCCCCTTCTCTTCCAATCCCGTGAGCTGCTGGTGAGATCGGCATCCAAATCAGTCACCATCCATGGCACTTTGTTCCCTCTGCAGCCTGCCACTCGCGATGGACCGAGCCCGCCGAAGCGGGCGACCAAAGGATTCGAAGCAGCTTCGCCCTCGACCCTCGAGGAGGGTGTGGGCTTGAGCTCCTGGCATCCCAGGGGTCGCTGCCGTTGGGCTCGTATCGTCAGGCCGACGTGGCGCCGATCCGGTAACCGGCCACGGCCCAATCCTCTCCCTCTCAGTTCGTGCTCCCCCTACTTTTATCTTCCCCTGTTTTGTTTTGCAGGTTTTTGAGGTCGGGTGCGGGCATGCTACAACTCGCGACTCAGAGAGAAGCTTTGGCGATAAAGACCAGACAACCTTTTTTCTCCTGGGATCACGTCCTCCGACCATCCATGGAGTTTTCGGGCAAAGTCTCTGCCTCCAGCGCAGGTTCAGCTACACATCTACGTAACACGTCAACTATGTAATACAGTAGTTCTCAAGCATGGTTGGGAAGAAGGGTATACACAGGATCAGTTTTGACTAAATTCTTAAAAATATAACACTGATTGTTCAATACTTATTTTTTCAGGCATTCAACTTTTGACTAAATAGAAAATAGTAGAGATGAATGAATGTTTCGTGAGCTGCTCACTGAAGGAGGTCAATTATGATTTTACCAACAGTTAGAGATACTTGCTTATTTCGAATTCACAGAGTTTCATTGTTTGTCAATTTTATCCACGAGTTTCATCTATTTATAGGCAATTCGTTTCAATACTATGATTGTCGCTCTCACTATGCCTAACTGCAGTGGGAGTATCATCCTCTTTGATTGTCTTGCACTGCAGAATTGTTGTACAGAACAAATTTATAGGTGGTATAAGTTGTTTCTCCTCTTAACTATGTATGTATGGAACAATGATCACACATATTACCTTGAATTATATTCTCTTCATATTTATGCATATATTTTCTAGGGAAGAAAAGAAAATCAGTTATAGTATGAGCAGATATATTTCTTCCGATTTATGTATTCTTGCTTGCAGAGAAACAAAGTAGCGATAATAAACAGTTTTATAAAAGCTTATATCTTGCAAACTGGAAACAGAAACCTGTGATCATTTTTTGTTTTCTGACTTGGAATGTGGAATGTGAGAGCTTATATACCCACATAAAACAAGTAGGTGTTCCGAAGTTTTTCAATGGTGGTCTTGTATGTCTAATTATTGTTGTTGTAGTTGTCATGTATAACCAACAAGATTCTTCTTCAATTTTAATTGGGCTGACTGTCGTTGAGCTTGGAGGAGGCAACCGTGGAGTTGATGCCACCTTGGCAGACAACGCCTGCGCAGAATGAGAACGATGAGGAGCTGGTACTCTGGAGGAGCCAGACCATGGGGAGGTCCCAATTTTATGTAGTTTCTTGGTTGCTAGAATATGAAAGGGTTGAAGTATCGATCGAGAAAATAGGTGTCTAAATAGTACTAAGTAATTTGTGTGAGAATTTGACACTCTGGTTTAGGAATCCAGTTCTGTTTTCTTCATCTTACTAACTTGAGTTTTTGCCGATCGGTATATTCCATTCATAGATATATTTATTTTCCTATGGTGTAAATTTATGGTATGATGCATCAAGGTCTTAGTACAAGGAATGTTTGTGTCGTCAATTACTTTTTTTTGCCATAGTTTGGTGTTTGTTATCTAAAAAAGGATTCAGATGGATATAGAGTATGGGCCTTTAATTGGCATCCAATTAAGCTGCGTGGTTCCCAATTCGCCTTTGATCTGTGCGTCCATAATCCTTTTAAAGTTTTTTCATGCAGGTTTTAGCCTCAGTTTGATGACCATCATGTCCATGCCAGTTGCCAATCCCTGACCGTTGTAACACGTTCCATGTACGACTTGCTTTATACTGATACAGGTTTAGGAATCCACGTTAGTCGCCCTATGTTGTTTGCATCAAAAGAGTTCTTGGCATGGCGAACACGGCAGCAATTCATTCTTTGAAGCAGTGAAGCGATGCAAAAAAATGTGTGTTGCCTGTTGAGCTACCATCCACCATTTTTTACAGAAGTGCTCTTAGTTTTTGTTTTTGTGGGGAAAGCACTGAAGTGCTCTTAGTTATGTAGTAGCACAGATGTTGCCTACTGAAAGTAGGAGCAATCAAGTTGTTTTTTCTCTGAAAAGGAGACGAGCCCCTGGCCTGTCCATCAAAATGATGCACACAACCTTCATTTTGTACCAAAATAATAGGAGCAGTCCGGGATGTGTTGTTTTAATATCTGAGTTAACAAATAAATAAATGTTAGTTTAAATCTATAGAGGTATGTGGCCTTGCTTTCTATAATTCATCTTAACTTGTATTTATATTCTAATATTCAGATAAAATGGCTTGTAATTTGCTTTTTTAGCGGATGGCTTGTAATTTGCTGATAGAACAGTTGGCTAAATTTACAGTTGCTTTGTTACACGATCCATTGATGAGAAGAAGAAGTGTTGGTGATGGAAATCCTGTAGCGGAAGTTCATTGAAGTCTGGATGTAGTTGGGGACAATAGCACATGGGATCTGAGTTAGTTCATGTTATGCATGAGTCAAGAGACATGTGGGTGAGATGATTGGATGGGGGTCATGTATAGAGCATACATGTCAGCGGTGATAGTTAGAACATGAGGGGTTTAGTTGCGCCTTTCTTACTCCGTAGCGATGCATGTTCACGTAGCTAACATGCAAAGTATAATAATTGGTTTTGTAGATCTCGCGTGCGCCAAATGGCCTGAGGAAGAAGATGAAGTCTGAATTCAAGTTAAAATGAGGTTGACAATGTTGCTTGATATGCATGAGATTTGAAAATTATATGCTTGACACGATTAATGTTGAGCCTGTAAAATAAAATTAAGTATGCTCCCGTTGCAACGCACGGGCATTCACCTAGTTTATTTACAAGTTAAATACCTCCCATCCAAAAAAGTGTTGTGGTTTTAGTTGCTAGGAGGTACTATGCATTAATATATTTAGAATGATAAAATAGTACATATACTCCTCATCGTAGTATATAAGATGTGGATGTGTAACTACACCTAGTTGTAGGATCAATTCATGCATGTTAGTAATAACTTGTTTTTTTTTTTTTGCATGAGAGTTCACCCTTCGCATTTTATTGGAAATGATATTCCTTTAACTGCAACTCACTTTTTTCTATCTTTATACGCTTCATATGTTTTTAAGCTTACATTTCCTTTTCATTAGTTAATTATTTATGCATTTTTAGTAAGGTTCCCATAGCAACGCGCGGGGTAGTACCAAATTGTAGAACCAAAACATAATCTCCATGCATGTTTGGCTCAATCATTGCCAAAATTTGATCAGTTTTTTGGATGCACCAGGTACAAGCGTCGGATTTGTTGCCCTTGTAGTTTTCTTCACTCGTGGATATCTGATCAAGGAAAGACGGAATATACAACGCATTGGACACAAGCATTTTGAGCAGCACGGTGGCCTGATCCTTTTCGAGGAGATGAGGTCCCAGCTACAAGGCGCTGCTAGTTTCAAAATCTTCTCAGAAGAAGAGCTACAACATGCCACCAACAAGTTCCACGAGGATCAGATCATCGGCTACGGAGGCCATGGCACCGTCTACAAGGGACTTCTCAGCGGCGGCGTGGAGGTTGCCATCAAAAGGTGCAAGACCATCGATGAGAAGCACAAGAAAGAGTTTGGCAGAGAGATGCTCATCCTCGCCCAAATAAATCATAGGAACATGGTCAAGCTCTTGGGCTGTTGCCTCGAGGTGGAGGTGCCCACACTGGTGTACGAGGTCGTCCCCGACGGCACGCTGTTCCAGCTCATTCATGGGGATGGTCATGGCAGTCGTCCCGTGCGACGCATCTCCCTAGGAGCTCGACTCCAGATCGCCCACGATTCTGCAGAAGCACTTCCCTACCTGCACTCGTGGTCGTGGACGTCGCCACCCATCCTCCATGGCGATGTAAAGTCTTCCAACATCCTCCTGCACGCCAACGGCGGCTACACCGCCAAGGTCTCCGACTTTGGCGCCTCCGTTCTCGCACCGTCCGACGAGGCGCAGTTCGTCACGCTGGTGCAGGGAACCTGCGGCTACCTGGACCGGGAGTACATGCATTGCAGACATGCCAGCTAACAGATAAGAGCCATGTGTACAGCTTCGGGGTCGTTCTCGTAGAGCTGCTCACCCGCAAGAAGGCCTTCAACCTCCAAGCTCATGAACACGAGAAGACTCTATCTATCATGTTTTTGGATGCCATCAAGGGGGGAAGGCTTGAAGAGATATTGGAAGATGAGCTCAAGAACATCAATGTCATGGAGATTGTTGAAGAGATTGGAGATCTAGCACGACAGTGCTTGGAGATTGATCGTCGGCGGTGCCGAATGTCAATAAAGCGCCCATCATATAATAACACCTCAAAAAAAAAAATCCCTCAAAGAAGCCCCTCTGTCTCATTCATTGGCCACATGTCATCAACGAATAATATTGATGCCCTCACAATAAGTATTGTGGGCTCAACAAATACATTCTTCCATGCATGGTTTTGTTGTTCACATCTCTAACTTCCAAACGCCTACATGTTCCATGGAAATACAACCCCTGCCCTCTCCATGTTGTAAAGAGAGGAAGAGAAAGTATGCTGACGAGAGGCCAAGCAATATTATTGTGTCAGCATATTTTTTTTCGGGCAGTCGGCAATTAATTCAAGTTGCTTACTTTTCATGCATATACATGGACCCTAGCTAATAAGGTACTTAGCCCCCCCCCCTCCCCCCTCCCTTTCCTTCGCGTGCAGCGACCTAATAAAGCTAGGGTCTGTCTACATCTCATCTAGATATGAGATATTACTAGCAAAAAGGGCCCGTGCGTTGCAACGGGACAAAATATCGGTTACTAACCTTATTTTAAAGGTGATGGATCATATATTTATCTAAGGTAGTTCCTTTACAAGTAAAAAAATGAAGAATTAGGCAATATATAGTGTTTGATGCTTCTCCGCATAGTACCATTTCTTAGGATCCACAAAGTATTACTAATATGTAAGCCGAAAATAATGGGAAGTAGATGCAGCATAGCATGACATACCAGATGATTTTGCAAGCACACCACTGAATATATCGAGGACTACTTAATATAAGATCTTCAAATAGGTACATGTTTATGATGAACACTCTGAAGCTATTTCGTGTAGTCTTCAAAGGATTTCAAAAAAGTTTTTGCTTGATGTCAAAGATGAATAATTTGAACATATACTAATTTTTCCAATAATTAAACTATTAAAGCAAGGAAATGGTACATATGTTCACCCTCAAAAAACGAGACATAGGTTCATCCTTCATACAACCACAACTTGAAGGCTGCAGAGCGAGGCGGCAAAACCTGTAAGATGCAGCCATGTGAAACACGATAGAACTGCCACCACAAGATCAATCAACCATCGTTGAGAGAGAAAAATCCTTGACCATCATTAACATTTGTCAACGAATCCAACTCCGCTTCTACTGATGATAACCAAAGAACCTTCCTTGCAAAAGGAAAATGATTAGATTGTTTATAACAGTAATATTTTGATCCCGAGGACCCAAATTCAGAGTTATGCGATTATGTTTGTGCAAAACCGTTAACACAACATAAAACCAAAACTGAGAAACTCCTATGCCAAACCATTACATCCTAAACTACTATATGTCAGCATATAACATATTCATTTGGATTCGATGCCTTGTATGTGCCAGGTTATGGATACTGGTATTTGCTTAGATTACGCGGTACACTTCTAGAAAGCAATATTTCCTAGAAGCAGTAGATGACTCTGAACCTTTCACCTGCAGACCAGGAACACACGTACATGAGTCTGCTCAAAGCATATCTGCACATGTTGGTATTCAACCAAGTAATTAAGTAAAATAATTTTGTTCTTTGAAAAAAGTAAGATAAGCTTTGCTCGTCTAAGTTAAATGGTTAACAGAGGATCAAACCTGTCCTAGAACGATCAAATTTCGACAAAACAAAAACCTTAAAGAAGACATACATGCATATTATAGAGAAGACTAACTAATAGCACGTAGAACGGATATCTAGGAAGTAGATATGTTATCTATGCTGGTGGTTTGTAGGGTCGTACTGAGGTCGATGAAGAGCCTGGTGAATGACAGCTAGAAGATTGGGCATGACTATGGAGATGAACAGGTGAGAGGCATCGCCAGCCCCTGGAGAATCACTGGCCCGCGCTGTCCGCTGACACAACGGTCCCTAATCACTGTAGGAACTCTATTGAGGAACTGAACATGAAGAGTTGCTCCGCATGAACCAACTGATCACCTTCTTCTCCACTGGATGTTCCATCGTGTATTGGTTGGAGTGTGATCTGGCATGTAAGCTAAGGAGATTGAAAGAAGAAGAGACAATTATTCAGTAACTTCTTATGCAATAAGGAGGAACCGAAAAGAAAATTCAAGTAGTTATAGACGAACTTGACCGTGAACTTGGTTATACTTACGTGCGGGAGCTCTCAATCGAGCCATGCACGTATTGTGTATTTGCCGGATTGATCCAGGAGCCTGTTTGTAGATGCGGAGAAACACGCGGCCACCGTCAGGCGCTACACTCCTGCCTCGCGTGTATTTCATCATATACCCGTCATATGCTCAATAATCTATAGACGAAAAAAATTGATTGTCGATGTTTGGAGACCAAAAGGACAGCCTACACGAATATGATCATGCCAAGGGTGGAATTAATTAGTATTATCTAGCTATGCTTTTCCAGTCCAAGCGACATTTCCAATTTCTCAAGGAAAAGGTATTTTCAGATTAGTTTTTCTGTTCTAGGCTACATCACCACTTATATCTGCTTTGCAACAGTTTTTGGGCCACGAAAAACAACTGTATTGGAGTCTGAAGAGACTAAGAGAAACTCTGACCAATCAAACAGCATGGCTGCATACTGTAGAAATTAATTGGCACATATTTCTCCTAATAGATGGGCAGACTGCAAAAATTATTTGAATCAAAGCAGGTTGCTTCTTGCAATTTTAAGCCTGCGGTTTACTTCTTACTTTTGTCCAAGCTTCCACGGGAGCTCTGTATTCATGGAGGTGCAGCAAAAAGCAGAGTGGGATATATATGCGTGGGCAGTGAATGTATAAACATCTAAAGATTTAGTGGAGTTCACCTTGTGAACAAAGATTTAGTACATCATAGTGAGTTTACAGTTGGGATGTTATGCATAAACTGGATTTATCCAAGCTCAGAGAACCATGATATGCAGCAGGCCAGCGCCACCTAAAGAGCAAGAGTTGGCCATTCAGAAGGTCAATACAGAGGCGCCAATCAACAAGGTAACTAATTTTCTAGCTGGGCTGAACGAGTGTAAATGTTAGCAGAGATGAGATCACCTAACGCGGTGTTGCTACATAGCTAACGGCACAAGACCAACATCACTGAATTATTTTTCATGAAAGAAAAACATCACTAATTTACTGAATCATTTGTCCTGAGAACACCACTTGTCCTGTAAGAAGAACATGCCTGATTAACTAACTGACTGAATTTACTTGAGCACACTTGCTGCCGCTGCTCTAAAAAGGCATCTAGTCAACATATTAACATCATGGGCAATGTTTCTGAATGGCTCAAAATATTCACTGTCAAATTTTTCAGTATACTGTCAACTGAAAATAACTGCTTGAAGCTGACACTCTTTTTCAGTTTTGACGATAGAAACAACATCTAAAACAAGGAATTGCATCCAATCAATATCAAGGGGATATATACCTCTGTTGTAGCCGCCGGCAGCGACATTGGATGGTTGGACGGACGTTCTTGTTCCTCCGGCGAACTCTGCGCTTCTTCCTCCGGCAAACTCGGCGGCGACATGGATGTTTCGACGAAGATTGCAATTTCGACGGGATTTGATTTGATGTGATGGAGCTTCTGGTCCGAGGACCCTTCCTTCTTATAGTAGGCAACTCAAATCCAGCTCGGGAAATCCATTGATTGGTGTTGGAGAAGAACACGTATTTGCTGTTGGAGAAGAACACGGAGTCCAATCACGACACGGGAGCAGCAACTCTGCCGTCGCTGGCAGCTTGCGACGCCCTGGGCACCAACTTGCAGCAGGTGGTGGAGGTTGAGGGACGCGGCGACCACACGCAGGAGGCGGAGCTCGCCGTGGGGGCAGGCGAGAGCGCGCAGCTGCACGGGGATGAGGACGGGAGGGGCTTGGCAGTCCAGCGCGAAGCAGAGGGGGCGAGCGGTCGAGGCAGAGGCGTTGTCCTCTGCCCGAACTATTGCTGCTCGATGCAGAGAGCTGCGGGCGGGCGTCTGGAGTTGCAGGGAAGCGCGCACAGGAGGGATGGATGGGTTCATGGCGGAGGCATCGGGGCTCCATGGAGGGCAGTGGCAGCTGCTTACTGAAGAAAGGAAGGAGAGAGAGAGATTCAGAGAGGGAACATGGGAAGGAAGCAGAGAGACTGCGGGATAGGGGTTTCCTACCACTCCTCGCCGCCGGCCCCGCGGCACTGGTCGCCGTCGCGGCTGTCTTCCTCCTCCCTGGCCCCGCCTCCCGCCGGACGCGGCTCGCCTGACGTACGGCCCACACACTGACGTGTGGGCCCAGACCCACCCGTGGCCGCCCAACGGCAGGGGTCGACGTCGAGATCCGGCCCTCCCGCCTCCGTGTACGCGCCTCCTCCCACTCTCTCCCCACACGCATCAGCATCTGTCGGCCCCTTCGCCTTATCCATCGTTGTGCGGCGCGGGGGAAAAATAAGACGGCGTGGACGAATCGTTTTTCACTTATCCATGGACTGCGGGTCAAATACTAAAAAAGTACATGGATCTTTATAAAAAATGCCGCGACAGTGAACCCGGAGACCCAATCCGTGCTTTATTATTAGGGAGAGATATCACATAAGATGATGTCATCCTTCTTCGTGGGGCTGCTTTATTTCTATATATCCAGCCCAATTTCTGGAAAAGGAGAAAAAAGTACGGCGTTATTAGCCAGAATCAAACTTCCAATCTCCAACTAGTACACACGTCCTTATAGCCACTAGAAAAAACAGTTGTTTCTGACTAAAGGTAAACGCGAGTACTTAATAACGCAGTCCAGTGACAGATTCGAAAACCTTTTTGAACATTTATTGAGAAATTGTGAATAATTTTGAAAATGCCGAATACTTTTTAAAAACACACAGAATCTTTGGGACTCTAAACAGTTTTTGAAAAGTGCGAACAAGTATTTCTTGAAGGCAATTTTTTTTTCAAAAAATGAACAATTTGTGTAAATCCTGATTTTTTTAATGCGAACATTTTCTGAAAACATGAACATTTTACCAAAAACATAGTTTTTTTTAATGAGAACATTTTTTTAAATCCCCGAACATTTTTTGACGCCGTAAACTTTTTTATGAAAACATGAACACTTTTTGAATTTGTGAACACTGAACAATGAAAAAAATTGGACACTCACATGTCAATATATCAAATGAACATTGATCTATTATAGCATGGCAACCAGCCTAGTGTGGTAAAACAAACAACAACAAGCAACCGACAAAATTGTTGTTGATACATGACTAAAAATTGTCGATCAAACCTATACTCTCCTGTTGAGACTGAACAAACAACAACAAACTGATATGTTTTTAGTAAAAAACCTTGTGTCCCTTTCTCTGAATGCTCAGTGAAAATTTGTGGAGCAAACCTCTAGTCTCATGTACCACATGACACATGTGGTAAGCAAAAAACTTCTATTCTCTTGCAGAAATTCGTCCCTCCACACAGTTTGTTGCATGTCGAAAATAGCTTGCCACAAGTCTAGACTCGTCCCTCCAAACCCCCACTCCCACCCCTCCAACGGCCAACAAACTACAAGCTCAGTTGCGAGTCAAAGGTGGTCTTGCAACTAGGATGAAAAACAAAACACAAACTCAGTTGCGAATCGATGGTGGACTTGCAACTGGGACAACAACAAAACTATGATCCCAATCGTGAGTCGAGAGTGGACTTGCAACTAGGACAACTACGAAACTACGAGCCTAGTTGCGAGCCAAGGGTCGACTTGCAACTGGGATGAAATAAACTATGGACCCAATTGCGAGTCAAAGATGGACTTGCAACTCAAATGAAAAATAAAGCAAAGACCCAATTGCAAGTCGAGGGGTGGGCTTGCAACTAGGAGAACTATGAGCCCAGTTGCGAGTCAACGGTGAACTTGTAACTGGGACAACTACACAAAACTATGAGTTCAGTTTTGAGTCGATGATGGACTTGCAACTAAGAGAACAACAAAAATATGAGCTAGTTGTGCTTTGAGTGTGGACTTGCAAGTGGGATGAAAATGAACTATGGACTCAGTTGCAAGTCAGTGCTGGACTTGCAACTGAGACACAAACAAAATATGTGCCCAGTTACAAGTTAGAGATGGACTTGCAACTGTGACAACTACGAAACTACGAGCCAAGTTATGAGTCAAGGGTGGACTTGCAACTAGTATGAAACAAACTATGGTTAACGTTGCGAGTCAAGGGTGAACTTGCATTTGAGTCAACTACACAAAACTACAGTACCATTTGTGAGTCGAGGATGGACTTACAACTGAAACAACAACAAACTACGAACTCAGTTGCGAGTCAAGGGTGGACATGGAAATGGGATGAAAAACAAAGCACAAGCCCAGTTGCGAGTAATTGGGACAACAACAAAACTATGACCCGAGTCGCGAGTCAAGGGTCAACTTGCAACTGGGATGAAACAAATCATTGGCCTAGTTAAGAGTCAAAGGTGGACTTGCAATTAGGATGAAAAAAGCACATACCTAGTTGCGAGTCGGGAGTGGGCTTGCAACTGGGAGAACTATGAGCCAAATTGCAACTCGAGCAGTCAAGGATGGGCTTACAATTGAGACAACTACAAAACTACAAGCCTAGTGACGAGGCAAGTGTCGACTTGCAACTTGGATGAAACAAGCTACGTTCCTAGTTTCGATTCAAGGGTGGACTTGCAACTGGGATGAAACACAAAACACAGGCCCAGTTGTGAGTCAAGGTTGGGATTGCAAAGGGATAAAACAAACTATGAGCCTAGTTGTGAGTCGGGGTGGACTTGTAACTATGACAAAAACAAACTACGAGCTTAGTTACGAGTCGATGATGGATTGCAACTAAGAGGAAACATAAAATAGAGGCTCAGTTGCTAGTCAAGGGTGGAATTGCAACTAGGCAACAACAAGCTATGCTCCCAGTTAGAGTCGAGGGTGACCTTACAACCGAGACAACAACAAAAGTATGATCCTAGTTGCAAGTCGAGGATGGACTTGCAATTAGGACAACTACAAAATAACGCGCTCAGTTACCAGTCAATGGTGGACTTGTAACTGGGATGAAACAAACTATGGTCCCGGATGCGAGTCAAAAGTGGACTCACAACTGGAATGAAAAACAAAAGACATGCCTAGTTGGGAGTCGATGGTGAGTTTGCAACAGGGAGAACTATGAGCCTAGTTGCGAGTCGACGTGGACTTGCAACTGGGAAAAGTACGAAACTACGAGGCGAGTTGCGAGTGAAGGGTCGACTTGCAACTAGGATCAAACAAACTTCAATCCTAGCTACGAGTCAAGAATGGACTTGCAACTAAGATGAAAGACAAAACACATGCCTAATTGCGAGTCAAGGGTGGGCTTGCAACGAGGATAAACCAAACTACATGCCTAGTTGTGAGTCAAGGATAGACTTGTAACTGGGACAACTTTACAAAACTAAGATACGAGCTGCGAATCAAGGGTAGACTTGCAATTAGGACAACTAGAAACTATGAGCCTAGTTGTGAGTTAAGGATGGACTTGCAACTGAGATGAAAACAAACCACATGCCCAGTTGCGAGTCAATGGTGATCTTGCAACTAATCAATTGCACAAAACTATGATACTGGATACGACTAGAGGGTGGACTTACAACTAGGACAATTACAAATGATGAGCCGATTTACGAGCAAAGGAATAACTTGCATCTGGGATGAAGAACAACATATGAACCCAACTATGAGTCGAGGGTAGACATGAAATTGGGACAAGGGACATACTACCTCTTTGACTTGTACGACGCATGTAAGATGAAATGGGCACATGAGAGCGCAAGCAGAAAAATGTCCGAAAAAAACATATGTACAACACGGATGGGCCAACAAACGAACAAAAGGGAACAAGGCGATAGAGGAATACAATAGTCGACGATGGAAGATCAAGAATTTGTACGAAATTATAGCAGCAAGATCAAACGGACAACAACTTAGATGAAACATTGCTAAATCTTGTCTTGATAAAGCTTAGAAGAAATGGGAGACAGTGTCAAAATGACCAGGGAAGGTAACAACTATGATAGAGCTTCTATTTTCTTGCTCTTCCAATTATATGTTGTAGCCTAGAAACAACGCAGCGAAATGGCTTGCCAGCGCGCCACGATAGTGGCCGAAAAAAATGAAGCCAAACAGACCAACAAAAGGATGTGTGGTAAACAAAACACCGACGAGCAAGGCGGGGATCTAGCGCTTGCATGGAAATTACAAAAACTAAATTGAACGGTGAAAAACTTAGACAAGACATCGTGAATTTAGAAGGTTTTCACAAAAAAAAGAAATATTTTCCAAATTTTCTAAAATCATTCCCAAAAAATCGTATTACCGTATTTTAAAAAATGAAATAATTCAAAAAATATTAAAAAGAAAAAGAAAGAAGCTAACAAAACTATAACATTTGTTTTTATAAAATCATGAACAACTCATTTTTTTTGTTCCACGAAAAGAAAAACTCACTCTTTTATTGAGGTGATCGAACAACTCACATGAAACGTGCAAAGGAAATGAGCAGCGGACAAGAAAAAAAAACATTTCCATGCATGTAGTACTGTGGTTGCTGCACGCTAGCTTATCTTCAGACTTCAGTCGGTTAGGCAAGGAATTTGTTGAGATTCTTTGAGGACAGGTGAAGTGTGATGGGTGAGCTTTGTCATCCATCCATTCCTTTTTCTAGACAAGATGGACTGCTAAAAATGGGTGGGGCCTTGAATCCTGGAGCAATCACATGATCAAGAGTCAGATGGATGTGAGACACTGAGACAAAACAACCCATGTGACTGACATGACTGATTGCTTAGCTTATCTCACCTCACTTCACTTATTAGCCAATCAGATCACTTGAGTTGAGCTGAGCTAGCCAGCATTCTCAAGGGGGCCAAAAAGCTTGTCTTGCTGCATAATTAATGTTCCGTCCATACATCAACTCCTAATCATTTACGTACTCACTTATTAGGTTAGTTGATCAGAGAGAATTACATATGCATCCATCCATCATTGTTGGTTGAAACAATTCAATTCAATTCAATTAAAGAGGAGGAGAATGTCGATTTCATTAATCCATCCATCCTTGTCTCAAGATTTTCTCTGCTCTGCACGGGTGTACTTGAGATCCAAAAAAAGTCAGCGGAGAACGTTCGGTTTTGGTTCAAATCAATTAAGCTTTAACTGGATTAGCTTTACAGGCAGGTTCAGTAACAGGATGTTGAGTGAAGAGGGCTGAATTTAAGCTAGCTAATATGCATGCATGTTGATTAGTGAGATGAGCTGATGCAGCTTTCCTTCATGCATGTCTCTGTATGTTTTAGCTTGCAAAACGATCTTATATTATGAAACAGAGAGAGTAGTTAGCAGTGCAGACAGACTCTGCATTTCACTTCAACCTACAGCTATCGATTAGAAGTGCAAAAAAGAAAAAGATGCACCGAAAGTGCTCACCAACCAGAATGCAAGAAAATGGTACCATAGACAGAAATGGACACATACATGCATGATGTATGTATGCTGCACAAGTAAACCTCTTTGTAGACACAATGAATTTCACTCCTCCAGTTAACTTCTGGCATAATTAAGCAAGTACTCTAGCCTAGTATACAAGAGAGAAACAGTTAATTATAAATCCTTTGTAATTAATCAGGTTCGTTCAACAAAGATAAAATGGAAGCAACAGGAAAAAGAGCTACTAGCAGGAAGGTTGCTACCATGCACAGTAGTATCAGGAGAAGCACCAGGACAGATTAGAATGTGACATAATATCACATGAGTTTAAAAAGACAGTGTTGGTTTTTAGCCGAAATTCTGTACACACTGCAACAATTATTATGTTAGAATAAATCCGAGGCATACCGTTGATCATTCGAGGACCAAGCAATCACACGAGGCACGACACCGAGATTTGTTAACGAGGTTCACCGATATGGCTACATCCCGGGGCCTGACTATGGGCGCTCCTCCCCATGACACCGTCACAATACCGCACACCGGCCACCCGGGCGTCGGCACATGCCGCCGGCTCCCCCTTGCGCGCCTGTGCTATTATGTTGACATAGGTTACATCGTGTGTCTACCCTCGCTATATAAGAGAGGCCTAGGATACAAGTGTCCTATTAGGACACGACTCCATATCCTATCTAAATACAATACTACTCAAAGTCCAACTGTAACCTACCTTGTACACAATATTCGACACAACTCTAACAAACTCCACCTTGGCGAATATTCTCCACCGCCTTCAATACGTTAACGCGTCAAACTTCCATGTACATTGGACTTGAGCTTATCCCATGAGTACCGCTGCTACTCCAAAGACTCCATATGACTCCACCAGCAACTGTAGTCCCTTCTTTTCTGATCACAATCAACACTCGAGCAAAATTAAGTTCCTTGTTACTCTAGCTTGTGCTCCCAACTTCCAGAGTACCCGTCCAACGCCATCACACACTGATCACTGACCTGTGGGAAAGTGAACAACTCACATATTGGGTGTCACACATAAGAGTTACCTGAAACATCACCGCTCCTTTCTTGACCGCCTGTCTGAAACTTGAAAGAATTTCACCATTGCATGTAGTCATCCCGAGTCAAATTCGCAGTTGTCTCACCACATGTATGACCACCAGAGCCCTGGTCCGTCTCCATGTCCCGTGCATACCACACGCGTCGCCGCTATTACTACATCGAGCCTCCGCTGTCCCGGTCGAGTCTCAAGGGTCGTGAACCCACACCACTCAACCCCCACTACAGAGTACCACCGATCATCACCGATCGATGACGAGTTTCACGCTTCCATCAGACCACTGGGCTCCAGTCCGAACTATGTGCCACTCGCTTTTCCCATCCGCTGAATAGGCTTCGATTCTCTGGATCCTTACACCGTAGCCCCTCAATCCAGCTCCACCTTCGACATGACTTCATGGTAGATGATCAGTCCACCCTCGCGCCCCGTCAACGTCAAGCTCCGTGTGTACATCACCTTGAATCAACCACGCGCCATAGTCTTGTCGAAGCCCACAAGCCCTCGGGGCCTGCGCTACGTGTTTCCACGCCCAGAAGTCGGTCACCATCAGCATCACGCTTCTATGTCGTCGTCGCCGATCCCACCACCGTCTTCTGTACCAACCGACTTGCGTCGATCCGTCAGACTGTCTATAGTCCGACCCAGCCGAACTTGTCCGGCTACAACCATGCTCCACCTTGCACCATGACTGCTCGCACATCTGTGCATATCTTGGACGCCTGTGCATGCATGATTCTGCCGCGACGCGCTCCAGACTCTGACTGGCTTTTCCGAGAAGGTCACAACCGTCGACCACATCCCGCTTCTTAGATCGCTCCTCGCAGAACTCACCAACGACCTCTCGTCGCTTTTCTTCCGCTCCGACTGCAATCAATCCTGCGAATGTCGAACGATACCTTCCATCTCCTGATCAACTTCCACCGCCTCCCGGACCTTTTCAACCTTGCTCTGATACCACTTGTTAGAATAAATCCGAGGCATACCGTTGATCATTCGAGGACCAAGCAATCACACGAGGCACGACACCGAGATTTGTTAACGAGGTTCACCGATATGGCTACATCCCCGGGGCCTGACTATGGGCGCTCCTCCCCATGACACCGTCACAATATCGCACACCCGCCACCCGGGCGCCGGCACATGCCGCCGGCTCCCCCTTGCGCGCCTGTGCTATTATGTTGGCATAGGTTACATCGTGTGTCTACCCTCGCTATATAAGAGAGGCCTAGGATACAAGTGTCCTATTAGGACACGACTCCATATCCTATCTAAACACAATACTACTCAAAGTCCAACTGTAACCTACCTTGTACACAGTATTCGACACAACTCTAACATATTATTATCTTGTCAACTCTTGGATAGTCTCATGGTCTGGGACAATATCTATTATTCGATTATTTTCTTCTAACATGGAGTCAGTCAATTGAAAAAGACTTGGCAAGCACTTGCTAGGTAGTAAGATATTAGCACCGATACATGCAGGGAGACCATCATCAGATCAGACTATAAAAAATGTGATCGAAGCTACTCAACTTTGTTTCCATATTACTGTATCTGTACTGTATGAGACAAAAAGCTAGCAGATCTGCCATTGGTTACCTGAACAAGTGATTGTTTGCAGCGGAGTTTCAGCCGAGGAAAAGCATGCGCTGGAGAAATTAATCTGGAGGAGTATAAATATATTAGAGGCGCTGGTAAAATCTTTCCTAAGCCAGTTCGCATATGCCATTGCATCTTTGCACATACCATTGTACTGTACTGTGACAAGAGCAAAAGTTAGAATATGAGTTTAACCTAGGTACTGTATTTGCGATAGGCAGAAACGTCTTACCTCGTATGAGGGGACGTGTTGCGTGTTAAATAGCAGGGGCGCAATAACCCTGAGGCACATACAATCGGTTGGAGAGAATCTAGATTACATCTTGAGGAAGAAGCAAAAGAGGAGATAGACCTAGCTAGTTACAACAGATAAGAGTCCGGCTAACTACCTCCTAACTAACGAACCATCAAGAATATCCCTCTGTCACGTTACAAAGCATGCGCCATATGTATTGTGTTTGACACCCTCCCTTAATCACAACTTGGACAAGTTGAGATTATGTTTGAAGTCTTCAAAGCTTCTTACAGGCAAGGCCTTTGTGAAACCATCTGCAACTTGATCTCTGGAATGCACAAAACGAATATCAAGCTGTTTCTGAGCAACCCTTTCTCTGACAAAGTGGAAATCAATCTCTATATGCTTCGTTCTTGCATGAAAAACTGGATTTGCAGAAAGATAGGTGGCACCAAGATTGTCACACCATAAACATGGAGGTTGTGTACTCTTGACACCGAGCTCCTTTAACATGGACTGAACCCAAATTATTTCTGCTGTAGCATTTGCTAATGCTTTATACTCTGCTTCTGTACTTGATCGAGAAACAGTAGCTTGTTTACGTGCACACCACGAAATCAGGTTAGGTCCAAAGAATATTGCAAACCCACCAGTTGATCTTCTATCATCTAGGCAGCCTGCCCAGTCAGAACCAGAAAAAGCACTGACAAGATTGGAGGATGATTTGCTGAAGTTTAACCCAATGCTCAAGGTGTTTTTGATGTATCTGACTATACGTTTTGCAGCTGTCAGATGAACAGTAGTGGGTGCATGAAGGAACTGACATACTTTGTTAACAGCAAAAGAAATATCAGGCCTAGTAAGAGTAAGATATTGCAATGCTCCTACTAAACTTCTGTATTTTGTACTGTCCTCTTGGTTCAAGAGTGTTCCTTCTGTAAGAGATAATTTTTCTGAGCTGGATAAAGGAGTAGGTGAGGGCTTACAACCTTGCAGACCAGCCTTTTTAACCAGATCAGTTGCATACTTTTCTTGAGAGAGATGAAGTCCTTCTTTGTGTCTCTTCACCTCAATGCCAAGGAAATAGTGCAGATCTCCAAGGTCTTTCAAAGCAAAATCTGTACCTAAATCTTTCAACAGTCCTGTAATGGCTTCATTGGATGAGCTTGTTACAATAATATCATCAACATAGATGAGAACAAAGATGCAAGTATTGGACTTGTTGTAGATAAACAATGAGGTGTTAGATTTTGATGGAACAAACCCAAGTGTCTGCATTTTGTGGCAAAGGCGAGAATACCATGCCCTTGGAGCTTGCTTCAACCCATATAGTGCCTTGTCAAGTTTACACACATAGGAGGGAACACTTTTGCTTTCAAACCCAGGTGGTTGTTTCATGAACACTTCCTCTTCCAGAACGCCATGAAGAAACACATTCTGTACATCTAACTGTCTAAGACTTCAGCCTCTAGAGACAGCTATAGATAAAACAAGACGGATGGTAGCAGCTTTTACAACTGGACTAAAAGTGTCCTCATAGTCTATACCATACCGCTGTTTGAAACCCTTTGCAACGAGCCTAGCTTTATAACGATCAATGGTTCCATCAGATTTTCTTTTGATTCTGAATACCCACTTGCAATCAATTAAATTCTTACCATGCTGTGGAGGAACCAAGTGCCACATTTTGTTTTTCTGTAGAGCCATGTATTCTTCATTCATGGCTTTTCTCCACTTCTCATCACCAAGTGCTTCTTCTACTGTATATGGTTCACCTGGTTGTCCTGTTGAACAAATCATGCCATACTTAGTCATCTGTTTATAATTTACAGGTTTTGTCACACCTTTTTATAGCCGAGTGCGTCTTGGAGATGAGAGGACAAATCAGAGTCACAGAAGATCCAAAGATGCTGCATGTGGGACCGACAGCAGCAGATCCCGAGGCCAGATCAGCATCGGACTTAGCGCGCGCTGAGCCAGTCTGATCTTCTGTGGCCAACGTCCGCGACTCAGCCCTTGCAATAGCCGCAGAAGATCCCCGCCGCGAAACCGGCTCATCATGCGCTGATGATTGCAGGTCAGAGTGGAGTTCCGCGCCGGTCGGCTGAGTGGTGCGCGCATGAGAATCTGCGCCGGATCCCGCGCCTGCGCTGGGCCCCACATCGGTGGAGCGTGTCGGGAGCCTCCGCTTGTAGCACACCGGTTCGGCGCGGAAGCGCGCACCGCTTGGGCCAGCGGTTGGACGCCACGTGTCGTCCGTGGGTTCGGAGCCGGCGCGTGCGCCTGCAGCGCCCGCAGCGGCTGCATCCTCGCCTGTGACACCGAATCCCGAGGGGGATCTGCCTGCGCCTGCAGCTGCTGATCCCGGAGAGGATCGGATTTCCTGACGCGGAGCGGATCCCGAGGAGAATCTGTCTCCTGGTTCGGAACACATGAAATAAGGCCCAATTTTTGCACTGTTCGGGTCGTTTTCAACTGCATTTTCTTCGCTGTTTCCTCCTGTTTCATCAGCACACACTTCATGTTCGCCATTAGTAAGGTTAGTCAACAATGGATCATTAATATTTTTTCCCCCTTGATCAAAGCTAGTGAGGTGAGGTGGCAAAAGAAGAATTTCTCTTCGAAGTAGTGCGCCGGCATTTGGATGGAGATCAGCAAAGGGAAATTTGGTTTCGTCAAAAACGACATCTCTAGAGATATAGACACGGCCAGTAGAGACTTTGAGGCATTTTACACCCTTGTGTTGGGCACTATAGCCAAGAAACACACATTGTGTGGACCGAAACATGAGTTTGCGGTTATTATAGGGACGGAGATTTGGCCAACATGCACATCCAAAAACACGAAGAGATTTATAATCTGGTTTGGTGTGGAGAAGTCGCTCAATAGGAGTTTCATTGTTTATGACACGGCTAGGGAGCATATTGATTATGTGGACAGCCGTGAGGAAAGCTTCATCCTAAAATTTTAGAGGCATTGAAGCTCCGGCTAGAAGGGCAAGCCCAACCTCAACTATGTGACGGTGCTTGCGTTTGGCCGAGCCGTTTTGTTGGTGAGCGTGAGGGCATGACACATGATGTGAAATACCGAGAGTTTGGAAGAAGGAATTGAGTTTCTCGTATTCCCCTCCCCAATCAGATTGTACAGCAATGATTTTGCTGTCAAACTTGCGTTCAACAAGAGCTTGAAAGTTTTGGAAAACTTGAAAAACCTCGGATCGTTTCTTGAGAAGATAGATCCAAGAGAATTTGCTATAGTCATCGATAAAGCTAACATAGTATGTGTGTCTACCAACAGAACTGGGGGCTGGACCCCAAACATCAGAGAAAATTAACTGCATTGGTTTTGTGGAGACACTAGTAGATATAGGATAAGGTAACTGATGACTTTTAGCTCTTTGACAGGAATCACAAATTGTTTCATCATGATGCTCACCAACAAACGGGAGCTTATTCTTCCTAAGCAATCTCTCAACTAAAGAAAAAGAAGCGTGTCCTAATCGATCGTGCCACCGCGTTGACGAGACTTTGACAACACCATGAACTTGTTTATTGAACCTCCTACGCTCCGGAATCAACGGGTAAAGCCCTCGAACACATCTACCTCGATAGAGGATTTTCTTCATTGCCTGATCCTTGATAAAAAAGAAGTAGGGATGAAATTCGAGAAACACATGATTATCAATGGCAATTCTATGAACAGAAAGGAGGTTTTTATTGGCACTAGGGACATGCAAAATTCTCTTAAGGTGGATGTTGCGTTTAGGGGTACTAAATATTGAATGACCAATGTGACGTATTTTCATACCTTCTCCACTGGCTGTGTGGATCTGATCTTTTCCACGGTATTTTTCCTTCATTGTGACTTTTTCAAGTTCACTTGTGATATGGTTTGTAGCGCCGCTGTCGACATACCAGTTGGTGTCAACCCCGTAGGAGCCATCTGCAGCCGCGACGACTTCATCCTCATCTTGAGAATCATCGTCATCCTCCTCGTAGCGGTACCAACAGTCTTTAGCTGTATGGCCCACCTTGCCACAAATCTGACAGCACGGTGTGTCCGGGCGAGACCTGCCAGAACCGCCGCCGCGATGCCCCCTGCTGCCAGATCGGCCGCCGCCGCTGTGTCCACCACCTCTTGACCTCCCCTTGCCACGAGAGGAGCCACGGGAGCGAGAGCCACCACCACGCCCACGAGACGCGGCGTTGGCAGATGACTTGAAGCCACCACCGGAGCCGCCGTGGAATTGCGCCATGCGCTGGTCGAAGTTGCTGAGCATGGAGAAGAGTTCATCGAGGGTGGCCGGTGTGACGCGGGCGTCCAGAGCCGAGACCAGGGGCTGGTAGTCCTGATCCAGGCCATGGAGGATGTAGGAGAGGAGTTCATCGTCTTGTATCGACTTGCCGGCCGCCGCCAGTTCATCGGCCAGTCCGCGCATAGTGGCGAAGTAGGATGCAACAGACTGGTGCCCCTTCTGCGCGTTGATGAGGGAGGTGCGGATGTTGTTGACGCGGCTTAGGGACTGGGACGAGTACATGCTCGCCAGCGTGGTCCAGAGCGCCTGCGCCGTGGTGACCGTGGTCACCATGATGAGCACCTCTTTGGAGAGATTGGCCAGCAGGTAGCCGAGCACATGCTGATGATAGGGTGGAGAGGGTTGGGCGTGAGTGTCTCCTTGCCGTCCTTGTCCTTGGTGGAGAGGAGCTTGGCTGGTTCCGGCGAGGTGCCGTCGACGAAGCCGAAGACACCGGCGCCACGCAGTTGCGGCGTGATCTGCGGCGCCACAAAGACGTAATTCAAGGGACAACTTCTCGGTGACCTGGCCACTGAGGCTAGGTTGGAAGGCGCCGGAGGAGGAAGACATAGCTAGGCACGATTGGAATCGGTAGGGTTTTAGATTGGAAGAGAGAGGGCTCTGATTACCATGTGCGATAGGCAGAAACGTCTTACCTCGTATGAGGGGACGTGTTGCGTGCTAAATAGCAAGGGCGCAATAATCCTGAGACGCATACAATCGGTTGGAGAGAATCTAGATTACATCTTGAGGAAGAAGCAAAGGAGGAGATAGACCTAGCTAGTTACAACAGATAAGAGTCCGGCTAACTACCTCCTAACTAACGAACCATCAAGAATATCCCTCTGTCACGTTACAAAGCATGCGCCATATGTATTGTGTTTGACACTGTAATTAGCAGGCAGTGATCTGGCAAACCAAGCACAGAATGGATAGAAACTCTCTCAAACCTGCCTGCCTGTTTAAAGACGACATGCACAATGAATATACTCCCTCCAGTTGATATTGCAGGCACATTAATTCCAATGCTGTTATTGACTAGAGTAAAAAATAAATAAATTACTCCCTCCGTCCCATAATGTAAGACGTTTTTTGATACTAGTGTCAAAAATGTCTTACATTATGGGACGGAGGGAGTACCAGCGTATTGGTATTCATGCTCCTTGATGTGGGCAGAGGCACTTATTCCCTTCAAGTTACCAATGAACAGTACGGTACATTACTCCCTCTCCACACCGTTCGATCTAAAATGGACGGGCAGATCCGAGTGAACAGTGTCATATCTACAGAGGAGTCGCCAGGGCACATTTTATTTTAGAAATACGTACAAAAGCAGGCTCCCATCTGCATGTCCATGGAACTCTAGTAGAGAAAAATTAGACTAGCAGTGAAGTGAAGAGTTTGGTTGGGCAAAATCTTATTAACATGCATGCACGTCAATCTTGCCCAGGCACTCTCTAAATTAATTAACTTATTGAGCTGGCTAACAAAAGGTAAACAAATCTCGCACTAATCTCCTTGCTGCTCGTGCTAGCTACATACTCCCTCCGTTCCGAAATAATTGTCTTTCTAGAGATTTCAACAAGTGACTACATACGGAGCAAAATGAGTGAATGTACACTTTAAAACATGTCTACATACATCCGTATGTTGTAGTCCATTTGAGATGGCTAGAAAGACAATTATTTCGAAACGGAGAGAGTAGATGGACAACAACACATGCTAGAAAGATTTTTTTTTCTTTTTTTTCCGAAAAGGGGGAATACCCCGGCCTCTACATCTGGACGATGCATACGGCCACTTTATTGATTATTAACACAAGACCTTACAAAGTCGTACAACAGTAAGACCAAAGCCACCATCTCCGCAACCTCTGTCGCTACTCCTATCTAACTCGATGAAGGCGGCGATGGTCTGGGCCTAATACCAAACAGACCTCGCAGCCAAACCTAACATCTTAGACCCGAGGTCCCAACCAGACTCCTTTCGGTATGGGCACCCACCAGTCCGGCGTGCTCGTCAACCAAGCCCCCTGTCGGGTATGAGGCCGCCGCATCCACGTACCATCAATCCATCTTCAGAGCTGAACTGTTGCATGAACCGTGTCAGGCCGCACTGCCATCGACGCCACCACGACGCCAGACAGTGCCACCATCCTGCACTCGTCCATCATCACACGCCCACCGGCGAGACCCCCGCTGCTCCATGCCGCTGAGACCCGCCGTTGTCAACGTGCCAGATGCCACGCCGCTCCTCCTCTTGTCCCCTCCAGCCAACACTTGCTCCAAAACGATGCCCCCAAGAGGAAGAACGACATCGAAACGTCGCCATCGTCCGATCCGGTAGATCCAGATCAAGGGTTTCCCCCGGAGCCTTTCGATCAGGTTGACGTGACCTGCAACGACGATGCCTCGAGATGGTACCGGCCGGATGACCTGAACGCAGACACAAAAGAAAAAGAGAGTAATCACTCGATCATCAATACAGAAAGTACGTATATTGCACAAATCTCCCTCACAGAATACTCGCTCAGGTTCTAATTAAAAGGTGGCACACCAAGTGAACCAGCAGTCGCATTGTTAGCCTTTAATTTGAAGCAGATAAGACGAGTGAGCAGTAAAATTTGTGCCAGAAGAAACATTGTGATTATTATTTCAAATAACAGTAAAACCGATGTGACATCCATCTACATCCTTTCAAGCTCATAAAAATATGGTGCAACCAAGGCGAAGTTTAGGTTGGCCAGAATGCGCAACCCCTTATTTTCACTAAGCAGCGCCTCCGCCCCTCGCACATCTCCAAGCTCATTTTTGCACTCTTTGATAGTATCAGCGGTCATATGCACACAATGGGGTAGATGCAGTGACTTGAGGTCACCCTTGTCACCTTGGTGATCCTTAATCATAGCTTGGCAGATGTTGAGCGTGCTCACCACCTTCTCATATTGCAACTCACAAATACTGAGAGCATACATTGTTAGCGTGCCTTTCTTGGCGTTTTGCAGCATTTTCTTTACCTTGACTCCAGCATTAGTGACACGGCCCTTCAGGATGTCAATTGAGACGAGCACCAAGTCACGGAGGTCTTTAGCCTTGGCGCTCCGACTGTCCGACTGGAGGGTCGACAAACAGAATTCCTTTGTGACACCGGGGAGGCTCTCGCCCGAGGCGTTCTTGCACGCTTCCACTATGAGGCTTGTTGCCTTAGGTTTGCCACTGCCAGAGGTGTCGGCTTGAGTGGTGATGGCATTGGAAAGGAGCAGGAAGACGATCACGGAGAAGACGATGGAGGTCGGCGCCATTGTTGCCATTGCTAGAAGGCTAGCTAAGATAGAAGACTTGAACTATACTGAAGCAGAGGGAGATGGAGTGAAATGGATGGAGAAGGATGTGTATTGTAGTGGATGGATGGAGGTGTTCATGAAGCTGAGGTTTATTTATAGTGCGTGCACTAAGAATTCATAAATGTAGTATGCCGGTCGATCATGGATATGCATATTAATTAGTGTCCAACCTGTGCACATTTTGCACCTCCCGGTAATGATGCCCTTTATATTCACAAATACGATTGATGCTCATTTCAGATTTTCTTTTTTTTTAATACACATGTAGCTTCCGCATATTCTTTAATGTAACATTGCTTGATCATGGATATCCAAATGATGAGTGTCAGTGGAATTAATGCACTTGGATATACTGGTGCTCATTTTGGAACTTATTGTATTAATGCTCTCTATGTTCCACAAATACACAAATGCTCATTTTAGATCTTCTCATTTTAACACATGTAGCATCCATAGACTCATTACTGCAACAAAACTTGAACATGGATATCCAAGATGGATCTCATCCACCGATTCATTAATGTAATATAGCTTGATCATGGATATCTAAATGATGAATGTTCGTAGAATGCACACGGATATATATATACTCATTTCGGATCTCGTCGTATTAACGCTCTCTATGTTCCACAAATACATAGATACTCATTTTAGATCTTCTCACAGTAACACATATAACATCCAGACTCATTAATGAAACACAACTTGATCATGCATATCCAAGATTGGTCTCATCCATAAATTCATTAATGCAACACAACATCTAAGTCTGACATATAACATGGATCTCATTCATATATTCATTATTGCAACATAGCCTGATCATGGATATCCAAATGTTGAGTGCCCATAGAATGCACTAGGATACAGTGGTGCTCGTTTTTTGTAGCTAATGGTATTAAAATTCTTGAATAATTTAGGATGTTGAGTTATTTTTAAAATTCACGAATATTTTTTAAAATTAATGAACACTTTTTACTTATGAATATTTCTAAAGTTCATGAATATTTTTATAGTCTGTGAAATCTTCTAAATTTGTGCACCTTTTTCCAATTCGTGTTTGTTTGGAATTCATGAATATTTTTGTAACTTTGTGAACATTTTTTAACATTCATGTTTTTTAAAACCAGATGTTTTTTTAAACCCGTGCCTTCCTTGAATTTAGCAAAAAAAATTCAAATAAGAAAATGGTACACGGTTTTCCTAAGCTAGCAGTAAGCTGTGGGAGCAAAACAAAAGCTAAGCGAGCGAGCGGAACAGGAAGCCGAGTTGTGCGAGCGAGAGTTTTGTTGGCCGGCCCATGTGAGCATTATAAAAACAATTTTCATACATTCAGCATGGATTAAGAGCTCTGAATGGGATGGGCTCACATAACAACCACTGACCGACATTGATGTAAGGACACCACAACCACGCATCGAACAACTCCGAACAAATATAGTCTCCAACAACATCGCGACACGACATAAAAACGAAAAAACACTTACAAAACATAATTAAAGCCCAAGCCAAAAAAAATGAACTAGAAAAAGTTAACCGAATGAAATAACATGCTAGAGAAAAAACAGTTCAATTTAACAACGTCTCGGTCAGCCCCCCTCGGTCGTACAGTCTCGTAAGGTCTTGAGCCTAGTCCTGGAAGGAAAGTTCTATCGACAGTTTCCCGAGGACAGCGTCGTCGCCGCAGTTAGGGCAGGGCAGATCGGGGAGGAGAGAACTGTCAAGGACATCATGCGGTTACATTTATATTTCCTACTACCTCCATCTCGGTGAATAAGTCATTCACATAGTTCTAGGTCGATGATTTAACTATCTAAATATTATATATATAAGGAAAATCCATCCCACTCGGCGGTAGTTATCCCACATATCTCATATACTATCAAGTGGTACTATATATACTATTTTATTATTTTAAATATGTTCATATACTATATCTAAGATATTTCAAAGCAAGTTACGTGAAAAAATTGCATATGGACCCTTAGTTTTTGTTATATTTATGAAATACGTACATATTTGTACTAAAAAAACATAATCAAAAAATGGTACATACTATCTAAAAATTAGTATGTATATACTACCTAATCATTGTTATATACTACATACTACACGTACATTCTCTCGGTTTCGCCAGATACTAAATACAACATACAAAACGCAAGTGGTGGTAACTACCACTGCTTGTAGGAAATATATATATATACCTATATATATACCTATAATATATATATATATATATATATATATATATATATATATATATATATATATATATATATATATATATATAGTCTATTCTGCTAATATTAGCAGAATAACTATTCTGCACACCACTTCGGCACTGCACGCTCAACAGAAGCGCACTGCATCATTTTGACGACGAGCACTGCAACAGAGACTAGTGAACTTCTCGTCGGAAAAAACTGCACGCGTTATTTTTTCGGTACTGTTTTCGCTCTAATTTTTAACCGTTTATCGGAATGAGGCGTGTAATATACCATTGAAAAGCTATGGATTAGGCGCAACTTCGACATGTTGAACACTTTTCGAGATTCCACACGGTTTAAGAGCAGTTTTGAAAATAGTGCAGCGGATGACGAGTGGCAGCGAGCGTTTTTTCACTTTTTTTTCTAAACCGCTTGTCGGAACGAAGCAAATGATACGCCGTTGGATAGATATCGTCGAGGCGCATATTTTTCATATACAAATCTTTCTCTAATTCATTACGGTTTAAGAGCAGTTTCAAATTTACTAAATCGCGGAACTCTGTTTTTCAATTTTTTTTTAAATTTTCGGTACTGTTTTCGCTCCAGTGTTTGAACCGTTTGTCGAAACGAGGCGTGTAATATATCGTTGAAAAGCTATAGACGAGGCGCAACTTTCATATGTTGCAATGTTTTTGAGATCCCTTACGGTTTTAAATTAATTTTGAAAATCATGTGGCGGACGACGAGTGGCAGCTGCTGTTTTTCGCGAAATTTTTACAAACCGTTGCTTGGAATGATTCAAACAATACGCCGTTGGAAAGGTATCAACTAGGCGCAACTTTTTCATGTAGAACACTCTCTCTAATTCTTTACGGTTTAAGAGCAGTTTTAAATTTACCGAAACGCGGACACTCTGTTTTTCGCGACACCCAAATCGACGTGCGTACTTCATCCGACTGAAAACCGCACTGCATCGGACGAAATGCCGCACTGCATTAGATGGGGAAGAGAACTGCATGGTTTCTTTTTGTTTAGACGTATTTTTTCTCGGACGAGGAAAGAAGAACGCACTACTTCAGACGAAATACCGCACTTCATTTGATGGGCAAGTGCATTGCATGGTTTCTTTTTGTTTAGACGTATTTTTTCTCGGACGGGGAAAAAAGAACGCACTGCTTCAGAAGAAATACCGCACTTCATCAGATGGGCAAGTGCACTGCATGGTTTCTTTTTGTTTAGACATATTTTTTCTCGGACGGGGAAAGAAGAACGCACTGCTTCAGACTAAAAACCACACTTCATCGGACAGACAAGTGCACTGCATGATTTTTTTTTGTGGGACGTAAATTTTTCCAAATGAATTGGAGTGCACTTCATGTCGAGTGTTGGTCAACCGCAATATTATGAAAAGTGAACCTCATCAGACGGATAAGTGCATTGCATGATTTTTTTTCTGTAGGACATCAATTTTGCCAAAAAAGATGGAGTGCACTTCATGTCAAGCGTTGGTGAACCGCAATAATATGAAAAGTGAACCTCGAGACTATCGTAAACGGGCTGCGACACTAGTAAAAGTAAACCGTGTGAGTTTTTTTCAAACTCAATATTTTTTTACTTGTGTAGATCGGGCGAGTGGACCGCAGAGACTAAGCAAGTGACACCACATGTAATGAGAAGTAAACTATTCTTCGAGCTGTTTTTTTTTTTGGATTACCAAGTGAACCATAAAGGAGTTCTATAGTAAACTATGTGAGAGAACAAAGTGAGCGACACGGCCATCTAGAACACAGCAGAATCAACGATGCGGTACCCAACAGAACCGCACTAGGGAAAGACTTGCTTATACAAAATGACCATCCATTCTTACTACCCTTTTCTCTGTGTGTTTCCCATAAACAACAAATCAAACTTCAAAATGAACATCGATGTTCCCTTACTGAGTGCACTGCAAATGACTTAAAAAAGAGTGAGATGCAAAACAAAAGGTAAGCTGCTGCAAAACAAAACAAAACTAAACCGCAGGGACGAGACGAGTGGTCTGCATCAATTTTTCTTCCACACGACAACAAAGTGAGTTGCATAGAACATTCAACCTTTTCCAATTATAATCTTCCATTTTTTTTACACTTGGCAACAGAGGGAACTACTGTGAAAGAGAAGATAACTGCAGCAACAAAATGACGCATGTTGCAGTAGGGTCACACATATCTAACCACAACCGTCGCTGGATGAACAACATGCCACACTGCCTGACGGCCAAGGGGAGCTGCTGGTGCAAGAACCTCGCACGCATAGATGATAAACTGCATCCGTGCTGCGAGCGGCACGTATAACACCCATGTTGTGGTCGCTGGAGTTCAGAACCACTAGCGAATTGGGGATCCAAGCTAACCTCCCTGCACAAAGCAAGCAAAAATATGAAGAACAAAAAAATGCGTGGCTGATGCATCCACAAGCGAACAACACGGAGGCCGTTTCCGAGCTGCACATGCGCCATCTATGAACCCCAAGATGTGCACAATTAGCCGGCGAGCTGCAAGCGAACGCTGGGGGAGCTACACATTATGCTTGCCCGAGCTGCATGCCAGCCATGTTAATGGACCTCGCCGCGCTCTGTAGGCTAGCGGAGCAGCTGGATCTTGGCGGCGGTGAGGGAATGGGGAGTGAGGGGGAGGACCGTGCGGTTGGGTAGGCCACGGCGGGGCGGCGGGGGCAGATCCGCACCGGCATCCGCGCGGGGTGGATGGGGGCGGCGCGCCCGGATCCACGCCGGTGGCTGGGGGTGGTTGCTGGACGATGGTGCATCGCGGGGTGGTGCCGGGAGTTGGGTGGCGTCGTGAGGGCAGGTGGTGGTGTGGTGTGGCGCCGCGATGGTTGGGAGGGCCACCGGACTGGACCGCATGCCACGGCCACCGAACTGCCATGCTCGCAGGTCATCCGTCAATGGCGGGTAGGGGGGCGGCACCAAGGGGAAGCTGGGAACGGGATCCCGGATGTGCGCCGCGGAGCTTCAAGGAGTGGCACCGGCCATCGCAGTGGATCTGGACCGGGGCTGGCGGCGCCCTCACCCCCTCCCACCGCGCGCATCAGAGAGGGAGCAGAAGAGGTTGTAGTGGCCGGCGTGTGGTGGCCAGATCCAGGAGCGATTCTGGCGGGGAGGTAGGGGCGGTGGCGCGGGAAGGTGGTAGGGAGGCGCGGTGGAGGCGCTGGTGGGGCGGCGCGGCTCAGGGCGGGGCGCTCCTTCCAGAAAGGCGGTCTCGGGCGGGGAGGGGTGCACCGATGAACGTGTGGCGGTTGGGCGGAGCATCGGCGGTGGGGTGGTGGTAGTTGCCGGCCTGGGGGCGCGGCGGTGGTTGGTGGATCGGGGGGTGGGGGCGTGGGAGGAAGAAGGTGGATGGGATCTAGCGAGGAGTGGAGGAGGTGGGCCGGTGGGTGCGCGTCGGGGTCTGTTTGATTAGTGGGTTTTTAGACAGGTGTTAGCAGAATAAGACTGGGTGTTATCAGAATAAGGTCTTAAGGGGTGTTATCATAATAGACCCACCCTATACATATATATATATATATATTCGTGTAGAAATCTAGTGATATACTTTTCATGACATATAACACATATTTAATTCCTCAAATCGATGACCTAGAACTATGCGAATGACCAAAAACAGAATCTTTTGCGCTCAGTCCAGGAATTTTGAAAATTCACTGGAATGTGATTTTGATCTGAATTTTTTACAAGTGATATATATATATATATATATATATATATATATATATATATATATATATATATATATATATATATACAAATTCCTACATTGTTCTAATTTTTTTAGAATTTTTGAAGTAGCAGAAGTATGGTTGAAGTACAGATTACTACGGACTGTTATGTTTTTGACAGATTCTGTTTTTAATGCATAGTTTGCTTGTTTTCTAGTTTCTATGGCTTATATTGCTCAATATAAATTATAGAAATGATAGGGTACAATAGGCATTGTGTGAGAACAATTATGTATCTTGTCTTTGACTGTATCAAAGTGAATGGTTTGCTCTTTATCATACTAACCTATTTCACGAAGTTTCGTTAAGTTTTATGTGATTGGAGTTTTCAAGTTTTGGGTGAGACATCGATATGAGAGAATAATGAGTGACAAGACCCTAAGCTTGGGAATGTCCAAGGCACCCCAAGTTAATATCCGAGGAAGATCCAAGCCCTCTTTTGTCTCCAACATTATCGGTAACCTCACTTGGAGCTATATTTTCATTCGTCACATGATATGTGTTTTGCTTGGACGCGCGTATCTCGTGCAGCTTGCGATGCGAGGAGGTGGCGATCGCCCCGTTGCAAAGGAGGTGGCAGCCATGGCCCTTCCCCTGGCCAGCAATGACGAGAAGCTCATGATCAAGGGGCTTGGACGTAGGTTTGGTGTCCTGCCCGTGCACCTCCTGGAAGACATCTTTGAAGGTCCCGTACTCCTCCTCCGCTGACAAGCTGCAGAACTCGTCGCCATCCTTCCCCTTGTGGCCTTCTTTCCAGGCATGCAGGATGTGGACCGGGTGACCAAGCGTCGCCTCCTACAAAATTAACCATCAAGTTTAATGAACCAAGATGCATCGCACGAAAAAGTTAACATCTTTAATCCACATACCATGTGTTGCTTGAGAGAAGTTAGGTTCCGGCTCCCCTGGACATGAGCCGGGCCTAGCATTTTGGCGTGATCGTTTCCCTTCTCCACATGTTGCACCTGCCATGTCGGGTCGCACCACATGTCAACCAGGGCCTCCCAACAATTGGCCTTCATCCAGGATTCCCTCACCTAGTCAGAAAAAATCGACATTGAGGAACAAGAGGTGGATGAATCAAAGTACTAGCAACACGATGTAGTCACTTACCACTGACAAGTATTCTTCTCGCTTTTGGTCTGGCAAGCAGTATTCCTTGTCATCTTCTCTCCCTCATTGTCGAGCGGTCGGCACTGCATCACAGCTTTGTACTACAGCGTGTGCTTTAAGTCGGAGAGTATCTTTCGGGAAGATTTCACAATGCCTTTGATCGCTTTCTGCTTCTCACTATCCACGCAAGCAAATGTTTGCTACAAGAAAGCATATGGCAGTTAATACAAGGATTTGGATATGGAAAAATGAAGTGGCCGGGGCGAAGATACTTATAAAAAAGGCGGTGATGTCCCGGATGGCCATGGTGACATTCTTCTCATCCTTCGAGTGTTCGTAATGCTCCTAGGTTAAACCCGACGACGGCGGCTCGTCATCACCCGGCTTGGACAACCCGGGGAAGTACTTCCTCAAGAGGAAGCCGAGGACGTGGTTCGGCGGGTGTGCCCCCTTAGGTTGTGTCGGGATAAATGTCCACTGGTTGCATGATGAAAAAGACAAGCATATGTGAGTGTCAAAGCTGTGGCATCAAAAATATGTTGCAAATGAAATGCTTGCTTAGCCCTCTCCTGTCGGGGAAATGACAGGACGGGTGCCGGCAACTGTTGGTTCCGGGACCTTCCCCGGACCACGCCTGGATTTCTTCCTCTTGGAAGTGTTGCTCGAGGTAGACTCCGAGCCGTCCGAGGCCTCCATGTCGCCCGATTGGGTAGCGACCAGATCCAGTGCATCTAAGCCCACTCCGACATCACCATCCGATGACGACTCGTCGTCGGTAGCGGGCTGACGGGAGGCGAACAACTCGGTCGTGTCGGAGTTGCTGATGTGGGTCGTCCTACCGCTCGAGACTCTCCGGTACTTACTACAGCCCCTATCAGAATCTGAAAAACAAAATAAAATGTATTAGTAACTAAAATGGCAAGAAATATGAAAATAAAATAAAATACAATTATAAATAAGAGACAACAGCCAAAATACCAGTAGTATAGACCGAACTTGCCAATATACCACTAGCAAAATCCAACTTGCCAATATACCACTACTTGGTTATCAACAACAGCTACAGTGATAAGCTAGTAGTAACAAAAATGAAATGTTATCTCATCAACAAGCATGAGCTAAGATGCTGCTATTGGTCATCATCCTAGACATGGAAATTCATAGGAATGGTACACAAATACAAAATAAAATTGACCTACTTTCGTTTATATCCTAGCTAGAAGCATCTCTTTAATTTCAACTACAATTGATGTTTTACTCACTATTGTGCTTTCATATCATATCTAGTTTATGATGAATATTTTTTCTAGCCATCAATATAGACTCCTAAGCAAAATATTGGTTCCTAATCAAAATATTGGTTCCATTGCTAATCTAAATTATTCTAATGTCTAGTTGAATAGCAGCAGCTCTCACAAATGAAATTTTGAATTAGTATACCTAATCAGAAGTTACTTAATTGAAATTTAACCTAAGCAAAATTGACCTACTCTGAAATTAAAATAAGAAAAATATTAGGGGAGAGGGATGGGCTTGAGAGGTGGGGTGGTGGGGGCAGTGGGAAGAGGGAGCCGGAGGAGAGAGGGATGGGCTTGAGAGGTGGGGTGGTGGGGGCAGTGGGGTGGGAGGTGGGGGGGGAGGGGAGAGGAGTTCTATCTGAGTGCATGACGAGCTGTGGCGACACTGGTGGCCCTCCGCCGCGGCCACAGTCGTTGCGCCGCAAAGAAGAACCGTCGCACCCGGAGCCGGCAATGAAGAGCCGATGGCGGTGGCGGCAGCTTGTGGCGGGGGCGGCAGCGGCAGGTTGTGGGGGTGGCGGTGACGGTGGCGATTCCGGCGGCGGGGCAGAGAAGAAGGAGAAGAGAGAGAAGTGATAGAATAGAAAGAAAGGGGATCAGCTAAGATATAGGTTTAGGTGTTGTCCCGAGAATGACTCCCGGTAAAGTTAGGCATTCCAGAGAGCCAAGAATCGACCCTCGGTAACCACTGGTCTAATTCTTTATTTTCCTTCTATTAGTGTTTTTTGGCACTCTCTTTTCGTATATGATATTTCATAATGTTTTTATGACTAAAGTTTGAAAATGCCATGACTTTTGATGATTTTTTTTTCTATAAATGACTTTTGATGTTTTGGGCTACATTTGTTCAAAACTCAACTTTAAAGACTGTAAAGTAAAAGAACATGAGAATGATGACCTGTTGTAACACAAAGAAGTAGGTGTTCACCGTGGGCTACCCTCTCTCGGTGCCGGTCAACGCCCTAGACCGTCGGGGCCACCAGATGGGTCCTCGACCTGAAAACCGCCTGAGGGGGGAGGGGGACCACACCTGCATGCGCAAGGCCCATGCATATGCATGCAAATGGGTGGTGTGTTGTTGGAATAACCAACGCACGTCATTGACGTGACACATGCCTCACTAATCACACAGACGGGCGGGAACGTCGAGGACCGACTGCGTTCATCCGCCAAACCGAGTATTCGGTGGGCGATCCTATGACAGAATGGGCTTAGACTTGGTCTGTCATCTCGCGATGACATGTCGTAACAGGAAACGGTAGTTGTTCACTGTGGCCAACCCCCTCTCGGTGTCGGTCAACGCCCTAGACCGTAGGGGCCACCGGATGGGTGATTGGTCCGTAGAACCGGGCGAGGGCCATCAGATGGGTGCTCGGTCTTTATTTTCCTATGGCATCACACAGGATTTCCCATGCCGCTTCCGGGCATGATTTAATGTGGTGCCTTGCAGATCTGGAATTTCCGGCGATGAAACCCTAGCAGAGCAATAAATTTCTCGAATATTGCACACGTGCCTGGAAATGCGGGGGGTGTGGCACGTGTCATGCGATGGCCTCCTTTGGGAGCACAAGAAGTTTCGAGGCCACCGGAGCAAGATACCTCGCACTTCCTGGACAAACTGGACACATTCCCTCTCGATACCCAGAAACCACAACTACATACATGCAAAATAAGAAGTTAATTTGAGCTCAAATTGCATACAAATCAAACAAACTCCCACATAATTACTCCCAAACTAAAATCCACAAATCACTATACTTATAAAGCATTGCACGAGCTAATCTAGCAATGAGAGATGAAAGGACAAAGTTGCTAACCTTTGTGAACACTTGGATAGATGGGGTTTCTTCAATTTTTGACAAATCTTGGCAAAAATGGAGGAAGAGCTCGAGCAAGGGGAAGAACAGAGGAGAGAAAGGGGAAAACGGAGAGAATGGGCTCGGGTTGGACGAAGGGTTTATGTAGGAGCGGTCAGGGGCACGGGCATCATTAGTCCCGGTTTCAACGGCTAGGAGAGATCGGGGGCACGAGCATCATTAGTCCCGGTTCATTTGGTACCTCTAGTCCCAGTTTGTGATACAAACCGAGACTAAACGGGTGGTGGCAGGCTGGCGTCAGGCTGGGGCCCCACGAGCCCATTTAGTCCCGGTTTGTAACACAAACCGGCACACGCTCCTAGCCGTTGAAACCGGGACTAATAGTCACATTAGTTCCGGGCCGAATCCCAACTGGGACTAATGATCCGAACATAAAGTCTGTTTTCTACTAGTGAATACATAGCAAAATCACAAATGATGATTATATTCCAGGAAGTGCAAGTAAACTTTGTTCTCCAAAGCCACTCAAGTCACAAGTAACACAATTCCCAATTACAGAAGCACCAAAGAAGCAGTCGATTTTACTCAGCTTCATTAGGACGATGAACCCTTCTTGACATCAATGATCATGATGTATCCAATCCTGCACAAACATGGGAAAGCATCAAACATCACAAATAACAAATCCTCAGCTGAAATCCCAATACAGGAACAAATCATTCAAAAAGAGGAGGGGTTCAGCAGGGCGACCAACTCATATCTCCTTGACGCTGTAGCGAGGATCCATGCACTCAAGATTTACAGGAGAGCTGCGTATTTGGATTGATTCGAAGGAGGGCAAAGAATGCCGGCCGGTTACTGTGTGCAAGCTAACGCATTAGCTAGCAAAAGGAAAAAACAAAGGCAACGCAAAGAAGACATAAGGTTAGCATGGCCACCAAACGCTTTCTGGATCGAGACATGGGATGGCCAGTGCCCGCCTTGCTCCTTTTATCTTCATCATATTCAAAGATAGCAGATATATATTGTGTAGACGTGCCAGAGGTATATATTCCTTATCCAAATAGTACTAACATTCCTGTCCGTGATTAATGTTGTGTGGATAATCATAACCATCCATGGGTATATACCATAAGACAAAAATGAGTAAAATTTATGCCACAACAAACGTTATGATTATTATTTCAAATTTATTATCCTTTCTCGCAGATAAAAAACAATCATTATACTAATCTAATCACGGACATCATATGGTACAACCAAGGCGGTGTTGAGGTTGAACAGAATGCGCAGCCTCTCGTTGTCAGTTTGCAGCGCCTCCGTCCCTGGCACATCTTCAAGATCAGTTTGGCACTCGTTGGAAGTGTCGCCGGCGATATCCACACAGTGGGGCAGACGCAAGGAGTGCAGGATGCCCTTGTCACCTTGGTGATCCTTAATCATGGCTTGGCAGATGTTGAGCATGCTCACCACCTTCTCATATTGCAGCTCACAAATACTGAGAGCGTACATCGCCACTGTGCCTTTTTTGGCGTTTTGTAGCATTTTCTTGACCTTGACACTAGCATCAGTGACATGGCCCTTAAGGATGTCGATGGAGACGAGCACCAAGCCAGGGAGGTCTTTAGCCTCGGCGCTCCGCTTGTCCGACTGGAGGGTCGACAAACAGAATTCCTTTGTGACAGCAGGGTCTTGGGTCTCGCCCGAAGCGTTCTTGCACGCTTCCACCACAAGGCTTGTTGCCTTAGGTTTTCCACCGCCAGAGCCACCGGCTTGAGTAGTAATGGCATTGGAAAGGAGCATGAAGACGATCACGGAGAAGAAGATGGAGGTCGGCGGCATTATTGCAATTGTTAGAAGGCTAGATACAAGCCTTGAACTGTCCTTAGGCAGAGGGAGATAGAGTGGAATGGATAGAGAAGGGTGTGTATTGTAGAGATGGATGGATGGATGGATGGAGGTATTCGTGAGGTTGAGTTTTATTTATAGTGCGTGCAGTGAGAGTTCATAAATGAAGTATGCAGCTTGATCATGGATACGCATATTAATTAGTGTCCAGTCTGTGCACATTTTGCACCTCCGGCTAATAATGCCCTTTATATTCATAAATACAAAACATTTCAGATTTTACTTTTATTAATACACATGTTGCTTCCATTGATTCTTTAATGTAACATAGCTTGATCATGGATATCCAAATGATGAGTGTCCGTAGAATGCACAAGGATATACTGGTGCTCATTTTGTATCTCATCAGATTAATGCTCTGTATGTTCCACAAATACACAAATGCTCATTTTAGATCTTCTCATAGTAACACATCTAACATCCATAGACTCATTAATGCAACATAACTTGAAGATGGATATCTAATATGGATCTCATCCATAGATTCATTAATGAAACGGAACTACTTTGCAGATGACAAATATGTGCACGACCACTGCACGATAAGCATCTAGCGGCCTACTGTTGCCATGCAATGGACGGAGCTGGTTGCATTGTCGTGCACACATCGTCTGCACACTATCGTGTTTATAGCACTGCTCTTAATGAAATATAGCTTGATAATGGATATCCAGATGATGAGTATCTGTACAATGCACAAGGATATATGAGTGCTCATATTGGATCTCATCGTATTAATGCTCGCTGTGTTCCACAAATACACATATACTTATTTTAGATCTTCACATAGTAACATATATAACATCCATAGACTCAGTAATGCAACACAACTTGATCATGGATATCCAAGATGGATATCATCCATAGATTCATTAATGCAACACAACATCTAACATCTAACATGGATCTCATCCAGATTCATTAATGTGACATAGCTTGATCATTTATATCCAAATGATGATTGTCCGTAGAATACACAAGGGTATATTGGTGCTCATTTTGGATGTCATTGTATCAATCTATGTTCCATAAATACACATATGCTCATTTTAGATCTTCTTGTAGTAATACACATCTAACTTCCAGATACTAAGCTCCCAAGATTTGGAGTGTATTGGTGCGTCGGTGACTAGCTATAGGGTCGCTGTGGACCCCTCCTGTAAGGGTGTGTGTCGCTGGTTGAGAGTAACACAAACCTAACCATAATGGGATGCTGTTTTCCCGGTTTTGAGAAGGTATAGTTTGGCTTATGTTTTTCTTTATTTCTATTGTTATTCTTTAAAACTGAGAAGGTATTTATATATAGTTTTTTCTTTGCTTGTTTGATTATTATTATTATTATTATTATTATTATTATTATTATTATTATTATTATTATTATTATTATTATTATTTCAATTACATTTTCACATATTTAATAATGAATAAGCTTTCTATATTTAGAGCCGTCTGGTGCATTGATGGCTATGAGTGTGGCTATCGGCCCCGCTTGTATGGGTTTGTGTTGCTGGTTGAAAGAAATGCACACCTGGCCAAAATGGACCAACCGATTTTGGGAAGGCATTGCTTGTTGTTTAGTTTTTGTTTATTTTTTCCGCTATGCTACTGTTTTTAATATTTTTCTTTTTCTTTTTTGTTTCATTTTTATTTCTTCCCTTTTAGTTTTTCTCCACATTCTAATTCATGAATGCTTATTAAAATTCCTGATTTATTAAAAACGTTGAATTATTTAAATCCATGAACATTTTTAAAAATTAATTAGCACTTTTTAATTCATGAGTATTTCTAAATTTAAAGTTCATGAACATTTTTACAGTATGTGAAATCTTATAAATGTGCGGGGCTTTTTTCAAATTCGTGAACATTGTTTGGAATTCAAGAATATTTTTAAAATTCGTGAACATTATTTGCTCACCGGCGGCAACGGCCAGATCAGGAGCAACTGTAGAAGGGTCAACCCCAATTGCTGATCAATCAGTTAATCCCGAAGTCTTGTTCCTTTCCTGCAGGTGGTCTATTAATATTAATTTTTGCACTAATTTTGCTGCTATTTCTTTCTTCCGTTTTGATTTGTACAATATAGATCTTATTCGTTTGTGTTCACTTAGATTTTAGAGGAATCCATCAGTTTGCTGTTAATAGGATGGATGGAAGCACTATGAAATCCCTATCACAAAAGAACCTTTTTCAACAAAGGTTACAAGTGTGTTTCAAATCTTCAAGTTGGCCCACACTACGAAATACTTTCCTCAGGTACACTATGTACGTTGCTAGCTAGGGGTGTAAGGGCATCTCGAGCCGCGCCACCAACAAGGCCCCCCAGGCGATTTTTCGGCCGCTGGCGCCAAAAAATTGGCCCAGTCGCGCCTTCGAAGGCCCTTTTTTCGCCTGCTCATGCCGAAATTGGCGTCGGCGGACCCAGGCCGAAATTCGTTTTTGGCGTGAAAATTGGCGGGCCCTCCTTGGTAGCGACTCGGCTCTTCTCGTCGCTTCATCGTCCTCATCGCCTCGGTTCCCGCGGCAGAATCAATGCCAAAGCTGCCGCGCCGGTCAGCCTCCTCAATTGATGCCTCACGGGCGACGCAGTGAAGACGGGATGACGCGCGTCCCTCGCCCGCCACGCGTACACACGGCGGCCACGCGAGCGCCGCCTATATAAGCCGCCCCCTCCCGCACCGGTGACGCACAGACTCTCCACCGCCGACGCCCCCATTCCTCCCTCTCTTCTCGCCGTTTCCAGTTCACCAAATGGCCGAGCGCTTTCCAGGCAATGGCGCGGCGGCGAACGGCTTCGACCGCCGCCACCTTCACGAGGACGAAGCACGGCTTTTGTATGCGGCCGAGTACCCGGTCCCGCCGAACATGCGGGTACCCGGGGCGTGGAGGATCAGCGCTGGCGGGGTCCCGGTGCCACCACCGCCCACCAGGGCGGCGCGTCGCGCGGAGATCGCCCGTATCCGTGCGTCTTTGCCGCAGGCGGCGAGGGAAGGGCCGAGGTACACCCCCGACAGCATGCTGTGGGAGCCGTACTTCCGTCGCCGCCACGCCGAGCAGCTCGAGGCCACCAACGGCGTCGTGCCCTCCGGGAGGCTCAACGCCAACGGCCGCCGCCGATGGTGGGGCGTGCTCGGCCGCACGCTGGAGGCCGTCCTCGAGTACATCAAGGGCGGCAACATGCCCAGGCTGGAGTACCCCGCTCCCCCTTCTTCTCCTCGTCTGGCCGCTCGTTCGGCTCTCCCTCCCTCCTCACCGTCAAGCCGGAGCCCCAGGACGCGTCGATCAGCCAGCACACCCGCAGCTTCGGCGTCCACATCGCCGAGTCCTCCCCCACCTCTGCCCAGCTCGTCAGGCCATAGTCCGGCGTGGCTTCTCCGATGAGGACGCCCGAAAGTGGGCGCGGGACGACTACCTCCGCGACGAGATGGTCCGGCAGCGCCGAGCCCTGCAGGAGATAGCCGCCTGCCAGCGTGGGCGCGAGGACGAGAACGGCGTGGTGATCCTCGGCAGCGACGAGGACGAGGACGCCCCCGGACCGTCCAACCCACCGCGCGTCGGCGACCCTGGGCAGGGGAGCAGCAGGGACGGCGGCCGCGGAGGAGGCGATGATGACGACGACGACGGTGGCGACTACACACAGTTCTACAGGCTCCTCGGCATGTAGAGCTTCAAGGGCGGCGGGCGATGAGGAACGGCGAGGGCGACGGCGGGTCTAGTAGTGTTTTTTTTTTCTTCTTTTGTAAAATATATTATATATGTTATGAACTCGCCGAGTTTGGTTGAATTTGCGCCTTGTTTGTGCGAATGTGGGGCCGGATTTTGTTTTTTAAAAAAACATGGGCGCGGCGACTGGGGAGCATCACGCCCCCAGCACGCGGTTTAGCGCCGGTACGCCCCCAGGCGGCGATTTTTAGCGCCTCCTGGGGGGCCAACGGCTGGAGATGCTCTAAGAACAACCTACAGGTGACCAAATTTTGCTCAACTGCTAAAATTTTATCATCACAGATCAGAGCAAACACATGTCTGAAAACCAAAAACCACCGGAAGTTACCAAATTTGCGTCAACTGCTAAAATGTAACTGACCAACGTACATTCAGACAAGTATAACTTTACCAGCTCCAATGATAAACTGCAGCATCATGCACATCTTACTTGAATTCTAGTTATTGCATTCTACATGAGGAACAATAATGTTTAGGTACTCCCTATGTAAAGAAATATAAGAGCATTTAGATCACTATATTTCTTTACAGAGGGAGTAACAATCAACAAAACACATAGATCAACCGAAGTTTACATTAACACCGGCAGTCCATGATACGATCTTCTCAAATACAGTGGTCCATTACATACTTCTAGTAGATGAGATCATCACGAAATCCACACATCATTTAATATGGACAATTATTGTTTTGCAAAGGTCTGCAACAACGATAATTGCCAAGATAACTGTGGTAGGACCTAGTAGTAATACCCGCCTCCAGAATGCCCGCCTCTGTAGTGTGGTCGGAACGAGCCCGTACCATATTGCTGCATAGAATTGGATTAAAAAATGTAAGCCAGAAAATTACACAAATAGAGGATAACCAAAAGACAAGACAAACACCTACATCTGACCCCGCAAAAAAAAAAAACACCTACATCTGAGGCAGGGCCAGGACCAGGGCCATAGTAATCACGTGAAGAAGCACTCCCCATCCCAAAAGAGTCTGCAAGTGAAAATATACCATGAGAAATTATCTCAAAATAAGGATTAAAGGGGCTCCATCCGACATAGTATTATATATTCAAGAAAGGGAACATGTCTCTGCTGCATCGAAGATTGGATTCAAACCCCTATAGCAGTTCCCTCCAGAAAATGGTGGCTAATCATAGTGATCAAATCAGTTCCCCCGATAAAAGGGAGGCTCGTAATAGTCAAAGCGAGGGCATACACAGCAAGGACCAGGCTCAAAGTACCCAGGATCAGGTTCCTGTCAAACAAAATGTAAGCTCAGTGGAGATGGCTACAGGCAATTACTTAGCACTCAATACAGTTAAACACCAACCATTTGAGAGTGCGGCCTCTTAACACGAGGCCAACCTTCTGTGGAGAAATATGGATTTTCACCAAAGTGTCCACCAAAACTATGCCTCCCTGATGAAGGTTCCCATCTACCACCTGCTAGTAAGGGCATCTCCAGCCGCGCCCCCAACAGGCCCTCCCCAGACGATTTCGCCGCGCCGGCGCCGAAAAAAAGCCCCAGTCGCGCCCCCAGAGGCCCGTTTTTCGCCGGCTCGGGCCAAAACTGGTGCCGGCGGACCCAGGCCGAACCCGGCGCCCTGGGGGGCGCTTGGGGAGCCGGCGCAAGCGAAAAAGGCGCGTGGGCCCGCACTGGAGGCGACTGAAGGCCCTTTCCCGCCGTTTTTACTGCCTTTCTCTCACTTCTCTCCCGCTCGCTCGCCTTGCTCCCGCCATTCTCCCCCTTTCTCCCGCCAACCCCGCCCGCAGCCCGCCGCCCATGCCGCCGAAGAAATACACCATGCCGCGCGCCGCGGCGGCCGCGACGGGCGCCGCTACCCAACCAAAACAGAGGAAGCCGAGGGCGCCTCCAACGAAGCCGCCGGGCCTGTCGAACGCCGAGTGGAGGGTGGAAGTGCAGCGCCGAGAAGCGGTCACCGCCGATAGGCGGAACCGGGGGATAGCCAAGAAGGCCCGCGACAACGCGGCGCGCGCGGCGGCGTCCTCCTCTTCTGCCGATGCTCCCGTCGTCGGCCACGCCCACCAGTACGCGCCCTGGGGGCAGCAAGGCGCCGGATCTCCATGGGGTTCGTCGTCGCCAGGCTACGCCGACGGCGACGCGCACGGCGGGTTCAACCCGAACGTGACCTTCCCTCATGGTCACCCCGCTACGCGCACGCCGTCGCCGGCCTTCGCCGGTGTGCAGTACCCGCCATACAACTACTCGCCGCCCCCTGCCTACGCGACCACGCCGACTCCACATCTCTACCGCGGGCCGCTGCCCTTCTCGCACCTCAGCGACGCCGACGACACGGGAGCCGACATGGACGACATCATCGCGACAGGATCGGCCGCGGCCGCCTCGTCTCCCGGTTTCGCCACCCAGGACGAGGTGGTCGACCTCAACGGCGACATGGAGCCCGAGCTCGGCTACGTCTACGGCGACGATGCGCAGGAACCCGAGGAGGAGGACGAGGAGGAGGAGGAGGAGGAGGAGGAGCCGGCTCCTGTTCCGACGAAGGGGCGCCAGAAAAAGAAGAGGGCGGCGAGGACGGGCGAGCCGTGCATCAAATGGACGTCCAAGGAGGAGGAATGCCTCGCCGAAGCGTGGAAAGTTGTCTGCCTCGACCCGACCACGGCGCGAACCGAGCTTGAGACGATCGACCGACGATCAAGGCCGAAGTTCGACGAGCGGAATCTCGCCGACCCCTACTTCAAAGGCGTGTACATGCAGCGCGGTGCCAAGACGATGGCGAACCATTGGGGGCGTATCCAGTTGGCGTGCAACAAATGGCACGGAATCGTCGAGGAGGTCGCGGCTCGCCCGGAGAGCGGCGCCAGCGTCGAAGACCAGGTACGCCCGCCGTTCGCCTGCGCATGTTCGTCTCCTGCGTCCGCGGTTCGCCAACTCTTTGTCCGTCCGCGCAGCTGCTGCGCATGTTCGCCATGTTCCGGGGTGACAACCAAGACGCCGACTTCAAGCACCTTCACGTCTACAAGCGCATTGACAAGTGCGAGAAGTGGGCGGAAGTCCGGCGTGCCCTCGACAAGGCCAAGGAGACGTACAAGCCGGACGCGCCGACTCCGGGCGCGTCGGAAGGGCGGCCGGACGGACACAAGTTGGCCAAGAAGGGGAAGCAACTCCGACTCCGCCGAGCTCGCGCACGCCGACACCGCCAAAACCAGGGACCCATCCCGCCGAGTGATGAATGAACACGCCGAGGCGGCGGCGTTCTATTTTTTGTAACAACGAACTATGCCCGATCGTCGGACTTGCGGCGTCTTGAGAGCGGGAATGGCCGAGTTTGAATTATCCGCGTCCTGGGGCGGGCGTTGCAGGCGTGATTGGCGCTAGCTCGCCTCAGGCCGAGCTAGCGCCGGCTCGCCCCCAGGATGCCGAATTTAGACGCCCTGGGGGGCCGAACGGCTGGAGATGCCCTAATAGTCAGTGGCATTAAATAGTGTAAAACAAGTTGATACAGTAGACTAATGTACTGAATCACAATAGGCAGTCTATCTCGAAACACAAGAGTCTCACATGCTCGGAAGTCAGAGGGTGGAGCTTCAAAAGCATCATTATTGGATGCAGAATTATATCTTCCACCGCAACTAGGGGCATGATTATTGAAATCCCTACCACCATGGAAAACCTGCCCGGCAAGGGACTGATTCTCCCCTAATATAACTTCTATCTGCGCAATCATAAAATTTAACAAAAAATCCACATATATATAACTAACACATGTAGTAGCAAATTTGAGGCAGCACAATTAATTACCAGGTCTGTTAAAACCAGGTTCAGAATGTCCAATCCGAAAGCCGCCACTCATTCCTCCTTTCACAGCTTTACTTTTACGTAATGGATTTGAAAGTCTAACCCGTACCTTTTCCTGAGTTAAGAACACCAAAATCAAGGACATGCGATAATGTTGTTTGGTACAAGGAGTTATATATACAAACAAACATGGTAATATTCCAAATTAGAAAATACCTTCGGTTTTCCATCATCACCCAATTCGGTGTTGTTGATGGCTTCAATACAAGCAAGAGCTTCCTCATGGGTTGAGAAGTAAAGAAATCCAAAACCATTTCTTTTGACACTTGACATGTCACAAGCAAGCACCACACCTAATAAACCGTAAGCTTTGAATCGGTCCTTAACACGATCTTCATCCCAATATGGTGGGAGTCCATCAATAAAAACTGACTTAGCCTACAACATGAAAAAGTATTTCACGGCACGACAAATTGTAGGCTTGCGTAATGGTTGGATACGAAGAACAAATAATTGGGAACAACCTAAATGTGAAAATAGGATACTGAAGGAGATATTTTTTGGTTCTTTCACGCCACTATAGAAAATGTCTGATCTAAGATTCAAATTCTAATTAGGTGATTCGTGCCACATTATCCAAATTGTAGTAACAAGCTTCCTAAGTACAGTACCTAAATATGATCAGAATTGCAAACTGTAATTGTTGGATATACTACAAGTAGCTAACCCATTACTGCAGGTACGGTGAAAATGTCACCTCTTATTATTGAAGGTACGGTGAAAATGTCACCTCTTTCACTAACCTACCAATATAAATTTAAGGGAACTTTGTTATGAAGGAATTCTCTATAAATACAAGAGGCCGGATGGTAAAGGTAGGTTCAAGCACCTTGTACATAACTTCTGCATCTGTTTCCTTTATCGGCTCTGCAAAAGCAACTTTTGCAGTTCTCTCGGGATGACCAAACACGACATCAGGTTCCTGCAGCCTTTCAAATGCAATCATCGCATCTCCGTGGCAAGAAAACTCAAGAAATGCAAAGCCCCGGTTCTTTCCCTCATTTTGAGTATCAGGAACCAGAGTTAAGCTTTCAACTCCTTGTATCCCATACTCATTCAGCCTTTTCTTAATCTGAAAACAGAAGGTACATAGTTTATCAAGTAAATTACTTGCTGGCTCACGATTCATGATAGTTTATATTAAGAAAAACATACAGCTTCCTCTGTCCATGTATTGCAAATATTTCCCAAGAATAGTGTGTCTTTGTCCTCGCTAGTACCGATACAACATTGTTTGCCATTTATCTGCAGAAAAAGAGAATTTTACATATGTATCACATCCCACAAAGAATGATATTCTATTAAATACTCCCTTTGTAAAAAATAATGTAAGACGTTTTAGATCACTAAAGGGAGTATGTAATATCAAGGGAGCTGGACCATTACCATAGGATTATTCATCACAGCAATTGCTCGAGCTACCTGCTCTTTGGTTGCAAACTTCACAAATGCAAATCCCTTATTCTTGTTCGTCGAGCAATCCTTGTGGAGACAGACCTCCACAACATCACCAACCTGTCCAAACACCTTTCTAATATCCTCCTCGACAGCTTCCCTGTCCAGCCCTCTCACAAAGATCTCTAGCTCCTTTTTCAAGTGCCTATTCTTGGCCATTTCTGACATAACCATCTGCTCATCCTTCTCCACCCTAGCATGATCCTCTTCTTCTTCGACCTCAGTTGTATCCTGCTGTTCACCAGCAAGATCCTCCAAAACCACCTCTTCGCGATCCTTCTCCTCTTGCTCGGCATCCATTTCTCCTCCGCCAGCTTCATTGTCTTGATTATTTGCTGCATTATCATTTGCATTCTGTGCAGTAACATCACCCTTTACTGCTACATCATCATCATTTACACCTCCATACCCTTTCACCTCTTCTGATTCGTTCTCTACTGTTTGCTCGTTTGGATCGGCTGCTAGCACCTGCTGGTTATGTCCTACTTTTCGATCATATCCCTGAGAAAATAAAACAAAATAAAATATGAGAGGTAATATAATGCAACGCAAGATTTTTCGAATGGAAAATATTCACTAGTGTAAAAAACGCTCTTATATTATGGGACAGAGGGAGTATATGCTAACTAGTTCTTGTGCACAATAGGGAACCAGTGGGAGCTTATAACAGGGACAAAATGGTCAAACTTACTTGTCAAAGTATGACAAGTAATAGAGTTGGTATATTAGAAGAGAATTGCAACCTTCTAATGGTATACAACTAAGCCAAGATCTTTTGGTATTTTGACTACTTTTTACTCGTAGAACATAAAAAATCTTTTGATTTACAAATATAGACTTACTTTATTATTAGAGCTCACTGCATGGTCAGCCTTAAGAGAATCATTTACCTGAAAATAACAAGGAAAGTTTTGGATAATACAAAAATGCCAAGGTATATGAAACATTGTTGGTGCATAGAAGCGATTTGCAACTTTCTGCTGGTACACAGCTAAGACAAGATCTTTTAATGTATTTTCTACTAAGTAGCGAACCTTTTCATAGTACTCCCTCTGTTCCCAAATATAAGTCTTTTTAGAGATTTCAACAAGTGACTACATACGAAGCAAGATGAGTGAATCTACACTCTAAAATATGTCTACATGCATCCGTATGTTGTAGTCCATTTGAAATGTCTAAAAAGACTTATATTTAGGAACGGAGGGAGTACATAACAAAATCTTCATTATTTGGGAACAGAGGGAGTACAAAGACAGACTTACTTCATTATTAGAGCTCTGGGGTGATGAATTCATATTGTCTACACGGTCAGCCTTAAGAGAATCATTCACATGAAAATTACACAAGGAAAGTTTTGTATAGGTCACTTGTTCTGCATGCGCCTTAAATATACATAGATTTGGAAAACATTACCTGCAGGCTAGCATACGGCTCTTTCTTCAGCACATTTGCCACACATTCTGGATGTTCATTGGTGATATACTCAATGCATGGATAACCAGGTGGTGGTGGTTCCAAGTTTGGAATGTGCACAAAGTCCGCATATATAAGCTTCATGCCAAAATGTATACATATAAGGTACAAACCTAAATCCACAAAACCATAACTTTTGAAGTGAACTTACATGGAGAAGGTGAAGGCATGCCGTTATGCCAGCAATAAGATAATCCGCAACGAAAGTACACCAGCCCAGGTTAATTAGTCAACGAGATGTTTCAGAAAACTTGTATCAACATATTGACTTGTGGATGGAGCTAGAAACGAACTAAGGAAGCCACTCATAAAATAGACACAGAATTTCTGCGGACCCATATTCTTATCCATGGTTATTCTGCTCCAAACATCATATTTACTTTTACCAACTAGGGATTCGAACTCTGATTTCCTTGCATAAGCAAGGTCTGCATGGTCAGGATCCGCGGGATGTTGAAGTTTGGTCCCATCATTGGGCAGACTGTAGAAATCCTTGACACGAGACCGTATGTCGATGTAGGTGTTTTCACCAATTTTGAGAGCCTTCTTATCCAAATCAAAATTCTCAACCAACAATAACAACACAGTGGGATCTAGAGTAAATTGCAAAAACCCATCATAATTGGGGACCCTAATTCAAAAAACCGCCATCATTCGATTTTTTTCAAAAAACCACCAACATTGTGGTGACAGTTTTCAAAAAACACCGATCGCTAGGATTATAGCCTCTGACACTGAAACTGACCATTGGGTCCCACTGTGAGCAATGATGTGGCAATAAAATATCAACGCCGTTTGTGTAGTCTGTTAAGTGGATAGGGCCCCACTTGTCACTGTCTATTCCACCTCCTACGCATATTTTTTTTTTTGACTTACCTGTTCGTAATGCACCAGCAGCATCCTCACAACGGCGGCACCGCGGCGGACTTTGGCCCAGTTCTTTTGGGCGATTCTCCCAGAATCGCCCCCCTCCCCAGCTTCTTCCAGAATCGTCACTTCATATTTTTTTTACAATCCTATCTAGTTAAGGTCTAATTAGTTAGGATTGTAAAAAAAATATGAAGTGATGATTCTGGTAGAAGCTGGGGAGAGGGGCGATTCTGGGAGAATCGCCGAAAAGAACTGGCCCTTTGCCTCCTTGTGGCCAAAACGAACGAACGCCGGCAAGCTGGGCGTGAGCCCGGCGCCTCAAGGACGCGCGTGAGCCCGGCGAGCAGCCGAAGCTGTCGTGAGCACGGACGCCGGCGGCCGGGTCGGCTCTGTACACGGTTGCACGCATCCGCGAGGAGGCAGCCCTGCCGGCGTGCAGGGACTGGTCGTCCCAACGCTGCGGGAGGAAGCCACGAGGCCGAGTTAGTCCATCGGGGTGCCGGGGACGCTTGGATGCGAGGCCACGGAGCTTGCCGGCGGCTGCCAGACCATGGCGTGGGCGCGTGGCGGGGGATGGCGCTCGAGGTTGTAGAGCTCGAAGGGGGCATGTCCAGGGGCTCAGCAGCGTACAAGGCGAACGAAAGTGGCCGGGGTGCGGTGGAGCCGGCGAATTTAAAGTAGACACGGCGGCGGCCGAACCGGAGGAAGACGACGTACTCGTCACCGTCGGGCCTCCTCCGTTTTATTCACTTGGCGTTTCGAACAAGCACATGGAGGCGAGGTTTTAAGGCAACAAGGCGGGTCTGTTTGAGGTCGTTGGCCATGGCAGTGCTCTGTGCGCGAGCTTGAGCGGGGGTAGAGGATAGGGAGGCGGTGCTGGGAGGGAGGAGAGCCTACGGTTTGGAGGGGAGCAGCTAGGGTTCCGGGTCTTTGAGGAGCAACGGGAGGAAGACGGGCGGCGCGGGCGGCGGCGTTGGCAGATGGCTGCGACGCACCAGATCAGGCCGGCCACCAGCTAGCGGCGTGGAGGCGCGCAGGGAGGGGGCGGCAACCTATAGCGCGTAGGCAAGCGGGGAGGGGCGGTGCTCGTGGTCAAGCAGCGGCGAGCAAGGCCTCTGTACGTCCTGTAGCCGGAGGATGAAGAAGAGATGGGAAATAGAGGATGACGGGTGGGCCCTCCATCAGTCTAACACTTCAGTCAAACACCGTTTGTTTTTATTGCCACGTCATCGCTCACAGTTGGACCCAATGGTCAGTTTCAGCGTCAAACGCTCTAATCCGAGCGATCAGTGTTTTTTGAAAACTGTCACCACAATGCTGGTGGTTTTTTGAAAGAAAAAAAATCGAATGATGGCGGTTTTTTGAATTAGGGTCCACAATTGTGGTTGTTTTTTGGAATTTATTCGTGGGATAGATGACATCCGGTTTCATCTTGAGGAAGGCACCCATCCCCAGACTGTGCACCAATTTCACCTTTTCCTTATCATATGACATCCTGCAACATGCGGGGGTGGCAGGCGTGTGATACAAATCTTGGCTAAAATGCTATTATGCCGACAGTCAGTTCACATGTCATTATAGTTATTAAAAAAATGACAACTAAAAACAGAGTTTGAGATAGTACCTTTGGCTTTGGACCCCCTCTGCTAGTGAGACGAGACTTGCCTGCTTCCCACGTGTGTGCCCATCCGTGCTCCCGCATGCGTGGCATGATTTGATTGGAACAGGCATGATTTGATTAGAACAAAATAAGGTCCGGCCCCATCCCCTTAAAATCAGGGGGAAGATGATTAGATTAAAAAGGAAAAGAGAAAAAAGACAACCGTAGGATGAAGTGGGAGTACGGATGGAAGCATGAGGAGGAAGCATGCAAGCCGGATCCCTGCTAGTGCTCCCAACTTTGGTTTTGGCCATGGCTCTTACTATTTGACAATCAAACTCCAAAAATGAGCAGGAAGGAAATGGAGAAATGGATCTGGAATTGAACTGAAACAAATTGATCCATCAGGACTGCATAGCATACGTGGGCAAGAAAAGGGAATAGGAGCGTCAGCTGCTGTCGCCGCTCAGTGCATCTACCTGCCTGCCGCCGCTCGATCCTGGGCACTTGCCGGCGACTGCCCTGCCCGATGGATGGCCCGCTCGTCTAGGGTTTCCTCTTGAGTCTTGACTGGGGTGGGTAGACGGCCGCGGATGCTTTGTCTTACTAGTTGAGAATAAATATACCGGCGGGCGGCGGCGACGCTTAGGCTGTTGAGAGAGTAAACGCAGCCGCCGCCGCCGTGATGCTTGCTTAGTGTTAAAACGTCTTATATTATGGAACGGAAGGAGTAGTATTTACTCAAGCCCAAACGAACGAGGCTTCTAGTCTAGGAGATCAGCAGCTTACGTGACAAGCCTAATCAACACTCCATGTACACCTTTTCATTCACGGGGGACCTTTTCTTTTATGTATGCATGGCGTATTATGTTTTCCACCAAAAAGGCATAAATTTACAACTTTGAAACAAGAATTCGAATGCCACTATGCTGAAACCAATTGAACATGGCAAAGGCCGGGATAGGAGGATAACTCGAATGCTCAAGAAGCTAGAGTGGTCGTCTCGGATATGACTTAATTCAATGCAAATTCATGAGAGATGAATGCACCATGGACAAACTTGGTCTCATACCCTGTTTAGGGTTTGTCTTTCCCGTGCCGGTTAGGACAATAAATGCCCTCCAAGCTTCATCGGCGAGCCTGTTCATCGACCTCCCCTCCGCTTGCCACTCAGACGGCCGGTAGCGGCGAGGGGGATCTCGGTGCCTCGGCTTCGGCCACTATGTAGTTGAGGTTAGTTTTTTTTTCCTTGTGGGGGTGACGTTCGAGTGGATATCTTATCTTCGAGTTGGTCTTCTGGGCTTTGAACCACTTCAAGTTCGTCCACCATGGTGGAGTCCGCGGAGCTCCCACATAGATTCATGTCGTCTCATTGGGACGGCGAGGTTAGAGTTTCTTCTCATGCGTGAGTGAATGCGAGATTTGGTGTCAGTTGCTTTAGATCAATTCAAGGGTTCTATGGCTACGACTAACTCTGGGACGGACGCTGGTCGGGCACATGCATGAAGATATAGAAAAGGACAAGACGGCTGACAGTGCCTTGTTTTGGCGATGGTAGTGATCGTTCAGTGGTGCAAGATCCAAAATATAGTTTTTATTAAGTTTGTGGTGCTTTGTACTTTTGACAAACCTTTATAACATGATCCTTTTTCACACAAAAAGAAGGGGATGCACCATCACTACCAGAAAAACTGGGGTTGCCGACGGCCAAACCTATGCCGACGGCACCCGTCCGCATCTATGGACCTATGCCGACGGCCAAGGACAGGCTGTAGGCGTAGAAAAGCCGTCGGCATACATCCATCTATGCCGACGGGGCCGTCGGCATAGACTAGGCCGTCGGGACCGCCCGAGGTACGCCTACGGACCCGTCGGCATAGGACAGGTCGTCGGCATAGCCCGGGCCCACCTGCCCGGTCAGCGCTGACCATTTGACGGCGTTGATCCTACGCCGACGGGGGGTAACGGCGGCCGTCGGCATATCTCTAGAGGTATGTTGACAAAGCCGTCGGCATAGGCCCTCTGCCCGTCATCGATCGTGTGCCGCGCACGTCATCGATCCGTGGGACAACCTCGTGTGTGCCGCAGATATGCGGCGGCCTTGCCGTATACATACGTATTTTACTTTATTTTTTATTTGTACTTCGTTTTGTTATTTTTACTTTATTTTAGTTTTTGTTTTTGCATAAGATAATTATGCCTTATCTAAAAATTAGAACATCACAACTCACGGGGTATGTTTTTTTAGATAAGGCATAATTATCTTATGCAAAAACAAAAACTAAAATAAAGTAAAAATAATAAAACAAAGTAAAATAAAAAAATAAAGTAAAATACACGTATGCCGACGGCAAGGCCGTCGGCATATCTGTGCACACACGGAGGTTGTCCCACGGATCGATGACGTGGCGTGGCACACGGAATGATGACGTGGCCAAGGGGGCCTATGCCGACGGCCAGGCTGTCGGCATAGGTCCGACCTTATCCCCTGCAGCGGTTCGCCCCAACCACCCATTCGCCATCTCCCCCTCCTCCCCGACCCACACCCGCGCCGCCACCCACCACCTCCGCCCCCCGCCCTGAGCACGCCACCGCTGGCCCCGAGCCCCGCCGCCGCGCCCGCACCGACGACCACGCCTCCCCGACCCACACGGTCCCCACCGACCTCGCCGCCTCGCCCGACCTCGGCCGCCCGACCCAGCGCCTCACCGCCCCCCTCCGGCCGCCCGACCGACCTCACTGGCCGCCGCCCGGCCCTACCTCGCGCCTCCCGCCCCAACTCCCCGGCCCTCTCAAGGTGATTTTTTGAAGTTTTAGTGTTTTTTAGTAATTTTGTAGCTAGTTAGATATAGATAGTTAGATAGGTATTTAGGTAGGTATTTAGATAGTTAGATACATAGTTAGATAGATAGTTAGATAGGTAGATAGTTAGATAGATAGTGAGATAGGTAGTAAAAAAATTTAGTTAGATGAGATGCTATATGTTGCATACCTTGAAAAAAAAATTGGTGACGATGATGAATATGTGATGGCGATGATGAATATGTAATGACGATGATGAATATGTGATGGCGATGATGAATATGTGATGACGATGATGAATATAGGTAGTAAAAAAATTTGGTTAGACGAATAGGTGATAATGATGATGATGAATATGTGATGACGATGATGAATATATTGTTAATGTTGTTAGTTTTTTTGCCTACATGATGCAAAAATAAATTAATGCATATTTAAATGTTTTAAATATGCTCTATGAGTTGTGATGTTCTAATTTTTTGTCGCGGTGGAATTTGCAGGCTTTGTGGTTTCGCATTTCATTGGAGTGACCGTTGTCCGACGCGTTGGTCCCCCTGAGCATCCCTCTGCTCTTCGACTACTTTCTCTACAGCCGAGGGTGCGCTACAAGTCCATCTCCTCCAATTTTTCATATAACTAGATTTCATTCTCAAGTCAACTGACGTAACCTAGGCGTCTCCCGTCCTAAAGGGTTGCATCGATAAATATGCATTCAATTGCATATTTATCACCACAGCTCTTTCGGATTGTCCAGCGTTTTCCATGGACAGCCCGAGGATGTGTAGATTGGGTATGTTCTCCATGTTCTACCCCGTTCCGAGACAGGATTTCGGCGGCGCCTCCCCATTGTTCTCCGGAGCACATTCTCTCGCTATTTGCCGAGACGTATCCGGAGAACAGCGGGGTGCTTGCCAAATTTTGTCTCGAACGGGTAGAATGGAGAACGACTCAATCTACACATCCTCGGTGGGATTAGGACCCATCTTTACCTATTAGAGATGTAGGTGGATTAAACGCGGTAGAAACTGAAAATTTGATGTGATTAATTTAAGTGAATCCTTAATTATGTTGTGTGGGTTGCAAAAAGCAGAGAGGATGGCGATAATCAGTGGATGTATAGTGGTTTTATCCGTCGGAATCGAGTAACATCAGAGTGGATCGCGAAAACCGATGTGTATTTGAAGGAGATATTCCGTCGTCCAATGAGAATTATCCCACCATGCCCCTGTGCGAGATGTGCCAGACGTCACCGTAGAAATCAGACGGACATGAGTGAGCACCTTCGAACGCACGGATATATGCCAAACTTTGACATGCCGCCGATAAGCATAGCCGAGCAGGATCGTGGTAGAGAGGAGGTGATGCGACAACGCATCGATGGATATGAGGACGACGGGGTCTGGGACATGCTAGATGATGTCATTGTTGCAGAAACGGCAAATGCGACACCTTCAGAGAATGAACCGGAGGAGCCGAAGGCAACCGCAAAGGCCTTCTTGGAGGTCTTGGCCTCGTCCAAGAAACCTCTTTATGCGGGTGCGAAAATATGTCAGCTGGATGCCATCTACGAATCGATTGCAGGCCAAGGCTGAGTACGGCTGTAGCCAGAAATGCTTCGAAGCATTCCTGGGAGTATGGGCTAACAGCCTCCCTGAGGGTCATGAACTGCCGAAAAGCATGTACGATACAAAGAAAATCATGAAGGCACTCTCTAGGGATTATGAGAAAATAGATGTTTGCCCAAAGAATTGCCTTTTGTTTAGGCACGAGTATGCGGATGACAAGTACTGTAGGAAGTGCGGTTCGTCTCGGTACATTGAGGTGGTCGGTGAGGATGGTGAGAAAAAGCAGCTAACTATCCCCGTTAAGGTTCTCCGGTATCTTGATTTTATAAAAAGACTACAGCGCCTTTTCATCACGAAGGAGTCTGCCAAAATGATGAAGTGGCACAAGGAAGGTATAAGGTACAATCCAAAAAAAATCGTACATCCATCGGGAGGGGAAGCATGGAAGTCATTCGATGAAGAATACCCTGAGGAAGCAGCCGAGGTTGGGAATGTCAGAATAGCCATATCAGGTGATGGGTTGAATCCATATGGTATGTCGTCCAATCCATACAGCTGCTGGCATGTGTTTGTAATTCCGCTCAATCTTCCTCCCGGTGCCCTAATGCAACGGAAGACCATGTTCTTGTCGCTCATCATTCCGGGGCATGAATACCCGGGGAAGCAATTGGGTATGTTTATGCAGCCGCTTGTGGATGCTTTGCACCATTATTGGTACTTTCCGAGGTTGACATACGACCTGGATCTGCAGAGAAATTTCTTGATGAAAGTTTGGTTGCACTATTGCGTGCATGACTTTCCCGACTATGCTCCATTCTGCGGATGGTGTACAAGTGGTAAGATGCCATGCCCAGTGTGCATGCAGGCTCTGCGAATGATTTGGCTGAGTAAGGGTGTCAAGTATGTAGCCTTTGACTTGCATCGACAGTTCCTCCCTCCAGACCATCCAGACAGGGAAGACAAGAAGAACTTCACGAAAGGCCGGGTTGTTCATGAAGTAATCGAGATTCCAACATTTTCGGGGGCCGATGTTCTTGCTCGGCTAAAAGCTCTCAAGCCTAAAGTCAAAGGCAAAGGCAAAGCCAATGCCAAAGGCTTCGAGGGATATGGTGAGACGCACAACTGGACTCACATTACCCCCTTCTCGCAGCTTCTCTATTTCAAGGACCTCAAACTTCCTTACAATATTGATGTGATGCACACCGAAAAGAATGTGGCAGAGTCCCTTTTCCACACGATCCTCAACATTCCTGATAAGACGAAGGATAACGTAAAAGCTAGAGCCGATCAACAGAGAATTTGTGATAGACCACGCCTGAACATGAAGCCTCCCACAGGCGGTCGAAAAAACTGGTTCAAGCCAGATGCTGACTTTGTCCTTAAACCGCCAGAAAAAAAAGAAGTACTTATCTGGCTGAAACAAATTTTGAAGTTCACCGATGGTTATGCATCGAATATAAGTAAGGGAGTCAATCTTTCAACGGGCAAAGTGACCGGCCTGAAAAGTCATGACTACCATGTATGGATTGAGCGGATAATGCCGGTGATGGTTCGAGGCTATGTCCCCGAGCATGTCTGGCGAGTGCTTGCCGAGCTTAGCAATTTCTTCCGCATGCTCTGTGCTAAAGAAGTAAGTAAAGAGGTGATTGAAAAATTGCATAAGAAGGCACCGGAGTTGATAGTCAAGCTAGATAAGATCTTTCCGCCAGGCTTCTTTACTCCGATGACACATCTCATTCTGCACCTCGCGAACGAGGTATTGTTGGGGGGCCCTGATGGAGCCATGTACCTAGGGTAGGGTCATAGACCTGATCTAAGTACCCTACCCAAGGACACCCTTAGAAGAGATCACCTTCCAGTCGACCAAGGAGGATTCCACTCGACATACTTGAAGGACTCGACCAGGAAGACTCACTCGACCACCAGAAGGTCAAGAAGCACTCTGTACTGTAACGGTCTGTAGTTAAGTAGACTTTATTATATTAAAGACGCTTTATGTGGGGCGTTACCAGTAACGCCTAGACTTAATGTACCTTAAACCCTTCATTACGTGGGCTGGCAGGGGTCCTGGCGCACTCTATATAAGCCACCCCCACCTCAGGCAGAAGGGTTCGCACCCCTGTAATTCATATACACATAATCCACTCGACCGCCTCCGGGCTCCGAGACGTAGGGCTATTACTTCCTCCGAGAAGGGCCTGAACTCGTACATCTCTTGTGCGTACAACTGTTCCATAGCTAGGACCTTGCCTCTCCATACCTACCCCCACTGTACTGTCAGACTTAGAACCACGACAGTTGGCGCCCACCATGGGGCAGGTGTCTTAGCGATTTTTTGGAGACGTTGCAATTCTTCCGAGTACTTTCATCATGACTGCTGGTGGAGTTTTGGTCGAGGGTCGCGAGATCCGTCTCGGCGCCCTCACCTTCATCGCCGACGACTCCGCTTGGCTCCAAGAGGCTCCACTCGATGTTGATGCGCTCCCCGTCCGCGGTGCGACGCATTTTCACGCATGTGTCCGCGGCATTCTGCTGCGACAACCGTCGACCCCGTATCGGTCGACTCCCCTATCGGTCACCCTCCCGGTCACCCACCAGCGCAAGCGCTCTGGTCGGTCGAGGCTCCAGCGGTGGGTAAGGCACGCGGTGGCTCGTCAGACGGCCACCGCCCAAGTTGCGGCAATCGAGCCCGACGAATCCCTCTATGGCCTGTTCGATCTGTCGACTGGCTCCGTAGAGACTGCATCCGAATGCGATAGCAGTGATCCGGCGGCGGAAATCTTGATGGTCAACGGACCTCGCAGTCCTCCTGGCTTCGCCCATGAGGGCGGAGTAGGCGGTGGAGGCGACCCCGCACAAGACCACGAAGATGACCAGCCCGAGCCACTCGACTCTCTGCAAAGGGAAGAGCTTCGCCGCAGGAACATGGATGCCCTGCATACTCCCATCGCGGGAGAAACCCCCGAGGCTCGCGCCTTGGAGGAGGCACGTTTAGCCAACTTGGCTGAACGAGCTCGTCTGGAAAACCTTCAGCGATCACTCGACGAGCGCGCGCGGCAACGAGTTCCCGAGGCCAATCGACGTCAACTCTTCCCGCCGACTCAGGTATATCGAACCCCGATTATAAATTTAGCAGCTGCAACCCGTATAGCAGAGTCCATCCAGCCCTCTCAGTCGGAAGCTAGCAGAGGATTGATGTGTTGGAAATATCCCCTAGAGGCAATAATAAAAGGATTATTATGTTTCAATGTTCATGATAATTGTCTTTTGTTCATGCTATAACTGTATTATCCGGAAATCGTAATACACGTGTGAACACTTAGACCCAATGAGTCCCTAGTGAGCCTCTAGTTGACTAGCTCACAGATCAATAGATAGTCATGGTTTCGACTATGGACATTGGATGTCGTTGATAACGGATCACATCATTAGGAGAATGATGTGATGGACAAGACCCAATCATAAGCATAGCATAAAAGATCGTATAGTTCGCTTGCTAGAAGCTTTGCCAATGTCAAGTATCTCTTCCTTCGACCATGAGATTGTGTAACTCTCGTTACCGAGGAGTGCCTTGGGTGTATCAAACGTCACAACGAATCGGGTGACTATAAAGGTGCATTACGGTATCTCCGAAAGTATCATTGGGTTGACACGGATCGAGGCTGGGATTTGTCACTCCGTATGACGGAGAGGTATCTCTCGCCCACTCGGTAATGCATCATCATAATGAGCTCAATGTGACCAAGGTGTTGGCCACGGATCATGCATTGCGGTACGAGTAAAGTGACTTGCCGTAACGAGGCTGAACAAGGTATTGGGATACCGACGATCAAGTCTCGGGCAAGTAACGCATCGATTGACAAAGGGAATTGCATACGGGGTTTGATCAATCCTCGACATCGTGGTTCAACCGATGAAATCATCGAGGAGCATGTGGGAGCCAACATGGGTATCCAGATCCGCTGTTGGTTATTGCCCGAGAGTCGTCTCGGTCATGTCTCAAGGTGTCTCCGAACCCGTAGGGTCTACACACTTAAGGTTCGGTGGACGCTTAGGGTTAGTAGGAAGTCAAGTATGTGACTACCGAATGTTGTTCGGAGTCCCGGATGAGATCCCGGACGTCACGAGGAGTTCCGGAAGGGTCCGGAGGTAAAGAATAATATATAGGAAGTGGTGTTTCGGCCATCGGGAAAGTTTCGGGGTCTCCCGGTAAAGTACCGGGACCACCGGAAGGGTCCCGGGGGTCCACCGGGTGGGGCCACCTATCCCGGAGGGCCCCATGGGCTGAAAGGGGAAGGGAACCAGCCCACAAGGGGCTGGTGCGCCCCCCTAGGGCCCACCCCCTGCGCCTAGGGTTGAAACCCTAGGGGTGGGGGCGCCCCACCTGGCTTGGGGGGCACTCCACCCCCCTTGGCCGCCGCCCCCCCTGGAGATTGGATCTCCAGGGGCCGGCCACCCCCCCAGGGTGCCTATATAAAGGGGGAGGGAGGGGGCTGCTGGACCAACTCCCAAGGCGCAGCCCCTCCCCTCCCCAACACATCTCCTCCTCCGTAAGAGCTCGGCGAAGCCTCGCCGAGATCGCTTTCCACCATCACCACGCCGTTGTCTTTGCCGGTGGAGTTGTCTTCTCAACCTCTCCTTCCCCTTGCTGGATCAAGAAGGAGGAGACGTCGCCGTCCCGCACGTGTGTTGAACGCGGAGGTGCTGTCCGCTCGGCGCTTGGACATCGGGTGATCTGAATCACGTTCGAGTATGACTCCATCATCACCTTGCAAGCTTCCGCACGCGATCTACAAGTGGTATGTAGATGCAATCTCTCTCCCGTTACTCGTTGCTTAGATGAACTCATAGATGGATCTTGGTGAAGCCGTAGGAAAAAATTTAATTTTCTGCAACCTTCCCCAACATGATGCAGATCAGAGATTTGCTCCGGGCAGCAGGAGATCAGAATTCAGCCATGTCGCAGTCACGCAACATAATTCACAGTCGATCCGTCGCTGCGAATACGGTTCAGTTGGCTCACAGTCCCAGATCGCCTTCGCGGCGTGAAGGACGCGAGAATCGGCGAGACCAATATGGTGACCGACATAATCGTGATGATAGGCGTCGAGTGCCCACTCCCCCTCCAAGGAGTGGGTCTCACGCTCCTCGGCAGCAGGATGACAGGCGTCAACTCAGCATGGGGCGAAGAGCTCTAGTCGACCCCCGGGAACCAGGCTTCGACGCGATCCATCATCGTGCCAGGCTTGGTCGACCGAAACAGGGCCCATTGGGGCGGCCCTGACAGAGATGCGCCCACAAGCAGTCAAGCGCATGTATCTGGTCTAGAGTGTTTCAACAGGGCTATCAGAGCCGCGGTGATTCCCCCCAACTTCAGGTTGGCAACTGGAGTAAGCAAGTTCACTGGTGAGTCTAAGCCTGAAACCTGGCTTGAGGACTACCGAGTGGCGGTTCAGATTGGTGGTGGGAATGACGAGGTGGCCATGAAACATTTGCCCCTCATGTTGGAAGGTTCTGCCAGAGCGTGGTTGAATCAGTTACCTCCTAGCAGCATTTACACTTGGGAAGATCTGTCCCGAGTGTTCGTCAGAACATTTGAAGGAACTTGCAAGCGACCAGCCGGATTGACAGAGCTGCAAGTCTATGTGCAGAAGACGAATGAGACTCTCAGAGATTATATTCAGAGATGGATCACTTTGCATCATACCGTGGAGAACGTGTCTGATCATCAGGCAGTCTGCGCCTTCAAAGATGGTGTTAAGAACAGAGAATTGAGTTTGAAGTTTGGTCGAACCGGTGACATGACCCTGAGTCGAATGATGGAGATTGCTACCAAGTATGCCAATGGCGAAGAAGAAGACCGACTCTGAAGCGGCAAGTACAAGCCGAGTCAGTCGGAGAAGGGAAACACTAGTCAAAAATAGAAGCGGAAGGCTGAACCAGCAGCTCCTGGAGAGGCTCTGGCCTTGACTCAGGGAAAGTTCAAAGGAAAACCAAAGGATCCTGGAACCCTAAGAAGGTGAAGGATAAAGAGGAAAACGACGTGATGGATATGCCGTGTCACATCCACACGAAGAAAGATGAAGAGGGTAATATCATTTACCCGAAGCATACCACTCGCCAGTGTCGACTCCTGATCCAGAAGTTTCAGGGAAAACAGTCCAAAGACAAGGAAAAGGAGTCGGACAAGGCCGAAGACAAGGAGGACAGTGAGGAAGGATATCCACATGTCAACTCCACTCTGATGATTTTCGCAGATGTAGAAAGCAAGAGCCGACTGAAGGTCATTAACCGTGAGGTGAACATGGTTGCCCCAGCGAAACTAAGTTATCTGAGATGGTCCCAAACGCCCATCACATTCGACCAGTCTGATCACCCGACTCATATTGCTACCCCTGGGAGGCAAGCTTTGGTGGTCGACCCAGTTGTCGAAGGCACTCGGCCGACGAAGGTGCTGATGGACGGTGGTAGCGGACTGAACTTGTTGTATGCAGACACACTGAAGGGAATGGGCATTCCGATGTCCCGATTGAGCACCAGTAACATGAGCTTTCATGGAGTTATACCAAGAAAGAAAGCCGAGTCACTCGGTCAAATAGCTCTGGACGTGGTGTTTGGAGATTCAAAGCATTTTCGCAAGGAGAAACTGACGTTTGAGGTCGTGGATTTTCAGAGTGCGTACCACGCTATTTTGGGGAGACCAGCTTATGCACGGTTCATGGCTCGACCATGTTACGTTTCCCTCAAACTGAAGATGCCCGGCCCCAAAGGAGTGATCACTGTCACCGGTGATCGGAAAAAGGCAGAAAAGTGTTTCTAGAAAGGCTCAAAGATTGCCGATTCACAGGTGACAGCGGTCGAGTTTGAAGAATACAAGCAAAACACAGATCCGAGTGATTTGCTGCGAGCCAAGAAGCCCGCCACAGAATCTGCATTTCAGTCGTCCGGTGAGACGAAGCCTGTCCACATCCACCCGACCGACCCCAATGCAGCCCTGACCCACATCTCCACAACACTCGACCCGAAATAGGAAGAAGCGCTCATCCAGTTCCTCCGTGAGAACTGGGACATTTTCGCATGGAAGCCAGCTGACATGCCGGGTGTTCCCAGGGGACTGGCTGAGCATCATCTTAGAATCGACTCATCAGCAAAACCAGTTAAAGAGCATCTTCGGCGGTCCGCCGTCCAGAAGAGAAAGGCTATTGGTGAGGAAGTGGCTCGACTGTTGCAGGATTTATCCGAGAGATATACCACTCCGAGTGGATCGCTAATGTCGTCATGGTTCCTAAGAAGGACAACTCACTCCGAATGTGCATTGATTTCAAGCACATCAATTGGGCCTGCCCGAAAGATCATTTCCCTCTCCCTCGCATTGATCAAATTGTTGACTCGACAGCGGGATGTGAGAGATTGTCTTTTCTAGACGCCTATTCCGGGTACCATCAGATCCGTCGGTATGGACCCGATGAGATAAAAACAGCTTTCATCACTCCATTCGGGTGCTTCTGCTATATCACCATGCCTTTCGGCCTTAAGAATGTTCGGGCCATGTTTATGCGAATGATTCAGAAGTGTTTGCTCACTCAAATCAGTCGGAATGTGGAAGCGTATATGGATGATATCGTGGTCAAGTCGAGAAAAGGTTCTGACCTGCTCACTGACCTCGCCGAAACATTTGCCAACCTCAGAAGGTATGATATCAAGCTCAATCCATCAAAGTGCACATTCGGAGTTCCTGGTGGCAAGTTACTCGGTTTTCTCATTTCCGAACGAGGGATCGATGCTAATCCAGAAAAGATCGGCACTATACTCCAAATGAAACGCCCCGTGCGAGTGCACGATGTCCAGAAGCTTACTGGATGCTAGGCCGCATCAAGTCGATTCATCTCACGACTTGGTGAAAAGGCATTGCCTCTTTACCGACTGATGAAGAAGGCAGACAAGTTCGAGTGGACTCGAAGTCGATGCAGCGCTTGCGAGCTAAAAGCTCTACTCTCCACCGAGCGGTGCTGGCTGCTCCAATCAGCAAAGAGCCTCTGTTGCTTTATATCGCAGCCACAGGACAAGTCGTCAAGACAATACTTACGGTCGAAAGGGAAGAAGAAGGAAAGCCTTCAAAGTTCAATACCAAAGATATTATATGTCGAAGTTTTGACTCCATCCAAGCAGAGATACCCTCATTATCAGAAGCTTGTGTATGGGATATACATGACCACGAAGAAGGTTGCTCATTATTTCTCTGATCATTCCATCACAGTCGTTAGCGACGCCCCACTTTCAGAGATTTTGCACAACAGAGATGCAACTGGTCGAGTGGCGAAATGGGCGATTGAACTTCTTCCCCTTGATATCAAGTTTGAGGCAAAGAAGGCCATTAAGTCCCAGGCAATAGCAGATTTCCTCGCCGAGTAGATTGAACAGCAACAGCCGACTGAAGTTCACTCGGAGCATTGGACCATGTTCTTTGATGGCTCTAAGATGTTGAATGGTTCCGATGCTGGGGTGGTCCTGGTTTCCCCCAGAGGAGATAAGCTCAGATACGTGCTCCAGATTCACTTTGATTCCTCCAACAATGAGGCAGAGTACGAGGCCCTCTTGTATGGGTTGTGCATGGCCATTTCACTCGGCGTCCGTCGCCTAATGGTCTATGGCGACTCGGATTTAGTGGTCAACCAAGTAATGAAGGAGTGGGACGTGAGAAGCCCAGCCATGACTGGATACTGCAATGCAGTGAGGAAGCTGGAAAAGAAGTTTGAGGGGTTAGAGCTCCATCATGTTCCTAGACTGAAAAATCAAGCAGTTGATGATCTAGCAAAGATAGGTTCCAAGAGAGAGGCCATTCCGAGTGGTGTGTTCTTGGAGCATATTCATATTCCGTCAGTTAAAGAAGATCCTTTCACCGAAGAATCTCCGCAACCCAAGAGTACCACAGATCTGACTGAAGTAGAAGTCCCGGCAGTGGTCAACCTGGTCATGGAGGTCTTAATAGTCACTCCTGACTGGACGGTTCCATATATCGCGTATATCCTGAGAAAAGAGCTCCCGGAGGATGAGGATGAGGCTCGACAGATCGTCCGTCGATCCAAAGCCTTTACCGTAATCAAAGGACAGTTGTACAGAGAGAGCGCGACTGGAGTTGGTCAGAAGTGCATAACGCCAGAAGAAGGTCGAATCATCCTTGATGATATCCACTCGGGGACCAGTGGTCATCATGCGTCCTCTCGGACCATCGTGGCCAAAGCATACCGAGCCGGATTTTACTGGTCAAAGGCGAATGAGATGGCAAGGGAAATAGTGGACAAGTGCGAAGGATGTCAGTTATACTCAAATATGTCACACAAGCCTGCATCAGCTCTGAAGACCATTCCACTCATCTGGCCCTTCGCAGTATGGGGGTTGGATATGGTTGGCCCCTTGAGAACAGGTCGAGGCGGTTTCACCTATGTACTGGTGGCAGTCGACAAGTTCACCAAATGGATTGAGGCTAAACCCATCAAGAACCTTGACGCCGGTACTGCTGTTAGCTTCATCAGGGAATTGATATTCAGATATGGAGTCCCGCACAGCATCATTACAGATAATGGATCAAACTTTGATTCAGAGGAATTCAGGGATTTCTGCAACTCTCAAGGCACACGAGTCGACTACGCTTTAGTCGCCCATCCGCAGTCGAATGGACAAGCAGAGCGAGCCAATGGCCTGATCCTCAAAGGGTTAAAACCCCGACAGATGCGTGATCTCAAACATGCGGCTGGAGCATGGGTGGAGGAACTTCCCTCGGTGCTTTGGGGACTGCGGACCACACCTAATCGGTCGACCGGGAGAACTCCATTCTTCTTGGTCTATGGAGCTGAAGCAGTCTTGCCGAGTGATCTTCTCCACAATGCTCCTCGAGTTGAACTTTACAACGAGGCTGAAGCCGAACAAGCGTGACAGGACGCAGTCGACCTTTTAGAGGAGGAAAGAGAGATGGCTCTGATCCGATCGTCCATCTACCAACAAGACTTGCGTCGCTTCCATGCCAGAAACGTGAAGAGTCGAGCCTTTCAGGAAGGAGATTTGGTTCTCCGAGTGGATCAGCAGAAACAACACAAGCTTGCTCCTTCTTGGGAAGGACCCTTCATCATCACCAAGGTCCTCCACAACGGGGCGTACCGTCTCTACAACGTCGAACACAATATCGACGAGCCCCGAGCTTGGAACGCAGAACTACTCCGCCCATTTTACACTTAATTTTATCACTCGGATGAGTTGTAATAAATGTACTTCTGTAGTCCATGTTTTGCAAGATAATAGTGTCATAATTTCCTCAATGATTTTTGTCACTTTTATTTGTTCAGTAAATTTTTTTTCCCTCAGTCACTACTAGGGAAAAGGCTAGCAGCAGCGCGGGTTTTCAGGCTAGCAGCAGCGCGGGTGGCCGCGCTACTAATAAGGTGCTACAGCTAACTCATAGTAGTAGCGCGGCCACAACCCGCGCTACTACTGTTGAACGATATCAGCTGCGCTTTTTGGGAACGCGCTACTATTAACTAGCTGTAGCGATTTCTTCATCCCACGCTACTGCTATATCTTTCATCATTTTCCCACTGCCCCATTCCCTTTCAGTTCTCCTTTCACTTTCAGTTCTCCTTTCAGATGCTAGATACTAGGTACTACTAGTAGATATCAAATTCATAAACCATTACTAGGTACGGTAGTACTCCCTTCGTTCCAAATTACTCGTCGTGGTTTTAGTCAAACCACGACGAGTAATTTGGAAACTAAGGGAGTACTAAGATAACAATTTCATGCATAGCCAACATGCATCCTTAGCGAGACATGGTCATATCAATGGCCATCATCATATGTAGTTCTAGATGATATCGACGACGATCATCATATGTAGTTCTAGATGATATAGCCACACACACATATGTAGTTCTAGCTAGATGATATAGCCACACACACATATGTAGTTGTAGATGATATCGAAGACAATCATCATCCTCAAGCCTGGGCGGTTGGTGTTCCTGATAGTAATTAGGATGGCCTGTCCAACACGAAGATTCTTGCCATCGAGGAATTTCTTCCACCCAACCGAGCTTAAGTGTGTGCGATTGTCCGTGTCCACGCGGTAAGTACAGGTTGTGACGGAGCCCCTTGCAGTAAGGCGTAGTCCAGCTGAGCCTTCTTCATCAGGCTCGATACCATAACTCACAGATATGCTCTTTGCCAATTTCTGAATAAGAAAAACATATCAATTAATAAGCATGTGATCGAACTCTACACTAAAACATATATATAATCGACTAGATTCCACACAACATACCATATCATTGGACTGTACACTAAGTAATTCACACTATTTATTTGCATTTGTAAGTATAACATACCATATCATGTCGATCAACCATGGTATTTGTCAAGCGGGCACAAATGGCACCCCGACAAAGTCAGCACGCGGCGGAATTATGTCCCACAGGTTGGACACCTCCTCCTCACTCAGCCTTGTTCTTTGAGCTACGATGGTTTCATGAAGTGGGTCCTCATCATCTTCATCGAGTGGGTCCTCATTATCTTCATCATCTTCATCATCTTCGTCATCTTCATCATCTTCCACCAGGTTGAGATAAATGACAACTAGCTTGGGTCTTTCTACTCGGAAGTTGAAGCTGATCAACTCACCACCAGTAAGATGCATGCGAGCGATTTAAACGGGCCCATCCATCTCCTCCAATCTGCGACATATTGCGCCCTTTCTCGACCTCCATAGTGTACGGCCCCCAGAGCCTCAAATGTCACATTTCTCTGTCACTTGTTGAATTTCAACCTCACATTGCATGGGACGATCTGTGTAAACTAAGCAAAATGACACAATGCAAGAATGCCAACACTAAAAATAGTTATTACATTTCATCTAATTTCTTACCGCATGACTTGAAAACTCATTTGGAAGTAGATGCCTTAACAGCTTGCTGGGTTGCAAGGTTGTGGCGATCTTGACTTGCACGATTGACAATGTGGTGGTGGTGGTGGCGCCATTCTTCCTAAAGCAATATGAGCAAAGGATTACTAAATCAACTAAATCAAAATGTTCCTAAGTCAACTAAATCAACTAGCCTACTAAATCAACTAAATCAAAATGTTCTAAGTCAACTAAATCAACTAACCTACTAAGTCAACTAAATCAAAATATTCTAAGGCAACTAAATCAACTAGCCTACTAAATCAACTAAATCAAAATGTTCTAAGTCAACTAAATTAACTAAATGAATTAGCCTACTAAATCAACTAAATCAAAATGTTCTAAGTCAACTAAATCAACTAACCTACTAAGTCAACTAAATCAAAATGTTCTAAGTCAACTAAATCAACTAGCCTACTAAGTCAACTAAATTATATCAACTAAATCAAAATGTTGCATATGAGCAGGAGGGAGAAGGAGGGCGACTCGAGGAGGGAGAAGAGAGTAGGATGGAGGAGGAAGGCGGAGCGAGGAGGGGCCGGCCGGCGCGGCCAGTTGAGGGAGGACGGAGGAGGAAGGCGGAGCGAGGAGGGGCCGGCCATCGGCGAGTGGAGAGGGAGGACGGAGGAGGAGGCCGGTACCGAGTCCAGCAAGGAGGAGGAGGTGACGGCGCGCGCGCAGCGGAGGAGGAGAGGGCGACGGGGCGCGCGGCATGACGCGCTGGAGGAGAGGGCGACGGGAGGCGCGAGATTTTGAGTGGCTATCGTGTGTGAGTGGATCCGAAGGGAGGAGATCAGGAGATGGATGGCTTAGCAAGAGCGCTCTTGACCAAAACACGCTCTTGCTAAGCTATCTAGCAGCAGCGCCACAAGAAAGCGCCATTGCTATATGTCAAGATGCAAAAATACACATTGATCATCAACGATCTTTTGTGTACAATCTGATTTGATAATATGAGTCCTCACCGTTTAGGAACGGTGAAGACTCATATTGCAGCCACAAATTCTACACATAGAGTTCAATGAAGATCAAGTGCTTGTCAAAGTGTGAGAAGTAACATATTTAAGGTGGTAGAAACTCTCTTCACGGAGCGAGGTGGGACTAAATTTTTGTAGGAAACTTAGCAGAGCGCTTTGTCGGGAAATGCGCTGCTACTATGCTACGTAGCGAGAGCGGCGTCGTTTTAACGCGCTGCTGCTATAACTAGCCCTCATGGCGGCCTCAGAATTATAGCAGCAAAGGCGCGTCTTTGGATGGACGCGCCATCGCTATATTTGACTCAGCAGCGAAGTTTGATGGTCCGCGCCATCGCTAGTTAGCAGCAGCGAAGTTATTTTGAAGCGCCGCCGATAAGATTCTGTGTATAGGCTTTTCCCTAGTAGTGAGTGGGTGACTTAGCCGCGAATCCGTTTCGCCTAAGTTTGTAAAAAAAATCTTTACCGAGTGGTGAACCAGCCTCCCACTCGGGGGCTTAGCTGCGAATCCGTTTCGCCTAAGTTTCAATAAAACCCTACTGAGTGGTAAACCAGACTTCCGCTCGGGGGCTTAGCTGCGAATCCGTTTCGCCTAAGTTTCAGTAAAATCCTACCGAGTGGTAAGCCAGACTTCCGCTCGGGGGCTTAGCTGCAGCCCAGTGCTCGCCTAAGTTTGAACAAAATCCTACCGAGTGATAAGCCAGACTTTCACTCGGAGGCTTAGCTGCAGTCCGAGCACTCGCCTAAGTTTGAACAAAATCCTACCGAGTGATAAGCCAGACTTTCACTCGGGGGCTTAGCTGCAGTCCGAGCACTCGCCTAAGTACAAATACAATGTGCGCTCGCAAGGAGGACGAGGCGCAGGTCGATTGAGACCCTCTCCTCTGAGCTACGCCACAAATACAACGTGTGCTAGTAAGAAGGAAGAGGTGCAGGTCGACTGCGACCCTCTCATCTGAGCTACGCCACAAATACAACGTGTGCTAGTAAGAAGGAAGAGGTGCAGGTCGACTGAGACCCTCTCCTCTGAGCTACGCCACAAATACAACGTGTGCTAGTAAGAAGGAAGAGGTGCAGGTCGACTACGACCCTCTCCCCTGAGCTACGCCATAAGTACAATGTACGGTCACAAGGAGGACGAGGTGCAGGTCGAACTGCAACCCTCTCCTCTGAGTTACGCCATAAGTACAATGTGCAGTCACAAGGAGGACGAGGTGCAGGTCGACTGCAACCTTCTCCTTTGAGCTACGCTATAAGTGCAATGTGCGGTCACAAGGAGGACGAGGTGCAGGTCGACTGCAACCCTCTCCTCTGGGCTACGCTACAAGTACAACATAAGAATCCTACCGAGTGAGGAGCAGACCTCCCACTCGGGGGCTTAGCTGCAGCCCAGAGCTCGCCTAAGTTATAAAAATCCTACCGAGTGAGGAGCAGACCTCCCACTCGGGGGCTTAGCTGCAGCCCAGAGCTCGCCTAACTTATAAAAATCCTACCGAGTGAGGAGCAGCCCTCCCACTTGGGGGCTTAGCTGCAGCCCAGAGCTCGCCTAAGTAATAAAAATCCTACCGAGTGAGGAGCAAACCTCCCACTCGGGGGCTTAGCTGCAGCCCAGAGCTCGCCTAAGTTTTAAAAATCCTATCGAGTGAGGAGCAGACATCCCACTCGGGAGCTTAGCCTGCCTAAGTGAATTAAGGAATAAGTCGACTACAGCGAGCATCTTGCTTTAAACCTGCAAAAAGACGTTTCGAGCCAAATACAAGCATATTCAAACATAGAATCCAAGTTCAGATAGATACCTAAAGGAACCGAAAGTGCTCAGGCGCTAAGCCTATTAAGGTTTATCGGTTACAAAATCACTCGGCATACCGAGGCAAATTTAAAGTGTCGAGCTCAAAGAAGTTTTTTACCCCTCCTGTGGAGGGCTGGAAGGTGCAACAAACTCATCAAGATCAATTCCGTCCGCAATCCAAGTGGCAGCAGCGATGAAGGTTTCCATGAAGGACCTGAAGTCATGTTTCTTGGTGTTTGCCACCCGAAGAGCCGCCAGCTTGTCTTCTCGCGCATCCTTGCAGTGGACTCGAGCCAGACACAGAGCAACATCCGCGCCACACCTAGCGGAGGATTTTTTTTCCACTCCTGCACTCGACCAGGAACTGTGTTTAGTCGAGCCATCAAGGACTCGAGGTCATTCTGGAGCGTCTCCCTGGGCCAGAGTGTGGTGTCGATACGGGAAGTGGCAACCTTCAGCCACGCAAGATAGTCAACAACAGCAGCCATGCAAGACTCAAGCCGGAACACGTTCATGGCAACTTCATCGTTTACCGGAGAGTTGATGGGATCCAGGTTTGGTTCTAGCTGACTAGTTTCTTCCTCGAAGTTTTGGCAAAACTCTGCAAGTACAACCACTAAGTCAAGGCAATGGTCGAATGGAAAGATCACTGTTAAAAATGATTGTTGAGTGCAAAGGATTACCTTCGAGCATGAGGAACAACTTCTTGGCAAGTCCACTCAGGAAGGCCTCCAGATCATTCTTCTTCCCAGTCAACTGACTGGCCTTGTCGTTCAGAGCAGCTTTGTCAGCTTTCAGTCGACTAACCTCCTTGTTGGCAATCGCAAGAGCAGCTTTCAGATTAGTATTTTCTTCTTCAAGCTTAGTGACTGAAGCTAACTTCTCGTCAGCAAGCTTGATCTTCTCAGCTAGCTCAAGGTCTTTTTTCTTCTGGGCCTCCTTCACCTTGCCTACAAGTTACAGCAAGGTCAGATTTTGAAACAAATGAAGGAAAAAAAGCAGTCGTCGAGGTCTCACCGAACATACCTTTAGTCTCCTCCTTCGCCTTCGTCAGATTCTCCTGGACCAACTTCAGATCCAGCTCGAGCTGAATGTGCTTGTTCTCCAACTCGGTATAACGAGCCGCAAGGTCGCAGGATTTCTGCGAAGAACCAATCGACAAAATGTCAAAGATAATTCACTTCCGAGTGGATAAGGAAAAATCATGTGTTTCTAAGACTACAGCCGAATACAAACATTCGACCGTAGTCTCGGGATTACACCGGTGGGTGCACTCAGCGTGCCCCACTAGTTCTATTAAGATAGAGTCGACCAGTCGACTAAAAAAACAACAACAACAACAAGGGCGTATTCTTCAGATCAGAATCGATCGCCAGCAATGACCACGCCTCGGGACTACACCCAGTGGGTGCACTCAGCGTGCTCCCACTGGTTTTACTAAATCCATTCGACTTAGTCGAATGACGGAAGAACTTAATTTATAAAGCCTATGACCGACTGCCAGCAGTCGACCATAGCCTTGGGGACTACACCCAGCGGGTGCACTCAGCGTGCCCCCGCTAAACTAGAGTTTCAATCGACACACCCAGTGGGTGACTACTATGGATTCCAAAAAGAAAGACTTTCAGATAGCATATCCCTATGCAATAAAGCGATGGTCGATCGACCAACATTGCTTTGAAGGGCGGGCTGGCGTCGAAGCTGCTCGCTTGCCTCCGGATGGCCTTCACCGCTCCATCATGACTCCCGCCATGACGCTTCCTTTGCGGCACTGGCTTGGTCCTCCGGGACGTAGTTGGTCGAGAAGAGCGAAGGTTGTGCGGCGCTCGACGACGCGGGATGAGCACTCGTCAGTGGCACCGCAAAAGATACGGTGTGTCGAGTGGTGTTCTCCTCCTCTACGACCAGAGTCTCGGGTGCCGTCACATCCTGAGCCACCCTGCCGGCAGACGCTTTCCTGCTCTTCCTGTGCTTCAGTGGTTCCTCATCGTCGTCGTCAGGAAGGGTGATAACATTGGATGGAGCTGCAAGAAAGGAATCGGAATTAGAGATCAAAAGTCAATCGACCGAAAAACAGAATTAAGAGAGTGATACCAGGTTTTGAAGTTGCAGCATCCTCCATCTCGTGGTCATCGGCCCTGGCTGAGGTATCGGAAGTAGTAGCACTACAGTTCCAAAAATCAGTCGGTTAACTCAGAAGTCGATCAAAGATAAACTCGCACAAAACAAGAAGAATCAAGCAGCATTTTTTACCCTGATATGGTGGGGATGGACACCTTCAACTTCGGCAGGACCTTGGTCGGCTTCGACGGCGCCACCCTGGACTGCTTCGGAGCCTTTTCAGTCGGCACCGGAGAAGTGGTCCGAGGACGCTTGGTCGACTGCGCTGCAGCCGCCACCCCCTTGCCGCGTTCAGTCACAGGGTCAAGGACAAGCTTCGACCGCCTTTCCGAGCGCGGTGGTACGACCTCCTCCTCCTCTTCTTCTTCCTCATCATCATCATCGTCGTCTTCAGCAGCATCCGAGTCCCAATCCTCCTGGCTTTCGCCCCCACTCGCTTCTCCCTCCTCAGCCGGAGTCTGCGCTCCATTGGGCATCGAGTACAGTTTGGTGAGGGCCTGTCAGACGTCAAGACAAAGATCAATCGACCAAATTGCAGCGGAAACGGAGTAAGCATGGCAAGAATACAATTGAAGGTAAAGTGGGCATACCTTGTCTGGAGTGCTGGAATGGTCGAGTAGAGGAATCCTCCTAGCTCCACGAGGGTTATCCTCGTTCCCAAAGAATCGCATGCCATCCATCTTTCCGGCGTGCCGACGTCATTTATCGAATTATCCGAGTCTCGTCTTCGGTCCCGCAGTACAACCACATGCAATGACCCCGGTACTGAAGAGGCTAGATACGTGGCCTAAGGAAAACCTCCAGGAGATCCATGCCCGTCACCCCTTCCCGGACCAACTGGACTACGCGCTCCATCAACATCTTCATGTCGGCTTTTTCCTCCGGGATCACCTTCAGAGAAGAGGGTTTGTTGGCTCGGTCCATGGTAAATGGAGGGAGGCCACTCGACTGCCCCGGCGTCGACTCGTTCTTGCAGTAAAACCAAGTCGACTGCCAGCCTTTGACCGACTCAAGAAGGGTCATTGCTGGGAAAGTGCTCTTGTTCCTCATCTAGATCCCTAGACCTCCACACGTCTGAATGATCTTGGTTTTATCGTTGTCTGGACTCGCCTTCTTCACGGTCTAAGAGCGACACGTGAATATATGCTTGAACAGGCCCCAGTGCGGTCGGCAACCAAGAAAGTTCTCACACATGGATACAAAGGCAGCGAGATATGTGATGGAGTTCGGGTTGAAGTGGTGGAGTTGCGCTCCAAAGAAGTTCAAGAAGCCTCGGAAGAAAACACTCGGCGGTAAAGAAAACCCGCGGTCGACATGGGTGGCCAGAAGAACACACTCACCCTCTTCCGGCTGAGGTTGCCACTCGTTCCCCGGGAGCCTTACGGCTCTGTGGGGGATTAGACCGTCGTTGGCCATGTCGGTGAGGTCCTTCTCCGTGATGGTCGACCGGATCCAATCTCCTTGGACCCAGCCCGTCAGCAAACGGGATCTGCACGAAGACCCGCCACGACTGGTGGTTCTCCCTTTCTCCTTCCCCGTCACCGACACCTTCTTCGCGCGTTCCAATGCTGCCGTCTTCTCCTTCACCATGGCTGCCGGCGAGGCCCATGAAAAGCGGTTGTGTGGAGGCGAGAGCGGGCGCAATGGGCGGAGGCAGGAAGGGCAGAGAGAGAATGGAGAGGCACTGTTCAAAGACCCCCGCCGGACACCTTTATAAGATCACTTCCGAGTGGATGACAGGCGGGCCCGGGCGATCCAATCACATCCCGAAACAGTCGCGCGGACGCGATATTTGGCGAAAAAGGTGGTGCAAGAATCGAGGCGTCTATGCCTTATCCAATCCGAGCGCCACGGTCCGCCCCGCTTCGCGCGCTTCCCCAAATTTCGTATCCCACAAAATCCGCGAATGGCAGATCGATCTGTCAGGCGCGAGATTTTCCGCGATCCGTCGCTCGGGAATTGTTAAAGTTCAAAAAGTCACTCGACAAAAGAAAAGAATGGATCGAGTCGACTGAAGAAAAGTTGCTGATTATCAACAAAGAGATTATTGGTCCAAGACAACGCATATCCAGCACGCAAAGGCAAGTCGGAAATAACATCAACTCCTTCCTCACTCAAGCCTCAATCCATTCGGGGGCTAATGATGGAGCCATGTACCTAGGGTTGGGTCATAGACCTGATCTAAGTACCCTACCCAAGGACACCCTTAGAAGAGATCACCTTCCAGTCGACCAAGGAGGATTCCACTCAACAGACTTGAAGGACTCGACCAGGAAGACTCACTCGACCACCAGAAGGTCAAGAAGCACTCTGTACTGTAACGGTCTGTAGTTAAGTAGACTATATTATATTAAAGACACTTTATGTGGGGCGTTACCAGTAACGCCTAGATCGACTTAATGTACCTTAAACCCTTCATTACGTGGGCTGGCAGGGGTCCTGGCGCACTCTATATAAGCCACCCCCCACCTCAGGCAGAAGGGTTCGCACCCCTATAATTCATATACACATAATCCACTCGACCGCCTCCGGGCTCCGAGACGTTGGGCTATTACTTCCTCCGAGAAGGGCCTGAACTCGTACATCTCTTGTGCGTACAACTGTTCCATAGCTAGGACCTTGCCTCTCCATGCCTACCCCCACTCTACTGTCAGACTTAGAACCACGACAGGCCCTGTGCAAAATCAGTGGCAGTACGGCTCTGAGAGGCAGAACAAGCATCTCCGACGGAAATGTGGAAACAAAGCTAAGATTGAAGCTTCCATAGCTGAGGCAGTTATCCTAGAGGTGGTGTCGGACTCGTGACATCATACTATCCGCACTACGTTCCCCATCTTCATAACAAGGTGCCTCGATACAATATAGAAGAGCCCAAGTATCAACCTGCACTGATCTATTCAACGCGAAGGTGGGAGGGCTGGGGCCTCAAATCTTATAACATGCCACGACAAGAGCGGAGGACCTCATGTTCTATATCTTGCACAACATCAAGGAAGTTGAGGAAGTGTGGATGAGGTAATACCACTACACCATTCCTTTATGTCTTCCACATCATCATGTTTCATGTTCACTTAGTCCCGGTCTAACACCGCTTATCTTTTTTTAGTGATTTCGTTCAAGAGGAATGGACGGGAGTGAATCCTCCTACTGAGGCGGAGGCACTTACTCTTCTCCGTCATGGAAACCCTGGACGTAAAAATTTTGTTGCTTGGTTCATGGAGAAAGTAAATTTCCACACTCTCCTATTAAATACCTACTTCAACATTTATTAGTTAACCGAACTAATGCACGCAACAATTTCCATTATACTTGTAGGGAAAAGATCCGAACATATCTATGGATGATGAATTGAGATGGGTTTCCATGGGTTTTGACCCTGCCGTCATGACATGTACAAAGTATGATGTGAATGGGTATCGCTTCCATACAGAGGAGCACCAAAACAGCCGCCCCGATCCGAAAACTATAAATACTGGAGTGTACACCCCCGGTCAAAATTCAGTAGACTACTACCGAAGGGTACAAAATATATACGAGGTTAAATTCCGCCAGGGGCGTGAGACCCTAAGTCTGCCTGTGTTCAAATGCCGATGGTTCGATCCGCGGGAGGGGGTAAAACATACGCCTTCCATTGGTTTGGTCGAAGTTAAACCATTAACCGTCTATGCCGGAGCCGATCTCTTCATTGCGGCTACCCAAGCTACACAAGTATATTATCTGCCTTACCCATGCCAGAAAGTGTTCTAAAGGGTTGGGAAATTGTGTTCAAGGTGTCGCCACATGGTAAGCTACCAGACCCGAATGAAGACGGTTACTACAACATTAACCCCATGACATACGAGGGAGTGTTCTATCAAGAGCAACATGATGATGATGATGATGATGTGGTTAGAAACGATGACGCTAGACCATTGGGTGATGATGATGTGGACCCAAACGTCGACGATGCACGGAATGATGGTGAGACCATTGTCAATGAAAATAACATACTTATGCAAGAAAAGTTAAACGAAGACTCTGACGACGAGGAAGAGCCTCCACCTCCGTCGGACAACGAAGATGATATGATTGATAGTGATGATGAGACGGACCGAGAAAGAGGTTACAACAGTGATGATTCATATGGGTTCTAGCAGATGTACGTTTCAAGTCTTTTTTTCTATAGTTTAGGAATATGCCTTTTTATGCATTTTTATTAATGTGTTTATTATCATGCCTTTTTCTTCATTTCATTAATTTACTAATTGCTTTTTCTCTTTTCAATGCAAGTTCGTGGAACATGGGCAAGGGGAAGGCCGACGGCGTGGGTTTCCTACGCAAGGTCGTCGGCCTGCCTAGTCGGAGTGGTCGAGCACGTAATCCTCCCCCTCGGCTACTTGACGATGACTCCTCACAGGGAGGTCGAGGGAGAGGTGCCCCTAGAGGAGGAGGGGGTGGGGGAGAGCCTCTAGAGGACGAGGTGCTGGGAGGAGAGCCACTACAGGGGGTCGCGACCAGAAAGAGCGCACCCTCACCGACTTAGGGGTGTTGTCTTCGAGGCCCTCCTCTAGTGAGGTACCCTCCTCTAGTGAGGTACACTCTAGGGAGGAGGAGGAGGAGGAGGAGGAGGAGGAGGAGGTGGTGGAGGAGAAGGCACGCGAGGAGGAGGAGGAGGAGGAGGAGGTTGGGGAGGGGGAGGCAGGCGAGGAGCGGGGTGGTGGCGGGGATGATGGTGGTGACGGGAAGGGGGTTGACAACAAGGGATGGCTGCATGGCAACACAATGCTACCAAAGCAGGTTCCTGCTACTGAGGAGCAGAAGTGGCTCATTGAGCCCACAGGAAAAGAGTAAGTGGTTCATTATTTTGCTTGTCACATGCTTATTCCGGTTGTAATTTATTTTGCTTGTCACATGCTAATAGTTCATTCTTTGCAGCAACTGGATATATTCTAAAGGGATCCTTATTCCCAACGGCCTCATCACCGTCTTGCTGAAGTTATACTAGCCGGGGTTGTACTGTACGGATCCAGTCAGGCAGCCGGACCGTAGGGTTTTGGCCACGAGCTGGGACCACTGGGAAGCGGCCCTCCACGCTGACCATGAGACCCATGCCAAGGCCGTGATCACTACTTTCTGGGTGAGTTCTCTTCAGAAGCACAAGTCCATTCTAGTTTCATGAATGATTTAACTCATGGATTCTTCCATTCTTGTTTCATGCATGATTGTAGAAATTCTATCGAATTCTTCCAGAGCACAGGGCTAGAGCGGACCAGATCGTGCTGCGCCAATGCAAGAAGAAGGCCTGCCAGATGCAGTACGAGGTGCGCTATGTGGCCATCTCGACATACTACCACGACGTTCTTGGTGTGACGATGACCAAGGAAGAAGCGCGGAGGATGGGCATTACCTTGGAGAGGCCCGAGTACTTGGCGGTAAGTATAAAAGATTTTTCATTATGCTTTCATTTATTATGATTTCATTATGCTTTCATTACCATGTGGTACATTTCACCGTTTCATGTTGATATGCCATTATGCTTTTATTATGTAGGTGTGTCCAAATTGGTGTTATGGAAAAGACGAGTCCTGGGCGGCATTGGTGGATCTTTGGTGTGATGGGGCTGGAGCCTGGGCGGTAAGTATAAATGTTATTTGGTGTTTGCGTTGAGCATGAATATGATTTGATCATGTTTATTGCAATACGGTTATTCATTTAAGCAAGAGAATCAACTGTTGTTCTGTTTACATGAATAAAACCTTATATGGTTACACACCCAATGAAAATGGTTCATTGGATCTCGATCGTAGTGATACACATATTATAATATTGAAACCAAAAGATGCAAAGTTAATTAATAATGATAGTGCAACTTATTTGTGGCACTGCCGTTTAGGTCATATTGGTGTAAAGCGCATGAAGAAACTCCATGCTGATGGGATTTTCGAATCACTTGATTATGAATCACTTGATGCTTGCGAACCATGCCTCATGGGCAAGATGACTAAGACTCCGTTCTCCGGATCGAGGAGCGAGCAACCGACTTATTGGAAATAATACATACCGATGTATGCGATCCAATGAGTGTTAAGGCTCATGGCGGTATCGTTATTTTTTGACCTTCACAGATGATTTGAGCAGATATGGGTATATCTACTTGATGAAACATAAGTCTGAAATAGTTGGAAGGTTCAAAGAATTTCAGAGTGAAGTGGAAAAATCATCGTGACGAGAAAATAAGGTTTCTACGATCTGATCGCGGAGACAAATATTTGAGTTACGAGTTTGGTCTTCAATTAAAACAATGTGGAATAGTTTCACAAATTCATGCCACCTGGAACACCACATCATAATGGTGTGTCCGAACGTCTTATTGGATATAGTACAATCTATGATGTTTCTTACCGATTTACCAATATCGTTTTGGGATTATGCATTAAAGACAGCTGCATTCACGTTAAAAAGGGGCACCATCTAAGTCCGTTGAGATGACACAATATGAACTGTGGTTTGGCATGAAACCAAAGTTGTCATTTCTTAAAGTTTGGGGTTGCGATGCTTATGTGAAAAAGTTTCATCATGATAAGCTCAAACCCAAATCGGAGAAATGTGTCTTCATAGGATGCCCAAAGGAGAAAGTTGGCACCTTCTATCACAGATCCGAAGGCAAGACATTCGTTGCTAAGAATGGATCCTTTCTAGAGAAGGAGTTTCTCTCGAAAGAAGTGAGTGGGACGAAAGTAGAACTTGATAAGGTAATTGTACCTTATCCCTTATCGGAAAGTAGTTCATCACGGAAATTTGTTCCTGTGACTACTACACCAATTAGTGAGGAAGCTAATGATGATGATCATGTAACTTCAGATCAAGTTACTACCGAATCTCGTAGGTAAACCAGAGTAAGATCCACACCAGAGTGGTACGGTAATCCTATTCTGGAAGTCATGTTACTAGACCATGATGAACCTACGAACTATGAGGAAGCGATGATCAGCCCAGATTCCGCGAAATGGCTTGAGGCCATGAAATCTGAGATGGGATCCATGTATGAGAACAAAGTGTGGACTTTGATGGATTTGCCCGATGATCGGCAAACCATTAAGAATAAATGGATCTTCAAGAGGAAGACAGATGCTGATAGTAGTGTTACTATCTACAAAGCTAGACTTGTCGAAAAAGGTTTTTGACAAAGTTCAAGATGTTGAATACAATGAGATTTTCTCATCGTATCGATGCTTAAAAGTCTGTCCGAATCATGTTAGCAATTGTCGCATTTTATGAAATCTGGCAAATGGATAAACAAAACTGCATTCCTTAATGGAGTTATTAAAGAAGAGTTGTATGTGATGCAAGCAAGAGGTTTTGTCGATCCTAAATGTGTTAAAAAAATGTGCATCTATGGACTGGTGCAAGCATCTCGGAGTTGGAATATACGCTTTCATAAGTTGATCAAAGCATATAGTTTATACAGACTTGCAGTGAAGCCTGTATTTACTAGAAAGAGAGTGGGAGCACTACAACAGTTCTGATAAGTATATGTGAATGACATATTGTAGATCGGAAATAATGTAGAATTATTCTGCAAAGCATAAAGGAGTGTTTAAAAGGAGTTTTTCAAAGAAAGACCTCGGTGAAGCTGCTTACATATTGAGCATTAAGATCTATAGAGATAGATCAGGACGCTTGATAAGTTTTTTCAATGAGTACATACCTTGACAAGATTTTGAAGTAGTTCAAAATGGAACAGTCAAAGAAAGAGTTCTTGCCTGTATTACAAGGTGTGAAATTGAGTAAGACTCAAAACCCGACCACGGCAGAAGATAGAAAGAGAATGAAAGTCATTCCCTATGCCTTGGCCATAGGTTCTATAAAGTATGCCATGCTATGTACCAGATCTATTGTATACCCTGCACTGAGTTTGGCAAGGGAGTACAATAGTGATCTATGAGTAGATCACTGAACAGCGGTCAAAATTATCCTTAGTGGAATAATGATATGTTTCTCGATTATGGAAGTGATAAAAGGTTCGTCGTAAAGGGTTACGTCGATGCAAGTTTTGACACCGATCTGGATGACTCTAAGTCTCGATCTAGATACATATTGAAAGTGGGAGCAATTAGCTAGAGTAGCTCCGTGCAGAGCATTGTAGACATAGAAAATTGTAAAATACATAACGGATCTGAATGTGAAAGACCCGTTGACTAAGATTCTCTCACAAGCAAAACATGATCACACCTTAGTACTCTTTGGGTGTTAATCACATAGCGATGTGAACTAGATTACTGAATCTAGTAAACCCTTTGGGTGTTGGTCACATGGCGATGTGAACTATGGGTGTTAATCACACGATGATGTGAACTATCGATGTTAATCACATTGTGATGTGATCTAGGTTATTGACTCTAGTGCAAGTGGGAGACTGAAGGAAATATACCCTAGAGGCAATAATAAAGTTATTATTTATTTCCTTATATCATGATAAATGTTTATTATTCATGCTAGAATTGTATTAACCGGAAACATAATACATGTGTGAATATATAGACAAACAGAGTGTCACTAGTAAGCCTCTACTTGACTAGCTTGTTAATCAAAGATGGTTATGTTTCCTAACCATGGACAAAGAGTTGTTATTTGATTAACGGGATCACATCATTAGTTGAATGATCTGATTGACATGACCCATTCCGTTAGCTTAGCACCCGATCGTTTAGTATGTTGCTATTGCTTTCTCCATGACTTATACATGTTCCTATGACTATGAGATTATGCAACTCCCGTTTACCGGAGGAACACTTTGTTGGAAATATGCCCTAGAGGCAATAATAAAAGTATTATTATTATATTTCCTTGTTCATGATAATTGTCTTTTATTCATGCTATAACTGTATTATCCGGAAATCGTAATACACGTGTGAATACATAGACCACAATATGTCCCTAGTGAGCCTCTAGTTGACTAGCTCGTTGTGATCAACAGATAGTCATGGTTTCTGGCTATGGACATTGGATGTCGTTGATAACGGATCACATCATTAGGAGAATGATGTGATGGACAAGACCCAATCCTAAGCATAGCACAAAGATCGTGTAGTTCGTTTGCTAGAGCTTTTCCAATGTCAAGTATCTCTTCCTTAGACCATGAGATCGTGTAACTCCGGATACCGTAGGAGTGCTTTGGTGTATCAAACGTCACAACGAATCGGGTGACTATAAAGGTGCACTACTGGTATCTCCGAAAGTGTCATTGGGTTGACACGGATCGAGCTGGGATTTGTCACTCCGCAAACGGAGAGGTATCTCTGGGCCCACTCGGTAGGACATCATCATAATGTGCACAATGTGATCAAGGGGTTGATCACGGATGATGTGTTGCGGAACGAGTAAAGAGACTTGCCGTAACGTGATTGAACAAGGTATCGGTATACCGACGATCGAATCTCGGGCAAGTAAAATACCGCTAGACAAAGGGAATTGTATACGGATCGACCGAGTCCTTGACATCGTGGTTCATCCGATGAGATCATCGTGGAACATGTGGGAGCCAACATGGGTATCCAGATCCCGCTGTTGGTTATTGACCGGAGAACGCCTCGGTCATGTCTACATGTCTCCCGAACCCGTAGGGTCTACACACTTAAGGTTCGATGACGCTAGGGTTATAAAGGAAGCTTGTATGTGGTTACCGAATGTTGTTCGAGTCCGGATGAGATCCGGACGTCACGAGGAGTTCGGAATGGTCCGGAGGTAAAGATTTATATATGGGAAGTCCTGTTTTGGTCACCGGAAAAGTTTCGGGTTTATCAGAACGCATCTGGGACCACCGGGAGGGTCGGGGGTCCACCAAGTGGGGCCACCTGCCCCTGAAGGCTCGTGGGCCAAGTGTGGGAGGGACCAGCCCCTAGGTGGGCTGGGCGCCCCACCAAGGCCCAAGGCGTGGGAAATGAAGGAGGGCAAAACCTAGGTCCAGATGGGCCTTAAGGCCCACCTAGTGGGCGCCTCCCTCTCTCCCTCTCGCCGCCACCAGATGGGATCAGGGGGCTGGCCGCCGCCCTTGGGGTGGGAAACCCTACAGGCGCAGCCCTCCTCTCCCTATAAATAGTGAGGCCTAGGGGCTGCCCGAGACACACGTATCACACGTGATTCGGTCTCGCCTTTGGTTGCAGCTCTCCTCTCTCCCAAGTACTCCTCCTCTCCCGTGGTGCTTAGCGAAGCCCTGCTGGATTGCCACACTCCTCCATCACCACCACGCCATTGTGCTGCTGCTGGAGGGAGTCTTCTCAACCTCTCCTCTCTCCTTGCTGGATCAAGGCGGGGAGACGTCGCCCGGCTGTACGTGTGTTGAACGCGGAGGTGCCGTCTGTTCGGCACTTGATCATCGGTGATTTGAATCACGACGAGTACGACTCCATCAACCCGCTCACTTGAACGCTTCCGCTTAGCGATCTACAAGGGTATGTAGATGCACTCTCCTTCTACTCGTTGCTGGTTTCTCCATAGATAGATCTTGGTGACACGAGGAAAATTTTGAATTTACGCCACGCTACCCAACAAAGGGTATCGAGCTAGTTTATTGCGTAGATTCTTTGCACGAGTAGAACACAAAGTAGTTGTGGGCGTTGATGTTGTTCAATATGCTTACCGTTACTAGTCCAATCTTGTTTCGACGGTATTGTGGGATGAAGCGGCCGGACCGACCTTACACGTACACTTACGTGAGACAGTTCCACTGATTGACATGCACTTCGTGCATAAGGTGGCTAGCGGTGCCGCCTCCCACTTTAGTCGGAACGGATTCGATGAAAAGGGTCCTTATGAAGGGTAAATAGCAATTGGCATATCACGTTGTGGTTTTTGCGTAGGTAAGAAACGTTTGCTAGAAACCCATAGCAGCCACGTAAAACATGCAACAACAATTAGAGGACGCCTAACTTGTTTTTGCAGGTATGCTATGTGATGTGATATGGCCAAAAGAATGTGATGAATGATATGGGATGTATGAGATTGATCATGTTCTTGTAATAGGAATCACGACTTGCATGTCGATGAGTATGACAACCGCAGGAGCCATAGGAGTTGTCTTTATTTATTGTATGACCTGCGTGTCATTGAACAACGCCATGTAATTACTTTACTTTATTGCTAACCGTAGCCATAGTAGTAGAAGTAATAAGTTGGCGAGACGACTTCATGGAGACACGATGATGGAGATCATGATGATGGAGATCATGGTGTCATGCCGGTGACGATGATGATCATGGAGCCTCAAGATGGACATCAAAGGAGCAAAATGATATTGGCCATATCATGTCACTATTTGATTGCATGTGATGTTTATCATGTTTATGCATCTTGTTTACTTAGGACGACGGTAGTAAATAAGATGATCCTTACAAAATTTCAAGAAGTGTTCTCCCCGATGTGCACCGTTGCTACAGTTCGTCGCTTCTAAGCACCACGTGATGATCGGGTGTGATGGATTCTTACGCTCACATACAACGGGTGTAAGACAGTTTTACACAGCGAAAACACTTGGGGTTAACTTGACGAGCCTAGCATGTGCGGACATGGCCTCGAACACGGAGACCGAAAGGTCGAGCATGAGTCGTATGGAAGATACGATCAACATGAAGATGTTCACCGATGAGACTAGTCCGTCTCACGTGATGATCGGACACGGCCTAGTTGACTCGGATCATGTAATCACTTAGATGACCGAGGGATGTCTATCGAGTGGGAGTTCATAAGATGAACTTAATTATCCTGAACATAGTCAAAAGATCTTTGCAAATTATGTCGAAGCTCGCGCTTTAGTTCCACTGCTTAGATATGTTCCTAGAGAAAATATAGTTGAAAGTTGTGATGGCGATTATGCGGACAAGAGAAAGCTTATGTCCTTAATGCACCGCTCGGTGTCTTTGAACCCCAAACGTCGTTTGTGGATGTTGCGAACATCGGACATACACGTTTTGATAACTACGTGATAGTTCGCTTAAACGGTTTAGAATTAAGGCACCAAAGATGTTTTTCAAACGTCATGAACATATGAGATGTTTCGAGGGCTGAAATTGAGTTTTCGGGCTCGTGCTCACGCCAAGAGGTATGAGACCTCCGACGATTTTCTTAGCCTACAAACTAAGGTAGAAATGCTCAATCGTTGAGCTTGTGCTCGATTGTCCGAGTATAACAATCACTTGAATTGAGTGGGAGTTGATCTTCCGGATGAGATAGTGATGTTTCTCCAAAGTCATTACCACCAAGCTGCTAGAGCTTCGTGATGAGCTATAACATATCGAGGATAGATGTGATGATCCTTGAGGTACTCGCGATGTTTGACATCGCGAAAGTAGAAATCAAGAAGGAGCATCAATTGTTGATGGTTGGTGAAACCACTAGTTTCAAGAAGGGCAAGGGTAATAAGGGATACTTCATGAAACGGCAAATCAGTCTGCTGCTCCGGTGAAGAAACCCAAGGTTGAACCCAAACCCGAGACTAAGTGCTTCGTAATAAAGGGAACCACCATTGGAGCGAATTACCCTAGATACTTGGTAGATGAGAAGGCTGGCAAGGTCGATAGAAGTATATTGGATATACATTATGTTAATGTGTACTTTACTAGTACTCCTAGTAGCACCAGGTATTAGATACCGGTTCGATTGCTAAGTGTTAGTAACTCAAATAAAAGCTACGGAATAAACGGAGACTAGCTAAAGGTGAGTCGACGATATGCGTTGGAAGTGTTTCCAAGGTTGATGTGATCAAGCATCGCACTCCCTCTACCATCGAGATTTGGTGTTTGCGTTGAGCATAGACATGATTGGATTATGTCTATCGCAATACTGGTTATTCATTTAAGGAGAATAATGGTTACTCTGCTTATTTGAATAATACCTTCAATGGTCTTGCACCGAAATGAATGGTTTATTGAAATCTCGATCGTAGTGATACACATTTTCATGCCAAAAGATATAAGATAATAATGATAGTACCACTTACTTGTGGCATCGCCATGTAAGTCATATTGGTATAAACGCATGCGTAAGCTCCATATTGATGGATCTTTGGACTCACTCGTTTTGAAAAGTTTGAGACATGCGAACCATGTCTATTGGTGTGTACGCATGAAGAAACTCCATGCAGATGGATCGTTTGGACTCACTTGATTTTGAATCACTTGAGATATGCAAATCATACCACATGGGCAAGATGACCAAGAGCCTCGGTTTCAAAGAAGATGGAACAAGATAGCAACTTGTTGGAAGTAACACATATTGATGTGTGCAGTCCAATGAGTGCCGAGGCATGCTGATGAATATCGTTATGTTCTTACTTCACGATGATTCGAGTAGATGTAGAGTATATTTACTTGATGAAACACAAGTCTGAATTATTGAATGGTTCAAGTAATTTCAGAGTGAAGTTGAAGATCATCGTGACAAGAGGATGAAATGTCTATGATATGATCATAGAGATGAGTATCTGAGTTACGAGCTTTGGCACGCAATTAAGACATTGTGGAAATTATTTTCACAATTAATACCGCCTGGAACACCATAGTTTGATGGTGTGTCCGAACATCATAGTTGCACCCTATTGGATATGGTGCATACCATGATGTCTCTTATCGAATTACCACTATCGTTTATGGGTTAGGCATTAGAGACAACCACATTCACTTTAAATAGGGCACCACGTAATTCCGTTGAGATGACACCGTATGAACTATGGTTTAGAGAAACCTAAGTTGTCATTTCTTAAAGGTTTGGGGCAGCGACGCTTGTATGGAAAAGTTTCAGGTTGATAAGCTCGAACCCAAAGCGGATAAAATGCATCTTCATAGGACACCCAAAACAGTTGGGTATACCTCCTAATTCAGATCCAAAAGCAATAGGGATTGTTTCTTGAATCGGGTCCTTTCTCGAGGAAAAGTTTGTCTCGAAAAGTTGAGTGGGAGGATGGTGGAGACTTGATATGGTTATTGAACCATCACTACAACTAGTGTGTAGCAGGGCACAGGAAGTTGTTCCTGTGGCACCTACACCAGTTGAAGTAGAAGCTTATGATAGTGATCATGAAACTTCGGATCAAGTCACTACCGTACCTCGTAGGGTGACAAGGATACGTACTGTTTCAGAGTGGTACGGTGATCCTGTCTTGAAGGTCATGTTGCTAGACAACAATGAACCTACGAGCTATGGAGAAGCAATGGTGGGCCCAAATTCCAACAAATGGTTAGAAGCCATGAAATCCGAGATTGGATCCATGTATCATAACAAAGCATGAACTTTGGTGGACTTGCCCGATGATCGGCAAGCCATTGAGATAAATGGATCTTTAAGAAGAAGACGGACGTGGGACGGTAATGTCACCGTCTATGAAGCTCGACTTGTGGCGAAGAGTTTTCACAAGTTCAAGGAGTTGACTACGATGAGATTTTCTCATCCGTAGCGATGCTTAAAGTCCGTCGGAATCATGTTAGCATTAGCTGTATTTATGAAATCTGGCGAGATGGATGTCAAAACGACTTTCCTTACCGGTCTTCGTAAGGAAAGGTTGTATGTGATACAATAAGAAAGGTTTTGTCGATCCTAAGGATGCTAAAGGTATGCTAGCTCCAATGATCCTTCTAAGGACCGGAGTAAGCATCTCGGAGTTGGAATGTGCGCTTTGATAAGATGATCAAAGATTTTGGGTTTATACAAAGTTTATGAGAGACTTGTATTTCCAAAGAAGTGAGTGGGAGCACTATAAAATTTCGATGAGTATATGTTGTCGACATATTGTTGATCGAAATGATGTGGAATTTCTAGAAAGCATATAGGGTTATTTGAAAATTGTTTTCAATGGAAAACCTGGATTAGGCTATTTAAACAATAAGCATCAAGATCTGTAAGATAGATCAAAATGCTTAATATTACTTTCAAATGAGCACATGCCTTGACATGATCTTGAAGGTGTTCGAGATGGATCACCAAAGAAGGAGTTCTTGCTCGAGTTGTAAGGTATGAAGTTAAGACTTAAAAGCTCGACCACGGCAGAATAGAGAGAAAGGACGAAGGTCGCCCCTATGATTAAGACGTAGGCTCTACAAAGATGCTATCTTTGTGTACACTGACTGAAGTGTGCCTTGCCATGAGTCACTAAGGGTACAAGAGTGATCCAAGAATGGATCACAGGACAGTGGTCAAAGTTATCCTTAGTAACTAGTGTACTAAGGAATTTTCTCGATTATGGAGGTGGTAAAAGAGTTCGTCGAATTGGTTACGCCGATGCAAGTTTACACCTATCCGGATAGCTCGAGTAGAGATACCGGATACGTATAATGGAGCAATTTTAGAATAGCTCCAAGTAGAACGATCATTTGGAATAGCTACAAATAGAGCGTGGTAGCTACATCTAGGAGATGACATAGAGATTTGTAAAGCATACACGGATCTGAAAGGTTCGGACCGCTGACTAAAACCTCTCTCACAAGCAACATGATCAAACCTAAAACTCATTGAGTGTTAATCACATAGTGATGTGAACTAGACTCTGACTCTAGTAAACTCTTGGGTGTTAGTCACATGGCGATGTGACTGTGAGTGTTAATCACATGGTGATGTGAACTAGATTATTGACTCTAGTGCAAGTGGGAGACTGTTGGAAATATGCCCTAGAGGCAATAATAAAAGTATTATTATTATATTTCCTTGTTCATGATAATTGTCTTTTATTCATGCTATAAGCAGTATTATCCGGAAATCGTAATACACGTGTGAATACATAGACCACAATATGTCCCTAGTGAGCCTCTAGTTGACTAGCTCGTTGTGATCAACAGATAGTCATGGTTTCTGCTATGGACATTGGATGTCGTTGATAACGGGATCACATCATTAGGAGAATGATGTGATGGACAAGACCCAATCCTAAGCATAGCACAAAGATCGTGTAGTTCGCTTGCTAGAGCTTTTCCAATGTCAAGTATCTCTTCCTTAGACCATGAGATCGTGTAACTCCCGGATACCGTAGGAGTGCTTTGGGTGTATCAAACGTCACAACGAATCGGGTGACTATAAAGGTGCACTACAGGTATCTCCGAAAGTGTCATTGGGTTGACACGGATCGAGATCGGATTTGTCACTCCGCAAACGGAGAGGTATCTCTGGGCCCACTCGGTAGGACATCATCATAATGTGCACAATGTGATCAAGGGGTTGATCACGGGATGATGTGTTGCGGAACGAGTAAAGAGACTTGCCGTAACGTGATTGAACAAGGTATCGGTATACCGACGATCGAATCTCGGGCAAGTAAAATACCGCTAGACAAAGGGAATTGTATACGGGATCGACTGAGTCCTTGACATCGTGGTTCATCCGATGAGATCATCGTGGAACATGTGGGAGCCAACATGGGTATCCAGATCCGCTGTTGGTTATTGACCGGAGAACGCCTCGGTCATGTCTACATGTCTCCGAACCCGTAGGGTCTACACACTTAAGGTTCGATGACGCTAGGGTTATAAAGGAAGCTTGTATGTGGTTACCGAATGTTGTTGAGTCCGGATGAGATCCCGGACGTCACGAGGAGTTCGGAATGGTCCGGAGGTAAAGATTTATATATGGGAAGTCCTGTTTTGGTCACCGAAAAGTTTGGGGTTTATCGGTAACGCGTCTGGGACCACCGGAGGGTCGGGGGGTCCACCAAGTGGGGCCACCTGCCCTGAAGGCTGCGTGGGCCAAGTGTGGGAGGGACCAGCCCCTAGGTGGGCTGGGGCGCCCCACCAAGGCCCAAGGCGTGGGAAATGAAGGAGGGCAAAACCTAGGTCCAGATGGGCCTTAAGGCCCACCTAGTGGGCGCCTCCCCTCTCCCCCTCGCCGCCACCAGATGGGATCAGGGGGCTGGCCCGCCTTGGGGTGGGAAACCCACAGGGGCGCAGCCCTCCTCTCCCTATAAATAGTGAGGCCTAGGGGCTGCCCGAGACACACAGAATACACGTGATTCGGTCTCCGCCTTTGGTTGCAGCTCTCTCCTCTCTCCCAAGTACTCCTCCTCTCCCGTGGTGCTTAGCGAAGCCTGCTGGATTGCCACACTCCTCCATCACCACCACGCCATTGTGCTGCTGCTGGAGGAGTCTTCTCAACCTCTCCTCTCTCCTTGCTGGATCAAGGCGGGGAGACGTCGCCGGGCTGTACGTGTGTTGAACGCGGAGGTGCCGTCTGTTCGGCACTTGATCATCGGTGATTTGAATCACGACGAGTACGACTCCATCAACCCCGTTCACTTGAACGCTTCCGCTTAGCGATCTACAAGGGTATGTAGATGCACTCTCCTTCTACTCGTTGCTGGTTTCTCCATAGATAGATCTTGGTGACACGTAGGAAAATTTTTGAATTTCTGCTACGTTACCCAACACACTTTGTGTGCTACCAAACGTCACAACGTAACTGGGTGATTATAAAGGTGCTCTACAGGTGTCTCCAAAGGTACTTGTTGGGTTGGCGTATTTCGAGATTAGGATTTGTCACTCCGAATGTCGGAGAGGTATCTCTGGGCCCTCTCGGTAATGCACATCACTTAAGCCTTGCAAGCATTGCAACTAATGAGTTAGTTGTGAGACGATGTATTACGAAACGAGTAAAGAGACTTGCCGGTAACAAGATTGAACTAGGTATTGATACCGACGATCGAATCTCTGCAAGTAACATACCGATGACAAAGGAACAACGTATGTTGTTGTGCGATTTGACCGATAAAGATCTTCAGAGAATATGTAGGAACCAATATGGGCATCCAGTCCCGCTATTGGTTATTGACCGAGACGTGTCTCGGTCATGTCTACATTGTTCTCTAACCGTAGGGTCCGCACGCTTAAGGTTTCGATGATGCTTATATTATGAGTTTATGTATTTTTATGTACCAAGGTTGTTCGAGTCCGGATGTGATCACGGACATGACGAGGAGTCTCGAAATGGTCGAGACATAAAGACTGATATATTGGACGGATATATTTGGACACCAGAAAGGTTCCGGGTGAGATTGGGAATATACCGGAGTACCGGGAGGTTACCGGAACCCCCCCGGTAAGTGTATGGGCCTTATTGGGCCTTAGTGGAAAGGAGGGAGAAGGAGCAAGGGAGGGCCCCCCCCCCCAAGCCCAATCCGAATTGGGAGGGGGGCCGTCCCCCCCTTTCCTTCTCTCCTCCCCCCTCTTCCTTCCTTCTCCTACTCCGAATAGGAAAGGGGGGGGCAAACCTACTTGGAGTAGGTTTGCCCCCATAGGGCGCGCCACCCCCTTGGGCCGGCCTCCTCCTCCCTCCCTCCTTTATATACGAGAGCGGGGGGCACCCTAGACACACAAGTTGATCATTGAGATCGTTCTTAGCCGTGTGCGGTGCCCCCCTCCACGAGATTACACCTCGGTCATATTGTAGCGGTGCTTAGGCGAAGCCCTGCGACAGGAGAACATCAAGATCGTCACCACACCGTCGTGCTGACGAAACTCCTCCCCGCGCCTCTGCTGGATCGGAGATCGGGGTGCGTCGTCGAGTTGTACGTGTGTCAAGAACTCGGAGGTGCCGGAGTAACGGTGCTTGGATCGGTTGGACCGGGAGGACGTACGACTACTTTCTCTACGTTGCGTCAACGCTTCCGCTTCGGTCTCACGAGGGTACGAGACAACACTCTCCCCTCTCGTTGCTATGCATCACCATGATCTTGCGTGCGTAGGAAATTTTTGAAATTACTACGTTCCCCAACAAAGTGGCATCCGAGCCTAGGTTTTATGGTTTGATGTTATATGCACGAGTAGAACACAAGTGAGTTGTGGGCGATATAAGTCATACCGCTTACCAAAGATGTCATACTTTGGTTCGGCGGTATTGTTGGATGAAGCGGCCCGGACCGACATTACGCCAGACGCTTACGCGAGACTGGTTTTACCGCCGTGCTTTGCACACGGTGACTAGCGGGTGTCGGTTTCTCCAACTTTAGTTGAACTGAGTGTGGCTACGCCCGGTCCTTGCGAAGGTTAAAACAGCATCAACTTGACAAACTATCGCTGTGGTTTTGATGCGAGGTGAGATTGGTTCTTGCTTAAGCCCGTAGCAGCCACGTAAAACTTGCAACAACAAAGTAGAGGACGCCTAACTTGTTTTTGCAGGAATGTTGTGATGTGATATGGTCAAGACGTGATAAAGATATAAGTTGTTGTATGAGATGATCATGTTTTGTTGAAGTTATCGGCAATCGCGTAAGCCCTATGGATGTCTCTTTGTTGCATAAGATGCAAGTGCCAAATAATTGCTTTACTTTATCGCTATACGATAGCAATAGTTGCAAGAGCAATAGTTGGTGAGACAACCATGTGATGACACATTGATATAGATCAAGATGATGAAGATCATGGTGTCGTGCGGTGACGATAGAGATCATGACAAGACTTTGGAGATGGAGATCAAAGGCGCAAGATGATCATGGCTATATCATGTCACATATTTTGATTGCATATGATGTTTATCTATTATACATCTTATTCTTGCTTTGATTGACGGTAGCATTTTAAGATGATCTCTCACTAATTATCAAGAAGTGTTCTCCTAAGTATGCACCGTTGCGAAGTTCGTCGTGCCCGCACACCACGTGATGATCGGGTGTGATAAGCTCTACGTCCATCTACAACGGGTGCAAGCCAGTTTTGCACACGCGAATACTCAAAGTTAAACTTGACGAGCCTAGCATATGCAGATATGGCCTCGGAACACGGAGACCGAAAGGTCGAGCGTGAATCATATAGTAGATATGATCAACATAATGATGTTCACCATTGAAAACTACTCCATCTCACGTGATGATCGGTTATGGTTTAGTTGATTTGGATCATGTGATCACTTAGAGGATTAGAGGGATGTCTATCTAAGTGGGAGTTCTTAAGTAATATGATTAATTGAACTTTAATTTATCATGAACTTAGTCCTGGTAGTATATATTTTGCAAATTATGTTGTAAGATCAATAGCTTGCGTTGTTGCTTTCATATGTTTATTTTGATATGTTCCTAGAGAAAATTGTGTTGAAAAATGTTAGTAGCAATGATACGGATTGGATCCGTGATCTGAGGTTTATCCTCATTGCTGCACAGAAGAATTATGTCCTTAATGCACCGCTAGGTGACAGACCTATTGCAGGAGCAGCTGCAGACGTTATGAACATTTGGCTAGCTCAATATGATGACTACTTGATAGTTTTGTGCACCATGCTTTATGGCTTAGAATCGGGACATCAAAGATGTTTTGAACATCATGGACCATATGAGATGTTCCAGGAATTGAAGTTAATATTTCAAGCAAATACCCGAGTTGAGAGATATGAAGTCTCCAACAAGTTCTATAGCTAAAAGATGGAGGAGAATCGCTCAACTAGTGAGCATGTGCTCAGATTGTCTGGGTACTACAATCTCTTAAATCAAGTGGGAGTTAATCTTCCAGATAAGATAGTGATTGATAGAATTCTCTAGACACCATCACCACGTTAGTAGAACTTCGTGATGAACTATAATATGCAAGGGATGATGAAAACAATTCCCAAGCTCTTCGCAATGCAAAAATTGGCGAAAGGTAGAAATCAAAGAAAAAGATCAAAGTGTTGATTGTGGACAAGATCACTAGTTTCAAGAAAAGGGTCAAAGGGAAGAAGGGGAACTTCAAGAAGAACGGCAAGCAAGTTGCTGCTCAAGTGAAGAAGCCCAAGTCTGGACCTAAGCCTGAGACTAAGTGCTTCTACCGCTGAAGGACTGGTTCTCGGAAGCGAACTACCCCAAGTATTTGGTGGATAAGAAGGATGGCAAAGTAAACAAAGGTATATTTGATATACATGTTATTGATGTGTACTTTACTAGTGTTTATAGCAACCCCTCAGTATTTGGTACTGGTTCAGTTGCTAAGAGTAGTAACTTGAAACGGAGTTGCGAATAAAATGAAACTAGTTAAGGGTGAAGTGACGATGTGTGTTGAAAGTAGTTTCAAGATTGATATGATCATCATCGCACACACCCCTATACTTCGGGATTAGTGTTGAACCTAAATAAATGTTATTTGGTGTTTGCGTTGAGCATGAATATGATTTGATCATGTTTATTGCAATACGGTTATTCATTTAAGTAAGAGAATAAACTGTTGTTCTGCTTACATGAATAAAACCTTATATGGTTACACACCCAATGAAAATGGTTCATTGGATCTCGATCGTAGTGATACACATATTCATCATATTGAAACCAAAAGATGCAAAGTTAATAATGATAGTGCAACTTATTTGTGGCACCGCCGCTTATGTCATATTGGTGTAAAGCGCATGAAGAAACTCCATGCTTGATGGGATTTTGGAATCACTTGATTATGAATCACTTGATGCTTGCGAACCATGCCTCATGGGCAAGATGACTAAGACTCCGTTCTCCGGATCGATGGAGCGAGCAACCGACTTATTGGAAATAATACATCGATGTATGCGATCCAATGAGTGTTAAGGCTCGCGGCGGGTATCGTTATTTTTTGACCTTCACAGATGATTTGAGCAGATATGGGTATATCTACTTGATGAAACATAAGTCTGAAATAGTTGAAAGGTTCAAAGAATTTCAGAGTGAAGTGGAAAAATCATCGTGACAAGAAAATAAGGTTTCTACGATCTGATCGCGGAGACAAATATTTGAGTTACGAGTTTGGTCTCCAATTAAAACAATGTGGAATAGTTTCACAAATTCATGCCACCTGGAACACCACATCATAATGGTGTGTCCGAACGTCTTATTGGATATAGTACAATCTATGATGTTTCTTACCGATTTACCAATATCGTTTTGGGATTATGCATTAAAGACAGCTGCATTCACGTTAAAAAGGGGCACCATCTAAGTCCGTTGAGATGACACAATATGAACTGTAGTTTGGCAAGAAACCAAAGTTGTCATTTCTTAAAGTTTGGGGTTGCGATGCTTATGTGAAAAAGTTTCATCATGATAAGCTCAAACCCAAATCGGAGAAATGTGTCTTCATAGGATGCCCAAAGGAGAAAGTTGGGTACACCTTCTATCACAGATCCGAAGGCAAGACATTCGTTGCTAAGAATGGATCCTTTCTAGAGAAGGAGTTTCTCTTGAAAGAAGTGAGTGGGAGGAAATTAGAACTTGATAAGGTAATTGTACCTTCTCCCTTATCGGAAAGTAGTTCATCACGGAAATCTGTTCCTGTGACTACTACACCAATTAGTGAGGAAGCTAATGATGATGATCATGTAACTTCAGATCAAGTTACTACCGAATCTCGTAGGTAAACCAGAGTAAGATCCGCACTGAGTGGTACGGTAATCCTATTACGGAAGTCATGTTACTAGACCATGATGAACCTACGAACTATGAGGAAGCGATGATGAGCCCAGATTCCGCGAAATGGCTTGAGGCCATGAAATCTGAGATGGGATCCATGTATGAGAACAAAGTGTGGACTTTGATGGATTTGCCCGATGATCGGCAAACCATTAAGAATAAATGGATCTTCAAGAGGAAGGCAGATCTTGATAGTAGTGTTACTATCTACAAAGCTAGACTTGTCGAAAAAGGTTTTGACAAAGTTCAAGATGTTGAATACAATGAGATTTTCTCACTCAGATCGATGCTTAAAAGTCTGTCCGAATCATGTTAGCAATTGTCGCATTTTATGAAATCTGGCAAATGGATAAACAAAACTGCATTCCTTAATGGAGTTATTAAAGAAGAGTTGTATGTGATGCAACCAAGAGGTTTTGTCGATCCTAAATGTGTTAACAAAATGTGCATCTATGGACTGGTGCAAGCATCTCGGAGTTGGAATATACGCTTTCATAAGTTGATCAAAGCATATAGTTTATACAGACTTGCAGTGAAGCCTGTATTTACTAGAAAGTGAGTGGGAGCACTACAGCAGTTCTGATAAGTATATGTGAATGACATATTGTAGATCGGAAATAATGTAGAATTATTCTGCAAAGCATAAAGGAGTGTTTAAAAGGAGTTTTTCAAAGAAAGACCTCGGTGAAGCTGCTTACATATTGAGCATTAAGATCTATAGAGATAGATCAGGACGCTTGATAAGTTTTTTCAATGAGTACATACCTTGACAAGATTTTGAAGTAGTTCAAAATGGAATATCAAAGAAAGAGTTCTTGCTCAGATTATAAGGTGTGAAATTGAGTAAGACTCAAAACCCGACCACGGCAGAAGATAGAAAGAGAATGAAAGTCATTCCCTATGCCTTGGCCATAGGTTCTATAAAGTATGCCATGTTGTGTACCAGATCTATTGTATACCCTGCACTGAGTTTGGCAAGGGAGTACAATAGTGATCTATGAGTAGATCACTGAACAGCGGTCAAAATTATCCTTAGTTGAATAAGGATATGTTTCTCGATTATGGAAGTGATAAAAGGTTCATCGTAAAGGGTTACGTCGATGCAAGTTTTGACACCGATCTGGATGACTCTAAGTCTCGATCTAGATACATATTGAAAGTGGGAGCAATTAGCTAGAGTAGCTCCGTGCAGAGCATTGTAGACATAGAAAATTGCAAAATACATAACGGATCTGAATGTGAAAGACCCGTTGACTAAGATTCTCTCACAAGCAAAACATGATCACACCATAGTACTCTTTGGGTGTTAATCACATAGCGATGTGCACTAGATTACTGAATCTAGTAAACCCTTTGGGTGTTGGTCACATGGCGATGTGAACTATGGGTGTTAATCACATTATGATGTGAACTATCGATGTTAATCACATTGTGATGTGATCTAGATTATTGACTCTAGTGCAAGTGGGAGACTGAAGGAAATATGCCCTAGAGGCCATAATAAAGTTATTATTTATTTCCTTATATCATGATAAATGTTTATTATTCATGCTAGAATTGTATTAACCAGAAACATAATACATGTGTGAATATATAGACAAACAGAGTGTCACTAGTATGCCTCTACTTGACTAGCTTGTTAATCAAAGATGGTTATGTTTCCTAACCATGGACAAAGAGTTGTTATTTGATTAACGGGATCACATTATTAGTTGAATGATATGATTGACATGACCCATTCCGTTAGCTTAGCACCCGATCGTTTAGTATGTTGCTATTGCTTTCTCCATGACTTATACATGTTCCTATGACTATGAGATTATGCAACTCCGTTTACGGAGGAACACTTTGTGTGCTACCAAACGTCACAACGAATCGGGTGATTATAAAGGTGCTCTCTGGTGTCTCCAAAGGTACTTGTTGGGTTGGCGATTTGAGATTAGGATTTGTCACTCCGAATGTCGGAGAGGTATCTCTGGGCCCTCTCGGTAATGCACATCACTTAAGCCTTGCAAGCATTGCAACTAATGAGTTAGTTGTGAGATGATGTATTACGGAACGAGTAAAGAGACTTGCCGGTAACAAGATTGAACTAGGTATTGGATACCGACGATCGAATCTCGGGCAAGTAACATACCGATGACAAAGGGAACAACGTATGTTGTTGTGCGGTTTGACCGATAAAGATCTTCGTAGAATATGTAGGAACCAATATGGGCATCCAGGTCCCGCTATTGGTTATTGACCGGAGACGTGTCTCGGTCATGTCTACATTGTTCTCGAACCGTAGGGTCCGCACGCTTAAGGTTTCGATGATGCTTATATTATGAGTTTATGTATTTTGATGTACGAAGGTTGTTGAGTCCGGATGTGACCACGGACATGACGAGGAGTCTCGAAATGGTCGATACATAAAGATTGATATATTGGACGGATATATTTGGACACCGGAAAGGTTCCGGGTGAGATTGGGAATATACCAGAGTACCGGGAGGTTACCAGAACCCCCCCCCCCCGGTAAGTGTATGGGCCTTATTGGGCCTTAGTGGAAAGGAGGGAGAAGGAGCAAGGGAGGGGGTGCGCCCCCCCACCCAAGCCCAATCCGAATTGGGAGGGGGGCCGGCCCCCCCTCTTCCTTCCTTCTCCTACTCCGAATAGGAAAGGGGGGGGGAACCGAGTAGGTTTGCCCCCCTAGGGCGCGCCACCCCCTTGGGCCGGCCTCCTCCTCCCTCCCTCCTTTATATACGGGAGCGGGGGGCACCCTAGACACACAAGTTGATCATTGAGATCGTTCCTTAGCCGTGTGCGGTGCCCCCCTCCACGAGATTACACCTCGGTCATATTGTAGCGGTGCTTAGGCGAAGCCCTGCGACAGGAGAACATCAAGATCGTCACCACGCCGTCGTGCTGACGAAACTCCTCCCCGCGCCTCTGTTGGATCGGAGATCGGGGTGCGTCATCGAGTTGTACGTGTGTCAAGAACTCAGAGGTGCCGGAGTAACGGTGCTTGGATCGGTTGGACCGGGAGGACGTACGACTACTTTCTCTACGTTGCGTCAACGCTTCCACTTTGGTCTACGAGGGTACGTAGACAACACTATCCCCTCTCGTTGCTATGCATCACCATGATCTTGCGTGTGCGTAGGAAATTTTTTGAAATTACTACGTTCCCTAACATTTTCAACATCCAGGGAACAGGTGGATCTACCGTTGGCGGTGGTCTTCGCAGCCCTCCGGAGACACGGAGCCCGACCACTCCGATCCACGGAGGTGGAGGCGGTCTTGGCGGTAGCGCTGCCGGAAGCACTGACGACCTAGGCTTTGGCGCTCTTGGCGGTGACGACCTCCGCAGTGCTCGACGTCCTGGCGCTTAAGCCTTTGGGTCACATTGTGGCGGTTCTCGATGCTGTGATACTTATATGCTTGTGATGTTTCTTATCTTATTGTTGTTTGTGAGATTCTTATATGCTTGGTGGTGATGATACTTATATGTTTATGCTTTGCGATGCTTCTTATGATGTGTGATGATGAATTTGTTGTGTGATGCTGCTCCTTGCTGTTACGTGATGTTGCTTCTTATATATGCTGCTTCTTATATATGATGTGTATATTCAAATGAATTGAGTGAAAAGAAAGCGAGTAAAAAGGAAAAAATCGACGAAACTATGCCGACGGCGGGCCGGCGTCGTCGCGATAAACTGGCGTGAGCTCGATGGTCGACACGTGGTAGGTCTATGCCGACGGCCTGGCCGTCGGCTTAGTTCTCGCCTCAGAGTGCCCGATTCACGATTATCGCGTGGCATGTCTATGCCGACGGCCTAGCCGTCGGCATAGTTTCGAACTAAGCCGACGGCCAGCCCGTCGGCATAGACAAGCCCCAGGAGCAACGGCTTCTCGCCACGTGGCACCTATATGCCGACGGCCTGGCCGTCGGCATAGTTCCAAACTAAGCCGACGGCTAGGCCGTCGGCATAGAGGTGCCACGTGGCGAGAAGCCGTTGGTCAGCAGTTGACGGCGTCGCCGTTAGGCGATGGCGTTGCCGACGGACAGGGCCGTCGGCATAGATGTACGGCCACCGTCGGGATAGGGTCTATGCCGACGGCATTTCTATACCGACGGGCATCCTGGCTACGCCGACGGATATGTTGCCGATGGTCCTATACCGACGGGGGCCGTCGGCATAGGCCTGTCCCGACGGCTAGTCAGGGCTATATTATGGAAATGGGCCGAGGACTCGCACACGCATGTGGGAACGCGTAAACAAAGAAGAAAAATTGGTATTTTGTCGATGAAAGGTATTACTAAATATGACCATGTGGGTGGCAATGTCCAAAGGACACATCGGCCACAAAACTGTCACACCGCCAAAGGATATATGTTGTCAAACCAGACATGTACAAAGACACGAGCTGATTGATTGTCAATGGCAAAATTTGGTGGAAGGATCCATCCGGCTAACTAGTAACTAGAGCACGATATAATGGACATGAGACACTCATGGATCACCTCCATCATTTATGTCGACTCATTGTAAACCGTATTTTGAAATTGGGCAACCGATCAGGCATGAGACCGGTCGCACCGCTTGCTTCCCCTACGTTGCTATGTGTGTCAGTGTGTGTGCAGTCGGGGCCTTCACACAGCTCTTTCGATCGCGAGTAGCCTTGGTTCCTCCACAACCTCTCTCCCGCGACTTCCTCCTCATGCCATGCCCTGCATCTCGCACGGCGATGGCTACCGCCAACCTTGGGCCAGTCTTTCCCGTGCACGGGCACCTTGTATAACGGGAGGAATGCAGCATGTATCACGCTACAATGGATGACCATGGCTGCTGTAAGCCGGAGGCCAACGCTCGCGCTTCTCCTTCTCACTGTTAGACAGTCAAACTCCCCTCTCTCTCTCTCTCTCTCTCTCTCTCTCTCTCTCTCCTCATGTACATGCACGACTGCATGATCCCACCATCTCATGCACGTCGCCACCCACGGCGCACCGCGCCCCCGTTGTAACCTGTAACACTCATGTAAGGCAGCACCCAAGGGGACGTGGATTTTGTCTAACTGATTGTGCGCGCAACGCATATCCGGTCCACCCATCTAGCATGCATGTCAAATCAACATGCTCCTGACCCCACACGGATTCTTTGTATTCATATGTATACCTGCTTTCTTGAGACTCCGTATGGGCTGGAGTGGGACAAAGAATCTTTCTGGACTGTACTACACACCTGTCCAAGTACGGGTGATTAATTGTTCACTTTCTAGCACTTTGGCATACACGCAGACAGTGGAAGCATGCCTGGGTTAATTAATCGTGTTTAACTAAATTGGCTGTGGTCAATTCATTGTTTATGCTTCAACAGAAATTTTTAGAACGACGTAGTGAACTACACTAAATCCAAATAACTTCTGAAAAGCGGTAGAAATTATGAACCTCTAGTGTAAAACTTTAGCTTGCAGACGTTCATGAGACAAAGAACTTTATGAACTATTTTTTTGAACTTTAGGGTGAAAACTCTAAAACTTTATATTGCATACGTTCATGAGACAAAGAACTTTATTAACACCTTTTTGAACTTTAGGGTCAAAACTCTAAAACTTTATTATCAAAAAGTCCTTCTGATTTTTGTTGCAATGTTCAGACACAACTTTCATAGAGTTCTTCAGAATTTTTTTCAAATGATGGCGAGTTACAGAAAAGTTCTACTGAAGTTGTGATAAAGTCCGGACATGACCTTATTAAAGTTTTCAGGCAAAAAAATACAAATAGCGAACAGAAAGGTCCTCATTTTTTCATGGCAGTTCATATAATGATTATGAAAAAAAGTTATACAATAAGATCAATCCAGTGTGCTAAGTGTTGAGAGGGAACAAAATAGAATCAGTCCATTGCCTGAAAAATGGTGGAGAACAAATAAAATAAGATGAATCCATCATACAGGAGACACCATCCATCTCAAAAACTTGAGAATGGATCAGATACGGCTGCTAGCGTGAATATCCATCTCGAGAGTCACAAGAGCTCAAGAAAAATAAATAGCTTTGTACACTTATAGTCAGGTCTGCAACCGCACTGCATCACTCAACAGCAAAACAGTGACAGTAAAATCAGATAAATCTAACAGCAGCCTAACCTCCTACGGGGAACAAAACAAATCTATTACAAAACAAATCGCTGCTACAGAGCCTTGCCTTCAAGCTCCCGGACGCGTCACTGTCTCAACGCGCAGATCTTGCTGCCACCGAGCTCGATGGGGATGAGGCGCCCTGGCCTGCTCCATCTTACCACGGATCTGGCGATATAGGAGGCGGGGCGAGGACGGAGGGAGCTCGCCTGGCGGTCGAGAAGCACAGCTGGGGGAGGGCCATGGAACTGGCGGCGGCGATGGTGTCGATCCAGGCGAGAGAGAGAGAGAAAGATTGACCGGGGAGGGATAAGGACGGGGATGGAGATAGGTAGGGCCGCATGGGTGATGTGACTGTATTCGATTGTATATGGGATTTCTCCCCGAGACCAGGTGGGCCAAGCCGCTCGGATCCACATAAAACAGCGACGGTCGCGATACGCGTTGCGCGCGCAACGCGTTAGGAATCGCCATATTCGCACCCAAGGTGCGATTGCCCATTCATTCACCCTCTCACACTCACAACTTTGACCAAGCATGCATACCCGACGACGATGCCATGTGGGAGGTGGCCCCCGTATCGAGGTACCAGTCGGCGGTGGGAGGCGCAGGTTGCTCCTGCTGCATCGTCATGGCGTTGAGCGCGCTCTGGTCCCACGCCGGAGCCGGAGGAGTGTGGCCACCACCAGGCGGAGCGGCGTACTACAGAGGATGGGCAGGCAGCACACCGGGCTGCCAGGTCACTGCGGGTGCGTTGGGAGGCACGCCGGGGATGGCATGCTGGTGCGTCGCCGTGTCAGCGAATGGAGCTAACGCCTCCGTGTGGGCGAGGCCCGATCGAGGATGCCGGTGAGGTAGCAGCTGTCACCCCAGGGATGTTGCGGCCAGCGATGGAGGGGGCTACAACCACCACCGCATGGAGCTAAACAACCGTCGAGTCCCGGAGATGCAAGCCTCGTGACACAACACCCTCATGCACTATGTGGGACATTGCAACCATTGACGGCTGGAGCTGCAGATGCTGGAAGCGCCAGCCATGACAACTAGGACGAGCACGGCAATGCCAATGCGACCGTCAAGCATGGTGCTGCAATTGGCGAGTTTTGCAACAAGGAAAACTCTAGTTTCTATAAATGTCATACAAGTTTTATGGTGCTCAAAAGAAGGTGAGGAATGAGTGACAATGAATTAGCGATCGAGGAATTCACACACATTTACATGGAAGACGAATTTTTTTTTTTTTGCGAATTACATGGAAGACGATTAACTAAACACACAACACAACGTACACCACTTACATGTTTGTATTGTAATAATATTTGAATTAACTTACACCACCAAATTAAACCCTGCGAAGAAATAAAAAAAACTTACAACACCAAACGTACATATGCTCGTTTTTGGCATGACAGAAACTACACAACAGTTTTTTTAATAAAAAAACACACACAAGATGGTGAATGCAAGCCATGCATGTACATTTTGCAGATTCTCTCTCTGATGAATTAATGGTGGAAGGAAAACCATTATATTAGGCGGTAGAGATGTAGTTGTGGCGGAAGGAGGCGAACGCCTTGCCGGCCCCGCCCCTGATGATGTACTGGTGGTACACCATGGCCATCGCCGCGCCGATGAAGGGCCCCACCCAGAAGATCCACTGCTCGTCCCACGCCTTCTTGTTGTTGTACACCACGGCGGGGCCGAGGCTCCTGGCCGGGTTGATGCCGGTGCCGGTGATGGGGATGGTGGCCAGGTGCACGATGAGCACGGCGAACCCGATGGGCAGCGGCGCCAGCACGGGCACGTGGGAGTCCCTCGCCTTGCGCTTCGGGTCGGTCGCGGCGAACACGGTGTACACGAGCACGAAGGTGCCCACGATCTCGGCGGCGAGCCCGGCGCCCTTGGAGTATCCCGGCGCGAGCTCGTTGGCGCCGCCGCCGTGGCGCGCGTACTGGGCGCCGTGCACGGCCCTGACGAGGCCGGCCCCGCACATGGCGCCGAGGCACTGCCCCACCATGTAGAGCAGCGCGCGCACGAGGGAGACCTTGCGCGCGAGCAGCAGCCCGAACGTCACCGCAGGGTTGATGTGGCCGCCGGAGACGCCGGCGGTGCAGTAGACGAGGACGAAGATCATGCCGCCGAAGGCCCAGGCGATGCCGAGGATGCCCGCGCCCCCGCAGCCGACTGTTCCGTCCGTCTGGCGCTTGTGGCCGATGACGGTGGCGACGGTGACGTAGACGAAGAGGAGCGTGGCGGTGAACTCGGCGATGACGGCGCGCCAGAGCGACCACTTGCCCAGCTCTCCGGCGTTGATGAGCGGCGCCGGAGGAGGGTCACGGTAGTCCTTGGCGGTGTTGCTGTTGTCACCGTTGGGCACCATGTCGTCGATCGATATCGAGATGAGGTGTTGGATTGATACGGTGGAGATGGGTAGCTCTAGCTGAATGGGCGATGATTTGCTCTCTCGATCGATGTTGACAAGCTTAGCTAGCTACCTGCATGTATATATAGCCTACAGGTATGCTATTGCTGTGCATGCCCTAGCTGCTAGAGTAGTTAGCACATGCTGCGTGTGGCTTTTGTCGGTCTAATAAAGTGTATGAACTGATCCCATGCACACACCATCTAATCGACCAACCAACCAACCAGTTTTCTTACTGAATGTGGACTCGATCTTACGGGCAACGCCACAGATTCAGGCATCTACTAACTTTATATTATGACGAAGGCTCCAGGCAGCATTTTTTTTTTCGGGAAACTTTTTTTTAACATACCATAGACGTAGACATTCATACATATGCACATACTCTCACCCCTATGAACCCACACACGTACACGCGCGCTACCCCTATGAGCAGCACTTGGAGACTGAGCCGACACATCATCTTGAGGATTGACGAAGTCATCACAGATGCCTTTGTAGTCGATGGGAACGCGTGCTCCCACGGAACGCACGTCACCGATAGGCCTTAAAGAAATCGAGAACATTGCGCAGATGTGCCAAGAACTTCCAATCATAGTTTAACAAATGATCATAGCTAGTTTAGGGACAAACCGACATGCAAGGAGAAAATTTGTTGGGTTTAGTCTCATATATGTGTATCTATGAATCGTAGACGAAGAGCCAAACCACGAAGAACCAAGAAGAATGGCTATATAATGTTTTAGGACAAAGAGCCCAAGGCCTCTTTTGAACATGTGCTTACTCCATATATGGTTGGGTTTGGACAGGATGTTGATATAGCGGGCTCATGTCTAAATGTGGTTTAGTAGGCAAACGATTGCTCAACATGTTGCATATATTGTCACCTATTTAAGTTAACCAATTTTCTCTTCTGCTATCATCTTTCCACTTTAGATTATAAAATGTATTCAACATAACTCAATTAATCTGACAAGCACAAAGCTGAGCTTTAATCACCCTTTCTTTTTCTTTGACATGCGTCTTACAATCTGTGTTGCTAAAGTTTAACCACTTGTTCCTAGACTGGATATATAAACTTTAGTATGTGCACAATAGTTTTTTTTGTAGTGCCATGATTATACTAATTCAAAGTTGTAGCAAACAGTTTATTTTTTTGCGAAAGGTAGAAAGCAATTGTTAAAAGTAGCAGCTTAAAGAATTATACAAATGCTTTGCAAAAAAAAAGGTGGCTTTCACCCTGACTTGATGGCACCCCACGAAGTAAAGGGCATTTCCAGTTTCTTATATGAAGATAAGGTGAGAAAAAGGGGAGAGAAAAGGGTAAGGTAAAAGGGAATCTTAAAGATGAGTTGAAGAAAGAAAGAAAGAAGCAGTACACGCATGCAGCATGCAGAAATGTACGTACGTCGCATGCATGCATGTGATGCATGCAAAAGATGTACTCCCTCGTTCCTAAATACTTGTCTTTCTAGAGATTTCAACAAGTGACTATATACGGTGCAAAATGAGTGAATCTACACTTTAAAATATGTCTACATACATCCGTATGTTAAGTTCATTTGAAATGCCTAGAAAGACAAGTATTTCGGAACAGAGGGAGTAGTAATATTTAAATAGTACGTGGACCCATAAGAGGAAGTGGTTGTCAAAAAATAAATAAAAAGACCCATGCTAGCTTTCTTTCTTCATAGTGTCTTTCATTAACTTAAGAAAAATGGTAGTAGTATTGCTTCTCCATTAAGGAAAACAGATAAGCCATGCATGCGTCTGCGTGGGCAGGCCAATAATGCTTGCCATCGAGCTATATATATACTTATATAGCTGCTGTACTTACGTCGATAAGACAATCAAATAAATTGAGCTAACATGTTTAGATGGATCCACATGCACATGCACAAACATATTTACAGTATATATAAACAGATACTTCGCCGGTAAGTAACCCGGCCGGCAGCACGTCTTAATTTATACTCCCTCCGTTCCTAAATACTTGTCTTTCTAGAGATTCCAACAAGTGACTACATACAGCGCAAAATGAGTGAATCTACACTTTAAAATATGTTTACATACATCCGTATGTTGAGTCCATTTCAAATGCCTAAAAAGACAAGTATTTGGGAACGGAGGGAGTAGTATAGTTTTGTTTCGAATCAAAAGGAAAGGTTTCCAGGAAATACATACTACTTACTAGTGTAGGTTTACCAAAGAATTTGTTGCCAGCCACGACTAAGTAATGAAGTGCTCCATCTAACTGCTTTTGACAAAGTCTAAAGGGAGGCTAATTAAGCTTTTTTTCTTCTTCTCTTTATCTGCCATCAAATTACATGGCCGTGGGAATCTGCATGCAGCCAGTGGAAGTTCGTCGCCGGCTGCACTCTCGGCGGCGAAGACAATCGAGCACATCGAGCCCCGATGATGGGCGAAAGGAAGAAGAGAGAGCGGGCTAGGCATTGATAAATGGACTGCACGTTGTTGTCATAAACCTTTTTCTTTCGTCAAAGGTATGTTCTACAGTGTGTGATTGGGTGCTCTTGCATAACCCACTAATCAGTGCTTTATGCAACGAAATTACGCGCGCGCCGCATGAGTAGAGTAGGTGTTATTTATCACAAATTCATTGAGCGGTGGTTTATGCAAACCTAGTCCATGATTTTATGCAATAAGTCGCGACTATGCAGAATATGGTCTTATTAGAATCCCTAAACTGAGTTATATTTAGGAACGGAGGAAGTAGTATATTTGCATGCCAAAATGTTGCATTCTTTTCGTAGAATTCTTGTCCCATGAATATCGAGAATCTATAAAAAAAAATGCATTTTTTATGGGCTTACTACATATAAATTGGAATAAATTATTCCTTTTTTGGGGGGAGATGGCCTCTTGGAGGTAGACATAGTTAGACTCTGCTCTCATTGGACGAATATTTTACTTACATTATTAGAAACAGACCAACGGGATTGGTAAATCTTCACTCTAACCAGTATCGGTTGTTGATATATTCGTGGGATACTATGTGAAGATACATGCAAATTTTTCGTTTTTCTTTTTTTTTCACTGAGACCTAGCCACCCTCTAAGGTACTACTCCCTCCGTTCCAAAATAGATGACTCAACTTTGTACTAACTTTAGTACAAAGTTGGGTCATCTATTTTGGAACGGAGGGAGTATGTGTGTAGCTATGTCTGGTAAGTGATGCACCACTTATGTGTCGCTGCGCGTTTTGCATGCATGTCTTTCCGTCTGATCTAATAATTTGGATCAGTGTCCTTTAATTAAGTAGTAGGTGAGTTCATACATTGGTCTGAGACTCTGAGTGTAACAGTGCATGCATCCAAGTCTGGCGAGGGAGACATTTTCTTACCAAAAATGCTACACCTACGTAGAAATCCTACGTAATCTTACTAACTTTCCTAACTAATCCCTCCACCCCCTGATTCCAACGGGGTGGGCCCGCCTCCCCTAATTTCCTTCAATTAGAAAAGTCCACCTAAGCTACTACGTTAGTTTATCGTATGATAGCTACGTAGGCTAGGTGTAGCTAGCGTTGCTCTTTTCTTACAAAGTAGCCTATTTAGGAGGCAATTAATTAAGCTACGGAGTAGTATATCTGATAGTACAATCACAATGGCTGCCTTCTAGTGCATGGTGCTGGTCATACCTAAAAATGCAGGCGTATCCTCGATGAGATAATTAAGGTGTCGATTCAAATAGTAAGCTGGATCAGTGTCACTGACGGCGGGGGCTAATGCAAATTAATGATGTTCCTATGTCTTGTTTCTCACTCAAGTTAAGGAAAGTGCAAGGGTAATATCCTTGCGTGCATGCATGCTCCAAGGCATTTACACACGCAATACACAAATTCTCCATTTGGGGATGGTCCGACCATCACCATGGCAGGATCGATCGTTGACGCCTCGGTGGTGCCAATCCGGCAACCGTCGTCAGTGGTAACTCCGTGTCGTGGAGGGCCAGCTGCAAGCTCTCGAGGTCGAACAGGTCAGACTGTTGGACGAGGAGGAGCACGACCATGGAAAACCTCACAGCCCGCCTCCCCGGAGTCAGAACCCCGACAGTGGCCGCCACGGAGTCCCGTCCCGCCGGGAAACGCGTGATGACCATGATCGGGGCATCGGGCAGCCTCGCCGTAGTCCCACTCCCAGCTCCATGGCTGTGCTCGCGCTGCCACGGCCTGGGCTCCGCCTTCCTCATGGCCGCGGAGTACCAGCTAGCTCCGGCATGCGCCACCCCCTCGGCTGGTTACAGACCTACAGGGAAGATGAAGCAGGCGCTGGAAAGGGAGATGGGGAGCCGGCAGGCGACAGCGAGGTCGAAAGGATGGGTGAGGGCCAGCAGCAGCCGAACCCATCCGAACCGACGATGGCCGCACTCAAAGACGACCCTGCCGCATCGAGATGGAATCACCGCCGCCCGGGAAGGCTAACACTCCGCGCGCCGGCATCACCGCACGCATGCGCATCAGGAGGACGCACCCTCGCCGCAGCCGCGTGGTGCGCTGGCTGACGGAGACGGCGGAGCTCGATGTGGCGTTGAAGAAAACCAATCCAGCCTTAAATAGATATAGATGGCCAAGCAGTGTAATCACGGATATCTGGGAACGAAAACGCTCCCAGAAGATATAGATGCTTGGGTATATGCAGATGCATGCTTTTTTTAATTATTTTCTCCAATCAAATTACTTTTGTAGTACTCCTTCCGTTTCTTTTTAGTCCGCGTATAACTTTTGATCAAAGTCAAGCATTATAGAGTTTGACTAACTTTATATTAAAAAATATAAACATTCAAAATATGAAATCAATATATTCAGAAGCACCATGAAACATATTTTCATACTATATAGTTTTAGTACTGTAGATGTTCATAATTTTTTATGTAAATTTGGTCAAACTTTGTGTAGTTTGACTTTGACCAAATCTTATATGCGAAGTAAAAAGAAACGGAGGGAGTATGATATATGATCGGATCCAAGCCCAAAAAAGGCGGGCAGCTTGCACTGGACGACGACCCAGCAAAGCAACCCTAACCGCCAAAACAGAAACGGCCTCCCATCCATGCATCGTCCCAGCTCACGATTTGCCTTCCTTCCTTAATTTGGCACCACAAGATAACAACAACAGCCATCCAATTGAAACCACCTGCAACCCCGCACCGTGGCACGAGGGATCTAGCCGCCATTCCTCTCGGTCACCGGTCTCCGGCCGCCGATGGGCTTCGCGAGCCGCCCTAATAAGGTCGACGGCCCGCCGAGCCGGACCAGCAGCGTGGCCTCCTCCGGCACCACGCCCGCGCCCAGCACCAGCGCCAGCGCCCGAACCTCCTCCATCTCCAGCGATGACGGGAACAATGGCGGTAACGGTGCACGGCCAGGCCAGTCCCCGGCGCGCGGCACCCCGGGCCACACGCTGGAGGCGCCGTCGCGGAAGAACCGGCCCGCACGCAGCCCCTCCCGGCCGTTGCAGCTGTTCCAGAAGCTTCGCCGCGCGCTCCCCATCCTGGCGCCCAGGTGCGGGAGGACGGCGCCGACCTCCTCCTCGGGCGCCGCCGACTCGCACCTCATGTCGCGGCACGTCGCGTCGGGCGGCGGGAGGCGGCCGTGCCGGCGCGTGACGGGCACGCTCTTCGGCCGACGCAAGGGCCGCGTCGCGCTGGCGCTGCAGGAGACGCCCCGGAGCCTGCCGAGCCTGGTGGTGGAGCTGGCGCTCCAGACGCACGCGCTGCTCCGCGAGCTCGGCAACCCCGCCGGCGCGCGCATCGTGCTGGAGACCGAGCGCCGCCGCGGCGGCGAGGGGCCTAAGCGCGCGCCGCCGCTGCTGGACGAGGTGGCGTGGACCATGTTCTGCAACGGGAGGAAGACCGGGTACGCGGTGCGGCGGGAGGCGACGGACTACGACCTCACGGTGATGGAGACGCTGCGGGCGGTGTCCATGGGCGCCGGCGTGCTCCCGGTCCCGGCTGGAGCTGGAGGTGGGGGCTCGGGGTCGGCGCCGGACGACGAGGTGGCGTACATGCGCGGCTGCTTCGAGCACTTGGTGGGGTCGTGGGACTCGGAATCGCTCTACATGGTGACGCCCCAGGGCGGCGGCACCGGCCCGGAGCTCGCCGTCTTCTTCGTCAGGCTCTGACCAAAACGCCCGCTCCTTCCCATTAGGAGATGGGCGGTGGAAGATCCGTACGTGCATGATCGGTGATGGCCCTGCTATAGTTGCACGCATGTAGCTACGGGTGTGAGCTACCCTTCCTCAAATGCAAATGCTCATGTTTAGATTTTGATTAGATTTAATTTATTTATTCTTGCCCAAAAGCATGCATGCACGACCCATGTATATATGGTTGAAAGAAGTAAAGCTAAGCTATGCTGGGCAAGATGCCATCAGCATGCATATACTATATGGAGCATGGATCATACATTCGGATCTGGCTTCCATGCTCTCTCCCCATGCTCTCATCCGTGATCCCGCTTTATCCAATGGTTGTCTTTTTTTTCTTTTTCCTTTCTAATCTAATCATCTTCCCCTGATTTTAAGGGGGTGGGGCCGGGTCTTATTTTGTTTCAATCAAATCATGCCACATATGCGAAAGCACGGATGGGCACACACGCGGGGAGCATGCAAGTCTCGTCCCATACATTCATACTACTAGCTACTGTATTATTTTTTCGATGGTCTTTTCTTAAAACCCACCTCAACTACAAATCTGCCAGGAGAGGCTTCAAGATACTATAACGTTATTTGCAAATGCAGCTCTGGCAGGATGATCACAGGATTCTTTCACTGCATGCATGAGAGCAAATTCAGGAACAAATATATCGCAAAGCTCTTAAGAGGCAAAAATGGTTTATTACAGAAAGAGAACAACATTAGATGGGCTAATTTCCGCGATGAGAATACCTGGTTCTTCCAATGACAGGCAACTAGGCAGGCTGCGGGACATCCGACTCTCCCTCAACGTCCTCGCGGAGAATGGCAACCCCCAGCCGGTTGTCTCCTTCTCGGCGGTCTCCTTCAACGTGAGCTTCGGCAGCACCATGATCTTCAAGCTGGGCGCCAATCCCTTCGACGTGGCGAGCAAGAGCACGCTGCCCTCCACTACCAGACGCACGCCATCGACGTTGTGCCAAGCGACCGGTGACGGATGGAGGAGGCGCTCAAGAGCGGCGTGTGTTATTCAAACAGGAAGAGAGCATGGTGGACTTCAGATTGTGGATTCTACAGTCCCAACAGCACAAATGGGTTTGCTTGATGAAGAACCAATCTGAGTTACGTACCTCCTAATAATGTTTCGCTCATGCATTCCAAAGTAATGAACATAGGTTTGACCAGCATTTCTGGCTGATTCCTCCTTGAGAGTCTCAATTCGCTGAGCTTTGAGTCGACTATCCTCGCTCAATTTCTACAAAAATGGCTTGTTGTTATAAGCCAATACGTACTCCATTCATGAGGGCAATGCCCTTCTTGTGTGATAACTTTCATATTTTATAAATATAAATATGGGCAAGAGGGCCGATGCCCCCCCATGCAGACATAAAACCTATACTTTGTTATGTTGTGATCCGAATTCAAGTATAAAGTAAAAGGCCAACTTCTGTAGTGAACATATCTGACCAATTCTAACAACGGTGCCACTTTGATTTAAAAAAACGCAAACCTCATTAGGCCAATGAAGAAACACAAAGAATGGGGTTGTTCAAACTTGCCTCGACAGCAGTGCTTGAACTTCCAGTGAACACCATGAATGTCGCACACAAATAGGTCCTGCTGTTGTGTCTGTGTGAAATCCTGACACACAAATTAAATCTTACTGGTAACATCAAAAGGTCACAGAGAGGGTGAGAAGTGGAGAAGGTTATACCAGAGGCACAAGTGCTCAGCTACATCGCGGGGCACGGACCACCCCCAGCGAGTATTGAAGTCGCTATTCGTCACCGTCTTCCAATAGTAATTCACTGGCTTGTTCATGATGCCCATCTCAGCGGGCGGTTCGTGGGAGATCTGCTCTAGGTTTAGCGGCTACAGCTTCATGAGAGCGTACACTTCTTCTTCTGTCTTTAGATCCGCCTAAAAAGTTTCTCACCAAAACTCATCATCCGTGAAGCAGAAACAGACAGTAGGGATCACCGCTTCTGAGAAAACATAGGCAGGAAAAGTACATACATGCATTCTCCTACCTTCGGCATGTCCTATCATCCAAGGCATGCATTGCGTGGCCTTGCAAGCCACGCCTAGGCTTCTTGTGTGGGTTTGCTGCGTGCTTGCCTTGTCTCAAGGGCTCGATTTTGATGTGTTCTCCACAAGATTCGAGGTGTTGAGGGAGGTCACATTGTTAGAAGCCATATCTACTCCATCCCATGAGCGCAATGCCCCACTATGTGAGAATTTTCATATCTACTACATATGGGCCAGGAGGGCATATGCCCCCCACCACGCCACATACACACACCTATATTAATTGCTACCTCGTTCACCGGGTAGAGCGAGTTGTGTTGTTGGGCCTCTCCACAACATCGAGCTCCTCCAAAGTTCAATGTTCACACATTCCTTTCTTCTTCATAGTTCACACCACCTTGGATCTCTTCGAGATATTACCTAACTAGCTACTCTTCTCGGATGCAACACAATGTCCACCGAAACGGCCGGAACCTTCTACCTTCTGTGGTACTTCTCGAGTCGTCGACTGGAAGGGAGATCCGGCGTGCTCTGTGTTGGAAATATGCCCTAGAGGCAATAATAAAAGTATTATTATTATATTTCCTTGTTCATGATAATTGTCTTTTATTCATGCTATAACTGTATTATCCGGAAATCGTAATACACGTGTGAATACATAGACCACAATATGTCCCTAGTGAGCCTCTAGTTGACTAGCTCGTTGTGATCAACAGATAGTCATGGTTTCCTGGCTATGGACATTGGATGTCGTTGATAACGGGATCACATCATTAGGAGAATGATGTGATGGACAAGACCCAATCCTAAGCATAGCACAAAGATCGTGTAGTTCGTTTGCTAGAGCTTTTCCAATGTCAAGTATCTCTTCCTTAGACCATGAGATCGTGTAACTCCCGGATACCGTAGGAGTGCTTTGGGTGTATCAAACGTCACAACGAATCGGGTGACTATAAAGGTGCACTACAGGTATCTCCGAAAGTGTCTCATTGGGTTGACACGGATCGAGATGGATTTGTCACTCCATGTAAATGGAGAGGTATCTCTGGGCCCACTCGGTAGGACATCATCATAATGTGCACAATGTGATCAAGGGGTTGATCACGGGATGATGTGTTGCGGAACGAGTAAAGAGACTTGCGTAACGTGATTGAACAAGGTATCGGTATACCGACGATCGAATCTCGGGCAAGTAAAATACCGCTAGACAAAGGGAATTGTATACGGGATCGACTGAGTCCTTGACATCGTGGTTCATCCGATGAGATCATCGTGGAACATGTGGGAGCCAACATGGGTATCCAGATCCGCTGTTGGTTATTGACCGGAGAACGTCTCGGTCATGTCTACATGTCTCCGAACCCGTAGGGTCTACACTTAAGGTTCGATGGACGCTAGGGTTATAAAGGAAGCTTGTATGTGGTTACCGAATGTTGTTCGAGTCCGGATGAGATCCCGGACGTCACGAGGAGTTCGGAATGGTCCGGAGGTAAAGATTTATATATGGGAAGTCCTGTTTTGGTCACCGGAAAAGTTTGGGGTTTATCGGAACGTCTGGGACCACCGGGAGGGTCAGGGGTCCACCAAGTGGGGCCACCTGCCCAGAGGCTGCGTGGGCCAAGTGTGGGAGGGGACCAGCCCCTAGGTGGGCTGGGGCGCCCCCCACCAAGGCCCAAGGCGTGGGAAATGAAGGGAGGGGCAAAACCTAGGTCCAGATGGGCCTTAAGGCCCACCTAGTGGGCGCCTCCCCCTCTCTCCCCCTCTGGCCGCCACCAGATGGGATCTGGGGGGCTGGCCGCCGCCCCTTGGGGTGGGAAACCCTACAGGGGGCGCAGCCCTCCTCTCCCCTATAAATAGTGAGGCTTTGGGCTGCCCATGGGACACACAGAATACACGTGATTCGGTCTCTGCCTTTGGTTGCAGCTCTCTCCTCTCTCCCAAGTACTCCTCCTCTCCCGTGGTGCTTAGCGAAGCCCTGCTGGATTGCCACACTCCTCCATCACCACCACGCCATTGTGCTGCTGCTGGAGGGAGTCTTCCTCAACCTCTCCCTCTCTCCTTGCTGGATCAAGGCGGGGGAGACGTCGCCGGGCTGTACGTGTGTTGAACGCGGAGGTGCCGTCCGTTCGGCACTTGATCATCGGTGATTTGAATCACGACGAGTACGACTCCATCAACCCCGTTCACTTGAACGCTTCCGCTTAGCGATCTACAAGGGTATGTAGATGCACTCTCCTTCTACTCGTTGCTGGTTTCTCCATAGATAGATCTTGGTGACACGTAGGAAAATTTTGAATTTACGCTCGTTACCCAACAAATGGCATCATGAGCTAGGTCTATTGCGTAGATTCTTTGCACGAGTAGAACACAAAGTAGTTGTGGGCGTTGATGTTGTTCAATATGCTTACCGTTACTAGTCCAATCTTGTTTCGACGGTATTGTGGGATGAAGCGGCCCGGACCGACCTTACACGTACTCTTACGTGAGACAGGTTCCACCGATTGACATGCACTTCGTGCATAAGGTGGCTAGCGGTGCCGCCTCCCACTTTAGTCGGAACGGATTCGATGAAAAGGGTCCTTATGAAGGGTAAATAGCAATTGGCAAATCACGTTGTGGTTTTGCGAGGTAAGAAACGTTCTTGCTAGAAACCCATAGCAGCCACGTAAAACATGCAAACAACAATTAGAGGACGTCTAACTTGTTTTTGCGGGGTATGCTATGTGATGTGATATGGCCAAGATGAATGTGATGAATAATATGTGATGTATGAGATTGATCATGTTCTTGTAATAGGATTCACGACTTGCATGTCGATGAGTATGACAACGGCAGGAGCCATAGGAGTTGTCTTTATTTATTGTATGACCTGCGTGTCATTGAACAACGCCATGTAATTACTTTACTTTATTGCTAACCGGTAGCCATAGTAGTAGAAGTAATAAGTTGGCGAGACGACTTCATGGAGACACGATGATGGAGATCATGATGATGGAGATCATGGTGTCATGCGGTGACGATGATGATCATGGAGCCCTCAAGATGGAGATCAAAGGAGCAAAATGATATTGGCCATATCATGTCACTATTTGATTGCATATGATGTTTATCATGTTTATGCATCTTGTTTACTTAGGACGACGGTAGTAAATAAGATGATCCTTACAAAATTTCAAGAAGTGTTCTCCCCGACCGTGCACCGTTGCTACGGTTAAATCGTTTCTAAGCACCACGTGATGATCGGGTGTGATGGATTCTTACGCTCACATACAACGGGTGTAAGACAGTTTTACACAAGCGAAAACACTTGGGGTTAACTTGACGAGCCTAGCATGTGCGGACATGGCCTCGAACACGGAGACCGAAAGGTCGAGCATGAGTCGTATAGTAGATACGATCAACATGAAGATGTTCACCGATGATGACTAGTCCGTCTCACGTGATGATCGGACACGGGCTAGTTGACTTGGATCATGTAATCACTTAGATGACCAGAGGGATGTCTATCTGAGTGGGAGTTCATAAGATGAACTTAATTATCCTGAACATAGTCAAAAGATCTTTGCAAATTATGTCGTAAGCTCGCGTTTTAGTTCCACTGTTTAGATATGTTCCTAGAGAAAATATAGTTGAAAGTTGACAGTAGCGATTATGCGGACAGTAGAAAGCTTATGTCCTTAATGCACCGCTCAGTGTGCTGAACCCCAAACGTTGTTTGTGGATGTTGAACATCAGACATACACGTTTTGATAACTACGTGATAGTTCAGTTAAACGGTTTAGAATTAAGGCACCAAAGATGTTTTTCGAAACGTCGCGGAACATATGAGATGTTTCGAGGGCTGAAATTGAGTTTTCAGGCTCGTGCCCACGTCAAGAGGTATGAGACCTCCGACGATTTTCTTAGCCTACAAACTAAGGTAGAAATGCTCAATCGTTGAGCTTGTGCTCAGATTGTCTGAGTATAACAATCACTTGAATTGAGTGGGAGTTGATCTTCCAGATGAGATAGTGATGTTTCTCCAAAGTCATTACCACCAAGCTGCTAGAGCTTCGTGATGAGCTATAACATATCAGGGATAGATGTGATGATCCTTGAGGTACTCGCGATGTTTGACACCGCGAAAGTAGAAATCAAGAAGGAGCATCAATTGTTGATGGTTGGTGAAACCACTAGTTTCAAGAAGGGCAAGGGTAATAAGGGATACTTCATGAAACGGCAAATCAGCTGCTGCTCCAGTGAAGAAACCCAAGGTTGAACCCAAACCCGAGACTAAGTGCTTCTGTAATAAAGGGAACCACCACTGGAGCAGAATTACCCTAGATACTTGGTAGATGAGAAGGTGGCAAGGTCGATAGAAGTATATTGGATATACATTATGTTAATGTGTACTTTACTAGTACTCCTAGTAGCACCAGGGTATTAGATACCGGTTCGATTGCTAAGTGTTAGTAACTCGAAATAAAAGCTACGGAATAAACGGAGACTAGCTAAAGGTGAGCTGACGATATGCGTTGGAAGTGTTTCCAAGGTTGATGTGATCAAGCATCGCACGCTCCCTCTACCATCGAGATTTGGTGTTTGCGTTGAGCATAGACATGATTGGATTATGTCTATCGCAATACGGTTATTCATTTAAGGAGAATAATGGTTACTCTGTTTATTTGAATAATACCTTCAATGGTCTTGCACCTGAAATGAATGGTTTATTGAAATCTCGATCGTAGTGATACACATTTTCATGCCAAAAGATATAAGATAATAATGATAGTACCACTTACTTGTGGCAATCGCCATGTAAGTCATATTGGTATAAAAGCATGCGTAAGCTCCATATTGATGGATCTTTGGACTCACTCGCTTTTGAAAAGTTTGAGACATGCGAACCATGTCTATTGGTGTGTACGCATGAAGAAACTCCATGCAGATGGATCGCTTGGACTCACTTGATTTTGAATCACTTGAGATATGCAAATCATACCACATGGGCAAGATGACCAAGAGCCTCGGTTTGAGAAGATGGAACAAGATAGCAACTTGTTGGAAGTAACACATATTGATGTGTGCAGTCCAATGAGTGCTTTGAGGCATCTGATGAATATCGTTATGTTCTTACTTCACAGATGATTCGAGTAGATGTAGAGTATATTTACTTGATGAAACACAAGTCTGAATTATTGAATGGTTCAAGTAATTTCAGAGTGAAGTTGAAGATCATCGTGACAAGAGGATGAAATGTCTATGATATGATCATAGAGATGAGTATCTGAGTTACGAGCTTTGGCACGCAATTAAGACATTGTGGAAATTATTTTCACAATTAATACCGCCTGGAACACCATAGTTTGATGGTGTGTCCGAACATCATAGTTGCACCCTATTGGATATGGTGCATACCATGATGTCTCTTATCGAATTACCACTATCGTTTATGGGTTAGGCATTAGAGACAACCACATTCACTTTAAATAGGGCACCACGTAATTCCGTTGAGATGACACCGTATGAACTATGGTTTAGAGAAACCTAAGTTGTCATTTCTTAAAGGTTTGGGGCAGCGACGCTTGTATGGAAAAGTTTCAGTTGATAAGCTCGAACCCAAAGCGGATAAAATGCATCTTCATAGGACACCCAAAACAGTTGGGTATACCTCCTAATTCAGATCCAAAAGCAATAGGGATTGTTTCTTGAATCGGGTCCTTTCTCGAGGAAAAGTTTGTCTCGAAAAGTTGAGTGGGAGGATGGTGGAGACTTGATATGGTTATTGAACCATCACTACAACTAGTGTGTAGCAGGCACGGGAAGTTGTTCTGTGGCACCTACACCGATTGAAGTAGAAGCTTATGATAGTGATCATGAAACTTGGATCAAGTCACTACCGTACCTCGTAGGGTGACAAGGATACGTCTTGTTTGAGTGGTACGGTGATCTGTCTTGAAGGTCATGTTGCTAGACAACAATGAACCCACGAGCTATGGAGAAGCAATGGTGGGCCCAAATTCCAACAAATGGTTAGAAGCCATGAAATCCGAGATTGGATCCATGTATCATAACAAAGCATGAACTTTGGTGGACTTGCCCGATGATCGGCAAGCCATTGAGATAAATGGATCTTTAAGAAGAAGACGGACGTGGACGGTAATGTCACCGTCTATGAAGCTCGACTTGTGGCGAAGAGTTTTCACAAGTTCAAGGAGTTGACTACGATGAGATTTTCTCATCCGTAGCGATGCTTAAAGTCCGTCGGAATCATGTTAGCATTAGCTGTATTTATGAAATCTGGCGATGGATGTCAAAACGACTTTCCTTACCGGTCTTCGTAAGGAAAGGTTGTATGTGATACAATAAGAAAGGTTTTGTCGATCCTAAGGATGCTAAAAGGTATGCTAGCTCAATGATCCTTCTAAGGACCGGAGTAAGCATCTCGGAGTTGGAATGTGCGCTTTGATAAGATGATCAAAGATTTTGGGTTTATACAAAGTTTATGAGAGACTTGTATTTCCAAAGAAGTGAGTGGGAGCACTATAAAATTTCTGATGAGTATATGTTGTCGACATATTGTTGATCAGAAATGATGTGGAATTTCTAGAAAGCATATAGGGTTATTTGAAAATTGTTTTTCAATGGAAAACCTGGATTAGGCTACTTAAACAATAAGCATCAAGATCTGTAAGATAGATCAAAATGCTTAATATTACTTTCAAATGAGCACATGCCTTGACATGATCTTGAAGGTGTTCGAGATGGATCAGTCAAAGAAGGAGTTCTTGCCTGAGTTGTAAGGTATGAAGTTAAGACTTAAAAGCTCGACCACGGCAGAATAGAGAGAAAGGACGAAGGTCGTCCCCTATGATTAAGACGTAGGCTCTACAGTATGCTATGCTGTGTACCGCACCTGAAGTGTGCCTTGCCATGAGTCAGTCAAGGGGTACAAGAGTGATCCAAGAATGGATCACAGGACAGCGGTCAAAGTTATCCTTAGTAACTAGTGTACTAAGGAATTTTCTCGATTATGGAGGTGGTAAAAGAGTTCGTCGTAATTGGTTACGTCGATGCAAGCTTTACACCTATCCGGATAGCTCTGAGTAGAGATACCGGATACGTATAATGGAGCAATTTTTAGAATAGCTCCAAGTAGAACAGTCATTTGGAATAGCTCCAAATAGAGCGTGGTAGCTACATCTAGGAGATGACATAGAGATTTGTAAAGCATACACGGATCTGAAAGGTTCAGACCCGTTGACTAAAACCTCTCTCACAAGCAACATGATCAAACTCTAGTAAACTCTTGGGTGTTAGTCACATGGCGATGTGACCTGTGAGTGTTAATCACATGGTGATGTGAACTAGATTATTGACTCTAGTGCAAGTGGGAGACTGTTGGAAATATGCCCTAGAGGCAATAATAAAAGTATTATTATTATATTTCCTTGTTCATGATAATTGTCTTTTATTCATGCTATAACTGTATTATCCGGAAATCGTAATACACGTGTGAATACATAGACCACAATATGTCCCTAGTGAGCCTCTAGTTGACTAGCTCTCACAGATCAACAGATAGTCATGGTTTCCTGGCTATGGACATTGGATGTCGTTGATAACGGGATCACATCATTAGGAGAATGATGTGATGGACAAGACCCAATCCTAAGCATAGCACAAAGATCGTGTAGTTCGTTTGCTAGAGCTTTTCCAATGTCAAGTATCTCTTCCTTAGACCATGAGATCGTGTAACTCCCGGATACCGTAGGAGTGCTTTTGGTGTATCAAACGTCACAACGAATCGGGTGACTATAAAGGTGCACTACAGGTATCTCCGAAAGTGTCATTGGGTTGACACGGATCGAGGCTGGATTTGTCACTCCATGTAAATGGAGAGGTATCTCTGGCCCACTCGGTAGGACATCATCATAATGTGCACAATGTGATCAAGGGGTTGATCACGGATGATGTGTTGCGGAACGAGTAAAGAGACTTGCCGGTAACGTGATTGAACAAGGTATCGGTATACCGACGATCGAATCTCGGGCAAGTAAAATACCGCTAGACAAAGGGAATTGTATACGGATCGACCGAGTCCTTGACATCGTGGTTCATCCGATGAGATCATCGTGGAACATGTGGGAGCCAACATGGGTATCCAGATCCGCTGTTGGTTATTGACCGGAGAACGTCTCGGTCATGTCTACATGTCTCCGAACCCGTAGGGTCTACACACTTAAGGTTCGATGACGCTAGGGTTATAAAGGAAGCTTGTATGTGGTTACCGAATGTTGTTCGAGTCCGGATGAGATCCCGGACGTCACGAGGAGTTCGGAATGGTCCGGAGGTAAAGATTTATATATGGGAAGTCCTGTTTTGGTCACCGGAAAAGTTTCGGGGTTTATCGGTAACGTACCGGGACCACCGGGAGGGTCCCGGGGGTCCACCAAGTGGGGCCACCTGCCCCAGAAGGCTGCGTGGGCCAAGTGTGGGAGGGGACCAGCCCCTAGGTGGGCTGGGGCGCCCCCCACCAAGGCCCAAGGCGTGGGAAATGAAGGGAGGGGCAAAACCTAGGTCCAGATGGGCCTTAAGGCCCACCTAGTGGGCGCCTCCCCCTCTCTCCCCGCCGCCACCAGATGGGATCAGGGGGCTGGGCCGCCTTGGGGTGGGAAACCCACAGGGGCGCAGCCCTCCTCTCCCTATAAATAGTGAGGCTTTGGGCTGCCCATGGGACACACAGAATACACGTGATTCGGTCTCCGCCTTTGGTTGCAGCTCTCCTCTCTCCCAAGTACTCCTCCTCTCCCGTGGTGCTTAGCGAAGCCTGCTGGATTGCCACACTCCTCCATCACCACCACGCCATTGTGCTGCTGCTGGAGGAGTCTTCCTCAACCTCTCCCTCTCTCCTTGCTGGATCAAGGCGGGGAGACGTCGCCGGGCTGTACGTGTGTTGAACGCGGAGGTGCCGTCCGTTCGGCACTTGATCATCGGTGATTTGAATCACGACGAGTACGACTCCATCAACCCCGTTCACTTGAACGCTTCCGCTTAGCGATCTACAAGGGTATGTAGATGCACTCTCCTTCTACTCGTTGCTGGTTTCTCCATAGATAGATCTTGGTGACACGTAGGAAAATTTTTGAATTTCTGCTACGTTACCCAACACTCTGGTGGATCCTCGTGGTGCTCCTCACCAACCTGGCAGCCCTATTCTTGGTGGGCACGATCACCCTATCTGGAGGGCCCCTTGTCAATTTTTTGGGGTGATGAATTTTTTTCTATTCTTCATTAGCTATATGCCACATTTGTTTCTGCACAAGAATTTGCAATACAATTCACATTATTGCATCTGAAATATTCTGTTTTTAATTTGTGGAAAGGAAACTTTGTGAAGTGTCGTACAACAAGACCCTGGATTGGTATGAATGATATATATTCTTGTCTGATGAACGTACTATAGCAAAGAACCATGCAGAGAATAACTATACAAGTTAACAAAAGAAGGATTTCTATGAAAGGTATGTGTAAGTTAGGAGAAATTAGCAGTACAACCTAGAGCAAAACTACAGAGATTTACATGATTTTTCTCCTCAAGACTTTGCTTGTTTTGCATATATTAGTTTATGTATATATGTTGCCCGAGTTTCATTCTATATTGTGCCGATGAGATGATAGTTTTACCTTGCATGAGATCCATCATACACATTGTTGTTTCTTCACAATTTTTTTATATCTACATTTCTTCAGTATATGAAGTCAAATAGCCAATAGCATTGGGTCATTCAGGTTTTCCATTTTTTTCTTGTACTATATATATGAAGAAGATATATTTTTAAATCATTACACTGTACATATCTCAAATCAAGTGTTATATGTAAATATGTAATGGAGTAGCATCATTACTGCCCAAGTGGAATTTTTGTGGGGGTGGGGGGTGTCAAACTTTGGTTTTATCATATTAGTTGATTGCCCTGCCTATGAATGCAATCGATTGTACGGTAGACCTATGGCTTTGCAATATTATTGTTCTCCGAATGTTTTGAGTGTTTGGTGCTTGATGAATATCAAACTTCTTGGCCTTTTGAGAATTAATTTCAGTACTCAACGGTGTAAGTGTTCTCAAAAGGAAGTCAGAGGACCAAGCGATGGGCTAAAGTTATATATAATCAATACTCCATGTTCTCTATTGCAATAACAATGTTTAAAGAAATAGTAATACCTGGTTAGAGATGGAAAGCATAATGCGCCTTGGATCATGTCTCATGTTTTTTTCTCTCATTGCCTTAACACTGTTCATTCTGCTATATGTCCCTTCTTTCAGTCATAAGGTTTACACATGTATTGATTTTACAAGATTGGATTCACAGGTTAGTTCTAATAGTGTAACACGTATTGTGTTTGTGGTCTTCCAGTTTGCCTGTTTCTTCCATGTATATGAAGGACTCATATTTTGACAACCTGAAAACTGAATGCGGCTGGTACAAAGCCAGCTCAGCAGTTGTGGTGCTCTTATATAATATAAAAGTTGGTATTTGGTGAAAAGAAACGTAGCCTGTGCAGTAACAAAAAATAAATAAACTGATCCACATCATTTCTGAGATAAATGGTTAGTGTTCAGATAAATGGTTATAATTCATCTATTGCAGCTACAGATCAATGCACAATTTCAAAAATGGAGTTGCACAATTATTTAGTATTAGCCTTTCACAACCTTTTCTTAGCCAACGTTTGATTCTGCAACACAACTCCAAATTGTGACAAGCATTTCACCAACGAACACGTTTGAAAAAAAAATCATCGGCCAAGCTTTATTGATCAGGGTTTATCATAACCGGAACACAAAGAACTTTAAAATTGTGAAATCCAATGTATTCTGCAGAGGGCGTTATGGAAGGGGGCATATAGAGGCATGACCTTGCTGTTCAATTTGCATATGGTGCCCATCGACGCTACTACCTCAGGAAGGTCGCGGAGGAGGCCACCCGAGCTGGATGATGGAGTGTCTTCGGATGTGGAGGTCTGACCAGAGCAGTGGCATGTACTTCCCTTGGTACTGTTTGATGTATCTAATTATGTCTTGGTTTACAAAAATATTTGCTAACAATTATTTATTTTTTATACTTCCGGGCCAAAACTAATGAGCTTTATATAGTGGTTTGTATCCTTAGTAGAGGAGTCCAACTCATTACCATCTTATGTAGTATCTCTCATATTTATGCCTTGTATCCTTAGTAGTGCTGAATCACTGGTCTGCTTATATCTCCAATCACCCAGATTTTGATCCTTATGTTTTAATGGTTCATATTCACATCTGGGATCATTACCTTGACCAGTCTCAGTGACGCACTCGAGGAAGATCAATATGTTGGATCAAGAGGTATGGCGTTAGGCACAATATACCAATGTTTTTCTGTGATTCCAAAGATGTTAGTTGTTACTCCTTCCAACAAAAATTGTTTTTTTCGAAAAGGGGGGACTCCCCGGCCTCTGCATCAAGAGTGATGCATACAGCCATCTTATTAATCAAGCAACAAAATGTGCATACAAAGTTCCATAGTCTCATGCTTAAAGAAAGAAAGAACAAAGCAGCCCACACAGAGCGCCGAAGGCTAGAAACACGAACTAGCCAGAAAAAGATGCCACAACCGGCTGGCTATAAGAGATAGGTAAATTAATTGCCTATCCTATTACATGACCGCCATCCAAACCGGTTGAAGATATCCCGAGCTACCATCTCCCAACGGATAGACCCAGTAACCAAATGCTCCCTGGCCTCCATCGGAGTGAGTAATGACCATGAACGGATCAATGCCGCAGCTCGGAAGATAACCTGCAAAAAATGAATTCGTGATGTTCTGTTAAAAACCAAATCATTTCTGCAAAGCCAGATGGTCCACATCAAAGCACAGACTCCAGACTTAGTCAACTTCTAGCGTAATTCATCAGGTTGGTCAGAAAGTTGAACCTCCATTAGTCTCCTAACTAACTGAAGCCAAACCTCCCAACGGTTGCCCGCTAACGACCGCCTAAACTGAATATTAAGGGGGATAGATTGAAATACCGTTGCCACGAACACCTCACGTCGTTGAGCAATACGGTATAAAGACGGATATTGAATGGCCAAGGGTGAGTCGCCCAGCCAAGAATCCTCCCAGAAACGTGTAGTGGCACCGTTTCCAATAACAACTTTTGTCCTATTGAACAGTAATTGTTTGACTTTCATGAGCCCTTTCCAGAAAGGCAAATCAGTCGTCCTAACTGATACCTGGGACAACGTTCTAGTCTGGAGGTACTTGTTGCGTAAGATTTGCACCCACATGGCTTCGGTGCCTGAAGCGAGCTTCCACAACCACTTACTAAGAAGGCATCTGTTCTTAACTTCAAGATTCTCAATACCAAGCCCGCCTTGGTCTTTTGGTCGACAGATAATATCCCACTTAGCAAGCCGATATTTTCTTTTAAGATCATCACCCTGCCAAAAGAAACGTGATCGATAGAAGTCCAGTCTTTTCCTAACGCCCACTGGAACCTCAAAGAACGATAAGAGGAACATAGGCATACTCATGAGCACCGAGTTTATCAAGATTAACCGGCCTCCGTATGACATGAGCTTACCCTTCCAGCAGCTCAGTTTCTTCTCAAATCGATCCTCGATACACTTCCACTCTCTGTTTGTTAGCCTACGATGGTGAATCAGAATACCAAGGTAGGAGAAGGGCAAACTTCCCAACTCGGACCCAAACAATTGCCTATAAGACTCCTGTTCGTCTTTGGCTCTACCAAAGCAGAACAACTCGCTCTTATGAAATTTAATCTTTAACCCAGATAATTGTTCAAAGAGGCATAACAACAACTTCATATTTCTCGCCTTGGCCAAATCATGCTCCATGAAGATGATTGTATCATCAGCGTATTGAAGGATGGACACACCTCCATCAACCAGATGAGGTACTAGGCCACCCACTTGACCATTGTCCTTAGCCCTTCCTATCAAAATTGCTAACATGTCCACCACAATGTTAAACAAGATAGGGGACATTGGATCTCCTTGCCTGAGGTCCTTATGAGTCTGGAAATAATAACCTATATCGTCATTCACTTTAATTCCCACACTCCCTTTTTGCGTGAAAGATTCGACCTGATGGCGCCATGCATCATCAAAACCTTTCATACGCAATGCCTGTTGGAGGAATGGCCACTTGACCTTATCATACGCCTTTTCGAAATCCACCTTAAAAATTACCCCATCTAATTTTTTAGAGTGAATTTCATGGAGCGTTTCATGAAGGACAACCACCCCTTCGAGGATGTTTCTGTCCGGCATGAAAGCAGTTTGGGATTGTTGCACCACGTAAAGCTTAATCTGTGAGAGCACGTTAGTCCCGACCTTGGTAAAGATTTTGAAACTAACATTGAGTAAGCAAATCGGCCTGAACTGCTCAATTCGCACAGCCTCCGATTTCTTAGGGAGCAATGTGATAGTTCCAAAATTCAATTGAAATAACTGAAGCTGTCCAGAGAAAAGATCGTGAAACATAGGTAACAGATCCCCCTTAATAATGTGCCAGCACTTTTTATAAAACTCAGCCGGAAACCCATCCGGTCCGGGAGCCTTATTGTTTTTCATTTGTGCGATGGCATCAAACACCTCCTAGGAAAGCTCAAAATCTTAGTTCAAGTTTCAGAACTCAAGAGGTATCCCATACTCTTGAAACTTTGATTAGGAGGTGCTCTCCCTAAATACATGCTTTTGCTCTACCCCCTTTTACTAGCAATTTGATTGTGTTGCTTGAATTTGTTCCTAATGAATGCAACACACTACATCCCTTATCTGCATAGGTCTGCTTGTTCTTGAATCGATTCAAATAAATATGGTGCTGATTTGGTTCTTCTACTTCTACAGGTTCGAACACTATGGCCAGAAAAAATCTTGTTATACATGTATAGAAAATGTTTGAGATGCATAAGTCACAAGTGAGCCAGCCCAGCAAATCGATTTTTTCTGTGGACGCTCAGCTCTGGTTGGAAAACTGCTGTTGTTTTTTCTAGTGCTGTAGTACTTGATGCGTTTTGTAGTGGACAGGTTTAGTAAAAAGAATGTTTATATTTTGAAAATATTATAATACATATATTCCACAAAACTTATAGTTTACTTAAGAAAACTCAAAAACACAAATTTGAAAACTGCTATGCAGTGTAAAATTTTGTTACTTTAATTAAAAACCTTTGTGTAATTCAATGAAAAAAATACCATTAAAATGTACGTAAAATTTAAAAAAAATCATGTAATTCAAAAATATGTGCAAATGTTCGTGTAGTTTAAAAAATGTTACATATCATTTAACAAAATTGTTCAATATGTATTTGAAAAATCATAAACACATTTTTTTCGAAAACATGTATTTGAATCTTATTATACACGAATAGAAAATGTTTGAGATGCATAACAAAAATGTACAATCGTGTGAAAAAATAGGTAGCAAAACATCTATTTGAAAAAAAATGTTAATTGTGTATGTAAAAATATTAAATATGTAAAATGTTGATTGTGTATGAGAAAATAGACATCAAAACATATGTTTGACCAAAAGTGTTATCATGTAGTATTTAGAAAATGTACATTGTGTATGAAAAAGTGTAGACATGTGTGAGAACAATTAAAAACTAAAATAAAAAATAGTAATAATAAACCCAAAGGAAACTGATGAAAAATCGCAAAACCCACAAAAAAACCATTGAAAAGTAACACAGAAAAACAAAAAAAAATAAGAAAATGAAAAATGTGTATACCAACACAAAATTAAAGGAAATAAAAACATATGTATACCATTAAGACAACATTGAAGTAACGTAAATAAAAAATTAACAAAAAATACCATGTAAAATGTAAAACACGCACACACAGAGAAATCCAGTAAAAACCAGACCAGTCCGGTCTTTAGACAACATAGAAGAAGAAGAAAATGTGGTACATAGACTGAGTGGGCGTTCGCTACAGCAACCCGAGCGAGTGAATGCACTAGGTGTTAGTGATACGACATGCAAATGAAACGACGGAGAAAGAAATGAAACGGAGGGACACAAGGATTTAATGTGGAAAACCACTCCAACAGAAAGGGGAAAAAACCACGGGCACCAGGCTGTAAATCTTCACTATGTCGGGAGAGGTTACAAACGCCAGGAATTTACAACTGGTCAACTTATCCCATGCGGCGTCTTACAAGAGGTATATATAACAGCGGTGACCTAGGTTCGCTACGGCCCAAGTGTCATGATGACGAGCCTCCGCTCGTCAGAAGTTAGCCTTTAACTCTATACTTGAATTTGGATCACAAAATAATAGAAGGTGTAGAATAAAGGAGTTGGTGTTATGTGTCACAATGAGCAGGGGAAATTCCAGGGGCTTCAGCGATGGGCGCCGCTATATATGTGCCGCCTATTGAGAGGATCACAACAGCCTCGCCTATGAGGCGCCAGTGCTGGGTCCCAGTAGGACGTGCCTCGTCGTGCTGACTTCAATTTGGGTCATCTGATTTTTGTTCTCTTTTTTTACTTTTATTTATATTTTATATTAACTGCATATATGTTAAAAATTAAATTTACTTATGGAATTTTAAAAAATGAATTTAATTTTTTTAACATAGTAGAAAATTTGTTAGCATTGTTTAAGAAAATGTTGATCACTTCTAAAAAAATGTTCCTGACAGTGGAAAAATATTCCCTCGTCTTGAAAAATGTATAATTTTTTTTAGAATGTGCATATAATGTATATAAAATGTTTGCATAATGTGAAGAAATGATTCATGCAATTGGAACCATGTATGTGACATTTGATGGAAATATTCCCGCATTTGAAACAAATTTTGTGAGTTTTTAAAAAAATATATGCCAATATGAAAGAATGACCGCTTAGGTTGATCAATAATTTTTTTCCATTAAAAAATGTATCATGATATTTCAAATAAATATTCGCATGTTTCCAAACAAATGTCCGTGAAATTTTCAAACAAAATACAATGTAAAAAAATGTTCATGTATTAAAAAAATTATCGATTGCTATTTAAAAAATGTACACCATGTCTTGGGGAGAATGTTACCATGCATTCAAAAATGTGTTCAAAACATTAAAAAATGTACATCATGTATTCAAAAATGTCCAAAGTATCTCAAAAAAACTGTTTCACATGTGTGTTACAAATATACATTGTGTCTCACAAAAATTAGACATGTGCTTGACTGAGGATTGGGGCCTACAAACGCAACACATCTCAACTTACTGGGTGAGAGTCGTCAAGGAGCTTGAAGCTCCCAAGAACCTGGGAGGGCATTGCATGATTTTCTAGAGAAGCAGAGTTCTTGTTTCATGGGTGAAAATAAATTCTAACATGAACAGCACAACAATAACGGGGAAGCTCATCCACTAGCTAGAATGGCGTCATCGTAGCTGATGAGTCCGACATGCATGGCTAGATTGTCCTCGAGAACACTAAAGTATCCCTGTAATCGTTGATGCTGATTCTAAAAAATGAACTATTCTTACTGATGAGTTCTTGTTTCATGGGTGAAAATAAAAATGTTAATCATGTATTTGAATCTTGTTAAACGTATATAGAAAATGTTTGAGATGCATAACAAAAATGTAAAATGTGTGTGAAAAAATAGAATTCAAAAAATCTCTTTGAAAAAAATGTTAATCATGTATTTAAAAAATATTAAATGTGTAAAAACAATTCTTACTGATGTATTTGAAAAATGTAGAATGTGTATAAAAAAATAGACATCAAAACATATGTTTGACAAAAAGTGTTATCATGTATTTAGAAAATGTACATTGTGTATGAAAAAATGTAGACATGTGTTGAGAACAATTAAAAATGAAAATAGAAAATTAATAATATTAACCCAACGAAAACCTGTGAAAAATCGCAAAGTCCAGAATAAAACCATTGAAAACTAACACAGACAAACTAAAAAACCAAAATGCAAATTGTGTATACCAACACAAAATTAAAGGAATAAAAACCAATGCATAATGTTAAGACAACATTGAAAGAATGTAAATCAGCAAAAATATACCATGAAAAATGTAAACACACACACACACACACACACACACACACACACACACACACACACACACACACACACACAAAGAAATCCAGTAAAGACCTAACCAGTCCGGTCTTTAGACAACAGAGAAGAAGAAGAAAATGTCGTACATCGACCGAGTGGGCGTTCGCTACAGCAACCCAAGCGAGCAAACACACTAGGTGTTAGAGAGACGACAGGCAAACAAAACGACGAAGAAAAGAAATCAAACAGAGGGACGCAAGGATTTAACGTGGAAAACCACTCCAACATTAAGGGGAAAAACCACGGGCACTAGCCAGCAAATCTTCACTATGTTGGGGGAGGATACAAACGCCGAAGATTTATAACTGATCAATTTATCTTGTGCAGCAGCTTACAAGAGATATATATAACAGCGGTGACTTAGGGCCGCTACGGCCCAAGCCTCCCGGTGACGAGCGGAGTTAGCCTTTAACTTTATACTTGAATTTGGATAAAAAAACAGAAGGTGCAGAATAAAGGAGCTATTGGTGTTGTGTGTCGCAATGAGGCTTAAGCGGTGGGCGCGGCTATACATGTGCCACCTATTGAGAGGAGCATGACATCCTCGCCTTTGAGGCGCCAGTGGTGGTCAGCCCAGTAGGACGTACCTCGTCATGCTGACTTCAAGTTCGCGTCATCTGAATTTTGTTTTCTCTGTTTTACTTCAATTTATATTTTATATTAAATGCATATATTTTTAAAACTTAAGTTTACTTATGAAGTTTTAAAAACTGTTAATATAGTACAAAACATTGTTAGCGCAGTTTTAAAAAATGTGATAACTTTTTGAAAAATGTTTCTGACAATTGAAAAATGTTACCTCGTATAAAAAATGTATGATTTTTAAAAATGTGCATAGAATATATATAAATGTTTGCATAATGTGAAAAATTCAAAAATGTTATACACCAATATGAAAGAATGACGGCTTAGGTTGATAAAAAATGTTTGTTTCCATTAAAAAAATGTATCATGCCATTTCAAAGAAATGTTCGCATGTTTCCAAAAATGTCCATGAATGTTTTAAAAAAAATACAATGTAAAAAAATGATCATATATTTTAAACAATATTGATTGCTATTTAAAAATGTATACCATGTCTTTGGGAAAATATTAACATGTATTAAAAAATGTGCTCAAAACATGTATTAAAAAAATGTATACCATGAATTATAAAATGTCCAAAGTATGTCAAAAAAATGTTTCACATGTTTGCTAAAAATATGCATTGTGTCTCACGAAAATTAGGCATGTGTTAATAAAAGAAAACCAATTAAAACCAACAAAGAAACAAAAAGAGAAGCAAAAGAAAATCGAGGAATACGAAGAAAACCAAGAAAGAAACAAAAAAGAAGCAAAAGTATAATGAAGAAAAAAACTAAAGAAAACTAGTGAAAAACAAATAGAAACAAAGTATAACGAAGGAAAAAAGAAAAGGCGAAGAAAGCAGATGAAAAAACAAAGAAAACCCAAAGGAAAAACAAAAAGAAACGAAAAAAATAAAAAAAATGAGCAAGCGAGCGCACTTGCTCAGAGTCGATTCGCTCGGAATCGGTACGGGTGAGATATAGCCAGCGGTAGTCTTTGATGGCATCACCGACCCCGAGGCTCGTGGATGCCACAAAGCCATGTTTCTGACAGAGGACTGGGTGAGAGTCGCCAAGAACGTAACCTGGGAGAAAATAAATTCAACCATGAACAGCACAAGAATAACGGGGAAGCTCATCCAGTAGCTAGAATGGCGTCATCATAGCTGATGAGGCCGACATGCATGGCTAGATTGTCCTCGAGAACACTAAAGTATCCCTGTAATCGTTGATGCTGATTCTAAAAAATGAACTGATCTGGAATTGAAGTCTACCGCAACTTGTTTGGTACTAAAGGCTTTGTTGTTGTAATTTACAGAGGCGAAACAAAAATTTGTCAAGTTGTGCTGGACCATACGGCCGTCCTTTCCATCCACCATTTCAGAGGCTGAAGCTGAATCTGAATCCCAATAACCCCATTTTCTGTTCCTCCCTGCTCTGTTCGCTACTGCATACTGCATCGCCATTGCAGCACAAAGCCCTCAAATTAGGAAGCAGGCGTGGATCGTGCCCGCCCAAATGAGAGGAACACCTGCACGATCTTACATTTTAACGGTGTATCATACTAGCAGAAAAGGGGTACAAAAATAAGTGGATGAAAAGAAGCGTGCACTGGACTGTGAATGTAGTCATAAAAATTAAGCACATATTATAAACTAGAGAAAGCAAGCAGGAGAAAGCCAAAGTGGTTGCTTTGCACTGTGAATGCAGTCATAAATTAAGAAGGATCAGAAATTTGGTTCTGGAGGTACTAACTGGCAGATTGAGCTGCAGAGAAATATCGATCATGTAGCAGAATGAAGAGTTAACATCTAGCGTTGCAGAATGAAGAGTCGGCTGTATCTCACACCAGCTGATTAATGTGCACAAAACATTGATTGCAACAGTGGTGGAGTGGAACCTGCTAGTCTGTACCCAAAAAGGCTTTCGCCCCGCTTTATATATAAAGCAAAGATCAACAGTGCCCGGTATAACCGCACTCACCCACCACAAACGCGCACACACACCCAAGGCATGATACATAGGCGCTGAGCGCAGCAACACACTCCCTAGCACTACAAGAGCCGCCAGGGGCTTCATCTGAAGAAGTGAAGCCGCATATGACGAACCGTGGGCTCCAAGGCGGTGCCTTCAGGAAGGATACGGCACCGGAGCATCGCCACCGCCCGATCCGAGGATCAGAGTTTCCCCTGGAGCAAATTGGTGCAACATACCTCCGAGAAGGGCATCACACGGAGATTGGGACAATCAATGCATATGATTTCTTCAAGACTTGGAAAGGAACAACAATTGGGTTCCATAACCCATTCAGCAAGTTCTGGCATCTCATAAAACTGAACTGTCTTCAAGCGCATAAAACATTTGCCACCACATCCAAGCACAAACTGATGCGTTCCACAAATTCTCCACAAATTGAGTACCTTGAGATTTGGTAGCTTCCCAAAAGGTGGGAGCGTGCTCCAAGATAAGCCTTCTAGAGTGAGAGTTTCTAAACTGGTTAACTGGATGTTAAGACACAACCAACTAGGACCAACGGTACCACCATGATTTTCAATTGTGAGTACTCTAAGATTAGAGTGTGGTTCAAGAGCATCAAGAATATCAGTATCTGTAGTTGGTCCATCTCTGCCCCATAGTAATTTCAACTCCTTCAGATTGCTTTTCAATTCCAGTTTGGATGCATTGGCTTCCTGCTTGGTTGCCACATGTTCAATAGCACGTATAATCAATTCGTCTTCAAGCTCTGTCAATGCCCCAAGTTCTGTCAGTTCAAATCCCATGCTCTCCTTAAGATGGAATTCTTTTATCCTCGGTAGATGCTTGATCTTTCGGACATTACGAATATTGGAGTGGACTTCACTTCTAGCACGGAAATCATGTATATTCTCAAGGTGGCTAAAGTCTACAGGCAAATTAGAACTACCACGCCAACCACCTAGGTCCAAGAATTTCAAGTGATAAAATCTTGGTATATAGTGTACAAGGTAAACTCATTTCCCAGTCACCATCGAGAGCTAAACTAATTTTGAGGTACTGGAGGTGGATAAGTTTTGAAAACCTATATGGAAAAGATCGTGCAGACTTCACCACTATAAATAGGACACGCGGACTATTTATTTCCTTGAAGCTACTTTCAAAATCTTGGCAATTCTTCTTCATATCCTTTGAAAATCATCAAAGTCCGCAGATTAGCAATGTCTATCCTTTCCCTTAGTTTACACATTTCATGCTCAAAATGTTCATCATATCTGTCTTCTATGTTGGCAGATAAGTGTCGAACAGATTGCGGGATGGCATCAACTTTGAAATCAAAGCCACTTATATTGAGGCATTCTTGTGCATAAACACTCTTAGATAGCTCATGCATTATATAGCAATCAAATTCCTTCTTTTGTTTGTATCGATCATCCAAATAATACTTTTTCTTCTTTATGAGAAAACCATGGATCATTAGTTCTTCCAAGTAATCCCTATCAGCTTGGTGATTAGAGTCTATGATGCCTACTGCAACCCAGAAATGATTGATTTATGAAGAAGTAAACCAATAATCTTCCGGGAAAAGGCCACAATAGGAAAAGCATTTCTTCAGATCAAAAGGGAGGCAATCGTAGCTAATCTTTAAAGATGGCATGATATCATAATTATTTAGCTGCTTTAGCCACTGATGCTTTTCAAGAACTTCATTCCAATGTTCCTGAGAAAGGTCCTTGTGCAATAGTCTACCAATTGTTTTGGGTGCCATCGGGGAACCCTTTAGCTTGTTTGCAATTTTTTGTGCAATATCAGCTAACTCATATTCCTAATGCTCAGGCTTGTGATCACCAAATATACATGCTTCAAAGAATGTGAAGAAGTCATTAGACTCCAAACCTCATAGCTCTACTGGATCAACTGTTTTCATCATGTCTACTACCTTTGGGAATCGAGTAGTGACAAGTAGCATGCTTCTTTTGGCTTCCCCCTTTGTGAATGGAGCTAGCAAGGTCTTCCACTGATCCTGACTGTCACATTTCCATATATCATCCAAGACAATTAGAAACCTCTTGGACTTGATTCCAGACAATTGACACACAGAACAAGCAAGTTAAACACAAATGGTAGGTTACATACAAATGTTACCTACAAACCTTGGGGGGGGAGGGGGTTGTGTGTCAGGAAAATCACACATGTAGAACAAACAAGTCACATTCAAATGTCAAGCAAGTAATATACTCAACACTAGCAAGTCACATTTCAAATGTGAAGCGAGTCACATACTCAAAACTAGCTGCAGGTATACTCCTTTTCTTTTCCCCTTTTCAAACACCCACATGGTTTGTTTGACATTTGAGTAGGTATTGCTTCACATTTCAATGTGACTTGCTAGTATGAAGTATGTGACTTGCCTGTTGTTTTTTAGACTAACTGTGTGACTTTGCATGAATCTGAATGTGTGATTTACCTCACATACAACATCTTGTTCCAGAGCTTAGGTCCTTAATATCTAGGGGGATCAAGTGTTTTTTGATTTCTCAATTTTGTATTTGAATTTGCCTAAAAATCCCACAGTACTTGCCTTTTTTCCCAGTGATTACAATACAATTGAATACGTAGTAATTTCAAAAAAATTCCTACGCACACGCAACAGCATGGTGATGCATAGCAACGAGAGGGGAGAGTGTTGTCCACGTACCCTCGTAGACCGAAAGCGGAAACGTTAGCACAACGCGGTTGATGTAGTCGTACGTCTTCACGGCCCGACCGATCAAGCACCGAAAACACGGCACCTCCGAGTTCTTGCACACGTTCATCTCGATGACGTCCCTCGAACTCCGATCCAGCCGAGTGTCGAGGGAGAGTTCCGTTAGCACGACGGCGTGGCGACGATAATGATGTTTTACCGACGCAGGGCTTCGCCTAAGCACCGCTACGATATTATCGAGGTGGAATATGGTGGAGGGGGGAACCGCACCCGGCTAATAGATCTCAAGGATCAATTGTTGTTTTCTAGAGGTGCCCCCTACCCCCGTATATAAAGGAGCAAGGGGGAGGGGGCGGCCGACCAGGAGGGGGCGCGCCAGGAGGAGTCCTACTCCCACCGGGAGTAGGACTCCCTCCTTTCCTTGTCCAAGTAGGAGAGGGGGAAGGAAGGGAGAGAGGGGAGGAAGGAAAGGGGGGCTCCGCCCCCCTCCTTGTCCTATTCGGACTAGAGGGGGAGGGGGTGCGCGGCCTACCCAGGCCGCCCCTCCTCTTCTCCACTTTGGGCCCATGAGGCCCATTAACCTCCCGGGGGGTTCCGGTAACCCCCCGGTACTCCGATATATATTCGATAACCCCCGGAACCATTCCGGTGTCCGAATATAGTCGTGAAGTATATCAATCTTCATGTCTCGACCATTTCGAGACTCCTCGTCATGTCTGAGATCACATCCGGGACTCCGAACTATCTTCGGTACATCATAACATATAAACTCATAATATAACTGAAGGAAATATGCCCTAGAGGCAATAATAAAGTTATTATTTATTTCCTCATATCATGATAAATGTTTATTATTCATGCTAGAATTGTATTAACCGGAAACATAATACATGTGTGAATACATAGACAAAACTATAGTCACTAGTATGCCTCTACTTGACTAGCTCATTAATCAAAGATGGTTATGTTTCGACCATAGACATGTGTTGTCATTTGATTAGTGGGATCACATCATTAGAAGAATGATGTGATTGACATGACCCATACATTAGCCTAGCACTTGATCATTTAGTATCTGCTATTGCTTTCTTCATGACTTATACAAAGTTCCGCAACTATGAGATTGTGCAACTCCGTTTACGGAAGAACACTTTGTGTGCTACCAAACGTCACAACGAATCGGGTGATTATAAAGGTGCTCTACAGGTGTTTCCGAAGGTACATGTTGAGTTGGCATAATTCGAGATTAGGATTTGTCACTCCGATTGTCGGAGAGGTATCTCTGGGCCCTCTCGGTAATACTCATCACTTAAGCCTTGCAAGCATATAACTAATGAGTTAGTTATGAGATGACTGTTGGGGAACGTAGTAATTTCAAAAAATTTCCTACGCACACGCAAGATCATGGTGATGCGTAGCAACGAGTGGGGAGAGTGTTGTCTACGTACCCTCGTAGACCGAAGCGGAAGCGTTCACAACGTAGAGGAAGTAGTCGTACGTTCTCCTCACGATCCAACCAATCCCAGCGCCGTTACTCCGGCGCCCGAGTTCTTGACACGCCAGACAGCTCGATGACGCTCCTCGGGCTCCGATCCAGCAGAGCTTCGGAGGGAGAGTTCCGTCAAGACGACGGCGTGGTGACGATCTTGATGTTCTATCGACGCAGGGCTTCGCCTAAGCACCGCCACGATATGACCGAGGTGGAACATGGTGGAGGGGGCACGCGACACGGCTAAGGAACGATCTCAAGGATCAACTTCGTGTTCTAGGGTGCTCCCTGCCCCGTATATAAAGGAGCAAGGGGAGGCCGGCCGGCCTAGGAGGCGCGCCAAGGGAGGGGGAGTCCTTCTCCTAGTGGGAGTAGGACTCCCTTTCCTAGTCCAACTAGGAAGGAGGAAGGGGAAGGAAGGAGAGGAGAGGGAGGGGGGGGCGCCCCCTCCTTGTCCTATTCGGACTCCCACAGGAGGCGCCACCTCTGGTGCGGCCCTCTCTCTCCCTCTTGGCCCACTAAGGCCCATAACTTCCCGGGGTTCCGTAACCCCTCCGGCACTCGTTTTCTCCGAAACTTAGGAACCTTTCCGTGTCCGAATATAGCCGTCCAATATATCAATCTTTATGTCTCGACCATTTAGAGACTCCTCGTCATGTCCGTGATCACATCCGGGACTCCAAACTCCTTCGGTACATCAAAATACATAAACTCATAATATAACCGTCATCGAAACCTTAAGCGTGCGGACCCTACGGTTCGAGAACAATGTAGACATGACCGAGACACGTCTCCCGTCAATAACTAATAGCGGGACCTGGATGCCCATATTGGTTCCTACATATTCTACGAAGATCTTTATCGGTCAGACCGCATAACAACATACGTTGTTCCCTTTGTCATCGGTATGTTACTTGCCCGAGATTCGATCGTCGGTATCCAATACCTAGTTCAATCTCGTTACCGGCAAGTCTCTTTACTCGTTCCATAATACATCATCTCACAGCTAACTCATTAGTTGTAATGCTTGCAAGGCTTAAGTGATGTGTATTACCGAGAGGGCCCAGAGATACCTCTCCGACAATTGGAGTGACAAAACCTAATCTCGAAATACGCCAACCCAACATCTACCTTTGGAGACACCTGTAGTACTCCTTTATAATCACCCAGTTACGTTGTGACGTTTGGTAGCACCCAAAGTGTTCCTTCGGTAAACGGGAGTTGCATAATCTCATAGTTATAGGAACATGTATAAGTCATGGATAAAAGCAGTAGCAACATACTAAACGATCGTGTGCTAAGCTAATGGAATGGGTCATGTCAATCAGATCATTCAACTAATGATGTGACCTTGTTAATCAAATAACAACTCTTTGTTAATGGTTAGGAAACATAACCATCTTTGTTTAACAAGCTAGTCTAGTAGAGGCATACTAGTGACACTCTGTTTGTCTATGCATTCACACATGTATTATGTTTCCGGTTAATACAATTCTAGCATGAATGATAACCATTTATCATGAAATAAGGAAATAAATAATAACTTTATTATTGCCTCTAGGGCATATTTCCTTCAGTCTCCCACTTGCACTAGAGTCAATAATCTAGATTACATAGTAATGATTCTAACACCCATGGAGTCTTGGTGTTGATCATGTTTTGCTCGTGGAAGAGGCTTAGTCAACGGGTCTGCTACATTCAGATCCGTATGTATCTTGCAAATCTCTATGTCTCCCACCTGGACTAAATCCCGGATGGAATTGAAGCGTCTCTTGATGTGCTTGGTCCTCTTGTGAAATCTGGATTCCTTCGCTAAGGCAATTGCTCCAGTATTGTCACAGAAGATTTTCATTGGACCCGATGCACTAGGTATGACACCTAGATCGGATATGAACTCCTTCATCCAGACTCCTTCATTAGCTGCTTCCGAAGCTGCTATGTACTCCGCTTCACATGTAGATCCCGCTACGATGCTTTGTTTAGAACTGCACCAACTGACAGCTCCTCCGTTTAGTGTAAATACGTATCCGGTCTGCGATTTAGAATCGTCCGGATCAGTGTCAAAGCTTGCATCAACGTAACCGCCACGATGAGCTCTTTGTCACCTCCATATCTGAAACATATCCTTAGTCCTTTTCGTATTCGGGATGTTCTTGACCGCTGTCGATGATCCACTCTGGATTACTTTGGTACCTCCTGCTAAGCTTATAGCAAGGCACACATCAGTGCGGTACACAGCATTGCATACATGATAGAGCCTATGGCTGAAGCATAGGAACATCTTTCATTTTCTCTCTATCTTCTGCAGTGGTCGGGCATTGAGTCTTACTCAACTTCACACCTTGCAACACAGGCAAGAACCCTTTCTTTGCTTGATCCATTTTGAACTTTTCAAAATTTTGTCAAGGTATGTGCTTTGTGAAAGTCCAATTAAGCGCCTTGATCTATCTCTATAGATTTTGATGCCCAATATGTATGTAGCTTCACCGAGGTCTTTCATTGAAAAACTCTTATTCAAGTATCCCTTTATGCTATCCAGAATTCTATATCATTTCCGATTAGTAATATGTCATCTACATATAATATCGAGAAATGCTCTGAGCTCCCACTCACTTTCTTGTAAATACAAAGCTTCTCCAAAAGTCTCAGATAAACCCAAATGCTTTGATCACACTATCAAAGCGTTTATTCCAACTCGAGATGCTTGCACCAGTCCATAAATGGATCATTGGAGCTTGCACACTTTGTTAGCTCCTTTGGATCGATAAAACCTTCGGTTGCATCATATACAACTCTTCTTCCGTAAATCCATTCAGAATGCAGTCTTTACATCCATTTGCCAAATTTCATAATCATAAAATGCGGCAATTTCTAACATGATTGGACAGACTTAAGCATCGCCACGGGTGAGAAGGTCTCATCGTAGTCAATCCCTTGAACTTGTCGGAAACCCTTTGCGACAAGTCGAGCTTTGTAGACAGATTACATTACCGTCGTCGGTCTTTTCTTGAAGATCCACTTGTTTTCTATTGCTTGCCGACCCTCGGGCAAGTCAACCAAAGTCCATACTTTGTTTTCATACATGGATCCCATCTCGATTTCATGGCCTCAAGCCATTTTATGGAATCTGGGCTCACCATCGCTTCTTCATAGTTCGTAGGTTCATCATGATCTAGTAGCATGACTTCGAACAGGATTACCGTACCACTCAGTGCGGATCTTACTCGTTGATCTACGAGGTTCAGAGTAACTTGATCTGAAGTTTCATGATCAACATCATCAACTTCCTCACTATTTGGTGTAGATGTCTCGTAAACTGGTTTCGTGACAAACTACTTTCAAATAAGGGAGAAGGTACAATTACCTCATCAAGTTCTACTTTCCTCCCACTCACTTCTTTCGAGAGAAACTCCTTCTCTAGAAAGGATCCATTCTTGGCAACAAATGTCTTGCCTTCGGATCTGTGATAGAAGGTGTACCTAACTGTCTCCTTTGGGTATCCTATGAAGACACATTTCTCCGATTTGGGTTCGAGCTTATCAGGTTGAAGCTTTTTCACATAAGCATCGCATCCCCAAACTTTGAGAAACGACAACTTTGGTTTCTTGCTAAACCATAGTTCATAAGGTGTCGTCTCAATGGATTTTGACGGTGTTCTATTTAGTGTGAATGCGGCCGTCTCAAGAGCATAACCCCAAAACGATAGCGGTAAATCTGTAAGAGACATCATAGATCGCACCATATCTAGTAAAGTGCGATTACGACTTCGGACACACCATTACGTTGTGGTGTTCTGGGTGGCGTGAGTTGCGAAACTATTCCGCATTGTTTCAAATGTAGACCAAACTCGTAACTCAAATATTCACCTCCACGATCAGATCGTAGAAATTTAATTTTCTTATTACGATGATTTTCAACTTCACTCTGAAATTCTTTGAACTTTTCAAATGTTTCAGACTTATGTTTCATTAAGTAGATATACCCATATCTGCTTAAATCATCTGTGAAGGTGAGAAAATAACGATATCCGCCACGAGCCTCAACATTCATCGGACCACATACATCTGTATGTATGATTTCCAATAAATCTGTTGCTCTCTCCATAGTACCGGAGAACGAGGTTTTAGTCATCTTGCCCATGGGGCACGGTTCGCAAGTGCCAAGTGATTCATAATCAAGTGACTCCAAAAGTCCATCGGTATGGAGTTTCTTCATGCGTTTTATACCGATATGACCTAAACGGCAGTGCCACAAATAAGTTGCACTATCATTATCAACTCTGCATCTTTTGGCTTCAACATTATGAATATGTGTATCACACTATCGGAGATTCATCAAAATAGACCACTCTTCAAGGGTGCATGACCATAAAAGATATTACTCATATAAATAGAACAACCTTTATTCTCTGATTTAAATGAATAACCGTCTCGCATCAAACAAGATCCAGATATAATGTTCATGCTCAACGCAGGCACCAAATATCAATTATTTAGGTCTAAAACTAATCCCGAAGGTAGATGTAGAGGTGGCGTGCCGACTGCGATCACATCGACTTTGGAACCATTTCCCACGCGCATTGTCACCTCGTCCTTTGCGGTGTTCGCAATCCGTAGTCCCTGCTTTGAGTTGCAAATATTAGCAATGTAACCGATATCAAATACCAGTGCTCTGCGAGCTCTAGTAAGGTACACATCAATAACATGTATATCACATATACCTTTGTTCACCTTGCCATCCTTCTTATCCGCCAAATACTTGGGGCAGTTCCGCTTCCAAATGACGACCGCTTGCAGTAGAAGCACTCAGTTTCAGGTTTAGGTCCAGACTTGGGTTTCTTCTCTTGAGCAGCAACTTGCTTGCTGTTCTTCTTGAAGTTTCCCTTCTTCTTCCCTTTGCCTTTCTTCTTGAAACTAGTGGTCTTATTGACCATCAACACTTGATGCTCCTTCTTGATTTCTACCTCGCAGCCTTTAGCATTGCGAAGAGCTCGAGCATAGTCTTTACTAACCCTTGCATATTATAGTTCATCACGAAGCCTTTGTAGCTTGGTGGCGTGATTGAAGAATTTCTGTCAATGACACAATCATCCGGAAGATTAACTCCGGTTGAGTCAAGTGATTGTAATACCCGGACATTACGAGTATGTGCTCACCGACGAACTATTCTCCTCCATCTTGCAGCTATAGAACTTATTGGAGACTTCATATCTCTCAATCCGGGCATTCTGTTGGAATATCAACTTCAACTCTGGAACATCTCATATGCTCCATGACGCTCAAAACATCGTTGAAGACCGGTTCTAAGCCGTAAAGCATGGCACATCGAACTATAGAGTAGTCATCAGCTTTGCTCGCTAGACGTTCTTAACGTCGTCGGGCCATCAAGAAGAGGTCTGGCACCTAGCGGTGCATCCAGACGTAACTCTTATGTGCAGCAATGAGGATAGTCCTCAGTTACGGACCCAGTCCGTGTAATTGCTACCATCATCTTTCAACTTTGCTTTCTCAAGGAACGCATTAAAATTCAATGGAACAACAAAGACGAGCCATCTATCTACAAACAAACATAGACAAGCAAGATACTATCGGTACTAAGTTCATGATAAATTTAAGTTCAATTAATCATATTACTTAAGAACTTCCACTTAGAGACACATCTCTAGTCATCTAAGTGATCACGTGATCCAAATCAACTAAACCATAACCGATCATCACGTGAGATGGAGTAGTTTTCAATGGTGAACATCTTATGTTGATCATATCTACTATATGATTCACGCCGACCTTTCGGTCTCCGTGTTCGAGGCCATATCTGCATATGCTAGGCTCGTCAAGTATAACTGAGTATTCTGCGTGTGCAAAACTGGCTTGCACCCGTTGTAGATGGACGAGAGCTTATCACACCCGATCATCACGTGGTGTCTCGGCACGACGAACTTTGGCAACGGTGCATACTCGGGAGAACACTACTTGATAATTTTAGTGAGAGATCATCTTAAAATGCTACCGTCAATCAAAGCAAGATAAGATGCATAAAGGATAAACATCACATGCAATCAATATAAGTGATATGATATGGCCATCATCATCTTGTGCTTGTGATCTCCATCTCAAGCACCGTCGTGATCACCATCGTCACCGGCGTGACACCTTGATCTCCATCGTAGCATCGTTGTCGCCACGCCATCTATTGCTTCTCGACTATCGCTACCGCTTAGTGATAAAGTAAAGCAATTATGTATGCGTTGCATTTCATACAATAAAGCGACAACCATATGTGTTGGGGAACGTAGTAATTTCAAAAATTTCCACGCACACGCAAGATCATGGTGATGTATAGCAACGAGAGGGGAGAGTGTTGTCTACGCCCTCGTGAGACCGAAGCGAAGCGATCACAACGTAGAGGAAGTAGTCGACGTTCTCCTCGCGATCCGACCGATCCCGACGCCGTTACTCGGCGCCCGAGTTCTTGACACACGTACAGCTCGATGACGCCCTCGAACTCCGATCCAGCCGAGTATCGAGGGAGAGTTCCGTCAGCACGACGGCGTGGTGACGATCTTGATGTTATACCGGCGCAGAGCTTCGCCTAAGCTTCGCGACGATATGACCGAGGTGGAATATGGTGGAAGGGGGCACCGCACACGGCTAAGGAACGATCCGTAGATCAAACTTGTGTGTTCTAGGGTGCCCCTGCCCCGTGATATAAAGGAGGGAGGGGGAGGTGCGGCCGGCCCAAAGGAGGCGGCGGAGGAGTCCTACTCCCACCGGGAGTAGGACTCCCCCTTCCTAGTTGGAGTAGGATTGGGGAGGGGAAGAGAGAGGGGCGCCGCCTCTCCTTGTCCTATTCGGACTAGGGGGGGGGGCGGCCCCCTGGCCGGCCCTTCCTCTTCTCCCTCGTGGCCCACTAAGGCCCAATAGCCCCGGGAGGTTCCGTAACCCCGGTTTTTCGTAAAATCCGATTTCACCGGAACCATTCGAACTCCAAATATAGGCTTCCAATATATCAATCTTTATGTCTTGACCATTTCGAGACTCCTCGTCATGTCCGTGATCACATCCGGACTCGAACTTCTTGGTACATCAAAATACATAAACTCATAATATAACATCATCGAAACCTTAAGCGTGCGGACCCTACGGTTCGAGAACAATGTAGACATGACCGAGACACGTCTTCGGTCAATAACCAATAGCGGGACCTGGATGCCCATATTGGTTCCTACATATTCTACGAAGATCTTTATCGGTCGACCGCATAACAACATCGTTGTTCCCTTTGTCATCGGTATGTTACTTGCCCGAGATTCGATCGTCGGTATCCAATACCTAGTTGAATCTCGTTCATCGCAAGTCTCTTTACTCGTTCCGTAATACATCATCTCACAGCTAACTCATTAGTTGTAATGCTTGCAAGGCTTAAGTGATGTGTATTACCGAGAGGGCCAGAGATACCTCTCCGACAATCGGAGTGACAAAACCTAATCTCAAATACGCCAACCCAACATCGCCTTTGGAGACACTGTAGTACTCCTTTATAATCACCCGAGAACGTTGTGACGTTTGGTAGCACCCAAAGTGTTCCTCCGGTAAACGGGAGTTGCATAATCTCATAGTTATAGGAAGATGTATAAGTCATGGATAAAGGCAGTAGCAACATACTAAACGATTGTGTGCTAAGCTAATGGAATGGGTCATGTCAATCAGATCATTCTACTAATGATGTGACCTTGTTAATCAAATAACAAATCTTTGTTCATGGTTAGGAAACATAACCATCTTTGATTAACAAGCTAGTTTAGTAGAGGCACACTAGTGACATATTGTTTGTCTATGCATTCACACATGTATCATGTTTCCGGTTAATACAATTCTAGCATGAATGATAAACATTTATCATGAAATAAGGAAATAAATAATAACTTTATTATTGCCTCTAGGGCATATTTCCTTCAGTCTCCCACTTGCACTAGAGTCAATAATCTAGATTACATAGTAATGATTCTAACACCCATGGAGTCTTGGTGTTGATCATGTTTTGCTCGTGGAAGAGGCTTAGTCAACGGTCTGCTACATTCAAATCCGTATGTATCTTGCAAATCTCTATGTCTCCCACCGGACTAAATCCGGATGGAATTGAAGGCGTCTTTTGATGTGCTTGGTCCTCTTGTGAAATCTGGATTCCTTCGCTAAGGCAATTGCTCAAGATTGTCATAGAAGATTTTCATTGGACCCGATGCACTAGGTATGACACCTAGATCGGATATGAATTCCTTCATCCGACTCCTTCATTAGCTGCTTCGAAGCTGCTATGTACTCCGCTTCACATGTAGATCCCGCCACGACGCTTTGTTTAGAACTGCACCAACCGACAGCTCCTCCGCTTAGTGTAAATACGATCCGGTCTGCGATTTAGAATCGTCCGGATCGTGTCAAAGCTTGCATCAACGTAACTGCCACGATGAGCTCTTTGTCACCTCCATATCTGAGAAACATATCCTTAGTCCTTTTAGGTATTTCAGATGTTCTTGACCGCTGTCGATGATCCACTCTGGATTACTTTGGTACCTCCTGCTAAGCTTATAGCAAGGCACACATCAGGTCGGTACACAGCATTGCATACATGATAGAGCCTATGGCTGAAGCATAGGAACATCTTTCATTTCTCTCTATCTTCTGCAGTGGTCGGGCATTGAGTCTTACTCAACTTCACACCTTGTAACACGGCAAGAACCCTTTCTTTGCTTGATCCATTTTGAACTTCTTCAAAATTTTGTCAAGGTATGTGCTTTGTGAAAATCCAATTAAGCGTCTTGATCTATCTCTATAGATCTTAATGCCCAATATGTAAGCAGCTTCACCGAGGTCTTTCATTGAAAAACTCTTATTCAAGTATCCCTTTATGCTATCCAGAATTCTATATCATTTCCGATCAGCAATATGTCATCTACATATAATATCGTAAATGCTACTGAGCTCCCACTCACTTTCTTGTAAATACTGAAGCTTCTCCAAAAGTGCAGATGAACCCAAATGCTTTGATCACACTATCAAAGCGTTTATTCCAACTCCGAGATGCTTGCACCAGTCCATAAATGGATCGCTGGAGCTTGCACACTTTGTTAGCTCCCTTTGGATCGATAAAACCTTCTGGTTGCATCATATACAACTCTTCTTCCAGAAATCCATTCAGAATGCAGTCTTTACATCCATTTGCCAAATTTCATAATCATAAAATCGGCAATTGCTAACATGATTCGGACAGACTTAAGCATCGCCACGGGTGAGAAGGTCTCATCGTAGTCAATCCCTTGAACTTGTCGAAAACCCTTTGCGACAAGTCGAGCTTTGTAGACGATAATATTACCGTCGCGTCGGTCTTCTTCTTGAAGATCCACTTGTTTTCTATTGCTTGCCGACCCTCGGGCAAGTCAACCAAAGTCCATACTTTGTTTTCATACATGGATCCCATCTCAGATTTCATGGCCTCAAGCCATTTTGCGGAATCTGGGCTCACCATCGCTTCTTCATAGTTCGTAGGTTCATCATGATCTAGTAGCATGATTTCCGAACAGGATTACCGCACCACTCAGTGCGGATCTTACTCTGGTTGATCTACGAGGTTCTCAGAGCAACTTGATCTGAAGTTTCATGATCAACATCATCAACTTCCTCACTACTTGGTGTAGATGTCTCAGAAACCGGTTTCTGCGACAAACTACTTTCAAGTAAGGGAGAAGGTACAATTACCTCATCAAGTTCTACTTTCCTCCCACTCACTTCTTTCGAGAGAAACTCCTTCTCTAGAAAGGATCCATTCTTAGCAACGAATGTCTTGCCTTCGGATCTGTGATAGAAGGTGTACCCAACTGTCTCCTTTGGGTATCCTATGAAGACACATCTCGATTAGTGTTCGAGCTTATCGGGTTGAAGCTTTTTCACATAAGCATCGCATCCCCAAACTTTAAGAAACGACAACTTTGGTTTCTTGCTAAACCACAGTTCATAAGGTGTCGTCTCAACGGATTTCGACGGTGTTCTATTCGGTGTGAATGCGGCCGTCTCTAGAGCATAACCCCAAAACGATAGCGGTAAATCTGTAAGAGACATCATAGATCGCACCATATCTAGTAAAGTGCGATTCTGACGTTCGGACACACCATTACGCTGTGGTGTTCGGGTGGCGTGAGTTGCTAAACTATTCCGCATTGTTTCAAATGTAGACCAAACTCGTAACTCAAATATTCACCTCCACGATCGATCGTAGAAATTTAATTTTCTTGTTACGATGATTTTCAACTTCACTCTGAAATTCTTTGAACTTTTCAAATGTTTCAGACTTATGTTTCATTAAGTAGATATACCCATATCTCGCTTAAGTCATCTGTGAAGGTGAGAAAATAACGATATCCGCCACGAGCCTCAACATTCATCGGACCACATACATCGTATGTATGATTTCTAACAAATCTGTTGCTCTCTCCATAGTACCGAGAACGGGTTTTAGTCATCTTGCCCATGAGGCACGGTTCATAAGTGCCAAGTGATTCATAATCAAGTGACTCCAAAAGTCCATCAAGATGGAGTTTCTTCATGCGCTTTACACCGATATGACCTAAACGGCAGTGCCACAAATAAGTTGCACTATCATTATCAACTCTGCATCTTTTGGCTTCAACATTATGAATATGTGTATCACTACTATCGAGATTCATCAAAAATAGACCACTCTTCAAGGGTGCATGACCATAAAAGATATTACTCATATAAATAGAACAACCATTATTCTCTCGATTTAAATGAATAACCGTCTCGCATCAAACAAGATCCAGATATAATGTTCATGCTCAACGCAGGCACCAAATAACAATTATTTAGGTCTAAAACTAATCCCGAAGGTAGATGTACAGGTAGCGTGCCGACCGCGATCACATCGACTTTGGAACCATTTCCCACGCACATCGTCACCTCGTCCTTGCCGGTGTTCGCAATCCGTAGTCCCTGCTTTGAGTTGCAAATATTAGCAATGTAACCATATCAAATACCAGTGCTATGCGAGCTCTAGTAAGGTACACATCAATAACATGTATATCACATATACCTTTGTTCACCTTGCCATCCTTCTTATCCGCCAAATACTTGGGGCAGTTCCGCTTCCGGTGACTACCGCTTGCAAGAGAAGCACTCGATTTCAGGCTTAGGTCCAGACTTGGGTTTCTTCTCCGAGCAGCAACTTGCTTGCTGTTCTTCTTGAAGTTCCCTTCTTCTTCCCTTTGCCTTTCTTCTTGAAACTAGTGGTCTTATTGACCATCAACACTTGATGCTCCTTCTTGATTTCTACCTCCGCAGCCTTTAGCATTGCAAAGAGCTCGGTATAGTCTTTACTAACCCTTGCATATTATAGTTCATCACGAAGCCTTTGTAGCTTGGTGGCGGTGATTGAAGAATTCATCAATGACACAATCATCCGGAAGATTAACTCCCAATTGTGTCAAGTGATTGTAGTACCCGGACATTTTGAGTATGTGCTCACCGATGTAACTATTCTCCTCCATCTTGCAGCTATAGAACTTATTGGAGACTTCATATCTCTCAATCCGGGCATTCTGTTGGGATATCAACTTCAACTCTGGAACATCTCATATGCTCCATGACGCTCAAAACGTCGTTGAAGTCCCGGTTCTAAGCCGTAAAGCATGGCACATCGAACTATAGAGTAGTCATCAGCTTTGCTCGCAGACGCTCACAACATCCGGTGTTGCTCCAAAGAAGCAGTTCGCACCCAGCGGTGCATCCAGACGTAACTCTTACGTGCAGCAATGAGGATAATCCTCGAGTTACGGACCCGATCCGTGTAATTGCTACCATCATCTTTCAACTTTGCTTTCTCAAGGAACGCATTAAAATTCAACGGAACAACAAAGACGAGCCATCTATCTACAATCAAACATAGACAAGCAAGATACTATCAGTACTAAGTTCATGATAAATTTAAGTTCAATTAATCATATTACTTAAGAACTCCCACTTAGACAGACATCTCTCTAGTCATCTAAGTGATCACGTGATCCAAATCAACTAAACCATAACCGATCATCACGTGAAATGGAGTAGTTTTCAATGGTGAACATCTTATGTTGATCATATCTACTATATGATTCACGCCGACCTTTCGGTCTCCGTGTTCCGAGGCCATATCTGCATATGCTAGGCTCGTCAAGTATAACCCGAGTATTCTGCGTGTGCAATCTGGCTTGCACCCGTTGTAGATGGACGAGAGCTTATCACACCCGATCATCACGTGGTGTCCGGGCACGATTTAACTTTGGCAACGGTGCATACTCGGGAGAACACTTCTTGATAATTTAGTGAGAGATCATCTTATAATGCTACCGTCAATCAAAGCAAGATAAGATGCATAAAACATAAACATCACATGCAAATCAATATAAGTGATATGATATGGTCATCATCATCTTGTGCTTTGTGATCTCCATCTCCGCAGCACCATCATGATCACCATCGTCACCGGCGCGACACCTTGATCTCCATCGTAGCATCGTTGTCGTCTCGCCAATCTTATGCTTCTACGACTATCGCTACCGCTTAGTGATAAAGTAAAGCATTACAGGGCGATTGCATTTCATACAATAAAGCGACAACCATATGGCTCCTGCCAGTTGACGATAACTTCGGTTACAAAACATGATCATCTCATACAATAGCATCACGTCTTGACCATATCACATCACAACATGCCCTGCAAAAACAAGTTAGACGTCCTCTACTTTGTTGTTGCAAATTTTACGTGGCTGCTACGGGCTTTAGCAAGAACCGTTCTTACCTACGCATCAAAACCACAACGATAGTTTGTCAAATAGACTCCGTTTTAACCTTCTCAAGGACCGGGCGTAGCCACGCTCGGTTCAACTAAAGTGAGAGAGCAGACACCCGCCGGTCACCTTTAAGCAACGAGTGCTCGTGGCGGTGAAACCAGTCTCGCGTAAGCGTCACGCGTAATGTCGGTCCGGGCGCTTCATCTCACAATACCGCTGAACCAAAGTATGACATGCTGGTAGGTAGTATGACTTGTATCGCCCACAACTCACTTGTGTTCTACTCGTGCAAAACATCAAACCATAAAACCTAGGCTCGGATGCCTTTGTTGGGGAACGAGTAATTTCAAAAATTTCCTACGCACACGCAAGATCATGGTGATTTATAGCAACAAGAGGGAGAGTGTTGTCTCACGCACCCTCGTGAGACCGAAGCGAAGCGATCACAACGTAGAGGAAGTAGTCGACGTTCTCCTCGCGATCCGACCGATCCCGCCGTTACTCCGGTGCCCCGAGTTCTTGACACACGACAGCTCGATGACGTCCCTCGAACTCCGATCCAGCCGAGTATTGAGGGAGAGTTCCGTCAGCACGACGGCGTGGTGACGATCTTGATGTTCTATCGCGCAGAGCTTCGCCTAAGCTTCGCGATGATATGACCGAGGTGGAATATGGTGGAAGGGGCACCGACACGGCTAAGGAACGATCCGTAGATCAAACTTGTGTGTTCTAGGGTGCCCCTGCCCAGATATAAAGGAGGGAGGGGGAGGTGTGGCGGCCCAAGGGAGGCGGCGGAGGAGTCCTACTCCCACCGGAGTAGGACTCCCCCTTCCTAGTTGGAGTAGGATTGGGGGGGAAGAGAGAAGGGGCCGCCTCTCCTTGTCCTATTCGGACTAGGGGGGGGCGCGCGGCCCCCTGGCGGCCCTTCCTCTTCTCCTCGTGGCCCACTAAGGCCCAATAGCCCCGGGAGGTTCCGTAACCCCGGTTTTTCGAATAAAATCCCGATTTCACCGGAACCATTCCAACTCCAAATATAGGCTTCCAATATATCAATCTTTATGTCTCGACCATTTCGAGACTCCTCGTCATGTCCGTGATCACATCCGGACTCGAACTTCTTGGTACATCAAAATACATAAACTCATAATATAAGCATCATCGAAACCTTAAGCGTGCGGACCCTACGGTTCGAGAACAATGTAGACATGACCGAGACACGTCTCCGGTCAATAACCAATAGCCGGACCTGGATGCCCATATTGGTTCCTACATATTCTACGAAGATCTTTATCGGTCGACCGCATAACAACATACGTTGTTCCTTTGTCATCGGTATGTTACTTGCCCGAGATTCGATCGTCGGTATCCAATACCTAGTTCAATCTCGTTACCGCAAGTCTCTTTACTCGTTCGTAATACATCATCTCACAGCTAACTCATTAGTTGTAATGCTTGCAAGGCTTAAGTGATGTGTATTACCGAGAGGGCCCAGAGATACCTCTCCGACAATCGGAGTGACAAAACCTAATCTCAAATACGCCAACCCAACATCGCCTTTGGAGACACTGTAGTACTCCTTTATAATCACCCGATTCACGTTGTGACGTTTGGTAGCACCCAAAGTGTTCCTTCGTAAACGGGAGTTGCATAATCTCATAGTTATAGGAACATGTATAAGTCATGGATAAAAGCAGTAGCAACATACTAAACGATCGTGTGCTAAGCTAATGGAATGGGTCATGTCAATCAGATCATTCTACTAATGATGTGACCTTGTTAATCAAATAACAACTCTTTGTTCATGGTTAGGAAACATAACCATCTTTGATTAACAAGCTAGTTTAGTAGAGGCACACTAGTGACATATTGTTTGTCTATGCATTCACACATGTATCATGTTTCCGGTTAATACAATTCTAGCATGAATGATAAACATTTATCATGAAATAAGGAAATAAATAATAACTTTATTATTGCCTCTAGGGCATATTTCCTTCAATATGGCTCCAGCCAGTTGCCGATAACTTCGGTTACAAAACATGATCATCTCATACAATAAAATATAGCATCACGTCTTGACCATATCACATCACAACATGCCCTGCAAAAACAAGTTAGACGTCCTCTACTTTGTTGTTGCAAATTTTACGTGGCTACTACGGGCTTAAGCAAGAACCAATCTCACCTACGCATCAAAACCACAACGATACTTCGTCAAATAGACTCCGTTTTAACCTTCTCAAGGACCGGGCGTAGCCATACTCGGTTCAACTAAAGTGAGAGAGACAGACACCCGCCAGTCACCTTTAAGCACGAGTGCTCGTAACGGTGAAACCAATCTCGCGTAAGCGTACGCGTAATGTCGGTCCGGGCCGCTTCATCTCACAATACCGCTGAACCAAAATATGACATGCTGGTAGGTAGTATGACTTGTATCGCCCACAACTCGCTTGTGTTCTACTCGTGCAAAACATCAAACCATAAAAACCTAGGCTCTGATACCACTGTTGGGGAACGTAGTAATTTCAAAAAAATTCCTACGCACACGCAAGATCATGGTAATGCATAGCAACCAGAGGGGAGAGTGTTGTCTACGTACCCTCGTAGACCGAAGCGGAAGCGTTCACAACGTAGAGGAAGTAGTCGTACGTTCTCCTCACGATCCAACCGATCCCAGTGCCGTTACTCCGGCGCCTCCGAGTTCTTGACACGCGTACAGCTCGATGACGCTCCTCGGGCTCCGATCCAGCAGAGCTTCGAGGAGGGAGAGTTCCGTCAGGACGACGGCGTGGTGACGATCTTGATGTTCTACCGACGCAGGGCTTCGCCTAAGCACCGCTACGATATGACCAAGGTGGAATATGGTGGAGGGGGGCACCGCACACGGCTAAGGAACGATCTCAAGGATCAACTTCTGTGTTCTAGGGTGCCCCCCTGCCCCCGTATATAAAGGAGCAAGGGGGAGTGCCGGCCAGCCTAGGAGGCGCGCCAAGGGAGGGGGGAGTCCTCCTCCTAGTGGGAGTAGGACTCCCCTTTCCTAGTCCAACTAGGAAGGAGGAAGGGGGAAGGAAGGAGAGGGAGAGGGAGAGGGAAAGAGGGGCCGCGCCCCCCCTCCTTGTCCTATTCGGACTGGGGGGGGCGCCACCTCTGGTGCGGCCCCTCTCTCCCTCTTGGTCCACTAAGGCCCATAACTTCCCGGGGTTCGGTAACCCCTCCGGCACTCCGGTTTTCTCCGAAACTTCCGAACCTTTCCGTGTCCGTATATAGCCGTCAATATATCAATCTTTATGTCTCGACCATTTCGAGACTCCTCGTCATGTCCGTGATCACATCCGGGACTCGAACTCCTTGGTACATCAAAATACATAAACTCATAATATAACCGCCATCGAAACCTTAAGCGTGCGGACCCTACGGTTCGAGAACAATGTAGACATGACCGAGACACGTCTCGGTCAATAACCAATAGCGGACCTGGATGCCCATATTGGTTCCTACATATTCTACGAAGATCTTTATCGGTCAGACCGCATAACAACATACGTTGTTCCTTTGTCATCGGTATGTTACTTGCCCGAGATTCGATCGTCGGTATCCAATACCTAGTTCAATCTCGTTATCGCAAGTCTCTTTACTCGCTCCATAATACATCATCTCACAGCTAACTCATTAGTTGTAATGCTTGCAAGGCTTAAGTGATGTGTATTACCGAGAGGGCCCAGAGATACCTCTCCGAGCAATCGGAGTGACAAAACCTAATCTCGAAATACGCCAACCCAACATCTACCTTTGGAGACACCTGTAGTACTCCTTTATAATCACCCGATTCACGTTGTGACGTTTGGTAGCACCAAAGTGTTCCTTCGTAAACGGAGTTGCATAATCTCATAGTTATAGGAACATGTATAAGTCATGGATAAAAGCAGTAGCAACATACTAAACGATCGTGTGCTAAGCTAATGGAATGGGTCATGTCAATCAGATCATTCAACTAATGATGTGACCTTGTTAATCAAATAACAACTCTTTGTTCATGGTTAGGAAACATAACCATCTTTGATTAACAAGCTAGTCTAGTAGAGGCATACTAGTGACACTCTGTTTGTCTATGCATTCACACATGTATTATGTTTCCAGTTAATACAATTCTAGCATGAATGATAAACATTTATCATGAAATAAGGAAATAAATATTAACTTTATTATTGCCTCTAGGGCATATTTCCTTCAATGACGTATTACAGAACGAGTAAAGAGACTTGCCGGTAACGAGATTTAACTAGGTATTGGATACCGACGATCAAATCTCGGGCAAGTAACATACCGATGACAAAGGGAACAAAGTATGTTGTTATGCGGTTTGACCGATAAAGATCTTCGTAGAATATGTAGGAACCAATATGGGCATCCAGGTCCCGCTATTGGTTATTGACCAGAGACGTGTCTCGGTCATGTCTACATTGTTCTCGAACCGTAGGGTCCGCACGCTTAAGGTTTCGATGACAGTTATATTATGAGTTTATGTATTTTGATGTACCGAAGGTTGTTCGGAGTCCCGGATATGATCACGGACATGACGAGGAGTCTCGAAATGGTCGAGACATAAAGATTGATATATTGGGCGGATATATTTGGACACCGGAAAGGTTCCGGGAGAGTTTGGGAATATACCGGAGCTCCGGGAGGTTACCGGAACCCCCCGCTAAGTATATGGGCCTTATTGGGCCCAAGTGGAAGGAAGGGAAAAGGAGCAAGGGAGGGGGGCGCGCCCCCCAAGCCCAATCCGAATTGGGGAGGGGGGCCGGCCCCCCCTTTCCTTTCTCCTTCCCCCTCTTCCTTCCTACTACTAGTACTCCTTCCTTCCCCCTCCAACTTGGATTAGGAAAGAGGGGAAACCTACTTGGAGTAGGTTTCCTCCTCCTATGGCGCGCCCCCCTTGGGCCAGCCACCTCCTCCCTCCCTCCTTTATATACGGGGGTAGGGGGGCACCCTAGACACACAAGTTGATCATTGAGATCGTTCCTTAGCCGTGTGCGGTGCCCCCCCTCCACGATATTACACCTCGGTCATATTGTAGCGGTGCTTAGGCGAAGCCCTGCGACAGGTGAACATCAAGATCATCACCACGCCGTCGTGCTGACGGAACTCCCCCCGCGCCTCTGCTGGATCGGAGATCGAGGGTGCGTCATCGAGCTATACGTGTGTCAAGAACTCGGAGGTGCCGGAGTAACGGTGCTTGGATCGGTCAGACCGGGAGGATGTACGACTACTTCCTCTACGTTGCGTCAACGCTTCCGCTTCGGTCTACGAGGGTACGTAGACAACACTCTCCCCTCTCGTTGCTATACATCACCATGATCTTGCGTGTGCGTAGGAAAATTTTGAAATTACTACGTTCCCCAACAATAACCGTCATCTAACTTTAAGCGTGTGGACCCTACGGGTTCAAGAACTATGTAGACATGACCAAGACACGTCTCCGGTCAATAACCAATAGTGGAACCTGGATGCTCATATTGGCTCCTACATATTCTACGAAGATCTTTATCGGTCAAACCGCATAACAACATACATTGTTTCCTTTGTCATCGGTATGTTACTTGCCCGAGATTTGATCGTCGGTATCTCAATACCTAGTTCAATCTCTTTACCGACAAGTCTCTTTACTCGTTACGTAATCCATCATTCCGTAACTAACTCATTAGCTACATTGTTTGCAAGGCTTATAGTGATGTGCATTACCGAGAGGGCCTAGAGATACCTCTCTGACAATCGGAGTGACAAAACCTAATCTCGAAATACGCCAGCTCAACATGTACCTTTGGAGACACCTTTAGAGCTCCTTTATAATCACCCAGTTACGTTCTGACGTTTGGTAGCACACAATGTGTTCCTCCGGTAAACGGGAGTTGCATAATCTCATAGTTGTAGGAACATGTATTAGTCATGAAGAAAACAATAGCAACATACTAAACGATCAAGTGCTAAGCTAACGGAATGGGTCAAGTCAATCACATCATTCTCCTAATGATGTGATCCCGTTAATCAAATGACAACTCATGTCTATGGTCAGGAAACACAACCATCTTTGATCAACGAGCTAGTCAAGTAGAGGCATACTAGTGACACTATGTTTGTCTATGTATTCACACATGTATTATGTTTCCGGTTAATACAATTCTATCATGAATAATAAACATTTATCATGATATAAGGAAATAAATAATAACTTTATTATTGCCTCTAGGGCACATTTCCTTCAATCATATCACAAATTTCTTAATGGTGGCACTGGATTTGCTTAAACAAACCCATAGAAGTTGTTGCCCCTTTTTTTCAGGAAGAACCATTTTTGTACAAAAGCAAACTAAAAATGACAAGCTTTTGTGATTTTGCTTTCGCCCAACCATTTCATATTCGCTTATAAGTGCCCCAATAGTTGCTCATAGCCTCACACTTTCCCCCCTTCACATCAAGTTCTACCACGGACGAGCACACATGAGTTGCTTATTGGCAACACTAATTTTGCATAAACAAACTTTAGAAGTTTCTGCTCTACATGTTTTTTCAACACACTTCTAGTACAAAAAGTAGCCGAGGAAAACATCAAGGGGTTTTTCTGGATGTACAACATCCAATAGTTGGAGAAAGGAAAACAAAACAGTTTTCAAGTACTGACAGGACTTCCTTATTGTTTGATTTGCTTAAAAACCCGCTATAGCCGCTCACACTATTTTCCCCTACACCTCAAGTTCTAGCACGCGCGAACACACAAGAGTTGCTCACTGGCAACACTGATTTTGCTTAAATAAACCCTAAAAATTGGTTGTCCTTTTTTGTTGTTTCAACACATTCCAAGTACAGAAAACAACCTAAGAAAAGCATCAAGGGGTTTCTTTGGATGTACAACAACTAGTAGTTTTAGAAAGGAAAATGAAACAATTTTCTTGTACTCACATGACTTGCTTATTGTCAATACTTGATTTGCTTCAAAAATCGCTATAGTTGCTCATTAATTCCTTTACAAATCAATACTAGTTGCTGATGCAGATGAAAGAAATGAGGGGAAAATACTGAAAAAAGAGTTGCAATCAGGATAAACAAGGTGAGAAAAAAAATAAACCTTCTCTCTCTTCCCTCCTCTACACCCTGGTTCACTTTTTATTATCTATTCCTTTTCTCTTTAGATTCGTAGATCTTATTTTCAGTTTTCAAGCTCTAATGCGTCAGCCATTGCAGGGACCTTCGAGTGGAGGCAGGGGAGAAAAGGGGAAAGGATACACTGTTCCCCGTGTCCATTTGTGTGGTGGAGAAGAAGCAGAAGAAGGACGTGGCATCCCACTAATGTCGCCACACACTTCTTCCAAATTTGTGTGGTGGAGAAAAGGGAAAAGGATACACTGTTCCCTCATCCAGAGAATGCTTCTCACTGGACAAATTTGTGAGGGATGCAGCAGACACGGGCCGCTCACTTTCCAAATTTGGACGGGGGGACCGAAACTTACCAAATATGAGAGGCTGCCAGGGGGCGCTAGCGGGCAAATGTTTGCCCGCTAAACGCGTCCATTACTTATATGCGGCTTATATGCAGGCAATAAAAGTTGACCAATGAAGGGACAGGAATCTATCAAGCTAAACAACAACAACAACAACAACAACAACAACAAGGTTCTGTAAATGCAGTAGACACCCATCATCATCATCATTGTAATAATAAACTCAATTCAGGACCGGCCAGCACCTTCCATCAAAGGAGACATCTCAACCTACCGCACTACACACAATGACATTTGAAAAAAAAAAAAAGTAGCTAGACACTACATTATGGAACCGAGGGTGGTGTATATATATGATAAATACTCTAGATTGATACAAGAGCGATCGATCGATCATTCCTTGTATCGAGCCTAACTCCAAATCCAAATTAAACGCAGCAAGGCATATCTGTGGAGCTTGGAGCAACTCGGCTTTCCTTCATGGAGTCGGAGCCGCGTGTGCGTGTGCGTGTGGTGGACACAGTCCAGCTTGTCCCGGTGCCTGCTCCGGTGGTGCCCATGTCCGCCCCGCTCTCCGTCCTGGATTCCGACCACAACGTGTTCGACGTCGACTTCCGCACGCTTCGCATATTCCCTTCCCACCCGCCCTCCATGGATCCTTTCCTTGTTCTCCAGCGCGCTTTTGCAGCCGCTCTCGGTCTTTTCCCGGAGATGGCCGGCTCAGTCCACGACGACGGCCGCGTCCTTGTCTCCGGGAGCGGGAGCGACGCCGTTCCCCTCGTGCTGGCGGTGTCAGACCTGAGGGCAGACCAAGTCGATGCGGACAGGCTGGACGGAGCGCTGCTTGAGCAGCTGGTGCCATCGGACCGTGTCGCAATGGCAGACCCGGTGCTGGCGTTGAAAGCTACGGTGTTTGCGTGCGGCGGTGTCGCCTTGGGGATGAGGTGTGCGCACGCGCTATGCGACGGTGCCGGCGCCGACAAATTCCTCGCGGCTGCGGCGCTGTTCGCACAGGGGAAGCAGCCGGCTGTGACGCCGGTGTGGGAGCGGCAGGAGCGGCTGGGGTCCAGGCGGCCGCCGCGGTGGGCGGTTCCGTTCGAGCGCGTCCTGGCGCCTCACAAGGACAAGGACGTCGGGCCGTACAGCATGCATGGGCATGCGCAGCTGGTGGCGAGGGAGTGCTTCCATGTGAGCAACGCAAGCGTGGGGACGCTCCGGGAGCAGCTCTCCGGCGAGGCCGGCGTCAAGCTCACAACCTTCGAGGTTATCGCGGCGTTTATCTGGCGGGCCAGGTAAGGTTACGACTTGGACACCATCATGGAATCGAATTTATTTGGTCCAGTCCAGCAACTGCCTTCTGATGCACTAGTCGTGGATATATAATTGACTGCAGGGTGAAGGCCAACGGAACTCGCCCCGACGAGCTAGTGAAGATGGTCTACTCCATGAACGTGAGCAGAATTCTTGACCCGGCGCTCCCGGATGGATACTGGGGCAACGCGTGCGTCCCAGTATATGTGGCCCTTGCCGCCAGCGAGCTCGTCGGCCAGGGGCTGGCAGAGACCGCTGCTCTTATCAGGAGGAGCAAGCAAGCGGTGGACGACGAGTACGTTCGGTCCTACGTCGACTTCCAGGCCATGCACCGCGGCCGCGGGGAGCGGGTGACGGCGGGTGGCGGTGTGAGCGCCTTCACCGACTGGCGGCGCCTCGGCCACTCGGAGGTGGATTTCGGGTGGGGTCGGCCGGACGTCGTGCTGCCGCTCTCTTGGCGGATCATCGGGAGCACGTTTCCGTGTTTCTTGCTGCCTTATAGTTCCACGGACGAGAGGCGCCGGAGGGGGTTCAAGGTCTTGGTCGCGCTCATGGACCACGCACTGCCCTGCTTCACACACCAAATGCAGGATATACTGCTCCTCCACTCTCCCACTCCTATGCCTAAACTATGAAATGAAACTTCATTGATGCATCAAGGAAGCGATCGATGATGGAGGATGTTTCATCTTGTGAGTTGTTGGCCTCGACCAGTCTACCTAGTTGTTGGACGGTGGTAATTAATCTGTGGATTCCACATGTATCTTCATGTTTTACTCGTATAAAAAATCTGCTTCATTCGACGAGCTTGTTTTTCAACGAAACCAAAAAAAATCATGCTTTACATGCCAAAAGGAGGTTTTCCTTCACCCCCCCCCCCAATGTCAGAAACCCCAATTGTCGGTGCATGCAACCATACTTCTCAAATCACCCAGACACATACATATACATATGATTGGTGGGGGTGGTTCTTGGTCCCACCAGATAAAGAGAGAAAGTGGTTCATGGTGGGCCGGGTCAGTTAGAATAATCCTAGTCGCATATCCATCTATCAAGGATCAAATAATCACACAAGGCACAACACCGAGATTTGTTAACTAGTTTCACTGAACATCGACTAATCCCCGAGGCATGATTATGGTCGCTCCTCCCCGTTGACACCGCTAAATAGTGCACACCAGCCACCATGCAGCCAGCTCCCTGAGAATGCCTGTGCTATTATGTTGACATAGATTTTATTATGTTGGCATAGGTTACATCGTGTGTCTACCCCTATATTATATATGATGCCTAAGATACGAGTGTCCTACTAGCACAGGTCTCCGTACCTTATCAACAGACATCACAACTCCAACAGGATCTACGGTGGTGGACTGCTCGGATATGCCAACACCCTCATTTTCTCCCCACATACGGGCTAGGGTTTGCGGGCATATGACAAGGATTAGCAGGGTCGGTTGGTTAGTCTCTCTCTCTTGTCCAGGCATTGTCCGAGCTGTCTGCCCTCACATATGGGGACAGTTTACGTGGTCAGGTTGGATATTTACTGACGAGTAGAGCACGAAAGTTGTCCAGCTCCTCCACCTCAGCATCTTTGAAAGGAAATTTCAACTCCCTGATGGAACTGAGGATGTAACTCCAAGCCTACTTCATGCTCATCCACACCTGAAGGCTAAAACCAATGTCATTACGGAACTTCTATAATCCCACAACATTGCAAAAGAAATGACATTAAATCTGAAATACCTTAGCACTGAGCCAACAACTAGAAATAGACTCAAAATTGGTAATGTTGCTTCCAAACATATTTTTTTGAAAAGGAGGATAACCCCGGCCTCTTGCATCAATCGATGCATACATCCATCTTTATTATTATTCAACAGAGTCTGATAACATGAATACATGGATCAACCTGGAGCCACCTATCTAGCAAACAAAGTCGCAACACCTACAGTCTTGATAATATGCCCGAACCCCATGAACGCGCACTATATAATCCGGTGGCCTCACACAGCTGCCCCACATCAGCTCGAGAGCACCACCCGCTCTGGTCGACCCACAGCGCGCACCGCATGCGCACGCTCTAGATCTGCCGCTGCCATCATCCACCGTCCCATCTCCAGGAGCGTTCAATGCATTGACCTTGTCAGGTCCAACTGCCGTCGGCACCACCACGACGCCATACAGTGCCACTAGCCTGCACGTGTCCATCAACCCGCGTCCAACGCCAAGAATCCACTGCGCCACGCCGTTGAGACCCGTCATCTTCGATGCGGTAGATACAACACCGCTCCACCTATTGGCCCCCTCAGTTAGTACCTGCTCTAAAACAAGGCCCCCAAGAGGGAGAACGACACCAAAGTCCCCGTCACCATCCGATCCGTGAGACCGAGGGTCTAGGGTTTCCCCCAAAGTAAATGCCACTGGAGGGAGAAGGGCACGCCATCTGCAGCTCCCAACGAGCCAACACGATGCCCACCACCACAATACTCTCACGGTGATGCTTTCATGAAGGACATGATGGCCAGAGCGCCGTCGCCACCCACCGCAGTTAGGGTTTTTACCTGAGTAGCAGTGAGGTGGGAAGAGGTAGGGCAGACCGGACCGACCGACATGTCGAAGAAGAAAACCGGCACTCTCGGGCGTCGTCGCTATTGCGGCCGGTGATGACCCACAAGTATAGGGGGTCAATCATAGTCCTTTTTATAAGTAAGAGTGTCGAACCCAATGAGGAGCAGAAGGAAATGACAAGCGGTTTTCAGTAAGATAGTTTCTGCAAGCACTGAAATAAGCGGTAACAGATAGTTTGATAGCAACATAATTTGTTACGAGTAACAAGTGACAAGTGTAAATAAAGCGCAGCAAGATAGCCCAATCCTTTTGAGTGCAAAGGACATGCCGGAACAAGTACTTACAATAATGCAAACATTCTTGAGGACACACAGGAATTTCATCTAGTCATTTTCACCATGTTCATTCGATTCGCGTTCACTACTTTGATGATTTGATATGTGGGTGGACCGGTGCTTGGTGCTGTTCTTACTTGAACAAGCCTCCCACTTATGATTACCCCCTCTCGTAAGCATCCACAACTACGAAAAGAGAATTAAGACAAAGTCTAACCATAGCAATAAATGTGTGGATCCAAATCAGCACATTAAGGAATAGCACATAAACTAGGGTTTAAACTTCTGTCACTCTAGCAACCCATCACCTAATTACTACTCCACAATGAATTCCCTTACGCCCATAAATGGTGAAGTGTCATGTAGTCGACGTTCACATGACACCACTAAGAGAATCACAACATACATATCATCAAAATATCGAACGAATACCAAATTCACATGATTACTTATGACAAGACTTCTTCCATGTCCTCAAGAACAAAAGTAACTACTCACTCATCATCATGATGTTGAAGATCAGATGGGTATTGAATAACATAAAAGATCTAAACATTTAGTATGTCGCAAAGCAAACCAACTAGCATCAACTACGATAGGTAATCAACACTACTAGCACCCCACAAGTAGCAATCTATAGTTTTGATACAAAGATTGAATACAAGAGATGAACTAGGGTTTGAGATGAGATGGTGCTATTGATGATGATGAAGATTGGTCCTCCCATGATGAGAGGGTTATTTGTGATGACGAAGGCTTCGATTTCCCCCTCCCGGAGGGAAGTGTCCCCGGCGGAATCTGCCCGCCGGAGAGCAAAAGTGCTCCTGCTCTAGTTCTGCCTCGTGGCGGTGGTGCCTCGTCCCAAAAGTCTCCCCATAAAAGTTTTATGGTAAAATGAGCTATATACTAGAAGGAGAAGGCCAGAGGTGGGCCAAGGCCTCCACATGGCACCAGGGCGCGCCCTAGGAGGGGGGGGGGGCTCCCAGGTGCCATGTGGGCACCTGGTTGGCCTCCTCTAGTAACTTCTTGGCCCAATATTTTTTATATATTCTGAAATAATTCTCCATTGAATTTCAGCCCATTTGGTGATGTGCATAATAGGTATCTCTGTTGTAGGTTTTTCAGGCCCTGAAATCCAGCTGTCGGTATTCTCCCTCTTTGTGTAAACCTTGCATATTAAGAGAGAAAAGGCATTAGAAATACTACATGAAGTGTTATATATTGAATAAAAACTTTATAAATAATAGTAATAAATCGTGATGTAAAATGGACGTATCAATTCCCCAAGCTTAAAACATGCCCACATGCCTAGAGAGAGAGTTGTCGATAAAAATAAAATACGGACATGAAAGCATCATGACAATATTATAGTAGCAATGATTACTATCACGAACTTCATATGAGCAAGTAACAATTCATCAAAATATTGAAGTATGAAGCATAAACTTTCTTGAAAATTAACAAACTATGTTCTCAGTCAACAATGCAATTGCAGTTCATCATACTTTCAGGAAGGGTGACATGTAGGAGCCTTTTGGCAAGTTCACATACTCAACTATCATTTAGTCTTTCATGATTGTTAACACACACACACCATACATATGGAGCATCGAGTTTCAGCCAGACACATAGAAAGATAGGGACTTATACTTGCTTCCCAACATATTCACCTCAAGGATGATGTCAACAATAATAACTCATGCCCATCCACATTCAACTGGACATATGTGCCTAGATCTTTCCCCACCACAAGATGCTTGCCAAAGAGAAAATAAAAAGGAATAGAGAGAATAACTCTGACACTTTTCATAAAAGTAAACGATAGGCCCTTCGTAGAGGGAAGCAGAGGTTGCCATGCGCTTTCAGTGTTGGATGCACTGACTCTCATTGCAAAGGAACGTTATACGTCCATTTTGCATCATGTTTACCTACTGTTATTTATGTTGTTTTATTGCATAATAATGCTTTTTGGAGTAATTCTAATGCCTTTTCTCTCATAATATACAAGGTCCACACAAAGAGGGAGTATTCCGGTAGCTGGAAATCTGGGCCAGAAATAGCTACGTCAGGCCTATTCTGCACAACTCCAAATGAGCTGAAACTTCATGAGGAATTTTTATGGAATAAATGAGAATTATTGGAGCAAATAAGTATGAGAGGGGGCCCACAAGGTGGGCACAACCCACCTGGGCGTGCCAGGGAGCCCATGCATGCTCTGGTGGGTTGTGCTCCCCTCGGCCCACCTCCGGTACCCATCTTCTGGTATATAAGTCATTTTGACCTAGAAAAAATAAGGGGAGGACTTTTGGGACGAAGCGCCGCCGTCTTGAGGCGGAACTTGGGCAGGAGCACTTTTGCCCTCCGATGGAGCGATTCCATCGGGGGAACTTCCCTCCCGGAGGGGGAAATCATCGTCATCATCATCACCAACAACTCTCCCATCTTGGGGAGGGCGATCTCCATCAACATCCTCAACAACACCATCTCCTCTCAAACCCTAGTTTATCTCTTGTGTTCAATCTTTGTATCAGAACTATAGATTGGTGCTTGTGAGTGGCTAGTCACTACTAGAAAATGAGCCATTTGTCCCGGTTCGAGAGGTCCATTAGGCCCGGTTCTGGAACCAGGACTAAAGGGTCGAGACTAAAGCCCAACACCTTTAGTACCGGTTCGCTTACGAACCGAGACAAATGGTGCTCCACATGGCCGCTGTGGCGAGCCCAGGCAGGAGGGCCTTTAGTCCCAGTTGGTAACACCAACCAGGACCAAATGGCATCCACGCGTCAGTAGCTCAGGAGCTGGGGGTTTTTTATGAAGGGGGGGGGAGGGTTAGGGGGTTTTGGAGGGTTAATTTAGGGGTTTCATATTGTGTTAGCTAGCTAATAGCTAGAGAGAAGTGACCTCTCTTATCTCCGTGCTTGGTCGACGCTAGATACCATACATATAGAGAGAACTCGACATGCTAGCTAGTAAGCAAATGAAGGAACCATTAAGTACACAAGATCATCATGAACATATACAGAGAGAAATGATCGACCTCTCTTTCTCCGCGAGATTGGTCGAACAACAAGTTTCCGTATATCTATCCGACGCTACTAGCTACATATATACAATATAAGATCTCTTACAAACCCTAACATCTAAGGTCTATTTGAACATGGTATTCTCCGTATTTTTTTATGACGTGGTCAAGAAAGAATCCCGCCAATTTCTCATGAATTGCTCGTATGCGATCATGTGGTAGGAGTTCATCCCACATCTCCCACATCTAATTTAAAGAAGTGGGTCAATACATGTATATGAATGAAACTCAACACAAATGATGGTAATAAAATAAAATTATGATTTTTTTTGTTTACGTACATCAAAATCTTCTTTAGATTAGCGCCGCTTAGATTTCGTCAAGTTGTATATGAACTCGCAAACGTAATATCCACAAAAATCATTCCCTGCTTCCTGCCACAAGAACTTTACGAGAATTAGATTTCAATCAAACTGATAATCAAGCATGCTTAATGGTTTTGATGGAACTAGCTAGAATCCATGGGAGATGCGCGGAACTAGCTAGTAGTACTTACTTTTGGGTGTGTAAATCGCAGCTCCTTCGACAGTGCCAGAACAATGGTGGTGAACAGTTTCCAAACCCTGCCAGACAAAGAGAATAATTACTTGATATCAGGAAATGAACAAAGTTGCCGATATGGTGCGGTAATGATCGATTGAACTTACTTCGGGAGCATATCAATCATGTTTGCATACTCCTCGGAACTTTTTCTTCTCCAGTCCAAGACAGTTACTATTCCAGTTTCAAGCTTAATTTCTAGCAAATAAAGTGAAACCTGTGCACGCATGCATAACTCATCAATTACCTTACTATAATTAACCTCGAGTAAGGGAAATCGAATATGCACAAGACAGTAACACTCACTGGAAGTTGTAAGGAAAGAGTATTTCATCTTTGTTTTGATTTCGAAGCAACGATTGTAGCAAGTTGTCCTCGGTCTCTTTGACATTGTGTTTGACCGTCCATTCATGTATGATATTTGGGTTAATGAACCCAATGTCATGGATATCTGCTTTCCTGCATTCGACGATCTTCAACCAGCATAATATAGTGAGGATAATTATATATACATGCAATGAAAGAGCTGAGCTATATATAGAGACTTAATTACAGAAGTAGTACTTACAGACAGTAGCAAGTCACGAGTGTTTTGTCAAGGACCTTTTGATTGTATAACTGGAATAACTCATCAAATTCAATATTCAAAATATCCACTCCAACAAGGACGTGCTCCTCTTTAATTCTCATCATCAAAGTATGCCTCCCAGACTGCCTGCATCTTTCGATGTACCAATCATGGAGTCTTTGCATCATCGTTCTTAGACGAGGATGATCAGGTTTCACGAGAGGCTTCTCGTATATCTGAATTCGTCCACCTCCATTATTTCAATGGGTACATCATAGGGCAGGTAATCACCAAGATTGGTACCGGGCACCACCCTCGGATGATTAGCGACGATGTCGCTAGACACCTTGAGCGGGGGGCACGTTTGCTTCGCCTGTTCACCGAGCTGTGGAATTTTTTCCCACTTCTTCGTGCTGCTAACCTTGCATCACTACAAGTACTTCCCGAACGCTCCGCTTCCTTATATGCATTTTTAATAGTGCGCACATAGTTGGAATTCTGCGGAGGCGGCGGTGGTAAATTCACGACATCGATAGTCCGCTTCACTTTCACTGGATCTACCGTTTCCTTCGGAGGTGGAGGTTTCGGTGCAAAAAATTCCCTCACTTGGGCACGACTGATGTCCTCGTTTTCCTTGTCGATCCTCTCATAAGATAACTTTTCCGGAGCCTTGAGAGATGGACCGTATTTGAACTGCTTCCCTCCCTTGCTTGTACTACTGCTAGCCGCCGGAGCGGCGGCCTCTCTCTTCCGCCATTACTGACACGACGGAGTCGGCTAACGCGCCGGAGGAGGCGGAGTGCTCCGACGCGCCGGAGGAGGCGGAGTGCTCCGACGTGCCGGAGGAGGCGGAGGAGGAGCCGTAGTGCCCTCACGCACCAAAGAGGCGGAGTGCTCGTCGGAGGAGGCGAAGAAGGAGCCGGGGTGCCTTCACGCGCCGGAGGAGGCGGATGAGGAGGCGGAGAGCCCTGATTACTCGCCGGAGGAGGAGGCAGAGTGCCCTGACTCGCCGGAGGAGGAGGAGGAGGAGGAGGCGGAGGCATCCAATTTGGAAGCTTGATGTTCTCCTTCCGCCATAAACATGGAGTCTTCAGAGCATGACCCAGCCGAATCTCCCCTTCACCTGTAGGGTGGTCAAGCTCGAGCTCCTAAAATCACTCCAAATTACACATGCTAAAACACAATCAACAGAATACATGAATTATATCATGCAAAAAAATGGGTTACCCCCCTCAAGTTCAAAATGGAATATATGGAGCGAAAGGAATATATTTCACTCGTGTTGCATTGCCGGATCAGGGAATTCAGACTATCCTTCATCAGGATAGAAGAAAGGATCCCAACCGTGTCATGCCATTGAGCTATCGGTATGTTGGTAAAGGTCCTACTAAAGGAAAACTTCACTAGGTTTCCATCCCACACATCCTCAAAAAAGAAAAAAAATCTTTTCTGTCCAGAAATTTACTCGGATGCCGATTGATTCCTCAAGAGTTACCTAACCGATGGCAAGGTAGTTGGACTCATGGTTCTGAATCAGATTGGAGGAACGATGGTAGGATCACAAGTCGTAGAAATGTAGAATCTACTATCCAAAATTGAAGAATCAGAGGGGTTACCTTGGATCGTAAAGTCATAGAATCTTACAATAGAATCACGATACTCACTACCTTGCCCTGTGGGTTCAGCCAACAACCCCAGGACTATGATGAGAAAAGATAGTTTGATTGGTTAGATCGTGGATCGAGGTATCTGGAAGCCATCGAGAACATTGCTGAAAATGAAGCTTAAGGAATTTTATTTATTAGCAACCAGGGTATGTTCCAATTGGCGATGAAGAGTGTCACCACCAATGGAAAATGCTATGGTTGAATCATGTTCTTGGTACAGTCTTCTTAGCCGGAAGTGATCGTAGTGTTGGACCACTTATCTCTTATTTGGTATTGGAATGATGGCCATCATTTGCCTCTCCACGACCTTGTACTTCCTTTTGGACCCGTAGGAAGATGATCCCCCAAAGATACGATCTAGAGTGCGATCCCAGAAGGGGTCGACATTGTCATCCGACTCCTCTTCGACTTCTATTGTGGCTACCTAATGATCTCCCCATGAACTTGACTCCACTCCCTCATATACTACCTTGATATAGATAAGCCATCATGATGGATTTTTATCGGTTTGATGCAAAAGGCACCACTTTCTGAAATCACTTTCTTCATCGTTTGTGCCTGAAACGTGGTCACCCAGGTTGTCGGTTTCCCTTCCCCTTGTATGAAGTGGTTCCGGGCTTAACACCGAGGCCACCTGACAAACGGCTTTCTAGACTCGTTCGTTCCCAAGGGTTTCCTCTATTCTAACCCACATGGTCGGAGTGGTAGGATCTCGACTTGCTATATGTTGAATGTTTATTGAGCAAGAGCGTGGAAGATGGAGGTGAACTTGCAAAATAGTTCTTCCCAAATAGTTTTCCATGTGTCGGCCATGGTCATGTAGTCCCACTGATGGAGGCCACTAGATATTTCGCCATGACCTGATCATTTCCACAAGTAGCCTCAGTGGGTCCGGTTTATGTCTGCAGAAATTCTTCAGGATTTGTGGTCCCATTGAAACACTCAATAGAGAGGCGTTAGAACCCGTTCGGCCAGGGAGAAGCTCAAAGTTCATCCGTCAAGGCACCACCTTGAATTTACTGCCCTGATGAGCGACCTCATTTTTTATGGCGGGCACTACGCATTGACGGCTAATCTGAGCTTGCAATCAGCCCACTCGACAACCACCGGATTGCCACAATACGACAGACAACACATCATTCATAGTACTTACGTGGATACTAAGCCACCATGGCAGAAACTCCAGAATATTACAACATGTTTCCACTAAGCCACCTAATGCTTCATAGTTTCATAATATAACAGTCAATACTGCAAAATTTCTTAGCAGTACCGGTGGCAGGCGCCATGCCCACCACTGGTATTCAGGTTACCAGCGGTGGGCCTGAAGTAGCACTCACCATTGGTAATCTAAGTTACTAGTGGCAGGCGATATTTTGGGCGTGTCACTTGTATTTGGCTTAACAATGGCAGGCGTAGTTTCCTTCCCGCCACTGCTAAGGTTTACAGGAATGAACAAAACCCCCCATGGAACAGGCCAAGCCCGCACCCAAGGGGTCACCACCGTCATTGTGTGCAGGGGACGTCCATGTCGTGGCCACCAGAGCCTCACTGACGTTGCAGAGGATGCCGCTGGCGAGCCTGACGCCATCTTCGTTGTCCACTGCCGGATTCAGCAGCCGCTGACCATGGCTACACCCTTGCTTCTGATATCCTCTGAGGAGGATCCACTTGAGGAGGGGGCCCCAATGTGCTCTAGATCCATGGAGTGATCAAAAATGATCCACTCCCCTCCACCCCCTTCATGCTCAATCAACTACCGCAACACATCACCGTTGGTAAGACGCATGGTTGCTTTGCTCCGAGAGAGGAGAGGGGGAACCACCAGCCGATTAGGGAGAGAATGGGGCCGGGGAAGATAAGAAAGGAGAAGAAGAGAAGAGGATGAGAATAGAAGGAGGTGAAGCGAAGAGAATGAGAAGGAAGAGGTGTAGACTAGGGCGATCTGTGAGGGGTTGGGATCTACCAATCAGAACACATTATTTTTACCGTGCTCAATCGATCCAATACATTATTTTTCTTGTGCCTGCCAATGCTATAATTTTTTGCCATTCTTCGCTATTATTTACTAAAATATAATAGCAGTGGCCTCCATCCCCCACTCCCCCACACTTTCTAGGGGCTACCCTCCCAACCAAAAAAAGGCCGGCAACAAAAGGGCTCTATCCCATACCCCTGGGGCCAAGACTCGGCCACCGATGTGTAGGGGGTTGCTATTTTAATTCTATAAAAAATCGAGGGGAACCAGAAAATCATGAGACTTGTTATGGTGTCGTGATATGTCAATTACACGCTTTTTAAAAATTTGAGAATGTTTCGTGTAGGTTAATCAAAATAGTTTTCACGTAGAGTTCATATAAATAGTACTAAATACCAATGATGGGCATGCCTTTGCCCCATTGCCTGGCGTTGGTAAAGATCCATCTATAAGAAGTTTCCCAGTAGTGACTGCCTACATCATGCATCTTTCAATGTGTCTTGTAAACACTTCTATCGACATGGAGGGACCCTGCGTCGCCTTTCCCAGTGCGTCCCCGGCGTGCCTTGTTGAACCCTAGCGAAGCCCGTGTAGCCAATTGCGACAACAGGGATTCTTCTCGCGGTGGCACCTAGATCTGGTACGCACCGATATGGGCAGCACATCAGTGCAAGCTCAGATGCGAGGTCCTGGCGGGGCTCGGTGGCTGGGTGGACGCGGGCAGCGGTCCCTAGCAGCGGGTCTTGAACAACGATGGTGAGTGCTGGATGGGGTGTTGTGGCAAGCCAAGTTTGGACTTGTTCCTGGCGTGGATGGGCGAGCGCTGGATGAGGTGGTGCCGCAGCTAGGATTTGATTTGTTCCAGTAGTTGTGTGCGTCCCCCGACGGCGCTTGGGGAGTCAGGCCATGATGGACTGCGGCTTGGCCTCCCCTCATCGGCACACGGGGCTTTAGGCGATAGCGGTGGCTGCAGACTGTGCAGCGACCTCCCACGGCTCCATGATGTCGGTGGCCAGTGGAATATCTTTGGGACAGTTCGTCTCTCTAGATTCGGTGGTTGAATTCGGCGATGATATGTAAACTATGAATGAGTACTTGACGTAGAGGGATGGTTGTGCGGTGGCGGCAGTCACATCGTATGTACTTGCAGGGATTGCGGAAAATGGTGGCGACATCACATGAGTGACTTCGATGGTGGTGCTTCTCGAGCACCCAATTTCAACTTCTGGGTTGAAAGCCCAGGTTTGACACGAGTTGGTCATAGCTTGCAACGAAGATGTTTATATGCCATTACCTTGTTGAAGTCATTGCTCGGATATGTTCAGATTGTTTCTTCATAAGGAAAACCTTGATTCTGGCAGACTGATTGGATTTAGTGACTGTGGCGATTAACTGTCACCCCCTTCTTGAAGGTGTTGCTGTTGAAGAACCTAATTGTCCATGTGGTGTTATGAAATGGTTGGTTCAGATATGGTCTTTCCAGTAGTTTGTCGATCACATATCCGATCACTTTGGTTTTTTTCCTCACCTATGGTGTTATGACTTTGCTCTTTGTTGGCGTGGTTTTTGTGTTCGTTGATATTGATTGTGTGCATCCTTGCTATGCAGTGGCAGAATGTGTGCTCATCGTGTTTGTACCCTCTTGATGCTTCACTTTGAGCCAATAAAATCCACCCTTCAAAAAAACCTAGAGATCCGTTCCCCCAGAAATATATTTTCGTCGGCTAAAACAGGTTGCCACCTTCTCACCTCTCTTATCTCACTGCAGTTGGCCCTTGTGGGCAACATGGACCGAAGTTATACCACGGAGGAAATTATCAAGGGGAAAATGACATGCGAAGATTTACTTCCATCTCCTGTGATCAAGGTCTCACCACAGCTCCCGCCATGGCCACAACCCCCTGTAGATCATGTGGCCCTCTCGGTGGACGGAGCATTTTCAGAGGCCAACGGGTCTGCGGCCGCCGGTATGGTCCTACGGAGACAGGATGGGAGTGTTATTTTTTAGGCATATAAGTTCTTGTTTTACTGTAATGATGCTTTGGAGGCCGAGATTCACGCTTTGATGCAAGGTATGGCAGTAGCAAAACAACACTTTGAAGGCCCGATCATTGCGCAGTCTGATTCCTCGACAGCATTGGCTTCTCTCGAGGGCGATAATCTGGATCGCTCTCCGTATGGTCATCTAGTTGCTGAGATAAAGTTTTTAATGATTGATAGGGAGTTTATTCCCCAGAAAATTTCCCGTGAACAAAATAGGGTAGCAGATCGTTTGGCTAGTTATAGTCGCTCTGAATGTACTACTGTTGTATGGTTACACCGTGGTCCTTCGTGTATTGAGGCACTACTGTCACTAGACTGTAACCCTATCATTATGGAATGAAACTCCTATTTACCCCGCAAAAGAAAAACATGGGGCGAAGTTACTCCGCAAAAAAAAAGGACTAAAGTTGAGTGGTCTCTGCTTGCAAACAAAACTACGGTGTTGCATATTCACAAAAAAAATACTACGGTGTTGCAAAACATTTTTAACGGATGCCACAGAAAAACATTTAAAATATCACCGCAACATTTTTCCCATGACCGCCAAAAATCATCCAAGTGTAAATAAAATATTCTTTTGAAAGGTGCAAGGTAAATAATTTTGGCGGAGAGGTCAGAGAGGTATATGGAAAACTTTAGGAGAGTTCTATCTGACTGCAAACTCTTTGACCTGGGGTTCAAGGGACCAAGCTGGACCTATAGTAACAAACAGGAGGGACGGTCAAACGTACGAGCGAGATTGGATAGAGGGGTAGCTTCTTCGAGTTGGTCAGAACACTTCAGAGATGCCACTGTTGAGCACATTTGCTCCAGCCGTTCTGATCACTTACCAATCCTTCTCAGATGTGGAAAGAGGAAAGAATGGAGACCGGTGGGGTCATTCCGATCACGCCCTTTCCGTTACGAGCACATGTGGGAAAGGGTGGAATCACTGAATGCAGCGATTGAGGATGGATGGAAGAGTTCAGGGAACGCCACTACCCTCCAGGAAGTGGGCGCAAAATTAAAAAGCATGCAGCATGTGTTGAGGAAGTGGGCTGAGAGAGATTTTGGTTCAGTTTTGAAGAAAACAGCAGAGATAAGAAGAAGACTTAGCATCTTGTGGAATTCACCCATCTCAAGGAGCAGCAAAAGGAGGTCAAGCGGTGCACTATGGAACTGGATGAGTTATTGTTGAGAGAGGAAATGATGTGGAGGCAGCGGTCAAGGGCAACGATTTATGGAGGGCGATCGCAATACCAAATGGTTTCAGAGAAAGGCGACGTGGAGAAAGAAGAAAAATGAAATTACCAAGTTAATGGATAGCAGCGGGGTATGGAAAGAGGACAGAGAAGGGATACAGGATATTGCAAAGAATTTCTTCCAAAGTTTATATGGGAAGGAAGATGGGGTGGAGCCGCATATTGTACTAAACCTCATTGAAACAAGGGTTACAGAGGAGATAAATGCAGAATTAACTAAACCGTTCTTGGAGGAGGAAGTAAGTGATTCATTGTTTCAGATAGGACCATTGAAGGCCCCTGGACCGGATGGTTTACCGGCGAGGTTCTACCAGAGAAATTGGGGGGTGGTGAGAGAGGATGTGGTCAGAGGTGTATTGTCCTTTTTTGAGACTAGAGTATTTCCTGAAGGTTTGAATGATACGGTAATCGTGCTAATTCCAAAAGGCAAAGATCCCCAATCACTAAGAGATTACCGTCCGATCAGTCTCTGTAACGTAATATACAAGGTTATTTCGAAATGTCTTGTTAACCGACTAAGGCCATTTTTGGATGGGATTATTTCTGAGACACAAAGCGCATTCATCCCTGGGCGCATGATTACGGACAACGCCACGACCGCGTTCGAGTGTTTCCATAAAATCCAACATAGCAGAAACAAACATGATACATCTTGTGCATATAAGTTGGATTTGGCAAAAGCATACTGATGAGTCGATCGGAGTTTCCTTGAAGGTGTTTGCAGAAGATGGGCTTCAACCAAAGATGGACTGCCTGGGTCATGGAGTGTGTCCGCTCAGAAGGTACAAAGTTAGATGCAATGGGGAGCTGTTGGATCCATTCATTCCATCTAGTGGTCTGCGACAAGGGACCCATCGAGCCCATATCTCTTCCTCTTTGTGGCCGATGGTTTAGTCAGCCTCATGAACAAGGAGACAAATGAAGGCAATCTGACACCTATTAAGATTGCGAGGAACAGCCCGGGAATCTCGAATCTTCTTTTTGCAGATGATAGCCTAATGTTTTTCAAGGCCACTGTTGAACAGGCACATTTCATGAAGAAGGTGTTAGTTTCATTCCAGCGAGGCACGGGACAATTGTTAAGTGAGAATAAATGCTCTTTACTTTTCAGTGAGGGGTGCCCGGTAGAGACTAGGGAAGAGATAAAGACAATTTTGGGAGTGGTCTCCTCCTCTTTTGAGAGCAAGTATCTGGGCCTCCCAACACCGGAAGGTAGGATGAAGGATGAGAATTTCCAACCGATCTTAGATAGATTCAGAAAGAGGTGTAGTGATTGGTCCGGAAGATTCATGGCTTACGCGGCAAAGGAAGTGCATGTCAAATCAGTGGTCCAGGCTGTGCATGTCAAATCAGTGGTCCAGGCTCTTCCCTATTTTACAATGGGGGTCTTCCTATTGTCCAAAGGCTTTTGTGAGAAGTATGAAAAGATGATCCGTGATTTCTGGTGGGGGGACGAAGAAGATCATCGGAAAGTGCATTGGATGTCATGGGAGCGCATGACACGTCCGAAGAGGGCGGGTGGTATTGGCTTTAGGGATATGCACCTGTTCAACATTGCTCTGCTTGCAAAACAAGGATGGAGGCTCATACAGAACCCTGATAGTTTGTGCGCGAGAGTGATCAAGTCAAAATACTTTCCACACGGAAACCTCCTTGATACAGTTTTTGCTTCCGACGCATCCCCGGTATGGAGAGGAATTGAGGCTGGGTTGGAGCTCCTAAAGAAAGGCATCATCTGGCGTGTGGGAGATGGAAGAGACATTCAAATCCAAAGAGACCAATGGATTCCCGGAAAGAAGGACTTAAGTCTCGCAACTTTTGTTAGGAGGTCAAGATTGCATTTGGGTGAACCAGCATCGCAACCTGATGGCAAGGAGTGGAATGTGGAGTTAATAAGGCAAATCTTCCATCCTTTTGATGCGGATGAAATCTGCAAAATCTCCATTCCGAGGTCAAATGCTGAAGATCGGATCGCTTGGCACTATGAAAGAAATGGGGTCTTCACAGTAAGAAGTGCGTATAAGCGGGCCGCTGCAATTCATGGGCAGTCCTGTCAGTCCCCGTCAAGCTCGTCAAGGGAACATGATGATAGGAGCATCTGGGACCTCATCTGGAAATCGAATGTCCCACCAAAAGTGAGAATTTTTGGATGGCGAGTAGCTACCAACACGCTGGCCACGAAGAAGAATAAATGGAGGAGGACTTTAGAACTGGATGCCACATGCAGCATATGCGGGTGTGGCGAGGAAGATGAATTCCATGCGGTGGTAACCTGCACAAAAAGTAGAGCTCTCAGACATGAAATGAGAGAAGAATGGGAACTCCCCCCTGAGGAATCATTCAGGTACACCGGCCCGGACTGGCTGCAAATGCTATTGGGCACAACGACTGAGGCCGTGAGGGCGAGGGTGTTGATGCTTTTGTGGAGAGGTTGGCATCTTCGTGATGACTGTGTCCATGGGAAAGGAAACGAGTCAATTAGTCAATCAGTACAATTTCTCCTGAAGTACGAGGAAGAATTGCAGCTAGCTACATCCATCTCGTATCCCTCCTCAAATTCTGGGAAGAAGAAATGGCCAGGTGCCAACCCTAAAGCGCAAAGTGCCGCTCAGATACCATGAAGTGGTCTGCCTCGATCGAAATTCAGTTAAGCTGAACTCGACACAAGCTTTCTACGGATAGTGGCCATCTTTGGGAGGTGCGATTGCGAGGACTATAGAGGACTGGTGGTTGTATCAAGTGGGAAGCAGACTGGCATTGTGGCAAGTGTGGAGGAAGCAGAAGCTAGAGCCGTTTTGTTTGGGCTGCGAGCCTTGGCAGAATCATACAGTGGAACAGTTGTGTTAGAGATGGACTGTATGGCGCTAGTAAACGAGCTGAAAAAGGACACGCAGAACCTATCCCCTTGCTATGGTGTGATACGTGATATCATGGAGATCTTGGCGAAGTTCACTTCCTTCAAGGTCGCTCACGTTGGAAGGAAGGGCAATGCACTGGCCCATGAATTAGCTGCAGAGGCAAGACAAAAGGGTGATTTCCAGCTCATCGCCAGGGTCCCGAACAGACTGATGAATCTAATGCAGGCTGAGTGTCCGGCCTCTACTTGAGTATTTGTGTACTCGAGTTTCTCAAAATAATAATAATAATAATAATAATAATTTTGGCAGCGTCAGCGTTCGACCTTCCAGCGCCGCCCGGGGGCAACTCTTCAGGGCCGAAGAACCGTGATAAACGCTTGCATGTTGTGTGCTTCCACTGACGTAGGTGTCCTCGGCACATCTCCCATGTAGGAGTAGCTACGTGGCAGTAAAAACGCATTGCTGGCAGAACTCAAAAGGGAAACACATCAAGAAGCTACGGTCATGGGAGCACGCACATGCAAAGGCAGCTTCACGAACGTACGATTCGAGAGTTCCGCACGCGACAGGTCATGGAAACACACCAAGAAGCTACACGAGTTGCGATTCGACAGTTCCGCGGTCATGGAGACACATCAAGAAGCTACATGAGTTGCGATTCGACAGTTCCGCGCGCGACAGATACGACAATGGCAGCCGGCTGACACAGATCATTTTCCAGTTACTATATATATACGGTAATGCTTGTAGTTTTGTCCACTGTTTGAAACAATCCAATTGCAGATTATATGATAATAAAGATCGTTACAAAAGTTGGCAACATATGACGCATCATGAACTGGCGCACGTATTATTATTGTCGGTAAACAATAAATGGTACTGTGGCTGCCATATGCGCCTAACATGAAACATTCCGTCAGCTAATTAACTAGATGCCAATAGTAGAAAGTATATATCTTATCTGTCATGCCCTTGTCTTCTCTTATTCGCCAGTCTATAAACAATGTATCCAATTGCAGATTATATGATAATAAAGATCATTTCAAAAGTTGGTAACCTATCACGCATCATGACCTGGCGCGGGTATTTTTATTTTCTATAAACAATAAATGGTTAAGTTTGTCTATCATATGCACCTAACACGCAGTATTCCATCATATAACTAGATGCCAAAAGTATGAAGTATATCTTATCTGTCATGCCCTTGTCTTCTCTTATTCGCCAGTCTATAAACAATGTATCCGATTGCAGATTATATGATAATAAAGATCGTTTCAAAAGTTGGTAACCTATCACGCACCACGACCTGGCGCGGGTATTTTTATTGTCTATAAACAATAAATGGTTAAGTTTGGCTGCCCTATGCACCTTTTTTTTAAACACTGCCCAATGCAGCAAACATGCAGTATTCTGTCATATAACTAGATGGCAATAGTACAAAGTATAGCTTATCTGTCATGCACAATTCTTCTATTATTCGCCACTCTATAAAAAAATCCAATTGCAGATTATAAGACAATAAATATTGTTTCAAAAGTTGGTAACCTATCACACACCATGACCTATGCGGCTAACTTGCAGTATTCCGTCATATAACTAGATTCCAATAGTACAAAGTATATCTTATCTGTCGTGCCCACAAAGAACGTATTATTATTGTCGATAAACAATGAATGGTTAAGTTTTAGCTGCCATATGCAGCTAACATTCCAGTGGAGGTTAACCACTAACGACTAGTAGGGCCCACAGAAGACCGGTGCTATATTGTTCATGTCTTTGTTGGACGAAGAGAATAACACAAACAATATGAATTGGATGCCCTTCCTGCTGCTTAAAAGAAGAGGACAATACACTTGCCAGCAATCAAGTATATTTTTATTTAATCGCGGTTGAAATTCATTTCTTCTACAATAACGTGTTCATGCAGCGCGCATGCGATCAGCAACGGGACCCACTTGCTGGTGCAGTCGTCGCCATGCGCGGCTGACCTGACGGCAGCCAAAATCAAGACAAAACCATGCCGGCGGAATCAAAGGACATCATGTTACTTGGGATCGATAGTGAACATTGTAATGGCTTGAGAAGAAATCCGATATATATATATATATATATATATATATATATATATATATATATATATATATATATATATATATATATTTTGTCATAGAGTGGCATTAAGAGTACTCCAACAATAAAAGTTATAGGCCGACAAATACCAAGGTGTGTGCTTTCTTTGACGACCAAGAAGCACAGGATTATGCTTTAACTACCATCCAGCATAGCAAAGCTACTTAGCACAAGCTGTTCGATTAAACGGTCATTTGTAAAAACATTATCTGAATCCACAAATTTGCCTAGTGTCGAGTAGTTTGCCAACTGTAATTTATCAGGCACTTGGCAACAACCCCTTTGTCGATTATGGCAGTAAAACTCTATAAAAAAGGGACAATCGGCATATTTGTGGTTTGTCGAGTGTTTTTCGGACAAAACACCCAGGTGAAAATTTTGGACAAGTGTCCATTTCAGTCGTGGTTGAAGATAGACTAGCAGCGGGACCGGTTTTGCCGAATGGTTTTTGTAAAACACTCGGCAAAAAAGTAAAAACAATTCGGGGATGCATCCGTTAGAAATCATTATGTACAACCCAAGTTTTCTGAAATTGTCATGGTGTCATAATAGACCTCAATAGGTTGTGGTTTAAGTTGTGACGTACACTACTTAGATTGTTGCTTCATTGTTTGATCTTGAATTTTTTTTATACACTAACAATATTGTAGGACTTCTTACAGGTGTGAGATTACTAGAGCGGGCAAGCATGTGCACCCGCCACTAGTAATCGGTCACTTATTAGTCGTGGGCTTCATTATGCGCTCTCCACTATTAATCTGGGCCCAAATTTACCATGGGCGCCACATACCACTCGTGGGTCCATCATCTTGCCCGCCACTGGTAACTCAAGTATCAGTGGAGGTCAAGCTAACCCACCCTCCACTGATAAGTTGGCCAAGATTAGCCATGGGTGCCACTTACCAGTGGCAGGTGTATCATTGTGCCTATCACTGGTAAATGACACCCACGTTTATAAGCCAGGTTGTACTGCCCATTTCTCTCCTTCTTCTTCTCTCACTAGAGGAGTGGCTGCTCCTCTTCCACACTCTAGACCTCCCTCCTCTCCTCTCCTATGGATCCACTCCTCTAGGTAGCTCCTCTACCAACTTCTAAAGATGACTTTGAGTCCCTTGCAAAATGAGTTAAAGCCTTAAAGGTTTCTGAAATCTTTGTGTCACCATATGAGACTTTACCTGAAATTGAACCTTTCACTTTTGATTACATTAATCTTATAAGTTGGTGTAGGCTGCGAAAGGCACCCAGAGGGAAACATTAGGTTAAATATAATCTCCCCCGAAAGACACACAACTTATATAATCTAAAGTTGAAAGAGAATTCTAATTTACGAGAAACGTCAATCTATGGTGATTGTTGTGAATACTTGTATGCTAGAAGGGGAGAGAGAGAGAGAGAGAGAGAGAGAGAGAGAGAGAGAGAGAGAGAGAGAGAGAGAGAGAGCCCCTTTGGTGGACAGGCTTTCTAATTTGTTTAGAGGTATTAGTTATGTTGACAATAAAGGTGGCTTCGAGAGGTCATGACTATAGGTAGATAATCCCGCGAATTTGAAGAGTGTTCAATCTTGTAATAATAATGTCAAAAGTGTGCTTGAAGAAGTCAAAACTTTAGGTAATATTTATCCCACTGCCTTTGATGGTATGACTTTTAGTTATGATGTTTGCACTCTTACTGAAGTTATTAAGCTCTTGCAAGCCATGGTCAGTTCACCTAATGCTCTTGAACAAAACAAAGCCTTTACAAAAGATATTGCTGAAGCTGTAATAAAGACTAGTGGAGAAAAAATAGAACAACAATCGTCTATCCCTAGGAAACTTGAAGATGGATGGGAACCTACCGTTAAGATCACAATTAATAACTTTGAATGTAATGCTCTAAGTGATTTAGGTGCTAGTGTTTCCACCATGCCTAAAGCCTTATACAATGTACTTGGTTTAAAGCCTATGTTTGAATGTTCTTTAAGTTTGCACGTAGATGATTCTACCATTAAGAAACCTTTGGGGAGAATAGATAATGTACCTATCATAGCTAATAGAAATTATGTCCCTGTTGGTTCCGTAATAATGGATACAGAATGCAATCCTTCATGTCCTATAATACTTGGTAGACAGTTCTTGGGAACGATAGGTGATGTAATTGACATGAAGGAAGGTAATTTAAAATTTTAGTTCCCTATGAGAAAAGGAATGGAACACTTGCCAAGTTAGAGAATTAAACTAGTTTATGAATCCATCATCAGAGCACCATATTCTTTGGGAACACTTGATGAGAAAACCTGAAAACTACACCAAAAATACTATGCCTACCTAAAAGGCATTGAAAAAAGCGCTTATCGGAGGCAACGTGCAATTAATCTTTTCTTTGTTCTGTGCGCCAATGATGTTGATGCTATTCGCATCTTTTCTTTCAATAAAGTGCCAGGAATTGCCTTTAGTATTGTTAATTTGCAAGTTTATATGTTGTTGTGCTTAAACGTAAACTTTGCAGCTACTAAAACAATCAGATCAATTAAACAGTAACTGTTCAAATTACGAATTTTTTACACAGTACACATTTGCAAGTTCTCTGTCACGCCCTAATTTTCCAGAATGTTTTGAGTTACAGAATTATAAATATTATTCACATATTTACAGACGCTCCATTTCGACACAGTGCTGCTATACTTTCTTTAACTGTGTATAATTGCCTTTTATTGTTCCTATTTTGATCCGCGGGGGCAGAATTTAATTTTTTTTGTTAGCATACAATATCTAATGATGAATTATAATTATACAACCATATTACAGCAAGGCATGAATATGATTGAACATTATTTGTAGTAAACCCTCTAATGAAGTTCTGCAAAGTTTTGTGTGGAGGAAGTTTTTAGGACTCAGGTGATATAGTGAGATGAGAAGAATAAGGAGATGCAAGCAGTCAAGCTTGGGGGTGCACAATGCACCCCAAGGAAATATTCATCCCCTTCTTCATCAACAATTATTGGTTTGTCTCGGTCGGACCTATGTTTTTATTTGTTCACATGATATGTGCTATTCTTGGAGTGTCCTTTACTTTTGTTTGCTGATCATTACTATCATCATATCTAAATAAATATTCTTTTGGAGAGACATGAATGGTCATGAATTTATAGAATTGCTCTTTTGCTTCAATTATACTTGTTAGAGCATTGCGGTAGTCCTAGTAGAAACGATAAGAACTCTCTTGCTTCACTTATATCTTTTTAGAGAGTTGAATAGTAATTGGTTCCTGTCATGGATTAATATGTTGGTGCTAAAATTGATAGGCGTGCATTGGTGGTATGAATAAAAACTTGCATGAATTGTCTCTAAAAGTTAGAAACTTGAAAACTGTATTCCTTGCAGTTGTTTTGAGACATCGAGGAAGTAATAGGTTGGTAAATAGGTTGATACTGACTAGTGGAAGGATCTTATTGAAGTTTGCAAGTACTTCATTAATAATATAAATTGGGAATTTTAAATATTATTTAAGTGAATCCATGTCAAAGGGTATATGATAAGTAATTTGGAGACTTTGCTTTATGTCGGGATGTGCAATGTAATTTATTCCGCCAAACTACCCCCTTGGAGTACTTGATTTCGTAGTCCTATGATAATGCCACAAGATGCTTGTAATAAGTAGCCATGCGCGCCCAAGATCAGCGCCATCCATCTCGGCCCCGTGCAAAAAGGATTTATTGTTGAGCCGGCAACGAGGACTATGGCCGCGGGAGCGGTAGAACCGGCTACGACGGCTACAGCCGCGGCGCAGCGGAGCCGATGATGTCGGTTGCGGCCATGGTGGAGGCTGCGACGGCGGCTCCGTTGCGGACGTGGCCGAGATAGGCGGCAGTGGAGCCGGCGACGATAATCGGTGGCGGCACGGTGGATGGCGCGGCGGTGGAGCCGGTGATGGCCACGGGATCCAGGGATAGGTGACGGCGACGGCGACTACGGTGCTACGTGGAGGAGGTGATGCTGATGGCGGTGGCGGTGGGAAGGTGGAGGTGGAGGCGGTGCGGTGACACGACAATGGCGGATGTGGGGAGATGAGGTGTGTCGGCGGCGATGGCTAGGGCTTTTTGGAGTCGAAGCGTATTCCGCGCATCTGTTATTTGAGGAAGACGAAGGGACAGGGCTTTGCCGAGTTCTATATTGCGGGTACTCGGCAAAGGTGCGACCCCTGGCCTTCCTCACTAAAGAAAGGAAAATACAAATTTTTGCCGAGTTCCTGCTAGTGGAAACTCGGCAAAGGTCACCAAGCCGTCACGTTGCCTTCGTCAGGTCTGTGTGGGGCCCATCTATCAGGTCTTTGCCCAGATTGAGTTTGTCTGGAAAGTAACTCAGCAAATGAAGACGTTGTCGAGTTTCTTTTGGTCACCGAATTGCTTTTTGTCATCACTGGGCAAACCTCTCTATTTGCCGAGTTTCCTGTCTTTGCTGAGTTTACAAAAAAATCGGGGTCGAGGGGAAGACAAAAATCAAGACCAGCTACTTAGGCCTTGTACAATGGGTGCTGCTTAGATAAATAAACCAGGTTTTTCTTAAGCACCGATGCTTATTTGTACAGGATAGACACTTAACTAAGCGTCGAGGCACCGGTGCTTCAGAAAAATCCGGTTTATTTTTCTAAGCATCTCCCTAAACACCTCCTATTGTATAAGGCCTTATATAGCCAGCCTATTCCGGTGCGCCTGCAAAGTGCAAACTCAAAAGCAGTGCTGCTAGCATCTCGTTTGTTCCCAGCACAAGGACAAGGCGCTAGCTATAGCAGTTAGTTGTGCCAAAAATGTTGGTCACACTCACCACCCTGCTGCCCTCCCTAATCCAGCAATGGGAGCTCATCCTCCTAGCACTCGTTTCTGTTGTTTCCCTCTTGGTGTTGACACGGAGCCGGAGCAGGTCTTCCCAGAAAGAGATGAAGCTGCCACCAGGTCCAGCGCCGGTGCCTTTCCTGGGCAACCTGCACCAGCTGGGCAGGCTTCCGCATCGAACTTTGCGTGATCTGGCACGGCTTCACGGGCCGGTGATGCAGCTTCAGCTCGGCAAAGCACCGACTGTGGTTTTGTCGTCGCCGGATGCGGCATGGGAGGGGCTGAAGGTGCATGACCTGGACTGCTGCACACGGCCTGTGTCCCCCGGGCCGAAGCGCCTCACCTATGACCTCAAGAACGTGGCATTCGCACCATTTGGCTCATATTGGCGCGAGATTCGTAAGCTCCTGGTGGTCGAACTTCTCAGCGGGCGCCGCGTTAAGGCCGCATGGTACGCACGGCAGGAGCAGGTACACAAGAAATGGATGTCGTCGTTTAAATTTCTTGTTGGTTCTGTTACTTAATGACTAGCCGGATAACCGGTGCACTCGCGTGGACAGATTTAATTTACTATGAGTTGATATATTTGATATTTGGGCGTGGCCAATTCTCATTCAGTTCAGTTCTCTTACTACATAGATAAGCAATGATGTATTAAAATCTTACAACTTCACTAAAAATTATGCCTAGGTAGGTCATTTTTTTTGTAGCGGTAGTTAAAGCAATGTGGTTGTTTTCCAGAACTCTAGACTAGAATGTTATGGTTTAATGCTATTTACTCTTTTGACATGTGAAGAAAGATGAAGAACACGCTGCATTTAGAGAAATAAAAAGGGTGAGGTGACAATTATATTGGCGTGCGTCCCTTGATTTTGAAAGTGCATGAGCCGTCTAGACGCGTCCTTCCTTTTAAGTTGCACCAGTCAGACTGCTTTTGTAAATGAAACCTCCCTGTACGACCAGGAAGGATTGTGTTCCATACCAGTTGACTCATCCGTCATGTCATACGGAGCTTTAATCGCAACTAATATAGACAAGAATACACTATAAAAATGATGGAGCATATTATTCTTGATCAGGTGGAGAAACTAATAAGCACCCTTAGGCGTGCGGGAGGGAAGCCAGTGGCGCTGGACGAGCACATCTTGAGCCTGTCCGATGGCATCATCGGTACTGTGGCTTTTGGCAACATCTACGGCAGCGATAAGTTCACACAGAATAACAACTTCCAGCACGCGCTGGACGAGGCAGCAGAGGTGTTATCCAGCTCCTCGGCCGAGGACTTCTTCCCCAAAGCCATCGGCCGGCTCATCGACCATATCACCGGCGCCTTTGCCCGGCGCGAGCGCATCTTCAAGCAACTCGACGCTTTCTTCGAGATGGTCATTGAGCAACACCTGGACCCTAAGCGCACCAAGCCCGAGAACGGCGGGGATCTCGTCGACGTGCTCATCGCCCACTGGAAGGAGCATCGTGGCAAACTCAACTTCACCAGGGACCATGTCAAGGCCCTAATCTTCGTACGTTAATTAACTTCAAATCTTCAGGCCATCACCAATTGGTAGCTAATAGTAGAGCTGTTATTCTAGTAATCTCACCATCTTCGTGCTTTAACTGGCATTTTTATTTAATTTCAGGACACGTTCATTGCTGGTGTTGACACGAGCTCTGTGACGATTCTGTGGGCGATGTCGGAGCTGATCCGCAGTCCGCGTGTGCTAAGCAAGGTGCAAGCCGAGATCTGGGCTGTTGTGGGCGAGAACGATAGGGTGCGGTCAGAAGATGTGTCCAAACTCGAGTACCTTAAACTAGTGGTGAAGGAGACCCTGCGGCTGCACCCACCGGCACCACTGCTAGTGCCGAGAGAAACCATGCGGCACATCCAGATTGGCGGCTACGATGTGCCAGCCAAGACACGGATCTACGTAAACGCTTGGGCCATTGGTAGAGACCCAGCAAGCTGGCCTGACAACCCAGAGGAGTTCAACCCTGAGAGGTTTGAGGGGAACGAGATTGACTTCAAGGGGGAGCATCCTCAGATGCTGCCGTTCGGCACGGGGCGACGGATATGCCCAGGCATATCAATGGGCATTGCCACTGTGGAGTTTACGCTTGCCAATATGCTATGCTGCTTCCAGTGGGCGCTTCCTGATGGGATGGAGCCTCAAGATGTCTGCATGGAGGAGGAAGGAAAAATAAACTTCCACCGCAAAACCCCGCTCGTACTAGTGCCCACCATACGTTAGGGTAACTAGCACAATGTCCGTGTATTGCTGCGGAGCAATATAATAAGGGTGTGTCTATGGCTCATATAGATGTGGCATAACAATGACACATCTAAGTGATGCCTATGCACAAATTGTGGTCCCATTTTCCTCCGTAGTTCCTCTTTTCTCTTGTCCTTTGTAGTTGTTGTGATTGTCCACCGATGGTCTACTTGTTGTTTGCAAACCTTTTGCTGAGCCTACTGGGCTTTTTGTTTTCGGTTGTCTGCACAAAAAAAAAAATGTGAAGTCCTTGTATCATAAGTTATCCCACTTGCAGACTTGTAGTGGCAGACACAAAAATGCATGTACCTAGGTGATGTGTAAAACCACTTGTAAATCTCAAGCTACCCAGATATATTGCAGATGGCCAAAGGCGAAAAGGGACCATAGGAAAATCAGAACATGTCTTTCAAGAAAACACAAACAAAAACAGGATACCCTCCAGCAATTTTGTCTTCAGAGGGACAAAAAAAGTGGTCTAACAAATGAATGAACGTTATGGTGCACGCACGGTTTTCCTACTATTCTGCAAACAACACGTCCTAACTGAAGCATGCCATAACACATAAGTTATATGTGATATGTGATACCATGTTTCTACACATTATGTTGTTTTTTTGGTGTTATAATTTTGTTGTAAGATGATTTAAATTAGACTTACACTTTACATATTACTACCTCCGTCTTGGTTTATTGGTCTCCTTCGTATTTGTGCCAAATTTTGATCTTAAGTTTAACTAATAAATTGTTTAATGCATGTCACCAAAATAATATCATTGAAATCATGTTCAAATACGAATCAAACTATATAATTTTTGGTGACACACATTAATATTTTGTTAGTTAGATCTATGGTCAAAATTTAGCACAAAATACGAAGGGGACCAATAAACCAGGACGGAGGTAGTAGTACTAAGTTCTCACAACGAGTCACAGAGTGAACCCAATGGCCAAATATTCTGGCTCTGCCCCTGCATAAGTCATTAGGGCCGAATGGAGGCAACGTTGTATCCATCCAAACCATTTTACCATCAGAAGACACATTGCGATTCTCACAGATTATACTGTTATAGGACAAAGTGAACATTCCCTAAAAGCTCCGCCAAAAAGAAATACTTGTGCTCCCCAACTGTAGAAACAAAATATATAACAGGATTAACACACCTGGTCATTTCTTTTACAAAAACTATCATAGTATCTTTGCTTAAAACATTACCGCACAAAAGTTAACCATACCCATGGAGGTAACGGTGTATGCTCAACAGAAAATCTCATGGAAGCAGACATGCAACTCGGTCGGGCACGAGTTGCTTTGGAGGGTGGACATGAAAAAGGGTCAGGGGTAGGTTGCGTGTTGAGGGCGGACTTGCACTGGGTCGGGCGTGAGTTTTATGCCAAGCGTGAACATGCAACTGGATCGGGTGAGTTGCGTGTTGGATTTGGACATGCAAGTAGGTAGGAGAGCACAAGCAAGTTACGTGTCAAGGGTGGACATACAACTAGGTCAGGTGAGTTGCATTTTGGAGTTTACATGCAACTAGATAGGGGAGGGACAAGTTACATGTCGAGGGTGGACATGCAACTGGATCGGACGAGTTGTGTGTTGGGCTTGGACATGCAACTAGATTGCGGGTGAGACAAGTTGCCTGTGAGGGTTAGACATGCAACTAGGTCAGACATGAGTTGTGTGTTGGGGTTGGATATGCGACTAGATAGGTGTTACACCCCCGATTCAATCGTACACTAATCATACACGCAAATGTGTACGATCAAGATCAGGGACTCACGGAAAGATATCACAACACAACTCGAGACACAAATTAAAATAATACAAGCCTTATATTACAAGCCAGGGGCCTCGAGGGCTCGAATACATCAGCTCGAAAACATAAGAGTCAGCGGAAGCAACAATATCTGAGTACAGACATAAGTTAGACAAGGTTGCCTTAAGAAGGCTAGCACAAAAGCAACATCGATCGAAAAGGCAAGGCCTCCTGCCTGGGAGCCTCCTAACTACTCCTGGTCGTCGGCGGCCTCCACGTAGTAGTAGGCACCCTCAGTGTAGTAGCAGTCGTCGTCGAATGTGGCATCTGGATCCTGGGCTCCACCATCTGGTTGTGACGTCCGAGAAGAATGGAAAAGGGGGAAAGGGGGAGCAAAGCAACCGTGAGTACTCATCCAAAGTACTCGCAAGCAAGGATCTACACTACATATGCATCGGTGTCAATGAAATGGGTAGTATATGTGGACTGAACTGCAGAATGCCAGAAGAGAAGGGGAAAGCCTAGCCTATCGAAGACTAGCATCTTCAAGCAGCTTCAAGCATCTTGCAAAATCAGAAGAGATAAGAGTAGCATAAAGTAAAGTAGTAGTGGAGTTATCAACCTTGGCCGGAGATCCTTTCTCGACTCCCTGCGAGAAAGCAATCCCAGAGTCATACTGTCCAGTTATCACCTCAAGTATCCAGTTCTAGTTGTATCAATCGGGATACAACTCCAAGTGTCCGTTACCGTAGGACCGGCTACCGATAGATGTTTTCTTCCCTGCAGGGGTGCACCAACTTACCCAGCACGCTCGATTAACTCCGGCCGGACACACTTTCCTGGGTCATACCCGGCCTCGTTCTAACAATACGCCGCAACCCGACCTAGGTTTAATAGAGAGGTTAGCACGCTAGACTAAACCTATGCCCTCAGGGGTCATGGGCCATCGCCCCGGTAACTCCTGCACGTTGCGTGGGCGGCCGGTGAGCAGACCTATTTACCTCCTTAAAAAAGGCAGGAGCTTAGCAGTCCAACCCGGCGTGCGCCGCTCAGTCGCTGACGTCTAATAAGCTTCGGCTGATGCATACGACGCAGAACGACCATACTATGCCCACGTGATGGTTAGTGCTATCAGGCCAGAGGCCCCTCGGATCAAATATCCAAACCGTTAGTGTGTTGGTAGTGCGGTCACAAGCAGAGACTCGCGAAAGATGTGACCCCGTCGCCCCGTCTCGAGGACTTGCGGCAAGGGCTAAGAATGCCCGGCCACGCCTCGTATTCAGCTCTCGTGTACCGACCAAGTCAACCCGTCTCCACATCACTCGCGGGTACCCCTCAGGGTCAACCTGCCTTTCCAAGTAACAGTTGCAAAGTCCAAGTATCCGTGTTTCCAAACACCAAGGGGAAATTCTGAGAAACCACCCTCAGTGTATTCCCCTCGATGTAATCATTAAGGTGAACATAAGAGGAACCACCCTCGAGGTTTACACTTGAGGGGTTGCACGATAGAGTTGTATCGGAAGTGGTTAAGGAGGAAATCACCCTCAATGACCACGACCGAATAGCTACACTACAGAGATCTCATCAGGAGTGATGTATGAGATTCCACCCTCGGCACTCGATGGTAACTCTGCAGAGTCGAGCAACAAAAGGGGCGTGATGTAATGTGAGGTGTCGGGCTCTGGTCGTCGATCATGTTGATCGAGTCGTCGATGATGAAGCAGGAGCAACAAGGACCAGGTGGGGGTCACTGATGGATCACTAACCAACCTATACTAAGAAGTTTAGGATAAGCAGGTAGGTAACAATAAGCAGGCTATGCCTCAGAATAGGAGCCAACAATAACAGTAGCAGAATCTAATGCAAGCATGAGAGAATGGAATAGGCGATATCGGGATGATCAAAAGGGGGGGCTTGCCTGGAAGCTCCGCTGAAAAGGAAGAAGGGTCGTTGTGGACGTAGTCAATCACAGGGGCGGCATCGGTCTCGGGGTCTACCGAGAGAAGAGGGGGAAGAAACAATAAATGTAAAGCAAACAAAGCATCACAAAGCATAACATGGCAATATGATGTGCCGGGTGTGACCCAACATATGGCTACACGATAAAGGTGAAGGGGGAAATCAACCGAGAATGTTTTCCCGGTTCCGGACCTGTGTCAAACAGATGACCGGAGGGGGAATGTTCCATGTTCAGATAGTTAGAGGCATCTGACAGGTAAACGGACCGCGTATCCGGATTTGTCTCGTTTTTCTGAGCAACTTTCATGTAGAAAATATTTTCATCTGAGTTATGATTTATTTCCTATTAATTTTCAAAGATTAAATGATTTTCAGTAATTTCTGGACTTCTTTAAATTCGAAATAAAGTAAAAGGAAAAGGTTAGATGCACCCGAAAGTGTACCCAGCACTGACCAGCGAGGTCAGGTCAACTGTTGACCCAGCAGTCAACAGTTGACTGGTCAAATGTGAACAGTGCTGTGGGCCCCAGGTGTCATTGTAACAAGTTTAACAATGTAGTAAGGGGGGGGGGGGGTAATTAGAGGAGTGGGGCCACCTATCATACGGTAGTTAGAGTATTTAGAAGGGGGAGTAGCTAACAGGGGATTAGCTCCTGATCTAAACAGAGGGCCGGCCCCAACGTGCGGTGGCCCAGGGCCATGGCCGGAGCGCACACACGCTCAATTTCACCAGCTCTGTTTGCCTAGTTCTTTTCGTCGCGAACTCGAAAAAGATGTGCCCCCTCGAATTACGTTTAAAAAAAATAAGTAATAGAAAATGTTTACCGAGTTGCCGTCAGAAGGAACTCGGCAAATGAAGAGCACCATCACGGCTCCGTCGCTTGCTGCAAGGCGTGGCCCACATGTCAGTGTTTGCCGAGTTTTTTCTGTCCGAAACTCGGTGAAATTGATATTATGCCGAGTTTTTTTGTTTGACGAGTCATTCTGCATCAGAACCAGGCAAAGGCACAGCTCCAGTGAGTTGCTTATTGTTGACGACTCGGATTTTGTATCAAACTCGGCGGACAGAAGTTCGCCGAGTTCCCGATAAAATAAACTCGGCGAACTCTTGGAACTCGGGACAAAACCAGATTCTAGTAGTGGGGGAAGGTAAGGAATAAACAGACGTCCTACTTACATCTATCTAACACATCTTTAGTTCAAAGAGTTGTGGCGCTACTAGGTTCTGCGACAAGTAATATTTAGAGTCTTGCCCAAAGCACTGTGATAAACGCTTGCGTCATGGCATAAGAGGAGCTCCTCTTGAGGCCCGAAGCACCATGATAAACACTTGCATGTGGTGTGCTTCCACTGACGTTGGGCCCATCTCCCATGTAGCTACGTGGCAACACAAATGCATTGCGGGGTGAACTCAAAAGTCATGCTTCACGAATACGTTCAAGAAAAGGCATCTTCACGAATGGGCTGGGTACTCTCGATCGGCTAGAAACTACGCGAGTTGCGATTCGACGAGTTCATGGAAACTGTTGGAAATTGGCCCTCAGGATCGATCACATGAAATCATAGACGAACACAAGCACACACGAAAACTTTCGCCAAAGGCCGTGCCTTTGTTTTTCCTCTTTATTTATTTTCTCCTTTTCTCACGATATTACAATTAAGCTCACGACGTGCTGCATATAAATATACACAGGACCTAACCGATCTAAAGCTATCCTAGACGTACTAGTTGTCCTTATGTTACACGGACCCAACACGCTGAACAGCCAAGCAAACACCTAGCCGGACTCAACGTGAACACAAAATACTAATAACTCAAGATTACTGCTAACATTCTCTTCCTAATCTTGACACTATGTCTTTGCTGCATCTCTGGTCTTGACTCGTTGATGATTCATCCCTTGTCGACTCATCTGCTCGCACCACGACAAGTTAAATTGCTAGGCTTCATTGATCGCAACAGAAACACATCAAGAAGCTACACGAGTTCGACGGACAGATACGACAACGGCAACCCGGCTGACACACATCATTTTCCAGTTACTATATGTAGCTTTGTCTTCTCTGTGCTGTCACTCTATAAACAAGCTATCCAATTGAAGATTATATAATATCAAAGATCGTTACCAAAGTTGGTAACCTATCACGCATCATGACTGGCGCGCGTATTATATTGTCTATATATAAACAATAAATGGTTAAATGTGGCTGCCATATGCGCCAAACATGAAATATTTCGTCATATCACTAGATTCCAATAGTACAAAGTACTATATCTTATCTGTCAAGCCCAAGTCTTCTCTTATTCGCCACTCTACAAACAATATATCCAATTGCAGATTATCTGATAATAAAGATCGTTTCAGAAGTTGGTAACATATCATGCACCATGACCTGGCACTGGTATTATTATTTTCTATAAACAATCAATGGTTAAGTTTGTCTATCATATGCACCTAACATGCATTCCATCATATAACTAGATGCCAATAGTAGGAAGTATACCTTATCTGTCATGCCCAAGTCTTCTCTCATTCACCACTTTATAAACAATGTATCCGATTGCTGATTATATGATAATAAAGATTGTTTAAAATTGGTTACCTATCACGCACCATGACCTGGCGCGGGTATTTTTATTGTGTATAGACAATAAATGGCTAAGTTTGGCTTCCATATGCACCTAACATGTAGTATTCCGTCGTATAAATAGATGACAATGATACGAGGTATATCTTATCTATCATGCCCATGTCTTCTCTTCTTCGCCACTCTATAAACAATTTATCCAATTACAGATTACAAGATAATAAAGAACATTTCAAAAGTTGGTAACCATCACACACCATGACCTGGCGCCCATATTATTATCGTCTATAAACTATAAATGGTTAAGTTTGGCTACCATATGCGCCTAACATGCAGTATTCCGTCATATAACTAGATGCCAATAGTACGTGGTATATCTTATATGTCATGCCCACAGAACGTATTATTATTGTTGATAAAAAAAATGAATGGTTAAGTTTTGGCTGCCGTTTGCGCCTAACATTGCAGTGGAGGTTAACCACTAATGTTGTCTTCACTGTGAAGTATATTTACGTGGATCTTACAGATTCTAGACCTATTTTTCGCAGAAAACACATTTGGAAGACAAAGGTTTCTTTCAAGATCAAAGTTTTCATGTGGTCTTTTGCAGAGAAAGGTACTTCTTACCAAAGATAACCTTGCTAAGCGTAACTGGCATGGCAGCAAAAAACATTATTTTGTGATCGGGAGGAGATAATTCATCATTTATTTTTGTCATGTCCTTTTTTACATTGATCTGATGCACGGTTCATGTTTCATACAATTTAGCACCACGAAGGAGTATTTCAAATTTATTCGGAAACTGGTTAGATGGTATTCATCATAAGTTGCCGGTCCTCGCTGAAGACCTCTTGTGAGCAACTGTGCTGAGACTTCATTCCTTAATTTGTAGTCTTGGAAACTAATACAAGCGGCACCTCTCCTCGGGCCCAAGTGAACGCCAGGAGGCCACGGTGTTACAAGCAGTCCAACCATGTTATGGTGGCTCGGAGTGGACCCGGTAAGCAGCTTGCTTCTCTCCCTTATACCATGTGGTGGTGGTGGTGGTGGTGGTGGTGGTGGTGGTGGTGGTGGTGGTGTGTGTGTGTGTGTGTGTGTGTGTGTGTGTGTGTGTGTGTGTGTGTGTGTGTGTGTGAAAGGGGGGGGGGTCGAAGATCGGAACCCTGAACCAGCCACCTATAGCGTCTACCTCTTCACCCACCTCCCGGCTCTTCTCTTCCAGATCCCCTTTCTTGGTGCTACTTGGACTACATGTACCTGATATTCATGAGAGATAGATCACTAATCCGCTCGAGGTAGTTAAATCTATGTTGTAGGACCCCTCCTCTAACACTTCCACCCCCACTCCCACTGTCTTCATATTATTTACTAGTAATCGTGCACGTGCAACGCACTTGTCCACTTATATGTTTGAGTTAATCATATTCGAAGGGTAAGAAATTTAGAAGCCATATGTATGGCGCATTTATTTAAAAATTAATCGAGCAAAAATATGTAGGACATACAATTGTATTTTTGAGAACCATATTGTATACTTCCTCCGCCTGGTTTTATTGGGCCCCCTCGTATGTCAGGTAAAATGTTCACCATCTATATGACTAACAAAATATGATGTATATTCTACCAAAAATATAATATTGGATTTGTATTCGAAAGATTTTCCACACGGTATATTTTGGGTGACATAAACTTTATATATTATTAGTTAAATATTTTATCAAAATTTGACACAAAATACAAAGGGTCTTAATAAACCAGAATGGAGGAACTAGTACGCAAGTAATAGTCGACATATCATCAATTACATCAGGTTGTGAACTTAACAACAAGAACATCAAAGCCTTTACTCCCAAATCAGTTGGGATAGGCTAGAGGCGAAACCCATAGGATCTTACAACCAACTCATGGTTCTGGCACGTAGATAGCAAACTATAAAATATAGGAATGTAATATGACATCACCTCCACTAATAGTAGCTTTAAGTTAGCACCTGATATACATGTTCTCGGGTTTGTTTTTGCCCGTTCGCCATCATTAGTTCAATCAGAAATACCTCTTTGGCGGCCACATTGTCCCTTCCGTGTGTGTTGAAGCAAACATGGAAGTAGTTAACTAGAAAATAAGGACATCAACAAACCTGAGAACATGGTGAGAGAAGCTAGAAGCATAAAACTGTAACAACTCATCACAAAAGAAACTATTCACCACATATGCGTTCATCAGTGTCGCTAGCTGCTGTGTTCCATGCTCCTTGCCTTGTGCCTATGATCATCTCCCATGCGGCACCGCTTGCCACGGGGAGAGAATAGCAAGCACGGCGAATAGTAGGCAACGCAATGGCCGAAAGATGGACCGGGTTGGTGGGTGGGGGGGGGGGGGAGGGATCCATGCGCAAGTACCAAGTTAGGCGAGGTGACCGCCGGTGGGAGCCATGCGAGGGAAGCAGAAATTGTGTTCTGTTTTTTTTTTGCAACATAGATTGTGTTGCGGGACTTTTTCTGCAACATAGGTTGTGTTGCGGGACTTTTTCTGCAACATAGATTGTGTTGCGGATTTTTTTTTCACAACAAAGTTCTTGTCGCAGATATTACTTGCAACAGAGGTTTTGTTGCGGATTTTTTTTGCAACAGAGCTGATGTTGCAAAAACTTGTCTAAGTTGCCGTCGTCGTTCGCCGACGTGGTTTGCAACACTGTTGTTATTGCAAGATAAGGTAAACGTGTGTGAGTGTGCTTAAGGACATGTGAATCAAGGACGATCCAACGGTCGTGTGGGTGGCGGAACTATCCGCGCCATCAGCCGGCAGAGCATTAGCGTTTTCCTTAGACTTGTGCAGTTGCAATCAAACAAGGACCCCAAATTCAAATACGACATATTTTCTACACCCGTCGCCAGCAAACTATGCCCACCCTCATTTCTTTTAAACAATATCTGCACTCCCGTGGTCAGCATGCGTCTACGTAGGAAGGGTAGTCCTGGCGATTTGGAAGTATAAATTCTAAGGAAAAAAATAATGCATCGCGACATGTTCGAAGACAGCACTTCAAGGTTTGAGCAATAACTTTGAGCAGTCCACAGTTTCAATGTATACAACATATACAATGGGATGGAATCGTGATTTACCATCCATTTAAATTTTATTGTATCGGTTTAGGACCATGCATGCCTGCAACTCTTGTTTTTGCCCATTGCAACACATACGGAAGATGGTCCGATGGAGCTTCATCACAGTCTCGACACATGACACGACGGCACAAGGTTTGACAACTGCCTCCTCAAGATCTTCCCAGCCGGCGATTTGGGTATGGAGTCGACGAACACCACCTTGCGCACCTTCTTGTACGGCGCCACCTGCTTCGCCACATGCTCCATGACTTGTGCCTCAGTGACCTTGCTTCCGGGTCGCCTCACCACGAGCGCCATTGGTATCTCTCCTGCCTCTTCATGGGGATATCTGCAGATCCACTGGCACGGTCAGTACTGCATGACCGACCGACTGAGTAGAGTCTCCATGTTCATTGTCAAATTCACAACATTTATATTATATGGTATGATACGATCCTTCTCGGAATTAATAATTTCAGTGGACTTACGGCATGACAGCGGCATCAGCAATTTCTGGCAGTGATTGCAGGACAATCTCCAGCTCTGCAGGTGCGACCTGCAGTATTCAGTTTATGTAGCTAAGCATCGTATCCACCATTAGAGGTAAATTGTTCACGAGCTAATAAGAGCAGACCTGATAGGCCTTGTACTTGATGAACTCCTTGAGCCTATCCACAATGAACACAAACCCATCCTGATCAATGTAGCAAAAGTCGCCCGTCTTCAGCCAGCCTTCCGAATCGAAAGCGGCCGCGTTCGCCTCGTTGTCGCCTACGTAACCTGCACCGACATAGAAGATAGAACCATAAGTGATCTCAGTACACCTGAAATAACCAAGCGAGGGTGACGTGCAGGAAGATGTTCGTGGGGTAACCTGTCATGATGGAAGGACCTCTCACGCACAGCTCCCCTTTCTGGCCGACCGACAAGGGCTCGCCGGTGACGATGTCGACGATCCTCACCTCGACGTTGTGGTAGATGCGGCCGGCGGAGCCTACGCGGGAACACTCCTCCTGGTTGCTCATCAAGGATATGCCCCCACTCTCCGTTGAGCCATAACCCTGAAGCAGATTTACAGCAGAAGATTTTAGAATATGTACTGAAAAACTCTTAGGCTTGCAGAAATTTGACACGGTGTGCATATCTTATGGCTGCGGATTGCAATCGTCATGGGGTGCCATCTTATAATGGTCTGTGTTGCTCACCATTGAAAGAAATGACTCTTTTAACTACGAGCAAAATGAAACTCTTTTTTTTTTTGCGGGTGAAAATGAAACTCATACTAAGCATGTGAAGCCCGTAGCGCCCACCCTTTTACATGTTCATGTTCAAGTTGTTTAAAATTTTCAAATAGATTCAGTTTGTGCTTGGTTCGAAGGATCAAAGGCTAAAAATGGAAACCGTGGTTCCAGAGTTTTTTGTTTATGAAATATTTTGAGAAAAGTTGAAACACCGAAATTTTGGTTGTTGCGGTTTTCAACTCGATCAGTGACCAAATGTTCACATCAACTTGACTGAATTTCTCCTCGCAAAAAAAAAAAAAAAAAAAAAACTTGACTGAATTTCAATAAAAAAATCAAATTACTAGATTATAGTTCTACTATTGTTTGACTATGTCCCGAACTGGTTTTTGTGATGTATGCCTAATTTGCATGCCACATTTCTTCTGTGAGGGAACTCCCAAATTGAGTGGCAGTAGGCTTGGTGGCTTGAGATATGCCAGGAGTCACAGTTCCGCCTCACGCATGTTGAATGTAAGATTTAATTTAGTTTTATATTTTTAAAAAACGGAGGCAAAATACTGCTACAGAGCCATAACAATAGTAAACACATTTCTCTTCCCAACATGCATGCTGCACTTTTGGTCGATATATATGCATTTGCTAGCTTACGGCATATTTTACGTAATTTATTTTTAGCCGTATGTGTGCATGCTTAGTTAGCAATAGCAGTGCGAGCTTCTGATGGCGTGATGTATGTTCTTATCAGATCTTTGTTGAATAATTAATAAAGGTGGTTGTATGCATCGATTGATGCAGAGGCCGGGGGTTTAACCTCCTTATCTAAAAAAAAAAGTTCCTATGGCATACCATATACTTCTTCGGTCGGTCCCATACCTCACTTGTCATAAACTCGGTTGCTAGTCACTTTTTGCGACAAGAGTGGCTACCAATTTGGTGCGAGAATTTGCCACACTTGTGTCATAAAAATGTGGCAAAGTGTGGAGGCCAACCAAGCATGCACTTGAAATTAATATGGCCTTTCTAAATTAGAGTACCTTTATAGTATTATCTCTTTCAAAAAAACAAAAAAGGACTGATAGAATAATGAGTGACAATCTAATAAAAGAGGTGATTCCATTTAATTTATATATAGGTGCTCTAGTGCGAGAATATTACGATGCATTTGTCTATTCTTCCATTTAATTTAATTTAAATTAATGTGAGTTTTCGTTGTCAGAGAAGGACGCAAAGGAAAGTACAATATTTATTAATTAAAGCAGAATAATTCAGATGAAAGGAAATACTACTGACCATGCAGAGATCCACGTGAGGGAACCGCCGCCGGAACTGCTCCGCCACCGATCCCGGCAGAGGGGCGCCGCCGCAGATCACCCGCAGCAGACTCGTCAGCCGGCGCGGGTGTTTGGTTATCCCGAGCACCACGGGAGGCGACGCCATTATCTCCGTCACCTCCCAGCGCTGTGCTGCCCCCAGCATCCCCCTCAACCCCGTCCCCGTCCCGGTGTCCGTCATCACAACGGTGGTGAGTCCCCGCGCTAGCCCGTTGAGCGCGAAGAAGAAACCCATGGCGTGGAACATAGGAGCACCCATTAGAGTTCTCTTGTTGACCTTCCGCGAGTTGTTCACGTGCAGGGCATGGAACCCCAACGCCTGTGCGATCAAGCTCCTGTGCGGCACGGCCACCGCCTTCACGGGCCCTGTGGTGCCAGAGGAATAATGGATCGTCGCTGTCGCCGACTGGCACACTACTCCAGTACTGTCCAGCTCCAGCTCCTTTTCATCCCTGCCGTCGTGGAGGTGGAGGAGGGAGCGGAAGTGCGTGGAATCCAGGAGGACGGTGGGGAGGCCGGCGGGGAGCTTGGCGGCGGTGGAGGAGACGGCGAAGGCGATGGACGCGCCGGACAGGGACACGAGGCGCGCCACCTCGCCGGAGGTGAGGGCCGGGTTGGCCGGGGACACGACCACGCCGACGGCGAGGAGGGCGAAGTGGAGCACGGGCACGTCGAGCCGCGCGGGAGCGAGGACGAAGGCCACGTCGCCGCGGCCGAGCGGGAGTAGACGCGATCGCAGGGCGCCCACGAGCGCGCGCACCTGGGACAGGAACGCCGGGTAGGAGATAGCCTCGCCGGTGGCGGCGTCGAGGAGCGCGGGCTGGGTGGGGAGAGGCGACGGCAGCAGCGACAGCACCAAGGCCGGGAATGTGAACGGGACTTCTGCCGCCGCCGGCAGCGGCTGCGGCGGGCGAAGGCTGACGAACGATTTGGTCGTTGCGCAGTAGCCGGCGCCGCTGCTTCCCCCGTGCCCGTGCCCGTGGCCGTGGGTGCTGGACATTTTCGACTGGGAAACTCTTCGTGGGTCGTCAGTCAGAGTTGGGTCATAGGGAGCCTGCGCCAATTGCATATATAGTTACTACCTTGTGATGTTAACATTTTGATAACAGAAAATTGTATACACATTTTTTTATAAAGGGTGATTTTATTGAGTCAAAATGTAGCATCAAGTAAATACAACTTATGATGAGCAACACCCAGCCTCCGCATAACTGAAATGCACACTGCCAAACCAACAGTCTAACAAAAGAAAAATGAAAACCAACATATCGGCAACAGAAGAGTCATATGCATATTTTGATATGTATGCATATGAGCGATGTTACTGAGAAAAGTGACATCTAAAATCTCAATAAAACCCTATCTCCTAATTACTTCTGTTTCCTAGTTTTTTTTTTTTCTTTTGCGATGGAGTTCCTAGTATTCACTGTGAGAGAACAAAATTAAAAGAGGAGGAGGATAAAACTTACCAATAACAGGGGAAGGGCCTCGAATGATAACTAACGTACGGTGCGTCACACAGCGCTGCCGGCTTGCCGGAGGTTGATGTGACTCACACCCATATCAAAGGCCGCACCTAAGTTTTCTATTTTGGAGAGATTTACACGGAAAGATGAAACAACTGAGAATGGATAAATCACGGGATTAGTGGATCAACCAATCAAGTAGTTGTTAGGGCTTCCTTTGCTTCTGTTTACCCAGCCAATCAAGTATTAAAGGACCCGGGCAATAGGTTTATGACTGAACTGAAACGAGAGCAGGGAATAGCGGGATGCCTATGTTTCCAATACAGAAATCCTTAACAGAACAGAGCACAACGTTGCCCAAACCAGATGACAAGTGGGCCTTGTACACTAGTAGAAAAGGGGCCAATGGTCCAGGCCGGTCCAGCCCATTAGTCCCGGTTCAATCCAGAACCGGGACCAATGGGGGCACCGGACCCGGTTCGTGAGCCCCGGGGGCTGGCCGGGCCACGTGGGCAATTGGTTCCGGTTCGTCTGGACCTATTGGTCCCGGTTGGTGGGACGAACCGGGACCAATGAGCCTCGCTCCTGGCCCACCACCATTGGTCCCGGTTGGTGGCTCGAACCGGGACAAAAGGGTTGGTCCTGAGTTTAGTCCCACCTCGCCAACCGAAGAGGAATCGGACAGGTTTATAAGCCCCTCCCTCTCTACCTTATTGAGCTCCTCTGAAAATGAAAATAGATGCCCTTATATAGGGAATTTAGCATAAATTCATACGGATTTCTCTTGAAATTCGTTATGAATTTAAGTTGGATTTCCTCTATAAGCGCATCTCTCCTCATTTCTGAGTAGTTTTTTATATAGTTTTTTTTCTTTTTCTGCTATATTTATTTTTTTCTTTTTATTTCTGAGTTGTAATAAGCCATTAAAAATAAGCATATATGCTCCTTTTTAGTACAGATTAATCACAACTATTTTTGCTTCTATTCATTTCGAGTAGTTTTCTATATTTTTTCTTTTCTGTTATATTTATTCTTTTGTTTTTATTTCTGAGTTGTAATAAGTCATTAAAAATAAGCATCTATGCTATTTTTTTAGTAAAGTTAATCAAAATTACTTTTTCTTCTATTTATTTCTGAGTGGTTTTTTATATAGTTTTTTTTTCTTTTCTGCTACATTTATTTTTTTCCTTTTTATTTCTGAGTTGTAATAAGTCATTAAAAATAAAAAAGAGGCGCAATGCTCGTTAATTTGCTTCAAGCCTTTCGGAATAGTGTCAACTGCACTACACATAGCTCTGTGCAGTCTACCGTATTCCTCAAGGCTTGAAGCTAACCACCGTGCAGGAGCATTGAGCCTCCTCGTCATCGTCTCTGCACTCAGGGCTTATAAACAGCTGCGAGTGCCTCTCGCTTGGCGAGGTGGGACTAAAAAAACAGCTGCAGGAAGAATAAACAAAAAAATAGCTGCAGAAAATAAAAAAGTAGTTACACGGGTCCATTGGTACCGGTTCATGGCACCAACCGGTACCAATGCCACTCTTTGGTCCCGGTTGGTTGGACCAACCGGGACGAACGCTCATCTTTAGTCCCGCGCAAACAGCTGAACACGTCACGGTCGCCACTGATACACCTCAGCGCCATGCTGCAAGTACCACCAGCCGACACAGCTTGAAGCCCTTGGTGGATCTGTCGTGCGTAGCACCTCCGACCAGGCATGACCAAGCATAGCACCTATCGGCCAGGCATGACTTGACATCTCCACCGAAGCTCCGTGCAAGACGAAGCCGCTCCACCTCCTTCCTCTGACTTCCAGCACTGCTCCACAAAACAATGCTCCCAAGAGAGAAACAACACCGCAGTGCCGCCATCGTCCGGTCTGGAACACCAGATTCTAGGGTTTTCCCCGGAGCAATACGAGTGGGTCAACGGTAGTCACACGACGATGCCTTCATCATGGTAACGACATGGAACGCCGCCATCGCCCGCCGTCAGCTCGGTTTTCACCGGCAACCACGTCTCCCGACTTCGCTGGTGGTGCGGATAGCGGATCCAGGATCCGAACACCCAGCCTCAGGCCGACCACCTCTGACTGAAGAGCTGACCACCATCGCCGGCTGCAACGATCAGAAAAGATCTGATCTATGCTATTTTTTTAGTAAAGTTAATCAAAATTATTTTTTCTTCTATTTATTTCTGAGTGGTTTTTTATATAGTTTTTTTTCTTTTCTGCTACATTTATTTTTTTCTTTTTATTTCTGAGTTATAATAAGTCATTAAAAATAAAAAAGAGCGCAATGCTCGTTAATTTGTAGTCCACTGCACTGCACATAGCTCTGTGCAGTCTACCGTATTCCTCAAGGCTTGAAGCTAACCAACGTGCAGGAGCATTGAGCCTCTTCGTCATCGTCTCTGCACTCAGGGCTTATAAACAGCTGTGAGTGCCTCTCGCTTGGCGAGGTGGGACTAAAAAAACAGCTGCAGGAAGAATCAACAAAAAAATAGCTGCAGAAAATAAAAAAGTAGTTACACGGGTCCATTGGTACCGGTTCATGTCTCCAATCGGTACCAATGCCACTCTTTGGTCCCGGTTGGTTGGACCAACCGAGACGAATGCTCATCTTTAGTCCCGGTTGGAGCCACCAACCGGGACCAAAGGTCTTCGTTTCCCGCCCTTTGCGCTGCTGAAAAGAGGCCTTTGGTCCCAGTTGGTCGCACGAACCGGGACTAAAGGTGGCATTAGTCCCGGTTGGAGCCACCAACCGGGACCAATGCTTTTGCTATATATACTTGACTTAGCAGTTTTCGTCAAGACCCATCTCTTTCTCGCCCCGACGCCTCTGCTCCTCGTCGCCGTCGCCGTCGAGCCCTGCCCCACGCCGGCCGAGCCCGCCGTCGTCGCCGCCAAGCGTCGTCGCTGCCTTCATCGCCGCCAGCGTCCGCGCCGCCATCATCATCGCGCGCCGTGCCGCCCGCCGTCCCCGTCGCCGCCCGCTGTCCCCGCCGCCCCCGCACGTGTATTTTTCATCTTTTCCAATTCGACTAGCTTATCCCATGCTTTGCAAGACGCTATGTCTTGGAGAGGATGGGTTTTCAAGTAAATTATCCTAAGTACCCATCATGGTGTGGATTTTCAAGTAAAGTTGTACAATTCTCAGAGTGTAACCCATTTTAGTTGCAAAAATTGGGATGCATTTTGCAAGATGTATGGTCTTGATGAGGGTATGCTTGTCACCATGGATCTTGGTGATCCTACAATCGAGCAAGAGACACCTTCGATTTGGGTCCTTGTGGATACACCTCCAGTTCTTTCCTCATGTGAGCTAAACATAGTTATTAACTAATTTATATTGTTTATTTCAAAATATATAGTTGACAACTTATCTCCATTGACAGCTTATTTTCATTCTTCAAAGAATGTGCGGAAGATGGTAGATAGAACGTACTACACCGAAGGCTCCGAATTAACTTATCAGGAGAAAAATTATCTGGTCGGATTTTATACTGATCTTGAGAATTACAATATCTACAATCAAACTCCTCAACATTATGGTCAATACGTGCCACTAGTGCACGTGTTGAACTACGGTAACTACCATGGAGATACCCTGGTAAGATTATTTTTTACTATTACCACATCCGTGCATCTTTTTGCACACTTCTAAAACTAGTACGTCATTGCTAACTACGAAGTTATTACTATGTTTTCAATAGATAATCCCGAATGATTGTGTGCCTCATCTGATGTATACGCATGGTAGCCTTCATGTTTTGAACATACGACCAGGTCGTCTTACGAATCTCAACTGTCCATACCGGGTTTCTAAAAGAAGTGGAGACATAAGAATAAAAGAATGGAAAAAATGTATGGACAGTCGTAAGGAGCTTCTTGGAAGCAATAAGCAGCGAAGGGCAAGAATTGGAGACAGGATGATCGTCATTCTTCATAATGGAGAGTCAGGGTCTATATTGTTTTATGCTATTTTACCTTAAGGGTGTTTAGGTCCTACCTAATACTGATGATCATGTGCTAACAACAATTATGTAGAGTTGGGTTCGATGACTATAAGGATGATGATCGTATGACTTATTATTAATAACGAGTAGAAGTTGTATGATGATGCATGATTAGTAGAACTTGTTATTATATATATATGATGATGTATGATGCAAAGCATGCATGAGCATGTTATATCATGGTGCAATGAACATAGCAGCAGCGTTGATAAACCAAGGGCGAAGATAAGAGAGGACACTTTCTCTATTAGCTAGCTATAATAACAACCTAAAAATAACCCCAAAACCCCTAAAGCAGCCACTTTTGTAAAAAAAATGACTTTTGGTCCCGGTTGGAGCCACCAACCGGGACCAAAGGCCCCGTGACTGGGCTCGGCGCAGAGGGCCACGTGGAGGCACATTGGTCCCGGTTCTTGTTTGAACCGGGACTAATGGGTTGAGGTATTAGTAACGACCCATTAGTCCCTGTTCCTGAACCGGGACTAAAGGCCCTTACGAACCGGGCCTAATGGGTGGTTTTCTACTAGTGGTAGTGAATTTTCAGAATTTCATAATTTGGACCGGAAATAATAAAGATTAGGTTCGTCGACAAGGAACATAACATACACGACCCACACCACACACACAACACACACACACACGCACGGACGCACGCCCTAGATCGATTTGAGAACAACATTATCAAATGGACATGGATATTGTGGGTTGCGCGTAGATCATCAATTAATAAGGGATAAAAACACATTCGGTCGCTCACCATAATGTTGTAACAAAGACATAAACAGCGTAAGAACGAATGTAGACCGAGAACTAAAGAAAACCGAATGTAGACCACAACTCAAAAGAAAGAAGGAATGTAATTATCTAAACCACATCTAAAGCGACTTTTTTTGATAAAGAGCATTTCATTGAATTGAAATATCGAGGTGATACAATCGTTTCATAGAAAGCACGGCCTCTGCATAACTAGATGCACACAGCCAACACGTCCAGTCCTACTTAAAAGCAAACATAATAGGCTGACACAGCCAGCACATTAAAATATTCACTCTCTTTAAAATTTTATGTGATTTAAAAAGTGTTTGTGTTTAAAATAGATGTTGATGCAGTTTAAAAAAATACCATTTTAAACAGAGAGGGCGTAAGAGGGATGGTGTATGAACTAGGCGTAGGACATAGCTCGGGAAGGACACTTGTCATGCCTAGCTTGACGATATTAGTTTTAAATATATTAGACATTGACTTGCGATGGCGTGGTTTATTAGTGACAGGTATGAGTGCGGTGGCCGAAGTTATCACCTTGGAGTTGACCACGTTAGGACGCACTGCGATCACTTGGACACCGTGACATGATCGGTGAAGGTTGGAAGAAGAATAAGCGACAACACGGATGAGACGCTATGTTTAAATAGAAAACATGGACTTGCGAAGGGGTTTTGAGTCGTGCTTATTGCGACGGGAGTGTGATTTTTACTCCCGTTGCAACGCACGGGCATGTTTCCTAGCTGAGTATGTGTATTTATATTTATTTTATTATTTATAATTTCACAGTGGACATTGAAGGAAATATGCCCTAGAGGCAATAATAAAGTTATTATTTATTTTCTCATATCATGATAAATGTTTATTATTCATGCTAGAATTGTATTAACCGGAAACATGATACATGTGTGAATACATAGACAAACATATAGTCACTAGTATGCCTCTACTTGACTAGCTCATTAATCAAAGATGGTTATGTTTCCTAACCATAGACATGTGTTGTCATCTGATTAATGGGATCACATCATTAGGAGAATGATGTGATTGACATGACCCATCCCGTTAGCTTAGCACATGATCGTTTAGTATTCTGCTATTGCTTTCTTCATGACTTATACATGTTCCTGTAACTATGAGAATTATGCAACTCCCGTTTACCGGAGGAACACTTTGGATACTACCAAACGTCACAACGTAACTAGGTGATTATAAAGGAGTACTACAGGTGTCTCCGAAGGTACATGTTGAGTTGGCATATTTCGAGATTAGGTTTTGTCACTCCGATTGTCGGAGAGGTATCTCTGGGCCCTCTCGGTAATACTCATCACTTAAGCCTTGCAAGCATTATAACTAATGAGTTAGTTGTGAGATGACGACATGTAAGCGAGTAAAGAGACTTGCCGGTAACGAGATTGAACTAGGTATTGGACACCGACGATCGAATCTCGAGCAAGTAACATACCGATGACAAAGGGAACAACGTATGTTGTTATGCGGTTTGACCGATATCTTCGTAGAATATGTAGGAACCAATATGGGCATCCAGGTCCCGCTATTGGTTATTGACCGGGAATGGTTCTAGGTCATGTCTACATAGTTCTCGAACCCGTAGGGTCCGCACGCTTAACGTTTCGATGACAGTTTTATTATGAGTTTATAAGTTTTGATGTACCGAAGTTTGTTCGGAGTCCTGGATGTGATCACGGACATGACGAGGAGTCTTGGAATGGTCGAGACATAAAGATTGATATATTGGAAGCCTATGTTTGGACATCGGAATGGTTCCGGGTGAAATCGGCATTTTACCGGAGTACCGAGAGGTTACCGGAACCCCCCGGGGGGTTAATGGGCCTTCATGGGCCAAGAGGGAGAAGAGGAAGGAGCAAGGAGGGGGCCGCGCGCCCCTCTCCCTCCTAGTCCGAATAGGACAAGGGAAGGGGGGCGGCGCCCCCCCTTTCCTTCTCCTCTTCCTCCTCTTTCCCTCTCTCCTACTCCAACTTGGAAAGGGAGTCCTACTCCGGTGGGAGTAGGACTCCCCCCTTGGCGCGCCCCCTCTAGGCCGGCGGCCTCCCCCTGGCTCCTTTATATACGGGGGCCGGGGGCACCCCATAGACACACAAGTTGATCTACGGATCGTTCCTTAGCCGTGTGCGGTGCCCCCTTCCACCATATTCCACCTCGGTCATATTGTCGCGGAGCTTAGGCGAAGCCCTGCGCCGGTAGAACATCATCATCGCCACCACGCCGTCGTCTTGACGGAACTCATCTCCGAGCCTTTGCTGGATCGGAGGGCGGAGATCGTCATCGAAATGAGCGTGTCTTGAACTCGGAGGCTCCGTGACGTTCGGTGCTTGGATCGGTCGGATCGTGAAGACGACGACTACATCAACCGCGTTGTGCTAACGCTTCCGCTTACGGTCTACGAGGGTACGTGGACGAACACTCTCCCCTCTCGTTGCTATATCATCACCATGATCTTGTGTGTGCGTAGGAATTTTTTTGAAATTACTACGTTCCCCAACAGACATACCTTCAGTAGCTCCTAATTATTCAAAATAGCTTATATCAGTGGTCTTTTATTGAACTTCTCTGTTTATTTTATTTTATAGAGTTTTAGCCTTTAAATAAATCAAGAAAGGCCTTTTATTTTTACTTACCACACCAAGGAGCCATATCAAGTTCTCATCTCCCTCTTTCCACTCCCATCGCGAAGAGTCCGTCTATGTGCAGCCACATGCAACGACTAGTACATGAGCCAGGCCCATATAAACTTTTTCTCGCAAGCCTATCACGCTTTTTTTCTCTCACTTTATTGTTTCCTTTTTCAAGATTTTACAATTCTTTTAATAAACGTTTAGAGAAAAATATTTTGCTAACACTCTCTGGTGTATATATTTAAAATTTTGTTCATGTAACATAAATTAAAATATTGGCGCATTTTATTTAAAATGTTTAAAATGTCATACATCTAAAACATATGTGTACCATTCAACGAAAACCTATTCATTCGATTTAAAATATGTTCATCACATACAAAAGACATTTGTACAATTATAATAAAATATTTGAGATATTTTTAAACAGTTCATGACATAAGAGATGTTCATAACATTTACAAAATATTCATGAAAATGTAAAACATTATACATGCGATTTAAAAATATATTCATGACAAATAAGAAATATTGGATATTAAGCAGGAAGGATTATTAAAAAAGACATAAATTTAGAGAATAAAAAAGTTGAAATAAAAAAAGGAACACGAAAATAAAAAAATGAAAATACATAATAAAAAGAAAAGAAAAACATAAATACCAGTATAGAAGTTTCTCAAAATCGAAGCTAATTAGGCCGGGCGAGGGATCTGTCCATCTTGCAGGGTGCGAGACATAGCATTTGCACCCTCAGCCCCCCTGTCCATTCTCATCCGAGGAGGCAATTCCTTCTCCTTTTTTTCCCTTTTACTCTAATATTCGTACGACCTCAAGGTTATAAAATATAGAATAATAATATAGGTGGGTCTCATAATAATTAAGGCCCAAATAGTGGAGAGAGTTCCTTTCCAGAGAAGAAATAAAAATATACAAACCCCTAAATAAATATTAAATTATCTAAAAAAGTCAAAGAAATTTCCTTCCTTCATAAAGAAATATTAATAATCAAAGAAATTATTTTTTGGAAAACAAGAAGCAACTTTTCAATGATATCTCCTTTCCCCTTTGTTCATGAATAGTTTTTTGAAAGCCTCAACAATTTCAAATTCTTGAATAGTTTTTAAATTTACAATCAGTTTTTTTAATTCATGCATATCTTTATAATTTGTGAAAAAATTCAAAATTCATGAGCATATTTTTAATTCATACACTTTTTTTCAATTCGTGAAGAAGTTTTGAATTCATGAACATGTATTCAACTTCATGTTTTTGTTTTGAAAATTAATGACTTTTTTTAAGTCTCAAAAATGAAGTATGGGAGGTATGGAGTAAAAAGCGCTATATAGCGTTGCCCCTCGAAAAATGAGAGCGATAGAGTAAAAAGTGGACTCCATGAGGGTTATGCCCCCCTTTTGTGATAAATTTCATATTTGCTAAATATGGGCAAGGGGGCCGGTGCCCCCCCCACACACACACAAAATCTATACTTGTGATCTAAATTCAAGTATAAAGTAAAAGGCTAACTTCTGACAAGCAAGCTAGCATGCTTTGGTGCTAAACTAAGAAGTGTACACCATTACTAAGTATCCCACACATGTACACCATTACTAAGTATCCCCACATGTTCAAGCAAAGATGTTGTAACGTGCAGCTCCGGTCACCTTTCTGCTTCTTCCTTGGCTAATCATCAACTAATAATTATAATAACTCTCCATATGAATTTCTTCTTCTCGTTGCCAATTTGCAATGCATGCATGCGTTCTTTCTTGCTTGGACAAAAACAACATACAACATGTATGCTAGCCCATAGCAAGGTTTTAAATTTTGGAAACGGATTTTTTTTTCCGGCATCACCAAAGTATGTGAGCTTTCACATACTTTGAAAGTTATTTCGGATTTTGAGTTTTCAGAATTCAACATTTCTTATTGAATCGGAACCTAATTTATATTTTAGTCTCGATTGGGCTCGAAATTTTAGTGTTTCTGACCCACACCGAAATATCTTGCCTAGTAGAAACTTAAACAAAATGCTAGTATAAAGTTTCAAATTCAAGTGCCAAGAAGACATGCTTATGTGATTTTACATGCCCTTTGCACTGTTTAATTTTCTAGACATGACCAAGAAAATATTGATATACCTGACGAAATTCAATATTTTAAAGCAAACAAAATGCATGCATGATGCAGCAAAGTGGTGTCGTGCAAGCCTTGTAATCAGCGAACTCTTCATCTGGATTTGGAATCAATGAATGCACGCACGCACGCAAGATACATGCTTGCACGCACGCATGCCGTGCAAGCCTTGTAATCAATGAACTCTTCATCTTCATCTGGATATGGAATTTTTTCTCCTACTTGCCAAGCACACATGAATGCTCTCTTGCTTGCATAGAAACAACTATCTAATACGTCATGCATGGTTTTAAAAAATTAACTAGTACTACCTCCCTTCGGGATTAGAGGGCCGGTGAGCCACTTTACCCTGTCCGCATTAGTTAGGCCGATGCTTTAGATAAGGCTGGTCATAGTGGGAGTAACATAGATGCCACATAAGCAAAAATGTTGATGTGGCAAGTAGTTAATGAGGAGAGAGGCAAATAGAGTAACCTAATATGTTACCATCACATAGCGTTTTCCAATGCAAAATGAGTCTACAAGACAATAAATGAACATGTGTATGTTACTACACATATGACACTTCCCACTATAAGGTTAGTAACATAGAGTAGTAACCTATGGATGTTACTACTCTAAGTTACTCCCCACTATGACCAGCCTAAGTGTGTTTTCCTCCCAATTCTTGACTCCCCCCGTCGGATGATTGGCCATGCATGTGCATGCGGTCAGGAGAGAGAAACAAGTTGCAGCATGCAGAGCAATTCGTAGGTTGCATGCCGGCGGAGCAAAGAAAGCATGCATGCTTTTGGGAAGAATCGAGGCTGCCTTGGTCCAAGATATTTGGCCGTTCGGCCTTGAAAACCCGGACGGAGGTAGTAGTGTAAACGTTTGATGTTCAACTGCAAACAAGACATGCATGTATTATTTTACATGGACTTTGCACCATCATATTTCTTTTATAAAGGTGACAAATAGGACGTCAAGTAGATATTTGTAAAAAAATTCAATCTTATGTGTTCATATTTGTAAAACATAGTAGATATTTGTAATAAAACCTTAGATTTCAGACGAATTTATATACAAAATGAACATTACCAGAACACTATTTATAGGAATTAAAGTGTGTGCCTTGTCCACAACAGGACTGTGCCAATATGTACTCCATTTATGAGGTCAATGCCCCTTTTTGTGATAACTTTCATATTTGCTAAATATGGACAAGGGGGCCCATGCCCCCCTCCCCCACCTCCACACATAAAACCTATATTCATTGGTAGCTCCATTTTATAATGCATGAGCAGAGCATTATTAGGAGGTACTTCGGATTAGTTCTTCATCAGTCCTCTCCTCTCCTCTCTGGAACACAGCAGCCAGCCACATTATTAGCAGGTATACAAGGAAAGAGCAGTAACACAACAGAAAAATTACATACACAAGGAAAGAACAAATGAAGCATCGCCCGAGAAAATCATTGAGTTGAAATTAATAACCTTACGGTATTGTGGCCTCAGGAGCTGACGGGCGGGGTTCCTCTTTATGCTTTCAGGCAAACATGTCAGGCAGGTGCAATCTCGGATCTCAAGCAATTGTAGAGAAGTCAACTGTCCCAACCATTCAGGAAATGTCTCAAAACGGTGGCCGTGGCAAAGAAGAAGAAGAGGATGCAGTCATCGGGAAGCTCCTCGCTCGGCATCCCACGGCGCGGACAACTATGGTGGTGCATGCAACAGCCGTGCCACCACCCCTCCACCTCCGGTGGCCGACGCCAAAGCCGGATTCCGATGAGACACAGAGCAACGCCGACATGCTCGATGAAATGCCCACGAGGTAAAAAAAATCCAAGTGGTTCACTTTTGTTTTCCAAATGCTCTAGAAATTGATGGGTGATGTGATATTGATGGCTAGGTTGTTTCTTTGCTTTTCTAGCGAGCAATTGAATAATGATGTGGACAATTTTATGTGTCAATAATTGAATGGAAGTCACACACTCGGCCACGATGACCTTGCCATGTCAATGCCATATCCCCCGGAGCCGGAGATGAGGAGAAATGTGAAATAGATGTAGACACTCAAGCCTTAAAAGAGGGAAACTAGGCCGTGCAGCTACAAGACCCAAGAAGATGTTTCCTTGTGTGAAGCTTGGAGTAACATCTCTCTTGATGCCACGACCAAACAAAGGAAATTTTTGGATGAGGATCGAGGACTGCTACAACAACCATGTGCGACTGCATGAGGCTCACACTAGTGCGGAAATGCTTACAAACAATCTTAATTGGTGATATGAAAAAATAAGAGTCTCCATGTGTTTGAAGTGCATGAAAATCCCCAGGAAGTGATGTTATCGGCAAGCCTGTGGCATCAAGATATCTAATTAGCTTGAAATGACTGATGGAATGTGGCGGCACCACGCTACTTGGAGCAGATTGGGCTTTAGCTGAATGTTCACTCAGGTCCAAGACACGTATGTACTTGGACCGAGAAAAATGCCTTTTTCGGGAGCTGCATGTTAGAATAAACCTTGCAAGCTCAGTAGCTTCAGAAAATTCAGTTAGTTTTGCTGCCATGGCAGCTGTTTTCTCTGTAAGTTTGGACAGTTAGCAGGTTAGCGAGATTAGCAGCTCAAGTGCCTAACGGTTCCATACTGATTCGCAAGTGTATAAGAGCACGCAAGAGCAGCACTTGCTTTGCCTCTACTCAGTCGACCAGCAAGCACTATTTTTTCTTTGCAAGCTGATTTGTTCGGCATCAATGCCTGACTTTGCTTGGAATCGTTTTTAGTAGTAGTAGTAGTAGTAGTAGTAGTAGTAGTAGTAGTAGTAGTAGTAGTAATAATAATAATAATAATAATAATAATAATAATAATAATAATAATAATAATAATAATAATAATAATAATGTAGCTGGGTGCATCAACTGATCCAGAAGAATCATTTTTCTCCAAGGAACTGGGCCCATCGCATAGAGTTTCTACCTGCTCCAAAGTGCAAGGAATTTACTCTACTGTAGAAGAAACACAATTCTACTGCCGTACCAATTTAATTTCATTTACAGAAGCCGGCGAATACACAAAAATTGCTTGTCAAGTCTTGCGAGCGAGGCTGAAGCTGAATCCCAATAACCACCATCTCACACCTTGGCACCCTTTGGAATGGGTGACCCTTGTTGGAATGCTCTGCTCTGTTCGCTGCTGCATACATTTTCTGCATCCACAAAGCCCTCCCTCAAGGAACCAAGGACATCCCATCACTTACGTTGATATGATATTCTGCAAACATGCAACACAATTGTTGTATCAGCTGGTGCTTGAGGATTCTGGCGACATGCAGATTCGAGTAATTCAGAGAGAGATTACAATGTATGTTTCGGTGCACAACACTCCTATTTGAGCATTATATTACTATTACTAGGGTAAACCGGAAAAAATTCTTCCTTGAGTAACAGCAATTAAATAACCCTAATCTTTGCAGTGGCTTCAAGAAAGAGTAACACCTTGGCACAACACTCCTATTTTTCAAAGGAAAGGATTCAAGAAAGAGGAAATAAAGCCACTTGATTCATTCATCCATTCATGGTAAGAAAAGAAAGAAAATCTTCTTTTTGAGTAACAGCAATTAAATAACTCTTCCTCGCTGCCAACAGTTAAATTGGCATGTTCAGTCCCTGCTGCTTCATGCGAAAAAGGAGCACAAGCCTGATAATTCCATGATTCCACCCTCGATCACTTCTTGCAGCTACGACTCAAGTCTTCTTCTTGATCGGTACCAAGTGAGTGAGTCATGTCTCGCACGCCCTTCTTTATTTCACATAGAGAACAGAAGCCCGACGAAGAAAATGCACACATATATACTATGAAAATTAAGCGGAAAACGGGTACATATCAAAAATTAAGTCAAAGAGCGTTGGATTGTGACTGCTTGGACTACGAATGTAGTCATAAATTAAGCACATATCAAAAACTAGAGAAAGCAAGCAGAAGAAAGATAAATAAACAAGCCAAACTAGTTGCTTTGCACCGTGAATGCAATCATAAATTAAGGATCAGAAATTTGGTTCTGGATCTACTAACCGGCAGATTCAACTTGCAGAGAAATATCGATCATGCAGCAGAAAGATTGCAACAGTGGTGGAGTGGAGTGGAACCTGCTAGTCTGTAAGATTTGACAACAGTGGTTAAGATGAGGCAGAAATATGTGGCGATTAAACCTCGCTTCATCAGAATAGAAAAAAAAAGATAGAAAGGGACAAGTGTTACCTTGGGTGTAGTTAGTCATCCGAGACGGATAAATCTGGGTTGGTATTTTTTATTATCTCAATTTGCTCGTCTATCTCAGCGCTGCGATCATTCATCTCTAGTTTTCTCAGCGAAACCGGGAGGCCCTCCTTGGGCATCGATCGGATTTCTGGACAGTACGAGACACATAACTCCTTGAGAGAAGAAAGGCAATGTAACCCTTGAGGAAGGTACTGCAGAGCCACGCAATAGGAAAATGTTAGATTCTGGAGGGAGGTGAGGAGCTGCAGCGCTTTCTCTTGCTCCTCCGTCAAGCTTTCCATGCTCTCATCATAGTGGAATTCAAGTGTGTGGAGGGCCGGGGCGAGGAGGTTGCAAATAGGAGCAACAAGCAATCCACAGATGTCATCCACATCGAGTTTCTCCAATCGAAAGGATACTGCAGGCAATTTGGTCCTGGCCACCTCTGAGAGCATATCTGCTGCTACGGTGTTGCTGAATCTGACTTCCAGTTGTATGAGGTTTTCTGTAATGAGAGGATTGAATCCGTCCACTGTTACATTACTGCAGTAGTTTAGCTTTAGAGTGGTGAGAGACGTGAGGTTTGAGAGCAGAGCCATTGACTTGATGCTTGGCTCGTCCCAAACATAAAGTTCCCTCAGGGAAGCAGGGAAAGGGCAAATGGTCTCTGATTCTCCCATGCCCATGGGCCACCGACAGAACAGTTTGCCACATCTGGATATTGTTACTGATTGGAGCAATGACTTGTCCTCCTGAATTCCTCCTCCATTCCCCACAGGCACAAGAAAAAGGCGCTTGCACTCTGTAAAGCTAAGTTTCAGCAGTGAGCTGGATGATGGGAACTGCATTACACATTCCTCCTCATAGCCATTTATCTCCAACACAGAAAGTGCTGGGAAACAGTTTAACACTTGATTTATCTCCATAGCAGAAATAGCTGGGATCCAGTTTAACACTTTTGACGAAGATTTTCTGGTAAGATGAGAGACATCTAATTTGAGACTCTTAACTGAACGGAAGACAAAACTGCCATCAAGCTCTTCAGGGAACAAACCGTCACATCTTCCGATAGTCATATCTTCTACTTTATCCAGATCCAGATTGTGATAGGCCAAAGCACCGCCATACCCTCTAACAACCAATTTCTTTCCATCATAAGACAACCTTTCTGAATCACCTATTCCAACATCCAGATCTGTCAGTGTGGAGGTGTGAGGCATGGAGGGCAGAGACATCTTGGGGCACCCAGAAACAAAAAGTCTGCGCAAATTGGTGCAAGATACCTCCGACAAGGGCATCACACAGAGATTGGGACAATTGATGCATCTGATTTCTTCAAGATTTGGAAAGGAATGGAAATTAGGTTCCACAACCCATTCAGCAAGGTCTGGCAACTCATAAAACTCAACCGTCTCCAGGCGCATAAAACATTTGCCACCACATCGAAGCCCAAACTGATGCATTCCAGAAATTTTCTTCAATCTGAGTCCCTTGAGATTTGGTAAATTCCCAATAGGTGGGAGGGTGCTCCAAGATATGCCTTCTATAGTGAGAGTCTCTAAGCTTGTTAACGAGATGTCAAGACACAACCAACCAGGACCAACAGTACCACCATGACTTGCAATTGTAAGTACTCTAAGATTAGAGTGGGGTTGAAGAGCATCAAGAATACCAGCATGATCTGTAGTTGGTCCATCTCTGCCCCAGAGTAATTCCAGCTCCTTCAGATTCCTTTTCAACATCAATTTGGCTGCAGTAGCTTCCTCCTTGGTTGCCACGTATTCAAGACCACGTATAATCAGTCCTCCTTCAAGCTCTGTCAATGCCCCAAGTTCTGATAGTTCAAATCCCATGCTCTCCTTCCTGACATGGAATTCGTTTAGCCCCTGCAGATGCTTCATCTTTCCGACATTGCGAATATTTGAGTGGAGTTCCCTTTTAGCACGGAAATCATGTAAATTCTCAAGGTAGCTAAAGTCTTCAGGCAAATCAGAACAACCACACCAACCATCTAGGTCCAAGAATTTCAAGTGATAAAATCTTGATAGTGTACTAGGTAACCTCATTTCATCATTGTAAGATGAACTAAGTTTGAGGTACTGGAGGTGGATCAGTTTTGAAAACCTATATGGAAAAGATTGTGCAGACTTCACCACTATAAATAGGACACGCAGACTATTTATTTCCTTGAAGCTATTTTCCAAAATCTTGGCGATTCTTCCTTTATACCGTCTAAAAATCAGCAAAGTCCGCAGATTAGCAATGTCTATCCTGTCCCTTAGTTTAAACATTTCTTCCTCAAAATTTGCATCATATTTGTCTTCTATATTGATAGACAAGTGCCGAACAGATTGTGGGATAGCATCAGCTCTGAAATCTAAGCCACTAATATTGAGGCATTCTTGTGCAGAAACACTCTTAGATAGCTCATGCATTAAATCATGCATTACATAGTAGTATCCATCACCCCGATAATACTTTTCCTTCATGAGAAAACCATTGTCCACTAGTTCTTCCAAGTAATTCCTATCAGCTTGGTGATTAGAGTCTATGATGCCTATTGCAACCCAGAAATGACTGATTTCTGAAGAAGTAAACCTATAATCTTCAGGGAAAAGGCCACAATATAAAAAGCCTTTCTTCAGATAAAAAGGGAGGCAGTCATAGCTAATCTTCAGAGATTGCATGATATCATCATCATCTTGCTGCTTTAGCCACTGATGCTTTTCAAGAACTCCATTCCAATGTTTATGAGAAAGGTCCTTGTGCAATAGCCTACCAACTGTTTTGGCTGCGAGCGGGGAACCCTTTAGCTTTTTTGCAATTTTTCGTGCAATACCAGCCAACTCATCTTCATATTTCTTAGGCTTGTCGTCTTCACCAAATATACATGCTTCAAAGAATGTGAAGAAGTCATTAGACTCCAAACCTGCCAGTTGTAGTGAACCAAAACCAACTGTTTTCATCATCTGTGCTAGCTTTGGGAATCGAGTTGTGACAAGTAGCATGCTTCCTTTGGTTTCCCCCTTTGTGAAGGGAGCTAACAGGGTTTTCCACTGACCCACACTGTCACATTTCCATATATCATCCAAGACAATTAGAAACCTCTTGGACTTGAGACGTTCTGCTATGGATTTCTGAAGCTGGTCTAAATTGGTTGTTTCATTTGCAACAATGCTGCTTCGTCCTTCTTCGCTTGCAGGTATGCAGCCAAGGATCTCACTTGTGAGCTTAGGCACATCGAAGTCAGTGGATACACAGACCCAGACCTGGACATCAAAGTGCTTTTTAGTCCTTGCGTCATTGTACAGATGAGTGGTGAAAGTTGTCTTTCCAATACCCCCTGGACCAACTATAGGAAGTACAGAAACAGTGTGTGTGGCAGAGGTATCCGTGATGCGATTGACAGTTTCCTCAAAAGTGTGTCGCCTGCCATACAATGTATCTTGTATAATCATGGAAACAGTCTGAGGCCGACGTAGGACGACTGGCGTGCTGCTGCTGCTTGGGATATTGCCGAGCAAATTGGAGACCAAATCACAGTGGGACTGCATGCCCTGTAACAGGGACTTGATTTCTCTGGACATGGACACTCTGTCGAAATGCAGTGTATCACCATCATCAGCACTAGCAGAGTTGGAGTTGGCGATGCCGGCAACAGCAGCAGCAGCAGCATCACCACCATTCCTCTTGATCTTGCGTGTACGCGAGCAAGAACAGCACTGTACCAAGGTGCCTAGGGTGTTGGTGACGCGGCGTGGTGCACCGGCAACAGCATCATCATCATCACTACCATCCCTCTTGCTCTTGGGTGTACAGGGGGAGCAAGAAAAGCAGTGTACCAAGCTGCTTAGGGTGTGGCGAATAGCACTACCGGCATGGAGAGCTTGATGGCCGGCCTCTTGGGCGGTGGCGTAGTGGGTGCCGTGGAGCTTGTCATGGATCTGGAAGTAGTGGAGCTCATCCAGCAAGTCCTCTGCCTGGTCGGCGTCCCTGCTCAGCTTCTCTAGCAACCCCAGCAGACCAGGGTTGTCGCCGAGGTGGCTCCCCTGGGCCTGGGCGTTGTGCAGCAGGCCTTGCGTGTGGAGTAGCTTGTCCTTGATCTGCTCCGAGTTGTGGCCGAGCTTGAGGCTGTCCACGTACGCTGCCACCGGGACGGCGGACAGCATCGTGAACACCTTGCCGAGGAGCGTGGCGGCCGGGCCGAGAGCCGCCGCCATCTGCACTCCGCCGGAGCAGTGGTGGAAGCAGCAGACAGCGCAGCTGCTAGCGGCTGGATGTAGGCGGTAGGAGGCGGGAGAGGAGAGGGGCTGAGCTGGGCTGGGCGGCGCGGTGATGGTAAGGTGGTGTGGAGGCTGGCAGTGGGAGCTGGTGGTCGGTCGGAGGCAACCAAGACTAGGTTAAGGTGGGAAATTTGGGCTGTTTTTTCTTTTAATTGTTGATAGTGAAATCTGCCAACTTGCACAAGTCTCCAAAGCTTGATTTGGGCACAACAACGGAGGAGAATAAGATTTGTTATAAATCTGAATTTCTGCATAACGGAAACAACAGCCTGTCCACGTGTAGCGTTGATGGTAACGCAAAGGAACGCAACTCTTGAATCTTAATTTACAAACTCTTCCATCTTATCTCTTGTCCTCGTATGTGCTGTCACACATGTGAATCCTGGAGCATTCACGTGATGTGCCATGGTTGGTGCATGAATCAATGTGATTAGGGGCATACTTAAAACCTTGAGGCACAACTACTAGTACTGTATTGATAAACCCATGCATTCACCTAATCGATGGATTTCTTAACATATAAGTAGGATTGATCACTTTAACCAAGATCGATGCGCGTGATGTTTCGTATATAGTAGTATAAGAGCAGCTTGTTGTTCGAGATGCCTTTGAGAAAACCTGACCAGGACTAGCGCACACATAAATTAGCTCCATTGATTTCTCCAAAAAAGAAAAGGATTGAAAGCTGGTCCTTAATGTTATAACAAAAGATAAGCATAACAGTTGTAGCAGGAACAACAGCAACCATCAATGAGGGCAACCCCAGGTGGTAACATGATAGGTGCTTCAACAACAATGCCTCTAGAAAGGGGACGACAAAGGAACAACTAAGGCCAGCAGTAGAGATTGTAGATCATATATGCACACACATCAGAAAATGAAAAGAAAAAAAGGTAAAGAGCACTCCTCTCTTTTTTAGCTAATAATGTTTTGAGGGATACAAAGCTCATTGGGTGGCACTGCAAACACACGATGATAAAGCATAGCAAACCAAGTTATGTGCTTCTGTGTTCAAAGCCCATGCTCTTCTCGTTAGCAAAGAGCACTCCATGGAAGGATCTTGCTCCTTCTCATGAGGCATTCCTAGAACTGTATGTATGTATGTATTTTTCTTGAGGCATATATATATATATTCAATCCTTGGTTCCGAAAGAGAGATGACACCTAACTAGAGTACCCGTTGCCCATCGGACTTGGTTTCGTCTTTTCAATATTGTATAAGTTGGACTAGTTGTGAGCTAAAGTGAGCCCAATCTTACAAGAAAGGCATGACTGCCTGAAGGCTGACTGAAGTTGCAAGAGGATATTATATGTTCAGAACAGATGTGTAGATAATGACCATACAACGAAAGTAAATACAGTAACAAGATTTGGAGTGTACCTTGATTCTTATTTTTCAAAATCAAAACGCAGATGCTGTCCCGGATGTTAGCCTCTCCTCGATAGAAATGCTCGTTACCAATCAATCCTTTAAAAGGTAACCAATATAGTTAATCTTGTCCTGCTGCAGGCTGCAGCCGATGAATCCATCCATCTGAATCTGAATCTGAATCTGAAAGAAAGAGGCAACAAGTAGGAGTACTCGACATGGAAGATTTTGTACGAAAGGGAAACTACAACAAGAGGAAATAACATAAGTAATCAATAATGCCATTTCGCCACAACGTAGAGCCATACAGGCAGGGGAGGATGAGGGTCGGCCGGGGCACCTCCGACCCCCGCCGCCGCCCCCGAGTCGACCTCCGACCCATTCCTCTGCCGCCCCGACTCGACGACCTCTTCCCGCTCCGCTGCCGGTGGCTCATCCACAACCTCCGCCGCCGGTGGCCCAGATCCGAGGCCGCCGCCGCTGCGCAGTAACTCTGTCGAGTGTGGAGGAACTCTTTTTTTTTTTTTTTGCGAGGACAAATGTAAAACGTGACTCGTCTGTACCAAACCTTTATGTTTTTCCTTGGAACAGAAAATGTTTGTTTTAGGGGTTAGAATAGAAAATGTTTATGTGTTGTTGCCACGAGTATTGGTTCACCCTTCCTCAAAATTCTCAACAACAACAAAAATCAACCCCCCTCACAAAACACGTATCAATTCACCTACAACACATTTGGATCTTCATATTATGGTGTTTGGGTGCCCGTCGACAGCCTCCGGGTGCGCTTGGCTGCTGTGGCGGTGAGCTTCTTCGTTTTTGGGCTGGCTCGTTGGTAGTGGTGGTGTTTGGTGGACTTGTCAACACCGGTGCGGGTTTGTATGGGAGCTTGTGTGAAGACCCTATCTCGGCCTTGGGCATGTGACCGATGATGGCGATGGTTACGAGCATAGTTTATCTTCTTAGAGGCGTCGTTGCATTGCTGCCATGCCCCCTCTCGCATGGATGTGGTTCTGAGGAAACCCTACATCTTGTGTGATTGAACGATGGCGACGCCTTCGCGTTGTTTTCCCTCTCGAGCGCTTCATCCTTGGAGCTGGCAGCAAGCGGGGCCCGTGAAAGATGTCGGTGTTGGTGTTGAGGCTTCTGTTGGGAACAATGACAAGGACGAGTGAAGTCTGAGGCATGGCAACAATTGTGGTAGTCGGCTCTTCTCCAGCGTGTAAGCGGAACTACATCGGGTTGTTATATTTTGGTGAAGTCGGAACTGCGGAGGCGGGGCCCTGATGGCAGTTTTGACAAGTAAAAGGTGATCTGCTTAGTGGTCTTCCACGGTGCTAATCTTGCATAGTTCTCCCTCATAGCTCTCCGTCAAAGTCATTTGTAGCGCTACATTCGGCATGGTGGCGGAGTATGAGCGCGGATCTTCTTGTCTTTTTGCACGACCTCCGATGTATGTTATCTCAAATTCTGAAAATATAACTTGACTTATTCATTTGCTAGCATGAAAGACACCCGTTGTATGTTATGAACTTATTAAAAAATCCTCAAAAAAGACGTAAGACCGTATACAAACGTCTCTTATATGTCATGAACATATTTTTAAAATTGCACCAATAAGTTTTTTGTTGAATGGTACAAATATATTTTTGAATGTGTGACAATTTATTAATGTCAAACATTTGAATTACAATGTTTAATATTTGCTCCCGCTGGCTACAAACGTTTTTTTAGAAACACCTGTAACTTTATTCATACACATAACAATTACACGTACACTGATTTGGATCTAAGATCTAAGAAAATAGATAGTAACTCCTATGACTAAGAATTACAATGAAATCTTTTGAAAACACCTTGTTCGCGGTATGGATCTCTGCTCGAAGAAACACTCCAAAGACTTGGGTAAAGGGGTTGCAATTGGACTTAAACAATGTTGTCACGCTTTACCCACATGAAACAATACCAATAATAGTTTTTGAAAGCGCTTTGAGTCATCCATCCTATATATATGAGGAGGGGGGCGCCTAGCACAGACCAAACAATTGCCTAGCCGTGTGCAGCGCTCCCCTCCACCGTTTACACCCTCGGTCATATTTTCATAGTGATTAGGCGAAGCCCTGCGGAGATCACTTCATCATTACCGTCACCACGCCGTCGTGCTGACGGAACTCATCTAGTACCTCAACGTCTTGCTGGATCAAGAAGGCGAGAAACGTCACCGAGCTGAACGTGTTCATAATGCGGAGGTGTTGTGGGTTCGGTACTTGATCAGTTGGAGCGCGAAGAAGTTCGACTATATCAATTGCGTTGTTAAACGCTTCTGCTTACGGTCTACGAGGGTATGTAGACACACTCTCCCCTCGTTGCTATGCATCTCTATGGATAGATCATTGCGTGTGCGAGGAGAATTTTTTTGTTTTCCCAACATGAACATCAGGAGAGCATTGACGCGAAGGGTTCACTGTCTTGGACTAGGCCGGCATTCCTCATCGGTGCGCCAACGGATGTCATCCACCACCACCCATCGGCATGTCGCATCGGCATTCCGCATCGGCATGTCGCCACCAACACTAGCACGCACATCCATCAGCCAGGGGCACGCCCAAGAATCCGCCCCAAGCACGCCAAGCCAGATTTGGCCAAAGCACGTGACCTAGCACAACCAGACTTACCACCAAGCCATCCCCGCGAAACCATCCGCAGTCAGCGGTCACCCGACGAGCCTGGAACTCCACATCTCGCTGCCATTCACCGAGGCCCGCCGCCAGTCACCCACATGCTCACGCCTTGGGTTGAGGGAGGAACCCTCTCGAGTCGCCCTGGGCAGGGGCAACTGAGGGGATTTTTTTCGTAAATCACCTAATCATCATGCACATGTTACTACTAAGTTTTAGGATGTTGTTTCTATTCCAGCATCTTCTTCTTTTCTTGCATAAATGGTACAATGCTGGTGGTCTAACTCCTTTCCTTCCTTTTTATGTGGTTTTGCATAGAACACCCAAGCTTTGTTCTAATGCTTGTTTAATATAGGGCATTTAATCGCTGCCTTGACATACTTAATCTTTATTGTAATCAAGCTACTTGTCGGTGAAAACAAAAAAATCTGATCATTTTATGAAACTTTAGCATAGAATGAACCCGATTAAAAGAATCACAAAGTGACACATTTGAATTAGGAGATGGGCTAGGGTGTCATATGCTAGATAGCGTGGCGCCCCAGTCTGGCACAACATGCTAGATAGCACGGCGCCATGGTCCAGGCCGCCGTGCTAGCGCCAGGGCGTCGTGTTATCTAGCATGGCGCCCTAGCCCTAGGAGCCATGCTATTTAACATTGCGCCCTAGCCCCGGGCATCATGCAATGGGCTATTTTCTGATCTTTTCTAATCGGGTTCATTCTGTGATACAGTTTAAGAAAAGGACCAGATTTGTCAATTTTCTCTAGCTTGATAACATCTAGAGAAGTAAAGAGATAGATCTAGCAACTTGGAATCTTTGAGGAAATGGCCATGCTTCAACTTGGAATCTTGAATGTCTATTCTCCTCTTATGGTAGCGTTAATGCATGTATGTATCGCCATTCACATCAAAAGTAGAGATTTTTATGTCATTGCAGTCAATCCAGCCAATTAATTATGAGAGCCTTCAAAGCATCTACAACCGGACTTCTCAAATTGATCGGGCGGGCGCGGGACCTACTGAACGAACAGGAGAGAGAGCAAAAAGTTAACACAACCGGACCTCTCATATCATCCCTATGCGTCCGGGTTGTCCACGAACCCTCATATCCATCTTAAATATGGGGAGGATGTGAGGGCTCACGGACGCGCCCGGGCTGTCCGCCACATAGGACGCATCCCCACCCCAGACCACCTTTTCTCTTTCTTTATTCATTCTTTTCTTTATCTCTCTTCATCTCCACCAACTACATGCACGTGACCGGACATATGAACAAGAAAATAAGAAGTATGGCTCTGCGGACGAATAAATATGGGCTCAAAACGGACAAGCCCAGTCATTGACCGGACGCGTCCACGGGCGTTTGAGGGCTCGAATTAGAGGCACGTGGCTGAAGATTCTCTGGCATGCTCTTCTAGTTCACGCAAGTTAACTAACCTAGATGCATGAAAACTACGCCAGCATAGTACATCTCTTGTCCGTTTGTGCCGTCCAAGCGTTGATGCATGTGCTATTCACGTGAAATCCGCAAATGATCTTGAGGCATGCAGCATAAAAGGAGAAACTTTACTGAATTTATATGTCACATCGGCCAACCAACATTTTGACCAATATTGTACAGTAAAGCTTATTGAACTGACATTGGTCACACGCTTTTTTGGTCCATGCGTGAGCATGAAAAGTAGCATATATAAACTCGTTCACTTAATTGATAAAGCCAATATACATGTGATAGCATACATGGCTAAAAATATACTACATGGCTAAAGATGGCTAAAGATGAGAAAACAAGAAAAAACAAATCATTTATTCTTCTAGTTGATTTCCTAGTAATCCCAATTTGACGCATTTTGCGTCTAACTGACGAGGCTTGGCACAAACGATCGACTGAGTGAGCGACAGATGGGTTGTCCCATTGGGTAGCTACGTGAATCCGATTTTAGAAACATGTTTGGTTTTTACCGGTTTTGTGAACCTTCTAGAGAGTTTCATCCAGTCTGGTTTGAATTTTCCTTTTCCTTTTTCTCTTTATTCATATTTTTTGGGGTTTTCCTTTTAGTTCCATATAATATTTTTGGATATCTTTTAGAACGAAAAATATGAAAACTGGTCAGATTTTAAAATACATTTGGATTTTCATAACATGTTGGTGATTTAGAAAATTATACTCTTATCTCAAAAAATGTTCGGAAATTTCTGAAAATATTCAAAACAAATAGGAAAAATGTTTGTGTTTCCAAAAAATATCATAATTTTTAAAAAATACTAATGATTTATTTTTTGACAATTTCAAAAAAGGTTCGTGCTTTTTGCAAAAAAGTATGTTTTTAAATGATTGAAAAAAGGTATGCTACAGAGCTTCAAGAGACCACACAGCCGCTGGGCTGCTACAGTGTCGACTGAGTCGCTACTGTACGTACATGAAAAAAGAGAATAACTGAAGCACGTGAATGCCACTTACCCGCTCGTGCGCTGTGCTGCGACTGTGGTCTATTTTGTTGAAAACGATATTTGGGCAATGCTTCACGATGTATTGATCGGTGCAAAGCGCACGTATATATGAAGTACAAAGTGGGCCACAACCTCAACTATACAAGGACTAGGAGATGGGCCAGACTATACAATAGGCATGTACAAACCATATATTCAACACCCCATGATCGAAGCGTCGCCGGAGACGCAAAGATCGGACTGAACTCCTCGAAAACAGAAGTAGGCAGTCCTTTCGTCATGACATCGGCGAACTGCTGCGCCGTCGGGACGTGGAGGACCCGGATGCGCCCGAGAGCCACCTGCTCACGAACAAAGTGTATATCGAGCTCAATATGCTTCGTTCGACGATGATGGACCGGGTTAGCGGAGAGGTAGACGGCGGAGACGTTGTCGCGAGAGACGAGCGTGGCCTTGTGAACATCACAAAGCAACTCTGGAGCAACCGACGGAGCCAAGAGCATTCGGCAACGGCGTTGGCGATCGCGATACTCAGCCTCGGACTCGGCGGGAGGCGGTGGGCTGTCGCTTGAAGACCAAGAGATCGAGGGACGGCCCAAGGTAAACACAATACCGAGGTGGAGCGCCGTGTGTCGGGCAGCCAGCCCGATCCGCGTCGAGTAGGCGACGAGGTCGGTGGAGGCGGAGACCGTCAACGTGAGTCCCAAAGACCGGGTGCAGCGTATGTATCGGAGGATACGCTTCACCGAGTCCAGTGAGAGTCGCGCTGAGCATGCATGTGTAGACAGACCTGCTGAACGGCATACTGCAAGTCGGGGCGCGTGAGGGTCGCATCGCAGGGCGCCCACGATGGAGCGGTAGAAGGCAGCATCTGATGCAGGCAAGCCCTCCAAAGCGGAGACCTTGGCCTTGGTGTCGTGGCGTGGGAGCGGGCTTGCGATTAACATGCCGGCTCGGTCGAGAAGCTCATGGGCATAGCGCTGCCGATGCAGAAGAACCCATCGGCCGTCGAACCACCTCAATGCCAAGGAAATAATGCAGAGGACCCAAATCCTTGAGGCAAACTCATCACGAAGACGAGCGGTGAGCGGCCGGAGGAGCGCGACGATGGAAGCCATCGTAATGATGTCGCCGACGAGAGCGACAAGTAGGCCGTGTCGGCTCCGTGATGATACACGAAGAGGGACGACGGAGCGAGTCGATGTAAATCCGGCGTCTGCAGGAATGTGGCGTCTTGTTGGTACCGGCTCGAGGTGCTGCTTTAGCCCGTAGAGAGAACGGGAGAGCAGCACACATGATCTGGATGCGTGGCGCCGACGAAGCGGTGGGCTGCTCACGTAACACCTGCTCAGCCAGTGGCCGTGCAAGAAGGCGTTGGACACATCCAAGCGATGCACGAGCCATGCTCGGAGACGGCTAGCTGGAGCACGGTGCGGATCGTGCCGGTTTTACAACCGGGCAAAGGTGTCGGTGAAGTCCACGCCGCTGCGTTGCGAAAACCCCGAACCACCCAGCGAGCTTTGTAGCGCCGAGAGTGCCATCCGGGTTAGTCTTGTGCCGAAGACCCACTTGCCCGTGATAATGTTGGCACGGGCGGCCGAGGAACAAGCTGCCAGTACGATTCGCCGGGAGCGTCGAACTCTTCTCGCATCGCAGCGAGCCAATGAGGATCCCGGCGGGCGGCTCGGCCGACGATGGGAGAGGAGAGGGCTCAGCAGCGAAGCAGCGAGAAGATACTCATCGCTAGGGTACCGCGTGCTCGGACAACGGTGCCGACCGAGAGCGAAGTCATCGGGCGGGCAAGGTCCGGAGGGGAGGCGGCGGTGATGAAGACGAGCCCGCCTCCAACGAGACCGCTGCGACGAGGCGCGGCGAGGCCGCCGCCGACGAGGGCGGGCGAGGCCGCCGCGGATGAGGCGGCGGGCGAGGCTCTGGCGAGGCCGCTGCTGGGCGACCGACGAGGAGGCCGCCGGCGTGGCGGCGGAGGAGGCCGCCGGCGTGGCGGCGGAAGAGCCGCCCGGCAGGTCGACGCCGGGACACCGGGGCGTCGTGGGCGTCGAGGGGGTGCCGCCCTAAGGCAGCCAAACGGGAGAGACTCGACCCGTGGCGCGGAGGGCACCCTCAAAGCCGGAGGCGGCCCCAGAGAGGCACGGGGGCCATCACCAGAGCGGCAAGGCCGATCGTCCAAGGTACTGCTGAACGGAAAGACCATCTCATCAAAGTAGGCGTGTCGTGAAGTGATGACCCGATGAGAGATGGGATCATAGCAGCGGTAGCCTTTGGTGTTAGGAGGATAGCGAGAAAGATGCAAGCCACGCACCGGGAGCGAGCTTATGAGGAGCGGTGGAAGCGATCTTTGGGTAGCACAGCAACCAAAGATGCGAAGCTTCGGCATAGGAGGGTGGCGTGCCAAACAATGATGATGAGGGCGAAGTTCCATGCGAAAGCGACAGGGACGAATGTTAATGAGTAGTGATGCGTGGCAAGCGCGTCGGGCCAAAAACGTGGTGGCACGTTGGCGTGAAAGAGGAGGTGCGAACGCAGTCATTGAGAGTCGTAGCAGCGCTCAGCGCGCGCCGTTTTGCCGCGAAGTGTACGGGCAAGTAAGGCGAAAGATCGTGCCGTGTGTGGCGAGAAGATTGCGGATCGCAAGGTTATCAAACTCCTTCCCATTGTCATTTGCAACGCATGGATGGGACGTCCAAACTGCGTGGAGACATAGGAGTAGAAGGCGGTGAGAGTGGCAACAGAGTCCGACTTTCGCCAAGAACGGGAAGGTCCACACATAGTGCGAAAAATCATCAAGGATGACAAGATAATAAAGATAGCCCGTGTTACTTGCAACGGAGAGGTCCAAACATCACTATGAATTAACTCAAATGGGTATGACGCGACATGCGAGGAAGTGCTAAGCGAAGGCGAGCATGTTTGCCTAGGCGACAAGCATGACAAGTGTGATCGTCGATCTTATTACACGTGAATGAAAAACTCCGAAGAATGTGGCGAAGAGTGGCGATGTTGGGATGACCGAGACGAGCGTGCCAAAGATCCACTCCGGCGGAAAGCGCCATGGGTGCAGCAACGGATGAGGTAGGTGAGTGGACGGTAGAGCTCGTCGGGCTGTCACATCGGTGGAGCACCATCCGAATGCGGGCATCCTTGATGTAAAAGCCAAACATGTCAAACTCAACGGTAACAGGATTTTCACGTGTAAGAGAACGAACGGAAACAAGATTTTTAATGATGTCAGGAGAAACAAGCACATTAGAAAGATGTAATGGCAATGAGTTAGAAGGAAAAGCAGCATGGCCGACATGAGTAATGGGCATGGAGGAGCCGTCACCCACGGTAATGCGAGCAGCGGTGTGAACGGGTGGCGGCAAGAAGGTTACGGGTTGGCGGCCATATGAGCCGTGGCTCCGGTGTCCATATACCGATCGCCGCCGCCGGTGTCTACTGCTGCGGTGTGGGAGCGGTGTGCGAGCCGCTAGGAGGGCGGGATCCCAAAGGCGCCGCGGAGGGCGAGCAGACGGCGCCGGCCGAGGCGGTGGCGCCACATACCCATAGCCTGAGGGCCGTCAGAGAGCGGTGCAGGCTGGTACGCTGAGGGTACGCCGAGGAGCGTCTGACAGGCTGATGAGTGGCGGGCGGGCGCCGAAGGAGCCGGGACGGGGCACGCAGGATAGGCATGGAATCGCGTGTACAACCCCGCCCACGGGTTCGCCGGCTTGCTGGCGCCGCGGCGACGGTGCTGCGGTGGCGGGGCCCCGCCATGGGCAGCTGGCTGCTGCTGTTGCCGCCGCTGCGGCCTCCACGCCATGACGCGCCGCCCGGCGCTGCTGCTGCTTCGGCGGGCGGAGGGGCTTCTTGGCGGCACGGTAAGGGAACCCGGGCGGGCGGCGCTGGAAGGAGCCGCGGCGGGGGCATGTGGTGGAGTCGGGCGGTGGGCGGCGCACCGCCACGGTACCGGCGGTGAGGGCGTGTCGCGTGGCCGGGTGCGTGATATCCGCATCCGCCTCCTCCAGCTTCAGTACGCGACGATCTTGGGAAGGTCGGGTTGGTGATGAGGGGGATGTTGGAGGCGGCGTTCCCGAAGTCGTCGTTCAGGCCCGCGATGAGGGTGCTGAGGAGGAGCTCGTCGGAGACCTTCTCGCCGAGGTCACGGAGCTCGTCAACGAGCTTCTTGAGGCGCATGCAATAGTCGTCAACAGACGACTCAAGCTGCTGGCACCCAAAAAACTCGCCGTGCAGGAAAACCTTGCGTTGGAGCGCGTTGTCGGTGAAGAGGCCGTTGAGCTTGGTCCAAACGGCGTGAGCATCGTCGTCGGCGGAGACCACCGTGTGGAAGAGGTCCTTCGAGATGGTGGTGTAGAACCAGCGAATGAGGGTGGCGTCGATAGCCGTCCACTCCTCATCGTCCGCCATGAAGCGGGAGTCCATGGAGCCATCGATGTGATCCCGGAGATTGTACTCACGGAACACAAGAGAAATCGTCTTCGGGCATAGTACGTGGAGGTGAGGTGGTCGAGGACGACGGGAACCCGCGCGAGGATGTTGAGGTCGCGGATGACGACCGGGTCGGGACCCTCGAACGGGTTGGTGCGGCGGCTGCGGGAGGTGCCGGTGGAGCCGGGAGAGGCCATGGCCAAAGTGGGTTAGGCGGCGGGCGAGGCGACGCGGGAGTGGGGGAGGGCGCAGGGCGCGACAGGGAGAGATGGCGTGGCGTGGAGCGGCGCGGCAAGGGCTGGCGGAAGCGCGGGCGGCGGTGGCCGACCTAGGCGGCGCTGGCGGCGTAGTGGACGCTGCGGCGGCGCGGGCGGCGCGAGGTTGCGGCGGCGGCGGTGGTGGCGGCGGCGGCGGCGATGGGATCGCGGGCGGCGGGCGGTGGCGGCGGCGGCGGTGCGGCGATGGGATCATGGGCGGTGGCGGCGGTGCGCGAAAGTTAGGGTTAGGATCAAGGTATGATACCATGTTGAAAACGATATTTGGGCAATGCTTCACGATGTATTGATCGGTGCAAAGCGCACGTATATATGGAGTACAAAGTGGGCCACAACCTCAACTATACAAGGACTAGGAGATGGGCCAGACTATACAATAGGCATGTACAAACCATATATTCAACATATTTGACGCAAAATGTGTCCCACATGAGTTCCTGTCTTTTCTTTGGTCCCGGGTAGACTAATTCCCTGCAATGAACAAAACCCAACTCTCAGAAAAAGAAAAATAAAGCCCATTTTTTCAACAATGGTAGGCACATGAACAATGATAAATATTTTTTAAAATAAATAGCTACTCCCACCGATCCAAATTAATTAACACGCCTAAAGTACAAAGGCATCAATTAATTTGGGTCGGAGGGAGTAGAACATTTTAATTTAGAGAACATCATTTTGTAATGTGTAAATTTCTTTTAAATACTGTAAATGATAAAGTGAACGTTATTTGATAATGAGTGAATAATTTAATCTTTTTAATATATACGTGAACATTTTTTTTAAATTACAATGACATTTAAAGAAAAAAAATGTAAACACTACTTTTCTAATTCTAATGAACATTTTCTAAAATATTAGTACACTAACTTAAAACTTATATCTACAAAAATTTAGTTTTTAACCAGGTTATGTAACATTTTAACATGCTCTTCAAAATGCATAAGTAAAATAAAAATAAAAATAGAAAAGCTCCGTTACATTATCGGGCTTGGCACCACCCAACCACCTTTTCGGAATAAAAATAAAAATAATGCTGGTCTTAATTAGTACAACGGCAAACCAAGCATAGATTAGCACGCCGAGTAAACAGCTGGCAACAAAAGTTGTAGGTGCTGCTTCCACATCAGTTAAAAAAGAAAAGGAGAGATGGAAAGCCTAATTTGCATTTCATCTCAAACTAAAGACGCATGACGTGCCATTATCAATCCACAATGAGGTCGGTGCCAAAGATAGAGAGGACAAGTAATGAAGTAAATTGGCGGGCGAACATGAGGGCGATTCCTCGCGCGACTGCGGAGGCGACCGTCGAGGCGCGTCCTCCCGCGGCGGCGGCCCAGGCGGGCGTCGGCGGCCGTTTTTGGGCCCTGATTGGATCTGACGACGAGGATGCGGACGGGGACGGAGAGGATTCCGGGGGTTCACCGCCGTCGCCGACTCCATCGGATTTGATTTGTGGTTTCTTCCATTCAGGTTATGACGAAGATGAGGTGGCCACAACCGTCGACAAGGTCTTGCCGGTGGAGGATCCGGCACGGATCGGGCTTCATCCGGACGAGAGGAAGGAGATGGTGCGACGCGTCGTTCACCGGAGAACGGCGGCGACGGGTGTCAGGCCTTGGAAGGGCCCTTTACCTAAGGTACGGCTTCCAAACCTCACGCTTTTCGATTTGATTCATCCGGATTCTTGGACTGTGGTTAAGAGGAGGAGGCCGGATCGCCGGATGGGAGCCGGATCGTTGCCGGCGGCGGCGGGTGCCGTGCCGTCGTTGACGTCGATCGGGATCCGAGCGGCACGAGAAGCTCGTTTGAACCAGCTTTTGGGCCGAGTTGGGCCGGTTTCTTCGGTTACTCACGCGCGACTAGTTGGGCCGGGGATAGCTAGTTATGAGGCCCAGGCTATACCGAACCCCACTAGTATCGACGCGATCCCTACATGCACGGAGGAGATCGAGAGTTCCCCTGCGAGCGTGTTCGTGAATCGTCCTAGGGTTCGCCGGAACGGGACGCCAGTGCTTCCTCCTTGCGGCCCTGGCCGTGCTCGACGGATTCCTCCCCTTGGTGCCATGGCGGGCCGAGGGACGGGAGGGCCGCCGGCGAAGAAACCCCAGACTGCTACTGCCAGAGACCGGTCTGGGGCAGTAGTGCCGCCATCGCCCGGGGGCGCAGGCCGTGGGGCCGCCGGCGCTGGGCTTGGTGCTGCCTCCGGTGGTTTGGGTGCTGCCGGCGCCGGGCGAGGTGCTGCCGCTCCGCCATTGGCTTCGGGGCGCGCGGGCGGCAATTTCGAGCCTCGGACGGCTGTGCCTGCGGCAGCCAGGCCGCCTGTGGTGCCGGCGGGAAGAGGTGGCCCCGCTGGACCCCGACCGACGAGGCCGACGCCTCCCGTGGTTGCTGCTACGGGACGGGGCGGCGGTTCTGGTCCGAGACCAGTGGTGCCGGTACCTGTCGGCGGTCAGCCTCGTGCCGCGCCTCCACCTCACTATGTTGCGAGGCCGGCTCAGAATCGTTCGGGACCTTCGCAGACGAGGCATAACTCGACAGCTAGAGATGAGCCGCCCCGAGGTCAGTGGGGGGATGATGGTGTTGATGCGTATGGAGTCGGAAAGCACCGTGGTTCCTCGTCTTCAGGAGGCGGTCGAGGCTATGCCTGGCAGAGTGACGGGTCTTCTGAGAGGCCATTTCTCGGCCCTCCAGGTGGTTTTGTCGAGGGATCCTCAGGTCCGGACCACCGCCAGAGAGGTGGCTTTCATGGACATCGTGGTGGTCGGGGTGGGGGCCGTTGGAGGTATCGCCGACAGCCTCCACCTCCGGCAGTTGTGGACCATGTGGCGTCAGAGGTGGAGATCGACCATGCTCAGTCCACGGATCTACCTCCCCAGGCGATGGATGTGGTGACGGCCTTGGCCAATGTTGAGGTTCCTGCGACTGGGACTGTGGCTGAGGCTACCGACAGGTCTGATGTAGAAAGGGCGTCCAAGTGGGCGCGTAGAAAGGAAAGGATGCTATGCTACCGGTGTGTTGAGAAAGGCCACTTCATTGCTGAGTGCGTGGCCGAGCTGTGTGAGTCGTGTGGCAAGCCAACTCATGCCTCGGGGGATTGCCCGTTATTGCGTGACCAAGCTCCGGCTCTGACAATGTATGGGGTATATTGTGCTGAGCTAATGTTCTTTGAGTCACCGGCCGCGAGAGAGCTTCCGGAGGAGATAATGAGCTTGACCACCGGGGTTGTCAAAGCTACCCAAGGTGCGGTAACTGAGGCTCAGATTGTGCGGCGGCTTCAAGAGCTGGCACCGGGAGACTTCCAATGGGAGCTAGTTCCTCTCGAGGCTAATGTTTTTAAGGTTGATTTCCCCACTGTGGATGATTTGCAGAGACTGCTGAGCTTTGGCTTATGTAGAGTGCCTGGCACTAAGTGCATTCTGGAGTTTAATGAGTGGAAGAAGGTGGAGCCTAAGGGAAAGCCACTTACGCAGGTTTGGTTGAGGTTTTCGGGGGCTCCATCTAAGCCTTTGCAGGATGTTCGAGTTGTGGCCAGTATGGGTATTATGGTTGGCAAGACGGAGAAAGTGGATATGGCTTTCACCCGTACTCATGGAGTGGCCCGGATTTTAGTGAGCATTCTGGATATTGAGTACGTGCCCGATGTGGTCAACTAGACTTATCGAGGAGAGGTGTTTCCGCTCGAGATCGAGTTTGAGGACACGGATCTGTTTGCTGAGGCGATTAATGGGAATGATGTTGATATGCACGAGGGTGACGACGGGGCGGGTGCCAAGGGGGCGCCGACTGATGACTCGACTCGAGAGGGGTCTAAAGGTGCTCGCCCTGATGCTTAGTTGACCGGGGATGGGACCTGATACGTCTCCAACGTATCTATATTTTTTGATTGCTCCATGCTACTTTATCTACTGTTTTGGACTATATTGGGCTTTATTTCTCACTTTTATATTACTTTTGGGACTAACCTATTAACCGGAGACCCAGCCCAGAATTGCTGTTTTTTGCCTTTTTCAGTATTTCGAAGAAATAGAATATCAAACGAAGTCCAAACGGAATGAAACCTTCGGGATCGTGATTTTCCAACCGAACGTGATCCAGGAGACTTGGACCCTACTCCAAGAAGCTTCCGAGGAGGTCACGAGGGTGGAGGGCGCGCCCTCCTGGGCGTGCCCCCTACCTCGTGGGCCCCTCGGAGCTCCACCGACGTACTCCTTCCTCCTATATATACCTACGTATCCCCGAACAATCGAGCAGAGCCAAAACCTAATTCCACCGCCGCAACCTTCAGATCCACGAGATTCCATCTTGGGGCCTGTTCCGGAGCTCCGCCGGAGGGGGCATCTACCACGGAGGGCTTCTACATCATCACCATAGCCCCTCCGATGAAGTGTGAGTAGTTTACTTCATGTCGTGGTTCTAAGTCTGACAGTAGAAGTAGGGGTAGGTTAAGGAGAGGCGATGTCCTAGCTATGGAGCAGTTGTGGAGACAAAGGATGTACGAGTTCAGGCCCTTCCGGAAGAAGTAACAGCCCACGTCTCGGAGCCCCGAGGCGGTCGAGTGGATTATGAGTATGAGTATTACAAGAGTCTGAACCCTTCTACGTGGAGGGGGTGGCTTATATAGAGTGCGCCAGACCCCACCAGCCCACATAATGGAGGGATTAAAGTACATTAAGCTAGGGGGTTCTTGTGCGCCCTCATAAAATGCCTTAACTATCATTAAGTCTATTCAATAGCACACCGTTCTTGTGATGGAGTGTCTTGACCTTACGGTGGTCGAGTGAGTCTTCATGGTCGAGTGAGTCTTCCATGGTCGAGTCCTTCCATCTGGTCGAGTGGATTCCTCTTTGGTCATTGGAAGATGATCTCTTCTACGAGTACCCTTGGGTAGGACGTTTAGGTCAGGCCTATGACCCTACCCTAGGTACATGAATCCATCATTAGCCCCGAATGGATTGAGGCTTGAGTGAAGGAGGAGTTGAAGTTGTTTCGACGCTTTTGCATTTCGCAACGTGTCGTCTCGGATCAAGATCTTCTTTGTTGATAACAAGAAACCTTCCTTGATCGACTTGATCCATTCTTGTTCTTTAGTCGAGTGACTATTTCGCTATACCGAGTAACAAATCGCAGAGAATCTCGCGCTGACAGACCGATCCGTCGCTGCGGATCTCGCGAAGTCTGAAATTTGGGGACGCGCGAACGGAACGAGATGCGGTGCTTGGATGGGGCGTAATAGGCGCCTCGATTTTCGCGCCGCTTTCTCCGCCACGTATTGCGCCCGTCGCGGCCGCGGGATATGATTAGATCGCTTGGGTCCACATGTCATCCACTCGGAAGAGATGCTATAAATGTAACTCCGGAGGCTCGTGCACGATATCTGTTCTTTCGCCCCATTCTCTCCGTCTCCGCTCTCCACCTCCGCCGCTGCTCTTTTGCCATATCTCTCCTTGCGCATCCCGCCGCGCTATGGGCAAAGAGAAGACGATCTTTGGGCGTCGCGAAGAAAGCGTCGGCGGCGGAGAAGGCGCCGTGGCTGAGAAGGCGAAGGAAGATCCACCGGTCGCGGCGGTTCCTCGTCGAGATCAAGCTACCGAAAGGCTGGGTCGGGGATCGGATCGATCGACGATCGAGGAGAAGGATCTCCTTGATATGGCCAACGATGGTTTGATTCCTCACAACGCCGCAAGACTTCCTGGCCGAGAGTGGCAGCCTCAACCAGAAGAGGGTGAGTGTGTGCTTTTGGCCACCCATGTCGACCGAGGTTTCTCGTTGCCACCGAGTGTATTCTTCCGAGGTTTTCTGAATTTCTTTGGGGCTCAGCTTCACCATTTCACACCAAACTCCATTGCATACCTTGCTGCGTTTGTATCTATGTGTGAAAACTTCCTGGGATGTCGACCGCACTGGGGCTTGTTCAAGTACATCTTCACATGTCGCTCTCAGACTGTGAAGAAAGCAAGTCCTGGTGACGAGAAGACCCAGGTAGTCCAGATGTGCGGTGGTTTAGGAGTCCAGTTGAGGAGCAAAAGCACTTTTCCAGCTATGCATTTTCCCGAGTCGGTCAGAGGTTGGCAGTCGACCTGGTTCTATTGCCGGAACGAGACGACGCCTGGACAGTCGACTGGCCTCCCAGAGTTTACCATGAGTCGAGTGAATAAACCCTCCTCCCTGAAAGTTGTTCCTGAAGAGAGGGCTGAAGTGAAGATGCTGATGGACCGAGTGGTGCAGCTGGTTAGGGACGGTGTGGTGGCATGGACCTTCGGAGGTTTTTCTTTGAGCGAATCCAGCCCCTTCGGGCCCGAGCCATTGTATGTGGTTGTATTGCGGCATCGAAGGCGAGACTCGCGTCCACCCGGAGGCGATCGGCGATGCTGTTGTGGAAAGATGGATGGCTTCAATCACTTTGGAAACAAGGACAATCCTCGCGGATCCGGAGGATTTCTCCGCTTGATCGTGACAGCGTTCGGATAAGGTACACTTGTTACATTTTACATTGTATATCCATCGAGTGTGCTTCGTAATTTGGTCGATGAACTCGCTTTGATATCTCCGAGCTCTCCGAGCTGTACTCAATGCCCAATGGCGCCCGTGTTCCGACCGAGGAAGGGAAGCGGTGGAGGTGAGAGCCAAGAAGAGTGGAATTCAGATGGCGCAGGAGACAGCGACAACGACGATGGCGATGGCGAGGACGACGAGGACGACGAGGAGGAAGTCGCACCACAGCGCTTTGAAAGGCGGTCAAAGCTTGTGCATGACCTTTCGCTGAGCGCGGTAAGGAGGTCGCGATCGCCTCGCGATCGACCAAACGCCCTCGGACCGCTTCTCGGTGCCGATCGAGAAGGCGCCGAAGCAACCAAGGTAGTTCCGCCGAGGACGACCAAGCCTTTGCCAAAAATGAAGGTGTCCATCCCTACCATCTCGGGGTAAACACATTGCTTAAGTCTTCTTGCTTCAAACAAATTTTGCCTCGATTGATATATGAATTGGTCGTCGACTCTTTGGAGTTTCAGTAGCTGCGACTTCGAAACCTCGGTTAAAGTTGATGACCATGAGATGGAGGACGCTGCCACCTCAAATCTTGGTATTATATCCTTAATTCCTGTTCTCGGTCGGTGACTCAAGATTCCTAATCTCAACTTTTTCTTGAAGCTCCGACCGATAACATCATCACTCTCCCGATGACGATGATGAGGATGAGGAGCCTTGAAGGCTAGGAGGAGCAGGAAGGCAACCACGTGGCAGAGAAACCCAAGGAGCAACGGCACCGAGACCATCATGACGGAAGGGAGGGCGGCACTCGACATACCGTGACCTTCGCGGTGTCACGACCAGTGCTCGACCCACTTCGCCGAGTCTTTGGACAACCTTCGATCTTCACCACGCACCACGCCCCGGAGGACCAAGGCGATCTGCTAAGGAGGCGATCCGTCAGCGAGGATCATGATGGAGCAAGTGAAGATCGCCGGGATGCGAGCCAAGCACTTACGATGCCAGCTCGCCCTTGAGCAATGTTCAGTCGATCGACCACCACATTGCTCTGTTAGGATATGCTATCGAGACTTTTCTTTTCGAAATTTATAGCAATAGCAATCACCCACCGGGTGTGTCGATAAAAACTCCGTGAGCGGGGCATCGCTGAGTGCACCCGCTGGTGTAGTCCCCAAGGCTAAGGTCGATGCTGGCAATCGGTCTTAAACTTCATAAGTAAATATTGATCATCACCGAATGAAACGAATGTGTTTACGAGACCGTGGGGCACGCTGAGTGCACCCACCGGGTGTAATCCCCGAGGCTGTGATCGATGCTGCCGCGATTGATTACTGATCTGAAGGATTCTCGTCGATCGATCGACACTTTTTTTTTTTTTTGTTGGTCGGTCGGTCGACTCGCTTTAGGCTTACTAAGAACGGAACTGGTCGATTGGTCGACTCGCTTTTTATTGGTCGATGGTCGACTATGTCTTGAATAAGACCGGTGGGGGCACGCTGAGTGCACCCAGGTGTAGTCCCGAGACTACGGTTGAATGCTTGCATTCGATCGTAGTCTTAGAAACGCATCATTTTTCTTGATTCACTCGAAGTGGATTATCTCGATATTTTCGCAATCGACTCTTCGCAGAAATCTTGTGATCTTCTGCACGCTACACGAATTGGAGCGAAACATATTCAGCTGGAGTTGGACTTGAAGCTGGTGCAAGAGAACCCGATGAAGGCGAAGGAGGAGACCAAAGGTATGTTTGGTGAGATTTCGACGACTCTGTCTTCCTCCCACTTGTTTCAAGCTTGACTTTGCTGTGATTTACGTGCAAGGTGAAGGAGGCTCAAAGGAAGAAGGAGCTCGAGTTGTCCGAGAAGATCAAACTTCTCGATGAAAAACTGGCCTCCGTTGCCAAGCTTGAACAAGAGAACGCCGATCTGAAGGTTGCTCGGCGCCGCAAGGATGCTGAACGGATGAAAGCTGACAAGAAAAATCTGACCGAGAAGATCCTCCAACTGGCTGGGAAGAAGAACGAGATGGAAAGCTTCTTGGGCGGCCTTGCTAAGAAACTGTTTCTCCAGCTCGAAGGTAACCTTTTCCACTCGACCAATCTCCTCAACTGTTATGTCTTCACTTGACTGTTTTCCTGACTCGTAGTTTTGTTTTTGCGAGTTCGCGCAACTTTGAGGAAGAGACCAGCCACCGAGCGAACCTTGATCCGATCAATTCCCGGTGAACGATGAAAGCGCCATGAGTGTCTTCCATTCGAGTCAGCGTTCTTCTTTGTTGTGGATTACCTCGCAAGACTGAAGGTGGCTACGTCCCGCATCGACTCGACGCTCTGGCCCACTGAGACACTCCAAAATGACCTTGAGTCATTGATGGGTCGACTGAACGCCGTCCCTGACCGAGTGCAAGAGTGGAAGAAATCTTCGGCCCGGTGCGGTGCGGACGTTGCCCTATGTCTGGCGCGAGTCCATTGCAAGGAAGCTCGAGAAGATAAGTTGGCGGCTCTCCGAGTGGCCAATACCAAGAAGCACGACTTCAGAACCTTCATGGAGACTTTCATCGCTGCTGCCACGCGAATTGCGGACGGGATTGATCTTGACGAGTTCGTTGCTCCATCCAGCCCTCCACAGGAGGGGTAAAAAACTTTCTTTGACCTTAAATTTGCCTCGGTATGCCGAGTGGAGTTGTAACCGATAAAACCTTAACAGGCTTGGTGCCTGAGCACTCTCGGTTATTTTAGGTATCGACCTAAATTTGGATTGAACGTTTGGGTATGATTGCTCTTGGCTTGAATTGCTCTTTGCAGGTCAACAGCGGGATGCTGACTGCAGTCGACTTATTCCTTAGGCGAGCACGGAGCTGCAGCTAAGCCTCCGAGTGAAAGCATGGCTTATCACTCGGTAGGATTTAAATAACTTAGGCGAGCGCTGGGCTGCAGCTAAGCCCCCGAGTGGGAGTTTTGCTCTCCACTCGGTAGGATTTCTTTTAGCTTAGGCGAGCACTGGGCTGCAGCTAAGCCCCCGAGTGGGAGGTTTGCTCTCCACTCGGTAGGATTTCTTTTATCTTAGGCGAGCACTGGGCTGCAGCTAAGCCTCCGAGTGGGAGGTTTGCTCTCCATTCGGTAGGATTTCTTTTATCTTAGGCGAGCACTGGGCTGCAGCTAAGCCCCCGAGTGGGAGGTTTGCTCTCCACCCGGTAGGATTTCTTTTATCTTAGGCGAGCACTGGGCTGCAGCTAAGCCCCCGAGTGGGAGGTTTGCTCTCCACTCGGTAGGATTTCTTTTATCTTAGGCGAGCACTGGGCTGCAGCTAAGCCCCCGAGTGGGAGGTTTGCTCTCCACTCGGTAGGATTTCTTTTATCTTAGGCGAGCACTGGCTGCAGCTAAGCCCCGAGTGGGAGGTTTGCTCTCCACTCGGTAGGATTTCTTTTATCTTAGGCGCAGCACTGGCTGCAGCTAAGCCCCGAGTGGGAGGTTTGCTCTCCGCTTCGGTAGGATTTCGCTTGATCGACACGTTGTATTTGTGTCGAAGCTCGGAGAAGAGGGTCGCAGTCGACACGTTGTATTTGTGTCGAAGCTCGGAGAAGAGGGTCGCAGTCGGCCTGCACCTCGCTTTCCTTGCGAATAAACTTCATACTTAGGCGAGTCCTTGGACTGCAGCTAAGCCTCGAGTGAAAGTCGGCTTACCACTCGGTAGGATTTTTAATAACTTAGGCGAGCACTGGCTGCAGCTAAGCCCCAGTGGAAGTCGGCTTACCACTCGGTAGGATTTGTAAAACACTTAGGCGAGCACCGGGCTGCAGCTAAGCCCCGAGTGGAAGTCGGCTTACCACTCGGTGGGATTTTTAATAACTTAGGCGAGCACTGGCTGCAGCTAAGCCCCAGTGGAAGTCGGCTTACCACTCGGTAGGATTTGTAAAACACTTAGGCGAGCACGGGCTGCAGCTAAGCCCCGAGTGGAAGTCGGCTTACCACTCGGTAGGATTTTAATAACTTAGGCGAGCACTGGCTGCAGCTAAGCCCCGAGTGGAAGTCGGCTTACCACTCGGTAGGATTTGTAAAACACTTAGGCGAGCACGGGCTGCAGCTAAGCCCCGAGTGGAAGTCGGCTTACCACTCGGTAGGATTTGTAAAACACTTAGGCGAGCACCGAGCTGCAGCTAAGCCTCCGAGTGGAAGTCCGGCTTACCACTCGGTGGGATTTGTAAAACACTTAGGCGAGCACGGGCTGCAGCTAAGCCCCGAGTGGAAGTCGGCTTACCACTCGGTGGGATTTTTAATAACTTAGGCGAGCACTGGGCTGCAGCTAAGCCCCGAGTGGAAGTCCGCTTACCACTCGGTAGGATTTGTAAAACACTTAGGCGAGCAGCGGGCTGCAGCTAAGCCCCGAGTGGAAGTCTGCTTACCACTCGGTAGGATTTGTAAAACACTTAGGCGAGCAATCGAGCTGCAGCTAAGCCTCCGAGTGGAAGTCCGCTTACCACTCGGTAGGATTTTAATAACTTAGGCGGAACGGATTCGCGACTAAGCCACCCATCGGGGAGGTGAAAATTGTACTTGACTCAAAGTAAAAAGTGACAAAAATTATGAAGGAATTATGACACTATTGCTTCAAAACGCTACAAGAGTGCTTTATTACAATTCTTCCGAGTGAAAAACTTTAAGTGTAAAGCGGGCGGAGTAGATCCGCATTCCAAGCTCGGGGCTCATCGATATCGTGTTCGACATTGTAGAGACGATATGCCCCATTGTGGAGAACCTTGGTGACGATAAAGGACCTTCCGGGAGGGAGCAAGCTTATGTTGCTTCGCTGATCCACCAAGGACCAGATCCCTTCTGGAAGGCTCGACCTCTCACATTTTCGGCGTCAGCGGCGCAAGTCTTCTTTGGTAAATGGTCGAGCGGATCAAAGCCATTTCCTTTCCTCTTCCAGAGGTCGATCGCATCCGACGCGCTTGCTCAGCCGCTTCATTATAAAGTTCAATTCGTGGAGCATTGTGAAGGAGATCACTTTCGGTAAAACTGCTTCGCCCCATAGACCAGAAAAAGGAGTTCTCCCGATCGACCGATTAGGCGTGGTCCGCAGACCCCAAAGCGAAGGAAGTTCGTCGACCCAAGCACCAGCCGCATGCTTGAGATCTCGCATCAAACGGGCTTCGGACCCTTGAGGATCAATCCATTGGCTCGTTCGCCTCGTCCATTCGATCGTGGATGGGCAATGAAGCGTAGTCGACTCGTATGCCTTGGGAGTTGCGAAACCCTTGAATTCTTCCGAGTCAAAATTGACCCATTGTGCGTGATAATCTTGTGCGGGACTCCATATCTCGAACGTCAACTTTACGATGAAGGAAACAGCGATACCGGCGTCAAGTTTTTGATCGGCTTAGCCTCAATCCACTTGGTGAACTTGTCGATCGCTACCAAGACATGCGTGAAGCCGCTCCGACCCGTTCGCAAGGGCCGATCATGTCCAACCCCATCTGCAAAAGGCCAGACGAGCGGAATAGTCTTCAAGGCTGACGCGGGCTTGTGTGACATATTAGAGTAAAACTGACATCCTTCGCACTTATCCACTATTTCTTTCGCCATCTCATTTGCTCTTGGCCAGTAAAATCCTGCTCGGTATGCTTTGGCTACAATGGTCCGAGAGGACGATGGTGACCACAGTCCCCGAGTGGATATCATTGAGTATGACTCGACCTTCTTGGTGTTATGCATTTTGTCCGACTCGTTGGGCTTTCTCAGATAACTGCCCATTGATAACGGTAAAGGCTTTGGATCGACGGACGATCTGCCGAGCCTCTTCCTCATCCTCCGGGAGTTCCTTTCTCGTAATATACGCAATGTATGGAATTGTCCAATCGGGAGTGACCACTAAAACCTCCATGACCAAGTCGACCACCGCCGGGACCTCAACTTCATCGAGTCTGTGGCACTCTTGGGTTGTGGGGCTTCCTGTAAGGATCTTCCTTGACCGACGGAATGTGTATATGTTCCAAAAACACGCCACTCGGAATGGCTTCCCTCTTGGACCCTATCTTCGCCAGTCATCTGCAGCCTGATTTTTGATCGGGGATGTGATGGAGTTCCAACCCTCAAACTTCTTTTCCGGCTTCCTCATCTGCATTGCAATATCCGGTCATAGCCGGGCTTCTCACGCCCCACTCCTTCATCACTTGATTGACTACTAAATCTGAGTCGCCATAAACCATCAAAGCATTTGACGGACGCCGAGTGAGATGGCCATGCGCAATCCATACAAGAGGGCCTCGTACTCTGCCTCATTGTTGGAGGAATCAAAGTGAATCTGGAGCACATACTTAAGCTTATCTCCTCTGGGGGAAACCAGAACAACCCCAAACACTGTAACCATTCAGCATCTTGGAGCCGTCAAAGAACATGGTCCAATGCTCCGAGTGAACTTCGATCGGTTGTTGTTGTTCGATCCACTCGGCAAGGAAATCTGCTATAGCACGGGACTTAATGGCTTTTTTGCCTCGAATTTGATATCAAGGGAAGAAGTTCAATCGCCCACTTTGCCACTCGACCGGCGTCTCTGTTATGTAAGATCTCGATAAAGGAGCGTCACCGACGATCGTGATGACAGTGATCGGAGAAATAGTGAGCAACCTTCTTCGTGGTCATGTATATGCCATACACAAGCTTCGATAATGAGGGTATCTCTGCTTGGATGGAGTCAAAACTTCAGATAAATAGTACACCGGCGTTGAACTTTGAAGGCGTTTCCTTCCTCTTCCGCCGGCCGTAAGCACGAGTCGACAACTTGTCCAAATGGCTGCAATGTAAAGCAACAGAGGCTCTTTGTCTTGTTGGAGCAGCAAGCACCGGCTGGGTGGAGAGCGAGCTTTTAGCTCGGCAAACGCTGCATCGACTTCCGAGTCCACTCGAACTTGTCGGCCTTCTTCATCGATCGGTAAAGAGGCAATGCCTTTTCACCGAGTCGTGAGATGAATCGACTTAAAGCGCCAAGCATCCAAGAAGCTTCGGACATCGTGCACTTTCACGCAGGCGTTTCATTCGGAGAATAGTGCCGATCTTCTCGGTTAGCGTCGATTCCTCGTTCGAAACGAAAACCGAGTAGTTTCCCACCAGAACCCCGAATGTGCACTTTGACGGATTGAGCTTGATATCGCATCGTCGGAGGTTGGCAAATGTTTGGCGAGGTCACGAGCAGGTCGGAACCTTTTCGCGACTTAACGACGATATCATCCATATCGCTTCCACATTCCGACCGATCCGAGTGAGCGACACTTCAATCATTCGCATAAATGTGGCTCCGGCATTCTTGAGGCCGAATGGCATGGTGATATAGCGAAGCAACCGAATGGAGTGATGAAAGCTGTTTTATTTCGTCGGGTCCATCTGACGGATCTCGATGATACCCGGAATATGCATCTAGAAAGACATCTCTCACACCCCGCGGTCGAGTCGACAATTTGATCGATGCGGGGAGAGAAAATGATCCTTCGGCAGGCCCGATTAATGTGCTTAAAATCAATGCACATGCGGAGGGAGTTATCCTTCTTGGGGACCATGACAACATTGGCGAGCCACTCGAGTGGTAAATCTCGGATAAATCCTGCTGTCAACAATGAGCCACTTCTTCACCAATAGCCTTTCTCTTACGGACGGCGGACCGCCAAGATGCTCTTTCACTGGTTTCGCTGATTTGTCGACTCGAGGCGATGCTCAGCCAGTTCCCTCGAACACCGGCATGTCGGTGGCTTCCATGCAAAATGTCCCGATTCTCACGGAGGAACTGGATGGCGCTTCTTCCTATTTGAGTCGAGTGTTGCCGATATGTGAGTCGGAGCTGCAACGGATCGGTCCGGTGAATATGGACGGGCTTTGTCTCACCGACGACTTGAATGCGATTCGTGGCTGGCCTCTTAGACTTTAGCAAATCACTCGGATCTGCGTTTTGCATATACTCTTGAATTCGACCACGACACTTGGGAGTCGGCAATCTTTGAGCCCTTACGAAGCACTCTTACGCCTTCTTCCTATCGCGGTGATGGTGATCACTCCTTTGGGTCTGGCATTTTCAGTTTGAGGTACACGTAGCATGGTCGAGCCATGAATCGTGCATAGGCGGCCTCCCAAAATGGCATGATATGCACTCGAAAATCTACAACCTCAAAGGTCAACTTTTCTTTTGCGGAAGTGCTTGGAATCACCAAAACCACGTCAAGGGCTATTTGGCGAGTGAGTTGGCCTTCTTCCCGGTATGACTCGTGGAAACTCATATTGTTGGCGCCAATCGGGACATCGGAATGCCCATCCCTTTCAATGTATCCGCATACAGCAAATTCAGCCCACTACCGCCATCCATCAACACTTTTGTCAGTCGAGTGCCTTCGACAACTGGATCGACCACCAGCGCTTGCCGCCCAGGGGTGGCAATGTGAGTCGGTGATCGACCGGTCGAATGTGATGGGTGTCCGGGACCATTTCACATAACTTGGCTTAACGGGGCAACCATATTCACCTCTCGATTGATGACTTTCGATCGACTTTTGCTTTCCACATCTGCGAAGATCATCAGTGGAGTTGACATGCGGGTATTCCTCCTCACCGTCCTCTTTATCTCCGCCTTGTCCGCTCCTTCTCCTTGTCCTTAGACTGTTTGCCCCAAACCTTTGGATCAGAGTCGACCTTTGGCGTGTGGTGTGCTTTGGGTAAATAATGTTGCCCTCTTCATCTTTCTTCGTGTGAATATGGCATGGCATATCCAACACGTCATTTCCTTCTTTATCTTTCACTTTCTTGATTCCAGGATCCTTTGGGTTTCCCCTTGAACTTCCCTTGAGTGACGGCGGGGCCTCTCCAGAGCTGCTGGCTCGCTTTGCGCTTTTGCTTCCGATGGAATTACCCTTCTCCGATCGACTCGGCTTGTACTTGCCGCCGAGTCGGTCTTCTTCCTCGCCACATGCGTTTGCTAGCAATCTCCATCATTCGACTCAAGGTCATGTCCCGGTTTGACCGAACTTCGACTCAATTCTCTGTTTTGACCCGTCCTTGAAGGCGCAAACTGCCTGATGGTCTGACACATTTTCCACGGTATTGTGCAGGGTAATCCACCTCTGAATGTACTCTCGGAGAGTTTCATTGGTCTTCTGCACACAAACTTGCAGCTCTGTCAAACCAGCTGGTCGCTTGCAAGTTCCTTCAAAAGTCCTGACGAATACTCGGGACAAATCCTCCCAAGTATATATGCTGCTGTGAGGTAATTGACTCAACCATGCTCTGGCCGAACCTTCCAACATGAGGGGCAAATGTTTCATGGCCACCTCGTCATTTCCACCACCAATCTGAACAGCCACTCGGTAATCTTCAAGCCAAGTTTCAGGCTTAGATTCTCCAAATGAACTTGCAGACTCTGCTGCCAATCTGAAATTGGGGGAATCATCGCGCCCCGATAGCCTGCTAAAACATTCTGGACCGGAGACATGCACTCGACTGCTGGTGGGTGCATCCCTCTCAGGTCCTCCTCGATGGGCTCTGTTCCGGTCGACCAGACCTTGCACAATAATGGACCGTGCATCAAAGCTGGTTCCACGGGTCGTTGGAACCCTTCGCCCCGTACTGAATTGTCTTCTGTCATCTTGTCGCCGAGGAGCGTATGACCCTTCCCTCGGAGGGGAGAGGGGCATTCGACGCCTATCATCTCGGTCGACTCGGTCTCCGAGCTGCTCTCGCCGGTTGTCGCGCCTTCCCACCGTGGAGGCGATCGGGGGCTGTGAGCCGATCGGCGGTGTTCGCAGCGACGGATCGATCGTGAATCCTGCTGCGCGATCGCGACACGGCTGAGTTCTCGTCACCGCTGCTCGGAGTAAATCTCGATTCGCTGCAAGCCTCTTCCAGCTTCATTGGGACGGCTGGATGGACTCGCTATGCGAGTTGCAGTTGCTAAATTCTGAATAGGCGGCGGTATACCCGAGTCGGCGGGAAGAGCCGACGCCGACCGGATTCGGGAGCCGTTGCAAGGCTCGTCGAGTGCTCGCTGAAGATTCTCCAGCGAGTGCGTTCAGCCACGTTACAAACGTGCTTCCTCCAAGGCACGAGCCTCGGGGTTTCTCCGACGATGGGAGTATGTAGCGCATCCATGTTCCGCGACGAAGATCTTCTCTCTCAGAGAGTCGAGTGTCTCGGGCTGGTACTCCTCGTGTTCATGCACAGGTCACCTCCTCGGCGGCTCCACCGCCGCGGGGAAACCGAGGACTGCGAGGGCCGTCGACCATGAGAATCTCCGCCGCGGATCACTCGCTATCACATTCGGATGCAGTCTCTACGGAGCCAGTCGACAGGTCGAACAGGCCGTAGAGGGATTCATCGGGCTCGATAGCCGCGACTTGGGCGGTGGCTGTCTGGCGAGCCACCGCGTGCTTCACCCACCGCTGAAGCCTAGACCGACCAGAGCGCTTGCGCTGGTGGGAGACTGGACGGGTGACTGAAAAAGGAGTCGACCGATACGGAGTCGACGGTTGCCGCAGCAAAACGCCGCGAACACACGCGCGAAAGTGCGTCGCCCCGCGGACGGGGAGCGCCTCGACGTCAAGAGGGGCCTCCTGGAGCCATGCGGAGTCGTCGGCGACAAAAGTGAGAGCACCGAGACGGATCTCGTGCCCCGCGCTCAAAACTCCAGAAGTCATCGTGATGAAGGTACTCGGAAGTACAGCAACTCCTCCACAAATCGCTAGAACACCAGCCCCACGGTGGGCGCCAACTGTCGTGGTTCTAAGTCTGACAGTAGAAGTAGGGGTAGGTTAAGGAGAGGCGATGTCCTAGCTATGGAGCAGTTGTGGAGACAAAGGATGTACGAGTTCAGGCCCTTCCCGGAAGAAGTAACAGCCCTACGTCTCGGAGCCCTGAGGCGGTCGAGTGGATTATGAGTATGAGTATTACAAGAGTCTGAACCCTTCTACCTGTGGAGGGGGGTGGCTTATATAGAGTGCGCCAGGACCCCAGCCAGCCCACATAATGGAGGGATTAAAGTACATTAAGCTAGGGGGTTCTTGTAACGCCCTCATAAGGTGCCTTAACTATCATTAAGTCTATTCAATAGCACACCGCTATGCAGTTGGAGTGTCTTTGACCTTCCGGTGGTCGAGTGAGTCTTCATGGTCGAGTGAGTCTTCCATGGTCGAGTCCTTCCAGTCTGGTCGAGTGGATTCCTCTTTGGTCGACTGGAAGATGATCTCTTCTACGAGTACCCTTGGGTAGGACGTTTAGGTCAGGCCTATGACCCTACCCTAGGTACATGAATCCATCACTTCAGACCTTCGGGTCCATAGCTAGTAGCTAGATGGCTTCTTCTCTCTTTTTGGATCTCAATACAATGTTCTCCCCCTCTCTCGTGGAGATCTATTTGATGTAATCTTCTTTTTGCAGTGTGTTTGTTGAGACCGATGAATTGTGGGTTTATGATCCTACTTATCTATGAATAATATTTGAATCTTTTCTGAATTCTTTTATGTATGATTGAGTTATCTTTGCAAGTCTCTTCGAATTATCCGTTTGGTTTGGCCAACTAGATTGGTATTTCTTGAAATGGGAGAAGTGCATGGCTTTGGGTTCAATCTTGCGATGTCCTTACTCAGTGACAGAAAGAGTTGCAAGGCACGTATTGTATTGTTTCCATCGAGGATAACAAGATGGGGTATTTATCATATTGCATGAATTTATTCCTCTACATCATGTCATCTTGCTTAAGGCGTTACTCTGTTTTTAACTTAATACTCTAGATGCATGCTGGATAGCGGCCGATGAGTGAAGTAATAGTAGTAGATGCAGAATCGTTTCGATCTACTTGTCACGGACGTGATGCCTATATACATGATCATACCTAGATAATCTCATAACTATGCTCAATTCTATCAATTGCTCAACAGTAATTTGTTCACCCACCGTAGAATACTTATGCTCTTGAGAGAAGCCACTAGTGAAACCTATGGCCCCCGGGTCTATTCTCATCATATCAATCTCCATCACTTTAGTTACTTGCTTTGCTTTTACTTTTTACTTTGCATCTTTATACCAAAAATACCAAAAATATTATCTCTATCAGATCTCACTCTCGTAAGTGACCGTGAATGGATTGACAACCCCTAATCGCGTTGGTTGTAGTAGCTATCGTTTTGTGCAGTACGAGGGACTTGCGTGACCTCCTACTGGATTGATACCTTGGTTCTCAAAAAACTGAGGGAAATACTTATGCTACTGTGCTGCATCATCCTCTCCTCTTCGGGGAAAACCAACGCAAGCTCGAGACGTAGCAAGAAGGATTTCTGGCGCCGTTGCCGGGGAGGCTTACGCAAAAGTCAACATACCAAGTACCCATCACAATCCCTATCTCTCGCATTATATTATTTGCCATTTGCCTCTCGTTTTCCTCTCCCCCACTTCACCCTTGCCATTTTATTCGCCCTCTCTTTCCCAATCTCCTCCTCTATTTCCGTTGCCTTTTTCCTTGTTCTTTTGCTTGCTCGTGTGTTAGTTTGCTTGCTTGTCGTGATGGCTCAAGACGCTACCAAATTGTGTGATTTCACCAATACCAATAATAATGATTTCCTTAGCAATCCGATTGCTCCTCTTGCCAATACTGAATCTTGTGAAATCAATACTGCTTTGTTGAATCTTGCTATGAAAGATCAATTCGCCGGCCTTCCTAGTGAAGACGCCGCTACTCATCTGAATAGCTTCGTTGATTTATGTGATATGCAAAAGAAAAAAGATGTCGATAATGATGTCGTTAAATTGAAGCTATTTCCTTTTTCGCTTAGAGATCGTGCTAAAGCGTGGTTTTCGTCTTTGCCTAAAAATAGTATTGATTCTTGGAACAAGTGCAAAGATGCTTTTATCTCTAAGTATTTTCCTCCCGCTAAGATTATCTCTCTTAGAAACGATATTATGAATTTTAAGCAATTTGATCATGAACATGTTGCACAAGCTTGGGAGAGAATGAAATTAATGCTACGTAATTGTCCTACTCATGGTTTGAACTTGTGGATGATTATACAAAAAATTTATGCTGGATTGAATTTTGCTTCTAGAAATCTTTTAGATTCGGCCGCGAGAGGCACTTTTTATGGAAATCACTTTAGGAGATGCTACTAAACTCCTAGATAATATTATGGTTAATTATTCTCAATGGCATACTGAAAGATCTACTAATAAAAAGGTGCATGCTATAGAAGAAATCAATGTTTTGAGTGAAAAGATGGATGAACTTAGGAATTTATTTGCTAAGAGTGTTTCGTCTGATCCCAATAATATGCCTTTATCTACTTTGCTTTAGAATAATAATGAATCTATGGATGTGAATTTTATTGGTAGGAATAGTTTTGGTAACAACGCGTATAGAGGGAATTTTAATCCTAGGCCTTATCCTAGTAATCCTTCTAATAATTATGGAAATTCCTACAACAACTCTTATGGAAATTTTAATAAGATGCCCTCTGAATTTGAGAATAGTGCTAAAGAGTTTATGAATTCACAAAAGAATTTTAATGCTTTGCTTGAAGAGAGATTGCTTAAATTGATAATTTAGCTAGGAATGTTGATAGAATTTCTCTCGAGATTGATTCTTTAAAGCTTAGATCAATTCCTCCTAAGCATGATATCAATGAGTCTCTCAAAGCCATAAGAATTTCCATTGATGATTGCAAAGAAAGGATCGCTAGGATGCGTGCTTCCAAAGATGCCTTTATTAAAGCGTGTTCTTCTAATCCCTATGAAAATCAAGGTGAAGATCTAAAAGTTATTGATGTGTCCCCCATTAAATCTTTGTTTTGCAATATGAATCTTGATGAATCTGAAGATTATCTTCCTTTACCTAGAAGGCGTTCTAAGAATTCGGAGTTTCTAGATCTTGATGATGAAATTGATGAAAGTGGGATTGAAATAAATAGAAACCGTGATGTTGCTAAACCCACTATTTTGGATCTCAAGGAATTTAATTATGAAAATTGCTCTTTTATTGGTTGTATTTCCTTGTTGCAATCCGTGCTAGAATCTCCTCATGCTTATAGTCAAAATAAGGCCTTTACCGAACACATTGTTGATGCCTTGATGCAATCTTATGCATAAAAACTTGAGATGAAAGTTTCTATTCCTAGAAAACTCTATGATGAGTGGGAACCTACTATTAAAATTTAAATTAAAGACTTTGAGTTTCATGCTTTATGTGATTTGGGTGCTAGTGTCTCTACTATTCCCAAAACTTTATGTGATTTGCTAGATTTCCGTGATTTTGATGATTGCTCTCTAAACTTGCATCTAGCGGATTCCACTATTAAAAAGCCTATGGGAAGAATTAATGATGTTCTTATTGTTGCAAATAGGAATTATGTGCCCGTAGATTTTATCGTTCTTGATATAGATTGCAATCTTTCATGTCCTATTATTCTTGGTAGACCTTTCCTTAGAACGATTGGTGCAATTATTGATATGAAGGAAGGGAATATTAGATTCCAATTTACCTTAAAGAAGGGTATGGAACACTTCCCTAGAAAGAAAATAAAATTACCATATGAATCTATCATGAGAGCCACTTATGGATTGCCTACCAAAGATGGCAATACCTAAATCTATCCTTGCTTTTATGCCTAGCTAAGGTCGTTAAACGATAGCGCTTGTTGGGAGGCAACCCAATTTTATTTTGTGTTTTTTGTTTTTGCTTCTGTTTAGGAATAAATAATACATCTACCTTCTGTTTGGATGTGGTTTTATGTTTTAATTAGTGTTTGTGCCAAGTAGAACCTATAGGATAACCTACGATGATAGTTGATTTGATTCTGCTGAAAAACAGAAACTTTGCGCGCACGAATTTGGCTATGAAAAATTACAGGAAAGTGCTTTTGCGTTGATTATTTTTGCTGCTGATCAATAAACAAATTGTCCAGGACTTACTATTTTGGTAGAATTATTAGAGTTCCAGAAGTTTGCATTAGTTACAGATTACTACAGACTGTTCTGTTTTTGACAGATTCTGTTTTTCATGTGTTGGTTGCTTATTTTGATGAATCTATGGCTAGTAAAATAGTTTATGATCCATAGAGAAGTTGTAATACAGTAGGTTTAACACCAATACAAATAATTAATAAGTTCATTACAGTACCTTGAAGTAGTCTTTTGTTTTCTTTCTCTAACAGAGCTCATGAGATTTCTGTTGAGTTTTGTGTTGTGAAGTTTTCAAGTTTTGGGTGAATTCTTTTGATGGATTATGGAACAAGGAGTGGCAAGAGCCTAAGCTTGGGGATGGCCATGGCACCCCCAAGATAATCCAAGGACACCAAAAAGTCAAAGCTTGGGGATGCCCCGGAAGGCATCCCCTCTTTCGTCCACTTCCATCGGTAATTTACTTGGAGCTATATTTTTATTCACCAACATGATATGTGTTTTGCTTGGAGTGTCTTGTATTATTTGTGTCTTTGCTTGTTAGTTTACCACAATTATCCTTGCTGTACACATATTTTGAGAGAGCCATACATGAATTGAAAATTGTTAGAATACTCTATGTGCTTCACTTATATCTTTTGAGCTTGATAGTTTTGCTCATAGTGCTTCACTTATATCCTTTTGAACGTGATAATTTTTGCTCTAGTGCTTCACTTAGATCTTTTAGAGCACGGTGGTGGATTTGTTTTAAAGAAACTTGATCTCTCATGCTTCACTTAGATTATTTTGAGAGTCGTTAATAGCATGGTAATTTTCCTAATGTTAATATACTTGGTATTCAAGATATGTGAAACTTTCTTTTGAGTGCGTTGAATACTAAGATAAGTTTGATGCTTGATAATTGTTTTGAGATATGGAGGTAATAATGTCAAAGTCGTGCTAGTTGGGAGATTATGAATTTGAGAAATACTTGTGTTGAAGTTAGCAAATCCCGTAGCATGCACGTATGGTTAAAGTTGTGTAACAAATTTGAAACATGAAGTGTACCTGGCTTGTGCATCCTTATGAGTGGCGGTCGGGGATGAGCGATGGTCTTTTCCTACCAATCTATCCCCCTAGGAGCATGCGCGTAGTATTTGAATTTTTGATGAATTCTAAATTTTTGCAACAAGTATATGAGTTCTTTTGACTAATGTTGAGTCCATGGATTATACGCACTCTCACCTTTCCGCGTTTGCTAGCCTCTTCGGTACCGTGCATTGCCCTTTCTCACCTTGAGAGTTGGCGCAAACTTCGCCGGTGCATCCAAACCCCGTGATACGATACGCTCTATCACACATAAACCTCCTTTTATATTCCTCAAAACAGCCACCATACCTACCTATCATGGCATTTCCATAGCCATTCCGAGATATATTGCCATGCAACTTCCACCATCATCATCGTGACATGCATTACTTTTGTCATATTGCCATTGCATGATCTTGCAGTTGACATTGTATTTGTGGCAAAGCCACCATGCATTATTTTCCATACATGTCACTCTTGATTCATTGCACCATACCGGTACACCGCCGGAGGCATTCATATAGAGTCATATCTTGTTCTAGTATCGAGTTGTAATCCTTATGTTGTAATCAATAGAAGTGTGATGATCATCATTATTAGAGCATTGCCCAAAAAAAAGAGAAAGACCAAAAAGAAAAGGCCCAAAAAAATAAATATAAAAAGGGCAATGCTACTATCTCTTTTTCCACACTTGTGCTTCAAGGTAGCACCTTGTTCTTCATGTAGTGAGTCTCATATATTGTGCTTCAAAGTAGCACCAAGTTTTTCATATAGTGAGTCTCATAAGTTGTCTTGTTCATACTAGTGGGATTTTTTTTCATTATAGAACTTGGCTTGTATATTCCTACGATGGGCTTCCTCAAATGCCCTAGGTCTTCATGAGCAAGCAAGTTGGATGCACACCCACTAGTTTTCTTTTGTTGGGCATTCATAGCTCTAGTGCATCCATTGCATGGCAATCCCTACTCCTTGCATTAGCATCAATCGATGGGCATCTCCATAGCTCATTGATTAGCCTCGTTGATGTGAGACCTTCTCCTTTTTTGTCTTCTACACACAATCCCCATCATCATATTCTATTCCACCCATAGTGTTATATCCATGGCTCACGCTCATGTATTGCGTGAAGGTTGAAAAAGTTTGAGATTATTTAAGTATGAAACAATTGCTTGGCTTGTCATCGGGGGTATAGAAGTTGGGAACATCTTTGTGTGACGAAAATGAAGCATAGCCTAACCATATGATTTTGTAGGGATGAACTTTCTTTTGCCATGTTATTTTGAGAAGACATGATTGCTTTGATTAGTATGCTTGAAGTATTATTATTTTTGTGTCAATATGAACTTCTGTCTTAAATCTTTCGGATCTAAATATTCATATCACAATTAAGAAGATTTACATTGAAATTATGCCAAGTATCACTCCGCATCAAAAATTCTTTTTTTTTATCATTTACCTACTCGAGGACGAGTAGGAATTAAGCTTGGGGATGCCTGATACGTCTCCAACGTATCTATAATTTTTTATTGCTCCATGCTACATTATCTACTATTTTGGACTATATTGGGCTTTATTTCTCACTTTTATATTACTTTTGGGACTAACCTATTAACCGGAGGCCCAACCCAGAATTGCTGTTTTTGCCTTTTTCAGTATTTCGAAGAAACAGAATATCAAACGGAGTCCAAACGGAATGAAACCTTCGGGATCGTGATTTTTCAACCGAACGTGATCCAGGAGACTTGGACCCTACTCCAAGAAGCTTCCGAGGAGGTGACGAGGGTGGAGGGTGCGCCCCCTAGGCGCGCCCTCCTACCTCGTGGGCCCCTCGGAGCTCCACCGACGTACTCCTTCCTCCTATATATACCTACGTATCCCCGAACAATCAGAACAGGAGCCAAAAACCTAATTCCACCGCCGCAACCTTCTGTATCCACGAGATCCCATCTTGGGGCCTGTTCCGGAGCTCCGCCGAAGGGGGCATCTACCACGGAGGGCTTCTACATCATCACCATAGCCCCTCCGATGAAGTGTGAGTAGTCTACTTCAGACCTTCGGGTCCATAGCTAGTAGCTAGATGGCTTCTTCTCTCTTTTTGGATCTCAATACAATGTTCTCCCCCTCTCTCGTGGAGATCTATTCGATGTAATCTTCTTTTTGCGGTGTGTTTGTTGAGACCGATGAATTGTGGGTTTATGATCCAGCTTATCTATGAACAATATTTGAATCTTCTCTGAATTCTTTTATGTATGATTGAGTTATCTTTGCAAGTCTCTTCGAATTATCCGTTTGGTTTGGCCAACTAGATTGGTAGTTCTTGCAATGGGAAAGTGCATGGCTTTGGGTTCAATCTTGCGGTGTCCTTACTCATTGACAGAAAGAGTTGGAAGGCACGTATTTTATTGTTGCCATCGAGGATAACAAGATGGGGTATTTATCATATTGCATGAATTTATTCCTCTACATCATGTCATCCTGCTTAAGGCGTTACTCTGTTTTTAAATTAATACTCTAGATGCATGCTGGATAGCGGTCGATGAGTGGAGTAATAGTAGTAGATGCAGAATCGTTTCGATCTACTTGTCACGGACATGATGCCTATATACATGATCATACCTTGATAATCTCATAACTATGCTCAATTCTATCAATTGCTCAACAGTAATTTGTTCACCCACCGTAGAATACTTATGCTCTTGACAGAAGCCACTAGTGAAACCTATGGCCCCCGGGTCTATTCTCATCATATCAATCTCCATCACTTTATTTACTTGCTTTTCTTTTACTTTTTACTTTGCATCTTTATACCAAAAATACCAAAAATATTATCTCTATCAGATCTCACTCTCGTAAGTGACCGTGAAGGGATTGACAACCCCTAATCGCGTTGGTTGCGAGTAGCTATCGTTTTGTGCAGGTACGAGGGACTTGCGTGTGACCTCCTACTAGATTGATACCTTGGTTCTCAAAAACTGAGGGAAATACTTACGCTACTGTGCTGCATCATCCTCTCCTCTTCGGGGAAAACCCACGCAAGCTCAAGACGTAGCAGGACCGGGGTTGAGCCGGCGCCCTCACTAGCTGTGCCCATGACTACGTTGCATTTTGGGTCCTTTGAGCCAGCCTCGGCCCCTCCCAGACTTTGGAGTGACCGGGTGGATTCTGATGATGTGTTTGAACATACGCTCCCTTTGTTGAAGTTCGAGGGTGCTGGCGGATCCTTGGCTAGACGCCTGGTGATGGCTTCGTCGGCGAGGGCTTTGGATGGAGTTGGGGAGGTAGAGCCAGTGGTTGCTCCTATTTACCTTGCTTCACCTGTGGTCGAGGCTCCGGAGATGACAACTGTGCCCGAGGTGGAGCTTGGGGGAGGGGGTTCGAGGCAGAGGGCCTTGACTTCTCTCCTCCCTATCCCGATGCTGGCAACACTGGTATCGATGACGTTGGCTGGTGCTGGGAGAGGTAGCCCGAGGCAGGAGGCCTCGGCTCTGTCTCCTCCGGTCATGGCGATGGCGCCCGCGCCTCCAGTGGCGCTGGGAGGGGAAGGCCTGGGGCAGGCGGCCCTGGCTCCTGCTCCCTCTTCGGCGGTCAGGAGGACCGCGTCTCCGTCAACGACGGCGCCCATCTCAGTGCCGAGGGGTGGGGCGGGAGGAGGGCTAGGGCAGGCGGCCCCTGTCATCCTCTCTCCCGTCGTGCCCATGGCCCTGGGCCTCAGTGTGGGGCACTCGTCCGAGGGGCATGGGAGCCCTCAGCCGCCTCCTCCGGTAACCTCGGTTGATCCTTTGAGGGATTCCGCGCGGGGCTTTATTAGGGAGGAGGTCGTTGCTTTTGGCGGGATCCCTGACCCGGTCTCGACGGGGAGACGGATGAGTGCTCGCGTTCTGGAGCTTCCGGAGGTTGATGACATGCAGCAGAGGTGCGCTATGAGGGCGGCCAAGCTTCATGATGCTGAGATCTCTACTGGTATGTCCGTCAACATATCTAATTCTTTATTGCATTTTTGTAATGAGGAAATTATAAATAATGCAAATCAATTAGGAGTTTCACTAGGGGCTACTGATAGTGAGATTTCCAAATCGGCGAATGATATGTTAGATTTGGAGGCGGAGCATGCCTTAGAGACTATTCGTAATCTCGCAGCGGTAAAACCCATGAATGATGATGAGATCGATGCGTTAGGGGTCAGAGTGCTTGATAACCTGTGTGCGGATCTAGCACCCTCGAATCATGAGTCTGAGGACGATGATGTGCCCCTAGATAATGCAGTTGTTAGTACCGCTGAGCCCGGTTATGAGGACCGGGTGATAGAACCTAGTAAACCAAAGCGCAAGTGGAAACGGAAGATTTATCCCGACTCTGCAGTTCGTAGGAGTGCTAGGATTCGGACTACTAAAAAATTTCATGATGAAATATGGAAGGAATCTTTTGGAATAGCAGAGGTCTGAAAGACTTGGCTAAAAGAAGGTTTCTTGCTGAGACATCTCTGGAGTATCGTTTAGATTTTATTGCTCTTTCGGAAACTGGTAGAGATAACTTTGCGCCCCAGTTTCTTTCCTCTCTTGTGGGTGGTGTTGATTTCGACCGGCATTGCCTCCCTCCGCGGGGAAGATCGGGTGCTATCTTGCTGGGTGTGAGATGCGATTCGCTTGAGGTCCGAAGTGTAGTGATGGGAGACTTCGCGGTTAAGTTTCGAGTCAGGTCTAAAGTTGATGGGTTCAACTGGGCGTTGGTGGCGGTTTATGGTGCCGCACAGCCCGAGCTTAAACGGGAGTTTCTGGCGGACCTTGTTCGAATCTGTGGGTCCGAGAAGCTTCCAATTTTAGTTGGGGGTGATTTCAATATCATTAGGAGGAGAGAGGAGAAGAATAATGATAACTTTGACGACAGGTGGTCATTTATGTTCAATACCATTATTGAAAGCTTGGATCTGAGGGAGATAGAGCTTTCTGGTAGAAAGTTTACCTGGGCTAATGCTATGCCAAATCCGACTTACGAAAACTTGATCGAGTTCTCACGAGCGTGGAGTGGGAACAGAAGTTCCCTCTTGTTACGGTTCAAGCTCTCTCGCGGGGCGTATCTGATCACACGCCCTTGTTCGTGGGCTCAGGGGAGTCGAACCACGTGGGAAACAAGAACACCTTTTCATTCGAGATGGCCTGGTTCGAACGCGAAGGGTTCTTGGACCTGATTACCAGGGAATGGGCTAAGGGTGCAAGAGGTAGGACTGCGGTCGAGCGTTGGCAGAATAAGATTAGGAATTTGAGAAGTTTCTTACAGGGTTGGGCTAAGCACCTTAGTGGGGTGTATAAGATTGAAAAGGATAGGCTCCTTTCTATTATAGAGACCCTAGACTTAAAGGCCGAATCCACGATTTTGCTGCCATCTGAGCTTCAGGTTAAAAATGAGGCAGAGAAGAGGTTGAAATAACTTCTCCGCGAGGAAGAATTGAAGTCGGCTTTTGCGGGCTAAGGTCCGCAAAGTGGTCCAGGGGGACGCGAATACTCAATTATTTCACTTGATTGCTAACGGTAAGCACGGAAAGAAGAGAATCTTCCAGCTTGAACAAGATGAGGGCACTATTGTAGGACAAGACAACCTAAAAAACTATATAAGCGAGTATTATAGGCAGTTATTTGGACCTCCGGAGGATAATTGTGTGTCCCTCGATGAGTCCAGGACTGAGGATGTGCCGCAACTATCGGCTGCTGATAATGATATTCTGGTTGCCCCGTTCTCAGAGAAGGAGGAAGTGTTTGATGCTATTGCACAGATGAAAAATAATAAGGCTCCTAGACCGGATGGATTCCCGGTCGAGTTCTACAAAAAGTGCTGGCACATTATTAAGGGGGATTTGCTACCTTTGTTTTATGATATGTTTGCTGGACAACTTCACTTATTTCACTTGAATTTTAGAAATATCATGCTGCTTCCTAAGAAAACGGATGCTGTGAGAATTGAGCAGTTCAGGCCGATATGCCTTCTCAATGTTAGTTTCAAAATCTTTACCAAGGTCGGAACTAATAGGCTCACACAGATTGCGCATTCCGTGGTGCAACAGTCCCAAACTGCTTTCATGCCGGACAGAAACATCCTTGAAGGGGTGGTTGTCCTTCATGAAATGCTCCATGAAATCCATTCCAAAAATTAGATGGAGTAATTTTTAAGGTGGATTTCGAGAAAGCGTACGATAAGGTCAAATGGCCTTTCCTCCAACAGGCATTGCGTATGAAAGGTTTTGATGAAGCCTCGCGCCGCCAGGTTGAATCATTTACGCAAAAAGGGAGTGTGCGAATTAAAGTGAATGACGATATTGGTCATTACTTCCAGACACATAAAGGCCTAAGACAAGGAGATCCAATGTCCCCTATCCTGTTTAACTTTGTGGTTGATATGTTAGCGATTTTGATAGGAAGGGCTAAGGAGAATGGTCAAGTAGGTGGCTTGGTACCTCATCTTGTTGATGGAGGTTTATCCATTCTTCAGTACGCTGATGATACAATCATCTTTATGGAGCATGACTTGGCCAAGGCGAGAAATATGAAGCTGGTGTTATGCCTTTTCGAACAATTGACCGGGTTAAAGATTAACTTTCATAAGAGCGAGTTGTTCTGCTTTGGTAGAGCCAAAGACGAACAGGAGGCTTATAGGCAATTGTTTGGGTGCGAGTTGGGGGATTTACCTTTCTCTTACCTAGGTATCCCAATCCACCATCGTAAGCTGACAAATAGAGAATGGAAGTGCATCGAAGACCGATTTGAGAAGAAACTAAGTTGCTGGAAGGGCAAGCTCATGTCATATGGAGGCCGATTAATTCTGATTAATTCGGTGCTCACGAGTATGCCTATGTTTCTCCTATCGTTCTTTGAAGTCCTAGTTGGTGTCAGGAAAAGACTGGATTTCTATCAATCGCGTTTCTTTTGGCAGGGTGATGAACTAAAAAGAAAATACCGGCTTGCTAAATGGGATATCATTTGCAGACCGAAAGACCAAGGGGGTCTTGGTATTGAGAATCTCGAAGTAAAGAACAGATGCCTTCTTAGTAAGTGGCTGTGGAAGTTGTCATCTGAGACTGATGCCATGTGGGCGCAAATCCTTCGCAGCAAGTACCTACAGACAAAATCCTTGTCCCAGGTCACAGTCAGGCCGACTGACTCGCCTTTCTGGAAAGGACTGATGAAAGTCAAACAATCCTGGTTTAATAGGACAAAGTTTGTCATTGGCAACGGCGCCAGTACACGGTTCTGGGAGGATACTTGGCTCGGCGACACACCCTTGGCCATTCAATATCCGTCTTTATATCGTATTGTTCAACGACGTGAGGTGTTCGTTGCAACGGTATTTCAATCTATCCCCCTTAATATTCAGTTCAGACGGTCGCTAGCGGGCAATCGTTGGGAAGAATGGCTCCGTCTAGTTAGAAGACTGATGGAGGTTCAGCTTTCTCAACAACATGATGACCTACGCTGGAAACTGACTAGGTCTGGAGTTTTCGTAGTTAAATCAATGTATATTGATATTATTAATTCGAACTCCATTCCTACCTCCAAGCATGTTTGGGCTGTCAAAGTTCCATTGAAAATAAAAGTGTTTATGTGGTTCGTTCATAAACAAGTTATTTTAACCAAGGACAACTTGATAAAGCGTAATTGGACATGACCTACTAGGTGTAGTTTCTGTGATCGGGATGAGACGATCAAACACCTCTTTCTTGATTGTCCATTGGCCAAGGTCCTTTGGCGGACGGTCCACATTGCTTTTAATATTACTCCACCGAATTCTGTCAACACATTATTTGGGACATGGCTTAATGGGATTGAGCCTGACTTAGCGAGACATATTCGTGTTGGAGTTTGCGCTTTGCTGTGGACTATTTGGAATTGCAGAAATGATTTGGTTTTTAACAGAACATCACGTATTCACTTTTTGCAGGTTATTTTCCGAGCCACGGCATTGATCCGTTCGTGGTCGCTACTCACTCCGATGGAGGCCAGGGAGCATTTGGTTACTGGATCCAGCCGCTGGGAGATGGTAGCTCGGGATATCTTCAACCGGTTTGGATGGCGGTCATGTAATAGGACAGGCAATTAGTTTACCTATCTATCTTTAGCCAGCCGGTTGTGGTGTCTTTGTTTGGCTAGTTTGTATTTCTAGACCTTTTTGGCTTTGTGTGAGCTTTCTTTTCAGTTTTTTTTACTGTTGGAGACTTTGGCACCTCGTTTGGAACCTTTTTATTTGGTTAATAAGATGGCCGTATGCATCACTCTGATGCAGAGGCCGGGGAGAACCCCTTTTCGAAAAAAATAAAATAAAATCAATCCACAATGAAAGAAGATTTAACCAAAAAAGACAAGGATTGCTGTCGTTAATGTATCTGATGGAATACAAAGACGTCACATACCGCGCCGCCATGGATCGAGGAAGAGGTTGCACCTCCACGGATCTAGCGCCCTCGCCGCCTTACAGCCCGCTAAGGAGGAGCAGCCCTTCGCCGCCGCCGTTGAACGCACGGGCTCTACACGGCACTTCCCCCCCAACCAGCGGCGACTAGGGGGAAGGAGGGATGGGATCGAGGCGGCTGGGGGGCTAGGGTGCCTCCCCCCCCTCCGATCTTCGTGGAGGGATGAGCGACGAGGGGATGCGAGGGTAAAACTGAATATGACAGATATGTTGATGAGTGATGGGGCCAGTGGCAGTTGGGAATCACCGAATTCGCAGCTTCGAGTTCGGGACACCTCGCAATGTATTTTTAGAACCAATTCCTAGAATCTATGGTGGGTAGCTGGTTATTTGGTTGCGATTCAGAGTTTCAGAGGAGTAGAATCCCAGAATCAGTAGCCGAAGCTCAAACAAAGGCCACCTAACTCAGCTCTGCAAATAGACAGCTTGGTCGTTGACCTCTGCTTTGCAGATGAAGCGCTTGGTTGGTGAACACTGTTACACTGATCAATGGATCATGTTTGTTATCTACAGTGATGTGGGCTCTAGAAGATGATCCTGACATGTACTCCACATATGAAGAGTCCGTTCCTCCAACTGACACAAGTGATCAAGGGTACAAACCAAGAGTAAAATCAACCAGTCAGTTTTCCTGGCTGCTAGTGTATGGAAAGGGAACAGTCATTAAGCTGCTGCAGGAAGCCCGAGGATTACAAGACATTATTAGGGTAAGATTTTTCCTTGTTTATTGTTTTTATAATTATCCATATATAGCAAGCAAAAAATGAAACACTGCAAATCGACTATTAAAATTGAAGTAAGATTAGGTATATACTGAAAGTAGATCTGAAATTGTGCTTTTGTTTCATTTGAGATATTGAACAATGTTAATGGGAACTTGGACGGAAAGAAGGTTTGTGCTGGTGCACTAAACTTCAGAGCTCACACCAAGTACCTTAGAAAGTTAATGAACTCCTTTCGCTAATACTTGTGCATTTTTAGGGTTACTTACGAAACCAGAGGTAGATGATGCAGGGAATGAATGTTGGAAATATGCCCTAGAGGCAATAATAAAAGTATTATTATATTTCATTGTTCATGATGATTGTCTTTTGTTCATGCTATAACTGTATTATCCGGAAATCGTAATACACGTGTGAACACATAGACCACAATATGTCCCTAGTGAGCCTCTAGTTGACTAGCTCGTTGTGATCAACAGATAGTCATGGTTTCCTGACTATGGACATTGGATGTCGTTGATAACGGGATCACATCATTAGGAGAATGATGTGATGGACAAGACCCAAACCTAAGCATAGCATAAAGATCGTGTAGTTCATTTGCTAGAGCTTTGCCAATGTCAAGTATCTCTTCCTTCGACCATGAGATCGTGTAACTCCGGATACCGTAGGAGTGCCTTGGGTGTATCAAACGTCACAACGAATCGGGTGACTATAAAGGTGCATTACGGTATCTCCGAAAGTGTCTGTTGGGTTGACACGGATCGAGGCTGGATTTGTCACTCCGTATGACGGAGAGGTATCTCTGGGCCCACTCGGTAATGCATCATCATAATGAGCTCAAGGTGACCAAGGTGTTGGCCACGGATCATGCATTACGGTGCGAGTAAAGTGACTTGCCGGTAACGAGACTGAACAAGGTATTGGGATACCGACGATCGAGTCTCGCAAGTAACGCATCGATTGACAAAGGAATTGTATACAGTGGTTTTGATCGAATCCTCGACATCGTGGTTCAACCGATGAAATCATCGAGGAGCATGTGGGAGCCAACATGGGTATCCAGATCCGCTGTTGGTTATTGCCCGAGAGTCGTCTCGGTCATGTCGCAAGATGTCTCTCGAACCCGTAGGGTCTACACACTTAAGGTTCGGTGACGCTAGGGTTATTAGGAAGATGAGTATGTGACTACCGAATGTTGTTCGGAGTCCCGGATGAGATCCCGGACGTCACGAGGAGTTCCGGAATGGTCCGTAGGTGAAGTTTTATATATGGGAAGTTGTCATACGGACACCGGAAAGTTTCGGGGGTCTATCGGTAATGTACCGGGGCCACCGGAGGGGTTCCGGGGGTCCACCGGGAGGGGCCACCTCTCCCGGAGGGCCACATGGGCCGCAAAGGGAAGGGAGCCAGCCCCTGGAGGGCTGGGCGCGCCCCCCACCTTGGGCCCATGCGCCTAGGGGTTGGGAAACCCCGAGGGCGCCCCTTGCTTGGGGGGCAAGCCTCCCCTCCCTGGCCGCCGCCCCCCCTCTAGATCCCATCTAGAGGGGCCGGCCCCCCTTGCCCCTTCCCCTATAAATAGAGGGGTGGGGGGAGGGCTGCTGTACCCATCTCCAAGGCACAGCCCCTCCCCTCCCCAACACCTCTCCTCCTCCGTAAGCGCTTGGCGAAGCCCTGTCGGAGTACTGCTGCACCAACACCACCACGCCGTCGTGCTGCCGTTGGAGCGAGCTTCCTCAACCTCTCCTTCCCCCTTGCTGGATCAAGAAGGAGGAGACGTCTCCTGTCCCGTACGTGTGTTGAACGCGGAGGTGCTGTCCGTTCAGCACTTGGACATCAGCGGTCTGAATCACGTCGAGTACGACTCCATCATCACCATCCCCTTGCAAGCTTCCGCACGCGATCTACAAGTGGTATGTAGATGCAAACTCTCTCCCATGACTCGTTGCTTAGATGAACTCATAGATGGATCTTGGTGAAACCGTAGGAAAAAATTTAATTTTCTGCAACGTTCCCCAACAATGAAAGCCTAGCATGACACAGACACGACATGTCACACAATTGTGGCAGCTTCTTGTTGTGCTTCCTTCTTGTCGTATGTAAATTCTAAATTTGGATGCAGAGCATTTGCAGTTATTGTATGTTTGCTGTTTCAAAACCTCGAAGTTTTAGATATGGGCCAACCAACCGGAAATACTTGTATTTTTCTTGGGTTTCCAAGTGTAAGCAGATACTACTTTCTTTCTGCTCAAAAGTAGAAGAAAATCTTTTTTTATGAAGGGAAGAAAACCTTTGCGTGTATTACTTATGTTATTGTTGTCAAAGTAAAAAATGAGAGGGTAATGGCAAATGTATGTTTGTATGTCTATCCATTAGCCAAACGAAAAAAAATGCTTTTTTTAACTAATGTTTGTAGTAACTAATGTTGCTGAGGCGGGAAACCGATGTTACTAGCAAAATGCAAAGCATATGTGATGTATGCCTCTCTTTTTTAGGTTTGTTCATTAAATAATTAACCATATTATTTATTACCAGTACTTGAAAATGTATTTTTGCAGTGCAGAAAAACCAACTCCAGGTCTTTGGTATGATGATTTAAGAGTGCATGCCAGAAAAGGATATGATAGGGTTCCACTATCAAGAAAAAGAGTCAATGGAACATCAAAATCATAAAAAGCATTATGCTGCAAAAAGTAAACATAAAACGCCTAACAGCAACAACAAAAAATGACGTTGTCCTTGTTTTTGAATATTGAAATCTCCCTCCTCTTGATTCTATCCTCAACATAACATTCAACTTAGTATATAGAGATAGATTTCCTCTTTGTTAGACAAAATTAACCACAGGAGCTCCATTCCCTTGTTTTTGAATGTTGAATCCTCCTCCTCTTGCTTCTATCACTTCGACATATATTGAGATAGATTTCCTCTTCGTTAGAGAAAATTAAGATGAGATCGCATCCAGTCAAGGAATTTGGGGGAATATTCAAATGTAATCTCAACCTATAACTAGCATAATGGCATATAGATATGTTGCAATTAAGGAGGCGAATTAAAAACAAGGCGCTTCCACAAAGTTTGTTTGACAAGCTAGTGTCGACAAGCATTATTTTATTTTATCCCAGCAATGCAAAAGAAAGAAACAATACAAGAAGCATGAGCACTACAAGCCAGGTGCTCTTTGTCGACAGGTAAAGTATAAGTTTTTTTTTTCTTGGTGGGAAGTAAAGTGAAAGATCACTCTAGCACCAAAATCAAATCAAATCAAAATTTTGGTGTACGTGGCGTACGGTGGCCACTCACTCTGCTACTACTTGCAACAACGTACATGTTGTTATCCCGCAAAAAAACGTACTTGTTGTACTATAAATAACCATGCAACACCCAAGCAGTTCCTACACCACCAAGGGAAATCACTCACTCGTCCTGAATGAATCCCATGGCTAAATGCCGCCTTCTGCTCTTCCTCCTCTTGCCACTTCTCTTGCCCGAGGCGCGTGCGGCTTCGTGCTACCCTGACGACCTCCGCGCGCTGCAGGGCTTCGCCGGGAACCTTAGTAGGGGTGGAGTCCTCCGCGCCGCATGGTCCGGCGCCATGTGTTGTGGGTGGGATGGAGTGGGCTGTGACGGTGCCACCGGCCGCGTCACGGCGCTACGCCTCCCTGGGCGCGGCCTTGTGGGGCCCATCCCAGGAGCTTCCCTCGCGGGCCTTGCACGGCTGGAGGAGCTTGACCTCGGCTACAACGGCTTGCACAACATCTCAGGGGCAATCACCGTGTTGCGTGGGTGCCAGAACCTCACCACGCTGATCCTCACTAGGAATTTCGGCGGGGAGGAGCTACCCGACGATGGTTTTACTGGTGGCTTCAAGAGCCTCGTGGTTCTGGACCTTGGTGATTCTGCTCTTAGGGGCAGGGTTCCAAAATGGTTGTCTCAATGCAAGAAAATGGAGGTGCTTGACCTGTCCCGTAACCAATTGGTCGGCACTGTCCCCTCATGGATTGGTAGGCTTGACCACCTTTGCTACTTGGATCTCTCCAACAATACATTGGTTGGCGAGGTACCCAAGAGTTCTAAGGGCCTCAACACTACTAGATGTTCACCGGACAATGATTTCACTAACATGTCATTGTATCTGAAACGTAGCGGAAGAAGTAGACATCGCCGACAACATAAGCATGCCCCAAATGTCATAGCTGGGACCAACAACATTGTTAGATCTGGTAGCAACAACGTTTTGGCTGGGAACGACAACACTATAATATTTGGGAATGACAACGCCGTATCTGGGAGCTACCAGGTCGTATATGGGAATAACCATGTCGTAACTGGGGATAATCATGTCGTATCTGGGAGCAACCATGCCGCATCTGGGAGCTACCATGTCGTGATTGGGAAACACAATATTGTATCCGGGACTCACAATGACGTAGGTGGGAGCAAAAATATCGTATCTGGTAGTAAAAATGTTGTATCCGGGAGCCATAATACCGTGTCCGGGAAGAACCATTTCGTAACTGGGCACAACAAAGTCGTAACCTGAGGTTAATGGATGTACACATCATAGCATAAGTGTGTGCTGCAGCGTTCGCCCGTCCATGTTGACACAAGATGTACTTGCATGCATGACAAAGAATAAATAAAGAGACTCATATATTCGGAGCAAAACTGATGTATCAAGAATTTTAATAGCTTGAATGACATATCCAAATTAAACTCATGTATGCATGTATGTATGTATGTATGTAAAAGGAAAACAAGATGTGTCCCTTCGCTCTTACATGTCCTTTTCCCTGGGTTATGCTTTGCTGCAAATCCATGCCGACCTGCCATACATACCTCTATCGTTTCATGCCATGCACTACACTACACGCTGTCCATCATTTTTCTTCTCACAAGTATTTACGTAGTAAACAATAAGTAGATAAAACTCCATCCATTGTACGAGCTTCGGAGCCGTTGTGGACAAATGATGCCTCCGCAGCAGCAGCCACAAACAGTAGGTCGGAGCCACGCCTGTCTCATCGTGCACTGCACCAACGACAACTGTGTGGCCGTCTTTGCCAACATGGTAAGGGGCATGTGTGTAGTGTTAGGATCGGCCGGCCTTGACAAGATGAATGGTGGTGCCGCAAAACTCTTTGGAACAATTTGGCGGTGGTGCTACTGCAGCACTGGAAACCGCACTGCTGCAACACTGGAAAGTGTTGTTCCAAATAGTTTTCATGACCGTCCATGAGTCTGGATCACGCCCTCAAGCTGGAAAACAACATTACATGCATAAGGCAACAAAAGAGGAGGATACCCTGTTAAGGGGGATATCCTGTATATGTCCCCGTTTGATCAGATGCAAATTGTTAAGTATAACACCACCGCCACGCCGACAGAATATTAGGTGCAAACTGGTGAAAACCACGTTGAAACTATCTTTTGAAGTTCTAAAAAATTCTCAAGAAAATACAGTATGTCGAAGAGATGCCTTTCTATAGATATGGTGAATTACAAGATAAAACACAAATTTATCAGAATGAATAATAATGAAGAATGAATAATATTGAATATTATGCACAGTGTCATATGCATGATACTAGTGTATGAAACATGTAGTGAGTGGTATTATAAACTAGTATCATCCGTATGATACTCGTTAGTGATACAACCTTCACAAAGCATAATTTCATAAAGTGAGTATCTTATTTAGTCTATACCACTATGCGAGAGGTGATTTCTTATGCATGGTGGTAGCTACGCGCACATGGTGGCAGCTACACACAATTTGGCATAAGTTCGTTTTTTGATATATGAGGTGTCAGGTTTCTTATGGCATTGGCACAAGTGCATTTTTATTGTCTAGAAATGATTTTTTTTCTCACTTCTCTTTGTATTTTTTATTACATTTTTGAAACAAGTGTCTTTTCATTGTGTAGAAAGGGCCTTTTCTTACTTCTCTCGGTCTTTTTGCTTGCCTTTTTTTTTTTGCAAAAGTGCCTTTTTGCTTGCCTGGCTGGTCCAAAGTCACGATATTTTTGTTATAGAGTTAATTTTTCATGGTCCAAAATAATTTAACAAAATAATTAGAGATAAAAATTGGGGCCATGTGTAGCTACCACCATGGTAGCAAATTATTTCCGACCACACCACTATATAGTGTGCCAATAGCTTCAAATATTAGTCATTGGATATGCCCATTCAACAGTCAAGAGATGGCAAATCCGAGCATTATCATCCGTTTGATAAAGTTTTCAACTCATAGAATTCTGCCACGTGGCCTTGTAGGATCGAAAGTATGTCTAGAGGGGGGGTGATTAGACTACTTGACAATATAAAAATTCAGCCTTTTGATAAAGACAAGTTTTTGGCAGATTCACGGTTATGATCAAGTCAAGTATCACCCTACACATGCAATTCTAGAGTATAGGCAGCGGAAAGTAAATTGCACATGTAGTAAAGAGAGGTGGAGAAGAGCAAACGCAATTTGGAGACACGGAGATTTTTTCTCGTGGTTCCGATAGGTGGTGCTATCGTCAATCCACGTTGATGGAGACTTCAACCCACGGAGGGTAACGGCTGCGAGAGTCCACGGAGGGCTCCACCCACGAAGGGTCCACGAAGAAGCAACCTTGTCTATGCCATCATGGCATACGCCCACGGAGGACTAGCCTTACTGGGGTAGATCTTCACGAAGTAGGCGATCTCCTTGCCCTTACAAACTTCTTGGTTCAACTCCACATCTTGACGGAGGCTCCCAAGCGGCACCTAACCAATCTAGGAGGCACCACCTCCAAAAGGTAATAGATGGTGTTGATGATGATGAACTCCTTGCTCTTGTGCTTCAAATGATAATCTCCCCAACACTCAACTCTCCTCACTGATTTGGCTGTGGTGGAAGAAAGGATTGAGTGGAAAGCAACTTGGGAAGGCTAGAGATCAAGCTTCATATGGTGGGAGTGGAGCTACTTGATCTCAACACAAGGGTAGGTAGTTTTCTTCTCAGAAATGTAAGGTAGGAGTGGTAGTTCTTTCTGATGGCTCTCTCCACGAATGAAGAGGAGGTGGAGGGGTATTTATAGCCTCCACACAAAATCCAACCGTTACACACATTTGACCAATCTCGGTCAGACCGAAGTTGACAACTCGGTGAGACCGAAAGTTCAAATCATGTGAACGTTGGGATTTTCGGTGGGACCGAAAATACAATCTCGGTTAGTCCGATTCATCCAAAGACTAGAGCTTGCCAATCTCGGTGGGACCGACTTCATCATCTCGGTGACACCGATTTGATGATGTATGATTCTGAAGCTTGGCAACTCAAGTTTCGGTGAGACCGAGTTCAGAATCGGAAAATCCGAAATTTCTAGGGTTTGGCTTTGTGGCTGAGGTGGTTCATCTCGGTGTGACTGAGTTTAGGAAATCGGTGGGACCGAGATTTCTTATGAGTGTATTATGGAAGTGAGAGTTGCGATAGTTTAGGAGATATATCACTAAGCACTTTGAGCAACCGGATCATTATCATAACCTCATCCCCTTTTAATAGTATTGGCTTTCCTATAGACTCAATGTGATCTTGGATCACTAAACCAAAAATGGAGTCTTGAGCTTTTGCCAATGCTTGCCTTAGCATTTTGAGGGGTCCACATCTTCAGTCATTGCCATACCCATATCACTGAACTTTCTGAAATGATTCTCAAGAAGCTATTGAAGGAAATATGCCCTAGAGGCAATAATAAAGTTATTATTTATTTCCTTATTTCATGATAAATGTTTATCATTCATGCTAGAATTGTATTAACCGGAAACATAATACATGTGTGAATGCATAAACAAACAAACATGTCACTAGTATGCCTCTACTAGACTAGCTTGTTAATCAAAGATGGTTATGTTTCCTAACCATGAACAAGGAGTTGTTATTTGATTAATGAGGTCACATCATTAGCAGAATGATCTGATTGACATGACCCATTCCCTTAGCTTAGCACACGATCGTTTAGTATGTTGCTACTGCTTTTATCCATGACTTATACATGTTCCTATAACTATGAGATTATGCAACTCCGTTTACGGAGGAACACTTTGGTGCTACCAAACGTCACAACGAATCGGGTGATTATAAAGGAGTACTACAGGTGTCTCCAAAGGCGGATGTTGGGTTGGCGTATTTCGAGATTAGGTTTTGTCACTCCGATTGTCGGAGAGGTATCTCTGGGCCCTCTCGGTAATGCACATCATGAAGCCTTGCAAGCACTACAACTAATGAGTTAGTTGTGAGATGATGTATTACGGAACGAGTAAAGAGACTTGCGATGTAACGAGATTGAACTAGGTATTGGATACCGACGATCGAATCTCGGGCAAGTAACATACCGATGACAAAGGAACAACGTATGTTGTTATGCGGTCGACCGATAAAGATCTTCGTAGAATATGTAGGAACCAATATGGGCATCCAGGTCCCGCTGTTGGTTATTGACCGTGAATGGTTCTAGGTCATGTCTACATTGTTCTCGAACCGTAGGGTCCGCACGCTTAAGGTTTGATGATATTATTATGAGTTTATGTATTTTGATGTACCGAAGAAGTTCGAGTCCGGATGTGATCACGGACATGACGAGGAGTCTCGGAATGGTCGAGACATAAAGATTGATATATTGGAAGCCTATGTTTGGAGTTCGAATGGTTCCGGCTAAAACGGAATTTACCGAGTACCGGAGGTTACGGAACCCCGGGAGGTAAATGGGCCTCGATGGGCCCTAGTGGAAAGGAGGAGGGCAGCCCAAGCCTGGTCGCGCCTCCCCCTTCCCTAGTCCTACTAGGACTAGGAGAAGGGGCCCCCCCTCTCTCCTTCCTCCGGAATCCTAGTCCAACTAGGATTGGGGAATCCTACTCCCAGAGGGAGTAGGACTCCCTGGCGCCCTCCTTGGCTGGCCCCCTCCCCTGGCTCCTTTATATACGGGGCAGGGGGCACCTTAGAACACACAAGTTGATCGTGAGATCGTTCCTTAGCCGTGTGGTGCCCCCTCCACCATATTCCACCTCGGTTATACCGTCACGAAGCTTAGGCGAAGCCCTGTGCCGGTGAAACATCAAGATCGTCACCACGCCGTCGTGCTGACGGAACTCTCCCTCGACACTCGGCTGGATCGGAGTACGAGGGACGTCATCGAGCTGTACGTGTGTCAAGAACTCGGGGGCGTCGGAGTAACGGCGCCGGGATCGGTCGGATCGCGAGGAGAACGTACGACTACTTCCTCTACGTTGTGATCGCTTCCGCTTCGGGTCTACAAGGGTATGTAGACAACACTCTCCCCTCTCGTTGCTATACATCACCATGATCTTGCGTGTGCGTAGGAAAATTTTTTGAAATTAGTTGAACCGAGTGTGGCTACGCCCGGTCCTTGAGAAGGTTAAAACGGAGTCTATTTGACAAAGTATCGTTGTGGTTTTGATGCGTAGGTGAGACTGGATCTTGCTTAAGCCCGTAGCAGCCACGTAAAATTTGCAACAACAAAGTAGAGGACGTCTAACTTGTTTTTGCAGGGCATGTTGTGATGTGATATGGTCAAGACGTGATGCTATATTTTATTGTATGAGATGATCATGTTTTGTAACCGGTTATCGGCAATCGGCTGGAGCCATATGGTTGTCGCTTATTGTATGCAATGCAATCGCCCTGTAATGCTTTACTTTATCACTAAGCGGTAGCGATAGTCGTAGTAGCATAAGTTTGGCGAGACGACAACGATGCTGCGATGAAGATCATGGTGTCGCGCCGGTGACGATGGTGATCATGGTGGTGCTGCAAGATGGAGATCGTGAAGCACAAGATGATGATGACCATATCATATCACTTATATTGATTTGCATGTGATGTTTATCCTTTTATGCATCTTATCTTGCTTTGATTGACGGTAGCATTATAAGATGATCTCTCACTAAATTATCAAGAAGTGTTCTCCCCGAGTATGCACCGTTGCCAAAGTTCGTCGTGCCCAGACACCACGTGATGATCGGTGTGATAAGCTCTCGTCCATCTACAACGGGTGCAAGCCAGTTTTTGCACACGAGAATACTCGGGTTATACTTGACGAGCCTAGCATATGCAGATATGGCCTCGGAACACGGAGACCGAAAGGTCGGCGTGAATCATATAGTAGATATGATCAACATAAGATGTTCACCATTGAAAACTACTCCATTTCACGTGATGATCGGTTATGGTTTAGTTGATTTGGATCACGTGATCACTTGGATGACTAGAGATGTCTTTCTAAGTGGGAGTTCTTAAGTAATATGATTAATTGAACTTAAATTTATCATGAACTTAGTACCGATAGTATCTTGCTTGTTTATGTTTGATTGTAGATAGATGGCTCGTCTTTGTTGTTCCGTTGAATTTTAATGCGTTCCTTGAGAAAGCAAAGTTGAAAGATGATGGTAGCAACTACACGGATCGGGTCCGTAATTTGAGGATCATCCTCATTGCTGCACGTAAGAGTTACGTCTGGATGCACCGCTAGGTGACGAAGCTCTTCTTTGGAGCAACGCCAGATGTTGTGAACGTCTCGCAAAGCAAAGCTGATGACTACTCTATAGTTCGATGTGCCATGCTTTACGGCTTAGAACCGGGACTTCAACGACGTTTTGAACGTCATGGAGCATATGAGATGTTCCAGAGTTGAAGTTAATATTCCAACGGAATGCCGGATTGAGAGATATGAAGTCTCCAATAAGTTCTATAGCTGCAAGATGGAGGAGAACAGTTACATTAGTGAGCATATACTCGAATGTCCGGGTACTACAATCACTTGACACAATTGGGAGTTAATCTTCCGGATGATTGTGTCATTGATGAATTCTCCAATCACGCCACCAAGCTACAAAGGCTTCGTGATGAACTATAATATGCAAGGGTTAGTAAAGACTATACAGAGCTCTTCGCAATGCTAAAGGCTGCGGAGGTAGAAATCAAAAGGAGCATCAAGAGTTGATGGTCAATAAGACCACTAGTTTCAAGAAGAAAGGCAAAGGGAAGAAGAAGGGAATCTCAAGAAGAACAGCAAGCAAGTTGCTGCTCAGAGAAGAAACCCAAGTCGGCCCTAAACCTGAAATCGAGTGCTTCTACCGCAAGCGGTAGTCCTTGGAAGCGGAACTGCCCCAAGTATTTGGCGGATAAGAAGGATGGCAAGGTGAACAAAGGTATATGTGATATACATGTTATTGATGTGTACCTTACTAGAGCTCGCAGAGCACTGGTATTTGATCTGGTTACATTGCTAATATTTGCAACTCAAGCAGGACTACGGATTGCTTAACACCGGAAAGGACGAGGTGACGATGCGGCGTGGGAAATGGTTCCAAAGTCGATGTGATCGCGGTCGGCACGCTACCTCTACATCTACCTTGGGATTAGTTTTAGACCTAAATAATTGTTATTTGGTGCTGCGTTGAGCATGAACATTATATCTGGATCTTGTTTGATGCGAGACGGTTATTCATTTAAATCAGAGAATAATGGTTGTTCTATTTATATGAGTAATATCTTTTATGGTCATGCACCCTTGAGGAGTGGTCTATTTCTTATGAATCTCGATAGTAGTGATACACATATTCATAATGTTGAAACCAAAAGATGCAGAGTTGATAACGAAAGTGCAACTTATTTGTGGCACTGCCGTTTAGGTCATATCGGTGTAAAACGCATGAAGAAACTCCATACTGATGGACTTTTGGAGTCACTTGATTATGAATCACTTGGCACTTGCGAACCGTGCCTCATGGGCAAGATGACTAGAACACCGTTCTCCGGTACGATGGAGAGAGCAACAGATTTATTGGAAATCATACATACAGATGTATGTGGTCCGATGAATGTTGAGGCTCGTGGCGGATATCGTTATTTTCTCACCTTCACAGATGACTTAAGCAGATATGGGTATATCTACTTAATGAAACATAAGTCTGAAACATTTGAAAAGTTCAAAGAATTTCAGAGTGAAGTTGAAAATCATCGTAACAAGAAAATCAAATTTCTACGATCCGATCGTGGAGGTGAATATTTGAGTTACGAGTTTGGTCTACATTTGAAACAATGCGGAATAGTTTCGCAACTCACGCCACCCGGAACACCACAACGAAATGGTGTGTCCGAACGTCGTAATCGTACTTTACTAGATATGGTACGATCTATGATGTCTCTTACAGATTTACCGCTATCGTTTTGGGGTTATGCTCTAGAGACGGCCGCATTCACACCTGAATAGAACACCGTCGAAATCCGCTGAGACGACACCTTATGAACTGTGGTTTAGCAAGAAACCAAAGTTGTCGTTTCTTAAAGTTTGGGGATGCGATGCTTATGTGAAAAAGCTTCAACCTGATAAGCTCGAACCCAAATCGAGAAATGTGTCTTCATAGGATACCCAAAGGAGACAGTTGGGTACACCTTCTATCACAGATCCGAAGGCAAGACATTCGTTGCTAAGAATGGATCCTTTCTAGAGAAGGAGTTTCTCTCGAAAGAAGTGAGTGGGAGGAAAGTGGAACTTGATGAGGTAATAGTACCTTCTCCCTTACTTGAAAGTAGTTCGTCGCAGAAACTAGTTTCGAGACACCACGCCAAGTAGTGAGGAAGTTGATGATGTTGATCATGAAACTTCAGATCAAGTTCTTCGCAGAACCTCGTAGATCAACCGAGTAAGATCCGCACTGAGTGGTACGGTAATCCTGTTCTGGAAGTCATGCTACTAGATCATGATGAACCTACAAACTATGAAGAAGCGATGGTGAGCCCAGATTCCGCAAGATGGCTTGAGGCCATGAAATCTGAGATGGGATCCATGTATGAAAACAAAGTATGGACTTTGGTTGACTTGCCCGAGGGTAGGCAAGCAATAGAAAACAAGTGGATCTTCAAGAAAAAGACTGACGCTGACGGTAATGTTACTGTCTATAAAGCTCGACTTGTCGCAAAAGGTTTTCGACAAGTTCAAGGGATTGACTACGATGAGACCTTCTCACCCGTAGCGATGCTTAAGTCCGTCCGAATCATGTTAGCAATTGCCGCATTTTATGATTATGAAATTTGGCAAATGGATGTAAAGACTGCATTCTGAATGGATTTACGGAAGAAGAGTTGTATATGATGCAACCGAAGGTTTTATCGATCCAAAGGAGCTAACAAAGTGTGCAAGCTCCAATGATCCATTTATGGACTGGTGCAAGCATCTCGAGTTGGAATAAACGCTTTGATAGTGTGATCAAAGCATTTGGGTTTGTCTGAGACTTTTGGAGAAGCTTGTATTTACAAGAAAGTGAGTGGGAGCTCAGTAGCATTTCGATATTATATGTGGATGACATATTGCTGATCGGAAATGATATAGAATTCTGAATAGCATAAAGGGATACTTGAATAAGAGTTTTCAATGAAAGACCTCGGTGAAGCTGCTTACATATTGGGCATTAAGATCTATAGAGATAGATCAAGACGCTTAATTGGACTTTCACAAAGCACATACCTTGACAAAGTTTTGAAGAAGTTCAAAATGGATCAAGCAAAGAAAGGGTTCTTACTGTATTACAAGGTGTGAAGTTGAGTCGACTCAATGCCCGACCACGCAGAAGATAGAGAGAAAATGAAAGATGTTCCCTATGCTTCAGCCATAGGCTCTATCATGTATGCAATCTTGTGTACTGGACTGATGTGTGCCTTGCTATAAGCCTAGCAGGAGGTACCAAAGTAATCCAGAGTGGATCATCGGACAGCGGTCAAGAACATCTGAAATACGAAAAGGACTAAGGATATGTTTCTCGATATGGAGGTGACAAAGAGCTCATAAATGAACAGTTACGTTGATGCAAGCTTTGACACCGATCCGGACGATTCTAAATCGCAGACCGGATCGTATTTACTGAAACGGAGGAGCTGTCGGTTGGTGCAGTTCTAAACAAAGCGTCGTGGCGGGATCTACATGTGAAGCGGAATACATAGCAGCTTCGAAGCAGCTAATGAAGGAGTGCGGATGAAGGAGTTCATATCCGATCTAGGTGTCATACCTAGTGCATCGGGTCCAATGAAAATCTTTCGTGACAATATCGAGCAATTGCCTTAGCAAAGGAATCCAGATTTCACAAGAGGACCAAGCACATCAAGAGACGCTTCAATTCCATCCGGACTTAGTCGGATGGAGACATAGAGATTTGCAAGATACATACGGATCTGAATGTTGCGACCGTTGACTAAGCCTCTTCCACGAGCAAAACATGATCAGCACCAAGACTCCATGGGTGTTAGAATCATTACTGTGTAATCTAGATTATTGACTCTAGTGCAAGTGGGAGACTGAAGGAAATATGCCCTAGAGGCAATAATAAAGTTATTATTTATTTCCTTATTTCATGATAAATGTTTATCATTCATGCTAGAATTGTATTAACCGGAAACATAATACATGTGTGAATGCATAAACAAACAAACATGTCACTAGTATGCCTCTACTAGACTAGCTTGTTAATCAAAGATGGTTATGTTTCCTAACCATGAACAAGGAGTTGTTATTTGATTAATGAGGTCACATCATTAGTAGAATGATCGATTGACATGACCCATTCCCTTAGCTTAGCACACGATCGTTTAGTATGTTGCTACTGCTTTTATCCATGACTTATACATGTTCCTATAACTATGAGATTATGCAACTCCGTTTACGGAGGAACACTTTGGTGCTACCAAACGTCACAACGAATCGGGTGATTATAAAGGAGTACTACAGGTGTCTCCAAAGGCGATGTTGGGTTGGCGATTTCGAGATTAGGTTTTGTCACTCCGATTGTCGGAGAGGTATCTCTGGGCCCTCTCGGTAATGCACATCTTTGAAGCCTTGCAAGCACTACAACTAATGAGTTAGTTGTGAGATGATGTATTACTGAACGAGTAAAGAGACTTGCCGTAACGAGATTGAACTAGGTATTGGATACCGACGATCGAATCTCGGGCAAGTAACGCATCGATGACAAAGGGAACAACGTATGTTGTTATGCGGTCGACCGATAAAGATCTTCGTAGAATATGTAGGAACCAATATGGGCATCCAGGTCCCGCTGTTGGTTATTGACCGTGAATGGTTCTAGGTCATGTCTACATTGTTCTCGAACCGTAGGGTCCGCACGCTTAAGGTTTCGATGGATATTATTATGAGTTTATGTATTTTGATGTACCGAAGAAGTTCGAGTCCCGGATGTGATCACGGACATGACGAGGAGTCTCGGAATGGTCGAGACATAAAGATTGATATATTGGAAGCCTATGTTTGGAGTTCGAATGGTTCCGGTAAAACGGAATTACCGAGTAACGGAGGTTACGGAACCCCGGAGGTAAATGGGCCTCGATGGGCCCTAGTGGAAAGGAGGAGGGCAGCCCAAGCCTGGCGCGCCTCCCCTTCCCTAGTCCTACTAGGACTAGGAGAAGGGCCGCCCCTCTCTCTCCTTCCTCCGGGAATCCTAGTCCAACTAGGATTGGGGGAATCCTACCCGGAGGAGTAGGACTCCTGGCGCGCCTCCTTGGCCGCGGCCCCCCCCTGGCTCCTTTATATACGGGGCAGGGGGCACCTTGGAACACACAAGTTGATCGTGAGATCGTTCCTTAGCCGTGTCGGTGCCCCCTCCACCATATTCCACCTCGGTTATACCGTCATGAAGCTTAAGCGAAACCTGTGTCGGTGAAACATCAAGATCGTCACCACGCCGTCGTCCGACGGAACTCTCCTCGACACTCGGCTGGATCGAGTACGAGGGACGCCATCGAGCTGTACGTGTGTCAAGAACTCGGGGCGTCGAGTAACGGCGCGGATCGGTCGGATCGCGAGGAGAACGACGACTACTTCCTCTACGTTGTGATCGCTTCCGCTTCGGGTCTACAAGGGTATGTAGACAACACTCTCCCCTCTCGTTGCTATACATCACCATGATCTTGCGTGTGCGTAGGAAAATTTTTGAAATTACTACGTTCCCCAACAGCTATTAGTTCAATGATATATATGTTGTTATTAATTACCAAAACCACCCGGGGATTAGTTGCACCTTCAATCTCCCCCTTTTTGGTAATTGATGACAACATATAGATCAAAGCTTCGACAAATGATATAATCAATGAATAATATCGTCGCTTTGAGAAGTATGTGATAAGCAAGAGCTCCCCCTAAATTTGTGCATTATTTAAGATTTGCGTTTGAATGCAAATGCACAATCGATTAGGATCATGGGTCACTCTTCCATGTCACATACATCTTGGTGGAGCGCACAAAATGATAAGAATGAATAGCATGCACCCAATCACCAAGACATGAGTAAATGGTCATACAAGATATGAATAGCGTATGATAAACATTAAGCACACATTAAGGCATAGTACGACCAAGCACTCATCAAAGTAGAACAAACGTAGTATCAAACACACGGAATGTCTCGAAAATCTCAAAGGTATCTCAAAGAAACCGCAAAAGAACGAAAGAGCAAAAGAGAGCACTCTCTCTCTCGAAGTCCTATGATCTATACAATTTCTCCCCCTTTGGCAACAAGTTACCAAAAAGTTCGAAAGGTATAGAGCTAAGCGTCGCTGGGGACTCTGCTGGCGGCTCCTGTCTGGGTTGATGGAGTTGAGATGCCAGCATCAGCAAAGTCTTCAGCTGATGTCTGTGGAGCTGGAGGAGTGGTCACTGGAGCTGGAGCTGGAACTGATGGAGCTGTGGGAGGCGCTGAGGCTGTAGTCCTGGTGTCTGTCACTGGAATAGCAGCTGAACGGGGTCTAGTGGGAACCGGAGCAGGCTGTTGATAATCATCCTGGACTAGGTCATCCTGCATCTCACGCATGAGCTCTTCCTTCTCCCTCTTTGCTTCCTCAATATCTGCCTCAAGCTTGTTGACAAGTGACTTGCACTTGATCGACTTCACATCGAGCATGGATCTTGTCTTCAACAATCCTCTCAAGACTCTCCTGAGACTGTACAATGCTGGCCAGGCGTTGTTCAATCCTCTGGGTAGCTTCAAGGAGCTGCTCTCCAACACTCTTGGGTTTAGCTGCTGCTGCTGCTGCTTCCTTCTCAGCTTTGGCTTTCTTGGCAGCTTCAATCTTTGCTTGACCTTCAACTGACGTTGGATCCTCCTTATCCATCACAACTTCATTGTCCTCATGCTCAGGCTGCAGTGGCAAGTGTGGTCTATTCAACAAGTATGTGCCCGTGCCAAACTTGGCATTGATAAGCATCTGAATGTGCGGGCAAATCCACATGACCTCTTACGTCACTGCAGTCCTCTTGATAGTCTCAACTATCGGTCCATCACCTTGAAAGGTGCCTTCTCATCAAGTATATGCAGCATGTTGATAGAATATCCTCGATCATGCGATGATCTCGGACTTGGGCATCAAGGTATGCCTCGAATTGTGTTTGTGGTAGGTAGACCTGCACGGAGATGATACATCGAGCCGAGCTTCAGATTTCCACATCCTTAGCTGGTACCTCGTTGTACATATTCTTCATAGATTCATGGTTCTTCTTGGGAATACCATAGACATCAACATCATCCTCTCTCTGCACTGGAGCATTCAGCAGTGCTGCCCATTCTTCAACAGTTGAAGAGAATCTTTGGCCTTCAGTCATCCATGTGATCTTTCCATCTGGATAGAAATGAGCTGTGGCATAGAATTGCATGATCATCTCATCATTCCAATCTGTCAGCTTCTGACCTACAAAGTCTGCAACACCACATGCAGTGAAGCTCTCATGCACATGTGGAAAGAAGTCTCTGTGCTCTTCACTGTCAATGTATGCCCAGTCAACATAGCGAGTGTCTGCAACTATGGGCTTCTTGTCCATCAAGCCTGACAGCCTCATAGAAGTCCTGCTGCTCTCGGTGTGGAATCTTGGATCAACAGCAGTTCTTCTCCTCACAAAGATATGGATCAGCTTGTCTCCATAGCCCGAGACCTCTATCCTTTCTTTCCTTCATGTTTTCAGCTTGAGGATGAGCATCATTGTGAAGTGGCAGTTTCTGACGAAGTTTCAGCAATACGGGTGCCTCATCATCGACTCATTGGTGGCACATTATCTTTCTTCTTCTCTGAAGCTGGAATGTTCCTGACAGTCTTCTTGGGCTTGGCAGCAGGCTTGACTTGAGCTGCCTTGACTGGAGCAGATGGCTTGGACTTTGAAGGGGCTCCAGCCCTGATGGCATCACCCATGAACTTAGACTTCTGAGGAGGAGGCTGGGGTGCTTCCTCATCCTCATCTTCCTCTGCTGCATCATCATGCACAATCCTCTTCCTCTTGGAAGTTTTCTTCACCTTGCTTTTAGTGTCCTCTTCCAAACTCAGCTTCTTGGCAACAGTGGACTTCTTCACTTTGCTGGTGCCTTTCTTGGTTTGCTGCCCTTGATGCTCTTTGGCAACAACTTTTCTCTTTGGCTTGGAGGAGACCTCTTCCTCAATCATGAAATCAGAATCTTCTTCATCAGAGTTCCTCTTCTTTCTGGCCCTGGTGGCTGCAGGAGGCAAACCACTTGGTGTGCTTCTCTCACCATCATCTGAAAAGCTGCTGGACTCAGGACTAGTGCCTGCCTCTGGAATATCAGCAATAGGTGATTCAGACCTGTTCTGGCTGTCACTGGCATCTGACATGGCTGACAACTTGTGAATAGATAAGGTGTAGGCAGAGTAGAAGAGTTATCACAAACTGCAGAAGATTTTGCAAACAAAATGAGTTCAAATTCTAGTATTAGGTTTTCACGAAGACATTTCGGTCGAATCGAGTTTAAAATTCGTGAATCCAAGTGTTCAAACGAAGCATTCACACCACTTTCGGTTGGACGAAGTGGGTTTCGATCCTGCCGAAAACACTAGGGTTTCACTAAATCCTCATTTCGTCGCACCGATTTGCACAACTCGGTTGGACCGAAGGTGCAAAGGCAATGGCAGAGGCCAAATCGGTCATACCGAGAATGTAAAATCGGTCTCACCGAGATGTGTTCGGCGGAAACCTAACCCTAAAACTTTTACTCGAATTTCGTTCTAACGAACTAATCTGGTGTTAAGGAAGATCTCAAACGTGGCAAGATGCTAGGCAAACCAAACGTGCATTGAATCGGGGATGGGAGCACGAGTGGGATTGAAATTCACCCTAACTTGGTGGAGTTCCTCTACGGCGGCAACGGCGCGGAGAAGATGTCCGTTGACGGCGACGGAGACCTGCGGCGAGGGCGCACAGGCGACGACGGAGACGATCCGGAGACCACGGCGACGGCAGCAAGGGGTGTGGGGGCGAGGCGTTTTGAAGTAGAAATCAACGCGCTGCCTCGGAGTATATATACCCTTTGTTGTCGGTGGGACCGAGTTGTAAAACTTCGGTGGCACCGAGATGGATAACTCGCAGGCGATTACACACTTCGTCACGCCGAAAATTGCAACTCGGTTTCACCGAGGTGAAAACCTAGATCAATCCAAATGCTTTCGGTCGACCGAGTTTGAGTGGGTTGGTCGACCGAAATCACTTAGAAGGTTTTGGAAGTTAACCTTTGACGGATCGGTGGCTCGAGTGCTCCTCACTCGGAGGGTCCAAAATGACTTGTTCAAAGTTTGTGATGTAAGCATGAATAGAATTTGAGACAAGAAAGCATAGATAGCTAGGGAGGTACTTAGGCATTCTTGTCCATCCATTTGGTCGAAAAATCAAAGAGACCAAAACAACAAATGGATGTCCTCGAATGGATAAAATCATGCATCCAACATGCTCACACAATAAGATAGCAAATGAAATATGTGTCAAACATGCACAATCAAAACTCTAGCTACTATCACACAATTTGTCGATGACTAGGTCATCTTTATATGAGTATATTGACTTAGGAGTCAAATGAGAACATTTGATCATAGGTCATACTCATCGTTTAAGCACAAGTGGGGTTACCACTTTTACATAAAGCATTGATGTGTTCACATCATTTGAAGACGCTTTAGCTCAATTCTTTAGAGCAAAGCTCCCCCTTGATGTGAGAACCCCTTTTAAAGGGTCAAACTAACCTTGGGTTGTCGTAGAAGACTTCATGTAGATGTTGAAGATGTGGATGCTCAATGTTGATGAAGATCATCAAGAGTTGGGAGCAATTCTTTGGATTCGGGCACTTTCAATACCTACATGGGTTAGTCCCACAAGGAACAAACAAGGATATCCATGGACATAGATTGAAGTTCACAATAGATGATGTCCATGAAAACAATGATTACCTTGTCCCTTGACTTACCAACAAGAGGGTTTGTGACTCCATGAACTAGTGCAAGATGTGGAAGTTGGTTGCACAAGTTTTTGCCAAAATGAATGTGAGTGAAGTATGTTGGCGGAGTCACCCTCAAGAACTCTCTAGTTCTTCTTCTTGGGATCCACATCATCTTGATGGGAATCCTTGGGGTTGTAGTTGAGCTTGACGAAGTAGAACTTGACGTTTCCTTGGGAACCCACTTGACCATGGCTTTAGGTGCTTCAATAAATGCATCAATCTCCTCTTGAAGCTTGTCCTTGCCTTTTAGCTTGTGGTCTTGTGGTGGAAGGTCATCTTGAGCTTGTTCCACATCGGAAGAAGTAGGATCATACTTCTTCTTTTGAGAAACAAACTTTGGAGTGGGATATTGACCTTCTTCCCATTCAACACCCTCGGCGTTGAACTTTCGCTCAAAACCAATTCCTTGATTCTTCCGGTGCCTTCCTTGCTTGCGAACAATTTCCTCAAAGTTCTTGCTTCCGGCAAGGCTCTTGTAGACACCTTTCTCTATAATCCCTTTCAATAAACTATTTTCTTGCTCAAGTGTAACTTGGCTTGAAACATTGTTAGTGGAATCAAGAGAACTACTAGAATCAATATTGTTGCTTCTAGATGAAGAATTTTTCTTATGCTTGTCATGCTTAGTTTTAATAGGTGGCAAGAAATTAGACAAGAGAAGTCGTTTGGCAAGATATGAAGAACTCTTCTTTCGAAGATCGTCATTGATAGCTTTTAGAAACTCATGTTCTTGCTCTAGATTGAGCTTCTCGAAGCGTAGCTTCTCATGAGATCTTAGGAGCTCTCTATGATCTTCTTGAGTTGTTTCACGAGCTAACTTAAGAGTGTTTAGTTCTTTAGTTAGGCGCTCAATCTCCTTCATAGCATTGTCATTCGACTCTTCTCGACTATAAAGACTACTAGCATGTTCATCATTACTAGGCTCACTAGATTTGTCATGTAAAAGCTCATCTTCACCAAGCAAGTCATCCTCATCACTATCAAAGTCAATAAATTCAGGGTGTGATACCTTGGGGCCTTTAGCCATGAAGCATCTTCCAATTCCCTCATTTGGTGAATCAAATAAGTCATAGGAGTTGGAGTTGGAGGACACGAGAGCAAGACCGCAACACCTTCATCTTGCTGTAGTCGGAGTTGGAGTGATAGCTTCTTTCGAATGATTGTCGGAGTCGGAGCCGGAGACCCATTCACCTACATGAGCTTGATGTTTTCTTCTTGTGTAGCTCCTTGATGACTTGTCTTTCCTCTCCGAATCCTTGCTTCTCCGAGAGGGTCTTCGCTCATAACGATCATCTCTACTCCTTCTCTGCTTCCGAGGTGACTCTTCTCTTGAGCTTCTTCTTCTTGGAGATTCTTCTCTTCTCTTGTGGGGAGCCGAGCACTCATTTGAGTAGTGTCCGGTCTTCCACAATTGTAGCAGTTTCGATCACGACTAGAAGATCTCTTTTCATCATATGATCTAGACTTTGAGCTTCTTTCCTTGCTTCTACTCTTGTAGAATTTGTTGAAGTTCTTCACCATTAGGCTTATCTCTTCATTGGAAACTAGCTTGTCACTTGAGGTTGTGGGAGCATCACTTGTAGCTTTGTAAGCACCACTTGACTTGTTGTGAAGCTCTTCCTTATCTTTAAGTGTCATCTCATGAGCAACAATTCTTCCAATGACTTCGGTAGGCTTGAGATCCTTGTAGTTTGGCATCATTTGGATCAAAGTGCACACGGTGTCATACTTTCCATCCAAAGCTCTGAGAATCTTCTTGATGATGAATCGGTCGGTCATTTCTTCGCTTCCTAAGCCGGCAATCTCATTTGTAATGAGAGCAAGCCTAGAGTACATTTCAGCGACTCCTTCACCTTCCTTCATCTTGAACTTGTCAAGTTGACCTTGAAGAACATCTAGCTTTGATTCCTTCACGGACTCGGTACCTTCGTGCATTTCGACCAAAGTATCCCAAATCTCTTTTGCATTCTCAAGACGGCTGATTTTGTTGAACTCCTCGGGACACAAGGCATTGAAGAGAATGTCACAAGCTTGAGCATTGTTTTGCAACATCCGCAATTCATCCGTTGTAGCTTCACGATCCGGAACTTTTCCTTCCTCAAAGAATTCACCTTGCAAACCAACACAAATAATGCCCCATGCGGCAGGGTTATGTCCAAGAATATGCATTTTCATTTTATGCTTCCAACTAGCAAAGTTTGAACCATCAAAGTAAGGACCTCTATGAAAATTACCCTCACTAGACGCCATACTCTCCTAGGTTGTGAAACCAAGCTTATGGAGTCCAATGCAATGGAAACCAATACAATGGAGACCAAAGCTCTGATACCACTTGTAGGATCGAAAGTATGTCTAGAGGGGGGGTGATTAGACTACTTGACAATATAAAAATTCAGCCTTTTGATAAAGACAAGTTTTTGGCAGATTCACGGTTATGATCAAGTCAAGTATCACCCTACACATGCAATTCTAGAGTATAGGCAGCGGAAAGTAAATTGCACATGTAGTAAAGAGAGGTGGAGAAGAGCAAACGCAATTTGGAGACACGGAGATTTTTCTCGTGGTTCCGATAGGTGGTGCTATCGTCAATCCACGTTGATGGAGACTTCAACCCACGGAGGGTAACGGCTGCGAGAGTCCACGGAGGGCTCCACCCACGAAGGGTCCACGAAGAAGCAACCTTGTCTATGCCATCATGGCATACGCCCACGGAGGACTAGCCTTACTCGGGGTAGATCTTCACGAAGTAGGCGATCTCCTTGCCCTTACAAACTTCTTGGTTCAACTCCACATCTTGACGGAGGCTCCCAAGCGGCACCTAACCAATCTAGGAGGCACCACCCTCCAAAAGGTAATAGATGGTGTTGATGATGATGAACTCCTTGCTCTTGTGCTTCAAATGATAATCTCCCCAACACTCAACTCTCCTCACTGATTTGGCTGTGGTGGAAGAAAGGATTGAGTGGAAAGCAACTTGGGAAGGCTAGAGATCAAGCTTCATATGGTGGGAGTGGAGCTACTTGATCTCAACACAAGGGTAGGTAGTTTTCTTCTCGAAATGTAAGGTAGGAGTGGTAGTTCTTTCGATGGCTCTCTCCACGAATGAAGAGGAGGTGGAGGGGTATTTATAGCCTCCACACAAAATCCAACCGTTACACACATTTGACCAATCTCGGTCAGACCGAAGTTGACAACTCGGTGAGACCGAAAGTTCAAATCATGTGAACGTTGGGATTTTCGGTGGGACCGAAAATACAATCTCGGTTAGTCCGATTCGTCGAAAGACTAGAGCTTGCCAATCTCGGTGGGACAGACTTCATCATCTCGGTGACACTGATTTGATGACGTATGTTCTGAAGCTTGGCAACTCAAGTTTCGGTGAGACCGAGTTCAGAATCGGAAAATCCGAAATTTCTAGGGTTTGACTTTGTGGCTGAGGTGGTTCATCTCGGTGTGACTGAGTTTAGGAAATCGGTGGGACCGAGATTACTTATGAGTGTATTATGGAAGTGAGAGTTGCTGATACTTTAGGAGATATATCACTAAGCACTTTGAGCAACCAGATCATTATCATAACCTCATCCCCTTTTAATAGTATTGGCTTTCCTATAGACTCAATGTGATCTTGGATCACTAAACCAAAAATGGAGTCTTGAGCTTTTGCCAATGCTTGCCTTAGCATTTTGAGGGGTCCACATCTTCAGTCATTGCCATACCCATATCACTGAACTTTCTGAAATGATTCTCAAGAAGCTATTAGTTCAATGATATATATGTTGTTATTAATTACCAAAACCACCCGGGGATTAGTTGCACTTTCAGGCCTTCTAATTGAACCCCCAGGCCTACCATCTCATGTGTTCTAGAAGCATCTATCCACATGCTTATCTAATACTCTAATAAAAAGGGACCAGAACAATCTGGATTCTACAGAGGTAAGAACCAAGTTGGATCTTGTCCAATACGATTCTAGGAAAGGAAATACATATTTCAAATGTATTTTCCCATGTTCTTTATATATATATTTAAATGACGTGCAAAGCACGCACAATTTACTAGTATTTGTATAAACCTAATAAGTTGTGGACAAGATATATTTGACACTATGTTTTCTCAGTTTACATGTTATGATATGGCACCATATTATTATACAAGTGCCCCTCTCTTGATTTAATGATATGTCATGTCAGCCTCATGCCTAGTTGCTAGTTGGCAGTGCATGATACAGTACTAACAATTATATTCCCACTAAAGAAGGCCAACTAATTAACCAGTTTGTAATTAATTAGTAAGAGACTCGGTAGAATTAATTAGTTGGTGCAAGACCGAAAAATCCTTGCATTAGTGGGCTAGCTTAAGATCTCTTAAGATGTGTCACCAAGTATTATCCCAAAAAAGGACAAGCATTTGCACTAATGCATGTCCACGACAAGTAAATTATAATATGAAAAAGAGGAGTTGCCACCCATAAATTTCAGTCGGCCGACTGTTAGGAGGCGTTAGGAGGCTAGTGGTACCCCAAACCCCAGGTTTAAAACTTTGGCGTCTCATAAAGCCTGGGCCAGCGAAAGGTCCGCGCCGGGGCTCCGCCGCCTCAACGGAGAGCTCGCGAAGACCGGCAAGGAGTGGTCGCTCAGCGAGACTGCTGCCGCCGCCAACAGCAGCGGCAAGGGCAAGGTTCCCCGGGCAGGGTCGGCGTTGACCGCGGCGGCCTTGCAAACATCATAGGAGGAGGCAGAGCGTCTCCTCCGTGAGCGCTAGTCGGCGGCCGGAAGGGCTATCGCGCCTTTTCGCCGCTGGAAGGACCACTCAGATGACGATGACAACGACAACGGCACGAACAACGATAGAAATGCTGCCATCCATCACGGCCACGCGTACAAAGTCGCTGTCTGCTACAGCTAGTGCAGGGTGTTTTTATAGGTTTTAGTTGAACGGAAGAAATATTGTCCGTTTTATAAAATTATGTCGGAACTTGAAGTGAATTCCGTCGTGTTTGCAAGAAAATGCTTTGTTCAAATTTGGTTTGAAATGCATGTGGACACAGTTGGATGGCCGGCTGCCGTATCACTGTCCACGGACACGTTCGCAGTCCGCAGACAAATGCAGTGTCGGTTTTAGGGATCCGCGTTGGAGATGCTATTGTTTTTTTTAGAAACTTTTAATCTATTCGTCATCTATCGCACTTTAATAGTTTCAATTTGAAAGAAGGCGAGAGCGCTTGGGCAAAGTTGGTTTAGAAAAACAAATCTAATATGCTGTGCAATAGATGCGACCTAGCTAGTTAGGGCGTGTTTGGTTGCCCGCATTTGGGCCAACCAGGCTCGCGCGGGATTAAAACGGCCCGTTCGGTCGCCTGCATGGCATGAACTTAAAGCATCCTTGAGTCAGGCCCGCGAGCTACGTTCGAATCGGTAGTTTCTGCAAGCCAGGTCCGAGCGATGCACAGCGAGTGGCTCCTCCCTTGCACGAGAAGAGACGGGGGATGCGAGCTTTGTAGGTGCTTCTTCTTCCTCCTCTACTAACCTCATGCCTAATCTCCTTTCTTTCTTCTCCTCTCTGATCTACATAACGGTGCTTCGATTGGATATAAGCTCTACACGAAAAAGATGCACATCGTTGTTACGGTTCCATTCAGGTGATCAGTTGGTAGTTTTGTCGACCGTAAATGCTCTATTTTCTGTTTATATTCGAAGCTATTTTGGACGAATTTTGTTAGATTTGACGCCTACGATCGACCGTTTGGAATTTTCTTTGCCCAACAGCCTAATCTCATAGTTCCTCACGACATTCGTGTTGTAAGTTTTCTGTTTTGTCGATCCTGCTGCACTGACGCCGTAATTACGCGCACCATGTATTTCTTCTCCTTCATCATCTGTCTCAGAGCCCTCATGTTCATCCCATTCGACGCCGGCGCCGTTCCTCTTGACCTCCTTGCCCACATCCTACTACACTAGAGTTGTCACCGGCATCTGTCATCTGGGCCTCCTCCCTCTCGTCCTATTGCACTGACGCTGCCATGGCACGAGCACTACATTTCTCCTCCTCTGTACAGTATCTTCGTGGAGACTTTCTCTGCGGCGACAAGGCTAGCAACTAGTTCGCTGCAGCACCGAAGGGGGCTCTTGCAGACGACTCCATGCATGTCGTGTCGGATGCGGAGCCACGACCACCATCCACCGCAATCGCCATGGTCCCACACGCACTGCATTTCTCCTCCCACATCCTCTGCCCCATAGCTCCTCCGCACGGACTTCTTCGGCGGCGACGCTAGCAACTAGTTCGCCGTGGCGCCGACAAGAACGCTCGCCCGAGACTCCGTGCTCATCGTGTCAGACGTGGTGCCGCGGTCACCGTCCACTGCAGTTGCGAGGCACAGTGTGTGTTAACTGTAAGTGTTAGCTCTTAATCATATCCCGCGTATACAACCAAATACCGTGTAGTTGTATGAGCCGAGCCTATGCAGGCAACCAAACACCATACGCTAAGCCATCCCCTAATGCGAAAGAACTAGATGCGGGTAACCAAACAATATGCAGATGTTGCATAACAGCCTGCATTTGCTCAACCAGCCCCATTGAGCCAGGCTGAGCTAAGCCAGGGCCGGCTGATACGGCTGCCAAACACGCCTTTAATGTTTAGTCTACGTTTAGTTCAATTTGTTGACTTTATTAATTTAAACTAATACGTTAAGGGTTATCTGACGACTCGGATCCACCGGTCACAACGGTGTCACATTGAATATAGCATATGCGATGTCTAGTGTCCTCTGATAATGAATTTGTAATTAGTGACGTTTAGCCTCGATGCCACTGCTAGGTTCATCACCAGTCCAGTTAAACCAGAGAAAAAAAGACACCACGTACGCTGGATAGCCACAATCGAACGGAGAAATGAACCAGCTGGATAGCTACCGGTCGGCTGGCAATTCCCGGTGGACTTAGCCTTAGTTTTTTTTTCTAGAAACTTTCGATCTATTCATCACTTGTCGCATTTTATTTGTTTCAACGTGAATAGAAATGTGAGAGGCTAGCTTAGACAAAGATGGTGTAAATACGAAGACAAATCCTTGCGTCAGTACGTAGTTGGCCAGCTTAGGATACGAAGAGACAAGCATGAATGGGCCACGACAAGTCAAATATAAACCACCGATAAATTGCCACCCACGAATTTCAGTGGATCAGCCACTTACTTGTAGTACTCCCTCCGTGGAATTACTTGTCTCAGAAATGGATGTATCTAAATGTATTTTAGTTCTAGATACATCCATATCCGAGACAAGTAATTCCGAACGGAGGGAGTACGTGGCCTGGCCACTCACTACCACTTGGAACGCCACACCCTATAAGACACCATATACCACCCAAGTAGTTTGTACACCAAGAGTGAGCACTTGCCAATCACTCGAGCAGAATGAATCCCATGGCCAAATGTTACCTCATGTTCTTCCTCCTTTTGGCGCTTCTCTTGCCCGAGGCGTACGCGACTTCGTGCCACCCCGGCGACCTCCGTGCGCTGCTGGACTTTGCCGGGAGCCTCAACGGTCGGGGTGTCCTCCTCCGTGCCACGTGGTCTGGCGCCGCATGCTGCAGCTGGGAAGGCGTGGGCTGTGACGCCGCCAGCGGCCGTGTCATGGCGCTACGCCTCCCCAGGCGAGGCTTCGGGGGACCCATCCCAGGAACCTCCCTCGCAGGCCTTGCGCAGCTCGAGGAACTCGACCTCGGCTCCAACAACTTTCACAACATCTCAGGGGTGCTCACCGTGTTGCGCGGGTGCCAGAACCTCACCACGTTGATTCTCACCAAGAATTTTGGTGGTGAAGAGCTACGCGGCGATAGTATTATTGGTGGGTTCAAGAGCCTCGAGGTGCTGGCCCTTGGTGATTGTGCTCTCAAGGGCAGGGTTCCGGAATGGTTGTCTCAATGTAAGAAAATGGAGGTGCTTGATTTGTCTCGCAACCAATTGGTCGGCACCATTCCATCGTGGATTGGTGAGTTGCACCACCTTTCCTACTTGGATCTCTTAAATAATTCATTGGTTGGCGAGGTACCTAAGAGTTTTGCACGACTAAAGGGCCTCGCCACCGCTGGGCGTTCAGAGGGCATGACTTTCACTAACATGCCATTGTATGTGAAGCATAACAGAAGCACACTCGGACGGCGACTTAATGAGCTCCCAAATGTCATAACAGGGACCAACAATGTTGTGAGATCCGGGAGAAACAATGTTGTATCTGGAAACGACAATACTGTCATATTTGGGGATGAAAACACCGTATCTGGGAACAACCATGCGGTATATGGGAATCACAACACCGTATCCGGGAACAACCACGTCGTATCTGGGAGCAAGCATGTTGTATCTGGGAGCAGGCATGGTGTAACTGGGAGTAGCAGTGTCGTATCTGGGTTCAACAATGGCGTATCTGGGATCAACCATGTCGTATCTGGGAGTAACAATGTCGTATCTGGGAGCAACAATGTTGTATCTGGGATGAACCATATCGTAGTTGGGAATAACAAAGTTGTATCAGGAGCTTAATTTTATATATAATTAAGCCCTTATATATACATATTACCTCCTCTTGAACTTCTCAACTATCTGAGGACTTGAGATGAGATTATGTTCAGCCTTTGTAGTTTGTTTTTCTGCTACTATTCTAGGCCGTGAGATACTATTCGATAAATAAGGTACATAAGTTGCCACACGAGATGTGCCTGCCTATGCCTCGCATATGTTGTAATAATCGAATCTTTATGGTCCATGTATTGTGTGTCGAGAAATATATTATGGTTTGACTGGTATGCCAAGTTGTATTGTGTATCGGGAAAGACGTGATCTACAAGCTGGTGGTGTGTGGCAACTTATTATTCCTTGCCCTCTTGGAGGTGTTGTCTCACCTTGTTTTATATTATGCTTTAATCCATCCATACATCAAGAGGGTGTTCGATTGCCTCCATCGTTTTTTACTTTGCATACTTGTCTCAGTTGGGCCTGACTGAGCAGATGCAGGGTAAAAATTATGTTGTGCACATCGTTTGGTAGGCTGCAAATAGGTTGGCTGCATTTAGGAAGCAATTTTTGTCTTGCGTTTGGTGGCCTACATTGGTAGGGCTGATGCACTACGCGGTGTTTGATTGTATACACTGAACGTGGTTAAGAGTTAACAGATACACATGCCACATGGATTTATACTAGAGTGCCTCGGTGACTATCATGGACGATGGTCACGGCACCACATCCGACACGATGACAACGGAGTTGCGGGCAAGCGATCCCATCGACGGCATGGTGAACCACTTGCTAGCGTTGTTGCCATCGGGAAAAACCATGAGAAGGGACGAGAAGGAGGACGCCGAGCCAGAGGACGGTGAGGATAAATACAGTGCGCATGCCACGGCGGCGTCAGTGTAGTAGGACGCGGAAGAGGAGGCCACAACGCAGACATCGGCGGCTATGTAGTAGGATGTGGGAGAGGGGGGCGAGAGAAACTACGTCGTCTGCGATGCCAGTGTAGTAGGACGCGAAAGAGGATGCAGAGGGAACGACGTCGGTGACGGTGCCAGTGTAGTAGGACGCGGGAGAGAGGCCGGGAGGAGCAATGCCGACGGTGTCGTCAGTGTAGGAGGACACAGGAGAGGAGGCTGGTAGGAACGACACCGAGAGTGACGCTAGTGCAGCGGGACTCCTGAGAGCAGGCAGAGAGGAACGAAATATAAATCCACTTGTCTACGGTCGTCGAAACAGAAAAAGTACAAGAAGAAAGTCATGTGAAACTGCAAGATGACTTTTGCAAAATTCATACAATATAGCTCCAAACATGAACAGAAAATTAGACATTTGATGAACGAAACTATGAGTCGATCACCTGAATGGAACCACGTCGATGTGCTTCTTTTTTGTAAACCTTATCTTGTATCGAAACACCGTTGTGCACATTAGAAGTGACTAATAAGTGGGCGAGATTACGAGTTAAACCAACAAACCACGTGCAACCTCAAGTACACCACATATCTGGCCGCACGAGGTTGCATCGCTAGAGCCACCCACGTGCGCTCTTTTGCTTCGCCTGAGCTTGGATCGCTGGAGATGGCTAAATTGAGCGCCTCCAGTGGGTCTGGCTCAGAGGCTAGTGGTTCTGGCTCAGAGGCTAATATCTGTAAGAGTAGAGCTTTGGCTCAGTGGTTGAATATGCGGTTGTGCATTCTAACGGCCCGAGCTTAATTCCCAGAATTGACAGGTGATACACAGGGGTTTTCCCTCATGTATTGAGGATTAAGCTTGGTGTGTGGTGAAACCACTCATCAAGAAATATCTTGATACTCATTTTAAAAATTCCAAGGATCAAATTTATCTTGGTACTCATGTAAAATGGTTGTATGCATCCTTAGTTGGTGCAGAGGCCGGAAAATGAAAATCTCTCCCTTTTTTGCAGAGAGAGCCTTGGCTCAGTCGTTTGGTATGCGATTGTGCAGCCTAGACCCGACTTCAGTTTCTAGAATTGACAGGTGATGCACATGGGATTTCCCCCATTTATTAAGGACCAAGCTTAGCGTGTGGTGGAACCACTCATCAAGAAATATCTAGATACTCATTTAAAAATTTCGAGGGTCATGTTTATGTTGGTACTCGTACTAAAATAGACATATGCATCTTAGTTGGTGCAGAGGCCGGGAAGTGAAAATATCTCCATTTTTTGCGGAGAGAGCCTTGGCTCAGTCGTCGGGTATGCGGTCGTGCAGCCTAACGACCCGAGTTCAATTCCTAGAATTGACAGGTGATGCACAGGTTTTTTTCATTTATTAAGGATCAAGCTTGGTGTGTGGTGGAATCACTCATCAAGAAATATCTTGATACTCATTTTAAAAAGTCCGAGGATCATGTTTATCTTGATACTCATACTAAAATGATCGTGTGCATCCTTAGTTGGTGCAGAGGTCAGGAAGTGAAAATCCTCTCATTTTTAAATGAGTCCCTCCCAAGTCGCCCCGGCAGCATCGGAGGGAACCCTAACCGCCTCCCCTCTCCTCCCGTCGCTAGAGGGCGTGACCGGGCAAGGCCCGGCCAACGCCGGCGACAGTAAGGCTCTTCGGCCCCCTCGCGCGTGGATCTGATGCGGGCTGGATTTGACAGGCAAGGGCATCGTGATGTGGAGGGTTGCAGCGCCATGATCCGGTTTCCTAGCGGGTGCGTCCATTGATTTTGTGGCCACCGCTAAGAGATGCTGCAAATTTGCAGCACTTGTAGCAAAATTTGGTCTTTGAAGAGCTAAAGCTATGGATGAACCCAAACAGCTCGGACTTTCCACGCATCCCCGCCTCCTCCTCCAAAAAAAACCTAGGGTTTGCGCCTCTCGCCAGCTTCGCCACAGGTCTGCCTTGTCTTCGATGGCCTTAGGGCCATGGGGGCGTAGTGGAACCTGGAAAGGGCCGGCGGGAGGGCTCTGTTGTTAGTCGTTCCTTTGAGATTTGTTAGAGTTTGTGTCCTACTCAGGAAGGCGCGACGACGACGGCTCCCTGAAGATGAAATAAAGGTCTCTCGGCCTAGCCCCCGTTCCGGTGGTGCATCTAGCATCGTTGGTGAGGTGTGTCTCCGGCGGATCTATCCTTGATGGATTTGCTTGGATATGGTTGTTGTTCGTCTATATTCGTGTGTCTTAGAGTTGGATCCTTTTGATCTACGTTATTCTTCGTCGACTGCGGTTGTTGTTCTGGTGCGCTGGTCCTATGGAGCCTTAGCACGGTGACTTCCCATTCATCTCCAACAAGTTGTGCCCGACTCCGGCAAAAGAGGGGCTATGACGGCAGCACGCCTTCGGCCCGCTTTAGTGCTTGTAGTCGTCGCTAGGTGATCTATGGATCTGGAGGTAATTTTTATTATTTTCGATGTTCATTGTACTGTCATGATTAAAGATGAATAGATCGGAAGTTTTCTCGAAAAGAAAAAAAACTATGGAAGAACCAGTTCACCCGCAGCGGTTGGATTCTCTTGTTGAATAAAAACTCTCATTTTACCCTAAAAAGGAGGTATCAACACTATGGGAATTTGAAGAGAGAAAAGAAAGAGAATATACCCATAAACCAATTCAGCTGATCCACAGATATTCATGCAAGTCATTCCTCGGCTTATATATACGATCATACGTATATACACCAGAACTAGTACACAGCTTTTCAGATCAATATGTCCAATCCACAAGTATATACTAGAGTCAATGTGTAGATTGTACTACAATGCTGTAAAGGACAGATTATATAAACAAACTGCTTACAAACAACTCCGTTGTAATACAATAATGTGTAGATTATGTACTAGAAATCAACAGACCAAAAAAATTAATCAATACAAACCGAATTTGTTGCCCTCATCAATCAGTCAACAAAACTAAATAAATACTCCCCAAAGCACAAGGACCTTATTGCGGCAAGCTTCTTCTCCGTGGGTGGTCCGCGGTCGCTGACTTGGGGTTCAAAGTTGAAGCATTGGTTTTAGGTTGAGCAAGCTTTTTCAGTCGCTCAATCAAGGATTTGGTTGTGCCGCCGCTTTTCTCCTTTTTCATCTCAGCCAAGGATGAGGTTGACTTGCTCACTGCGCTTGCTTTAGCTGTGGCTTTCTGGGGATTCGATGCGCCACTTCTTGCAGCAATCCTCTTTTCCCTCTCTTGCTTAAGCCTTTCCAGCCGTTTCATCTGCTCTGCTTCCTGAAAATATTTACAACAAAACATATTCATCAGCAATTCTGCCGATGCAAACAAATGACATTCTCCACCACATTATTTGCCCTGCTAAAAATATACGCCCTATTATTTGCTTGTAAGTAGTCATTTTGGTCATTTAAAATATACACCAAAAGGATATAGATAATAGTACTATAGCACTCTTTCCTTTAAAATATGCGATGAGGATGTTAAAAAGGAGTACATTAAGTCATGTGGGGCACACATCACAGGGTATTACTGCAGAGCGAGTTAGGTCGTTGGGCAACACAATGCCCGACAACGGAGGCCAAAACAGCCGGCACCTTCTACCTTCTGTGGTACTTCTCTCGGCACTGGCTGGAAGGACGCTCTACGTACCATGTGCTAGTGGATCATTGTGGTGCTCCTCACCATCCTGGCGGCCATAGTCTTGCACTCAACTACCTGGTAAACTTTATGAGGGTGATATGTACTCGATATATGAGGGCAATGCCTCCCTTTTGTGACAACTTTCATATTTGCTAAATATGGGCAAGGGGACCCATGCCCCCCCCCCCCCCCGGCCAGGCATTTGTTGCAAAGTCTCGTAATATTATCCTTTTTTCGTGACCAACAAGGCCAAAACCACTCATTAGTCTTGGTCGACGAGGCTAGACATTTTTTCCTTGACCGACGAGGTTGGGAGACTTTTACTTTCCGTGACCGACGAGGCCGGAAGTTATTCACATGTCCTGGCCGACGAGGCAGGACATCCATTCTTCACGGCCGATGAGGCCGAACATTCACCTTGGGACTTTGTCATGAACCCTATGCCGACGAGGCCGGATATTGTACTCCAAACACCGGCGAGGCTTTGGCATGTCACCACATGGCCACACGTGCCACATATATCTTGGGGATCCATATCTTGGAGAATATTTCAGGTTATAAGATGACGACCATCAAGCGCAGCTTAATTGGAGGTGTTCTGTGGATTGCCCTGCGGATGTTATTAACCGGATTGTCTTACGAGGCTTCGGGACCTGCAACTACACAATGGCCAATTCAGTCAGATTTCATTGAAGGTGCAATATTTGTAGTCGGTGGGAAACTGTACTTTGTATTTGATAAAGAATTAATAAAGTAATGTTTCCTATGTGTTACTCTCTCTTTATTTATTTGCATATGATTGTATTCTGGCACGACCGTGGTTTATTTTATCGTTACGCCATTAGGAAATTCCCCTGCCCCGCGGGACGTTTATTTTTAGCGAAACATTAGCAAGTCACGGAGCGCCTCACCAGGGGCAACTTTCTCCTCTGGAAAGCCCAAGTACTTCCTCAGATCAGAGGCGCCCGGATGTTTAGCTACCTTGACGGAACCACTGCTGCTCGGGGCCGGAACAGATCGAGGATCAAATACTGATAAAAGCGGCACTGAGAAAGTCTCCAACGCAAAGTTTGACGTCTAGAATTACCAGGATCAATAGGTGTTTGTCTCGTCTGCAAGGTGACCATAGAGCAAAGGAGGGAGAGAAAATGAAAAATTGTTCGAAACATAGGTGAAACTTGTGTGGGCACTTTCGTTCCACATGTGGGCAAACCGGTTCCTAATCTTAGAGAATTTAATATAGCTTGCTTGCTTCTTGGAGTAAAAGATTCTTTGATGAGAGAGACAGTGACTGGAAGTAAACTCTATGCTTTAAATATGTTGCAAATAACCCTAATGTACTAGGGTTAAACCGGGGAATGCATGGTTCTCCATTCTAGAAAATTGTCACTTGGGCTTTTGCTGCTGCAAAGTCTTTGATAGATGGATTCCTCGGAATGGACAAAGTGTGGCCTTCTGGCATGATAAATGGTTGGGAAGCTGCTCTCTTAAGACTGTTCTGGGATCTCTCTGAGATATGTTAACAACAAGATGCCTCCATTGCTCACGTTTGGGATGGAGTGGAGTTACATCTCACTTTTAGAAGATGTTTTGATGAGAGAATGCTTACCAGATGGTTTGAGCTAGTGAATCTTGTTAAAAACTTTTCTATAACGAGTGAGAAAGATCAACCTGTTTGGGAGTTAGAAGCATCTGGTAAATTTTCAGTGAAATATGTTTATAGAATGATAAACTTTGGGGGGTCTCCTGTCAACTAAAATATTATATCTGGAAAATCACATTCATGTTTTTCTGCGGCTTATCGTTCACAACAAAACTTTGACTAGGGATAACTTGTCTAAGCGTAGACATGTTGATGATGTTTCATGTGTCTTTTGTAATGAACCTGAGAGTATTCAACACTTATTTTTTGAATGCATTGTTGCTAGACAGTTGTGGGCTGTGATGGCAGAGAGTATTGATATTCTTGCCCCCAGCTCCTTTTGCTGGCTGCTTTAGGCTTTCCTTCTGGAAAGTTAAAAATACGCTTTGATGTTATTAATTTGATCACTTCTGCTGCGTTATGGATCAATACATCCGATCCACAAGTTTATACGAGAGTTAATGTGTAGACTGTAATACAATACAAAAGGTTATGCAGTCTGCTTACAAACAACAACACAAGTGTATTGTGCATGTATGTATGTCTTGTGCATGCATGCATGTATGTCCTAGAAATCAACAGACTAAAAAATTAATTAATACAAAACAAATAGTTTGCCTCATTGAAACAACTAAATACTCAAAGAACGACAACCTTATTCTTGCGGAATGGCACCAACAGGGAGAAGGACCAAGAAGCTGCATTCTTACAGTAATCAAGCCCAGTCTCATCCAAAAAATGCCCAAGTTGTGACAATGATAGTCAGATGCACAGTGATCTATATAGCTCTGAGAACGTATCTGGTGCACCGGTGCTTGTGGTGCTACCGGTGTACCAAACACATTAGCACATTTTAAAATGTTCCAAAAAAGTGAAACAAATCTAGCACATTGGCATAACATTAGTGTATGTTGTCACAAATTTCGAATCAAAATTCAAAACATTGCTCGAGTTACAAAAATGACAAATTTGACATCAATGTGATAATGGGCCAAATTTAAATCCACAATTTGTGTTATGTACTATTCAGTGTCGAATTTGTCATTTTTTTATCTCAAGCTATGTTTCGAATTTTGATTTGAACATTTTAACAACATGCGTTAATGTTATGTGAATGTGTTTTATATTTTGTTGAACATTTAAAAATTTGCTAAGGAAGTTTGCTGCACCTGTAGCACCACAAGCACCGGTGCACCAGATACTTCCTCGTATAGCTCAACCCTGCCCTAAATTAAGCCTAATGATTTTGATCAGTCCTTGTAGACAGGATAAATGAACCAGCTGGGTCTATGCATCAAACTATACACAGGCCAAGACTATTTAAATAGCAGCTAGAAACATTTAATTAAAGTGACCATCATTTGATATTGCGTGAATATATTTTGAAATACATGATAAAGTGAACATTATTTGGTAATGTGTGAATACTTTTTATATACATTAACCCTTTAAAATATACATGAATATTTTTAAAATAAAATGAACAATTAGAGATAAAAATTGTAAACACTATTTTTATAAATTTAATTAACATTTTGTAAAATATGAGAAAACTTCATTGACAAATTTGTTTTTTATTTGAACCAAGTTATGTAACACTTTAACATATTTTCCAAAATGCATACACATTTAGACCATTTATATATATATATATATATATAAAGGGAAAAATGAAAAAATACGTTGTGTTGTCGAGCTTGGCGCATTTAGGGGTGTGCGTGGGCGAACTTGCCCTTTTCCTTGCTACAGGCGAGACATAGTATCAGCGGGAAAAAAAATTGAATCAGTCCAGCATGATCTCTCCGCTCTGCCTGCCACCACCCAGTCATCCCTCTGAACAGGAAAAAAAAGTCTAAAATTAACTTTTAATTTCATATTCGAAGTCTGAATCAAACACTCACCTTGAAATCTCAAAACCTGGCACTGTATGTTTATGGATCCTAGCCAATATTCGTCCTAGACCAATTCGTCACAAGACCTCTATTTCCCGTACTCAACCGTGGGCTCATATTTATAAATATCTAAAATGAACTTTTATGATTACCCACTTCCTGCACTGATGATCTACATCTTTTTTGTCAACCTCTCTATTTCCCGGACTCAACCGTGGGGCATGGCACCGCGCGCTCCCCACCACCACACACCATGGGACATTGTTCGACCCCCAACCTCCTCATCAAGTCAAACTTACTTTGCTCTCTAGGACGACAACAGCCGCTACAACTTTCATATACTTCATCCCAAATAAGTGTCTCAACTTTGTACGTACTGAAGTTAAGACGCTTATTTTGGGATGGAGGAAGTAGTACACAAATTCATACAATGATTTTAAATTCTGTCTTCCGATTTTATTCTTCCATCCTAATCTATATTAGCTAGGTTTGCTTGTACTGACAAGGTTGGTTCACCGGCTTTTCTTCCTGTATTTCAAATTTTCAACAAAACAAGCTGCTACTGTGCTGTCTAAGCATAATATAATACTATAAACAAAAAACACAAGCATAAACTTAGCAGTAACAATCACAAACAATTACCTGGATTTCTTTGAACAGTTACTTGTAATGGATAATGTAAATTCGGATGCTCTTGCTCAATGAAAACTCTCGTTTTCCTCCAAAAAAAAAAAGATCCTTTATGGGGAAAAAACACAGAGAATGTATCCATAAATCAATTCAGCTGATCCGCATACATTCATGCAAGTCATTCTACAGCATACATATACGATTGTACGTATATACACCAGAACTAGTACACAATATGTCCGATCCACAAGTATATACCCGAGTTAATAATGTGTAGATTGTAATACAATACAATGTAATAAAGGCCGGATTATACAAACTGCTTACAAACAAACACAGGTATGTACTAGAAATCAACCGACCAAACTTTTTAAATCAATACAAATCGAATTGTTGGCCTCATCAGTCAATCAACAAAACTAAATAAATACTCCCCAAAGCACAGGGACATTATTGCGGCAAGCTTCTTCGCCGTGGGTGGTCCGCCGCCGCTGGCTTGGTGTTCAAAGTTGAGGCATTGGTTTTAGGTTGAGCAAGCTTTTTCAGTCGCTCAATCAAGGATTCGGTTGTGCCGCCGCCGCTTTTCTCCTTTTTCATCTCAGCCAAGGATGAGGTTGACTTGCTCACCGCACTTGCTTTAGTTGCTGTTTTCTGGGGATTCGATGCGCCGCTTCTTGCAGCAATCCTCTTTTCCCTCTCTTGCTTAAGCCTTTCCAGCCGTTTCATCTGCTCCGCTTCCTGAAAATATTTATTTACAACAAAACATATTCATCAGCGGTTTGAGCAAATGTTTCCTGCTGAAAACTGTGATTCTGCTGATGCAAACAAATGAAATTCTCCACCACTTTATTTGCCCTATTATTTCCTTCTACGTAGTGGTCTTCTACTCTAGTGACACATATGAAAAATATACAGTTAACAGGGGTAGGAAACAATGATGCGAAAATGGCATTTGATATATGTGACATGGTGGGGATGCCACACCAAAAGGAGATAGATAATACTACAGCACTCTGTTGTACTACCTCCGTCCTGGTATATAAGTCCCCTTTGCATTCTGTGCCAAATTTTGACTATAAATTTAACTAACAAAATATTAATGCATGTCATGACAAATTATATCGTTGGATTCGTATTTGAACATGGTTTCCAATTTTATTATTTTTTGTGACATGCATTAACATTTTGTTAGTTAAATTTTAAAGTCAAACTTTGGCAAGGAATACAAAGGGGACTAATAAACCAGGACGGAGGTAGTATATAGATTCAATTGGGTCATTTAAAATATGCAGTGAGGATGTTAAAAAAGAGTAAATAAAGTCATGTGGGGCACACATCACAGGGTATTACTGCACTTAAAACCAGAAGAAAAGAATAAACTGTTTAATATATAAATAAAATGTATAAAGTTAAAACATCAATACCAGCTCCTTCTTTTCCTTTTGAAGGCCCGCTTTGTAAGCCCGTAGGTTTTGCGCGCGTTTCTGAGCATCGGTTAGTGGGCCTTTGGGCGCTGATAATCTCCTTGCCGAGGCATCCTTCCTTCTTTTATCCAAGCCCTCCTGCGAACCTCTAAGCTTCTTATCTTTCCCCGGCATCTTTTCTTCACCCTCAACACAAACGGATAAATCCTCTGCATTTGCATCTTCAACACTGACGTCATGCTGAATCTGCATGTGGCTGTCATAGTCCATTGATGGGTCATATCCAAATGAAACATCTTCAAATCCACGCTCTGGAATCAACTCATCTGGCTCATAGAAAAGTTCAGCTCCAGCCTTAGCATCTGATGTTTTCTGAACACTTGAGCCAAGCTCGGCATCTATGTCAATGGCAGTACGGCCGGCTGCTCCAAGATTATCCTGTGAGTTGGAGGTAACAGGTATCATGAAGGACTCATCGCCCATACTGTGCACATTCTTCTTTTCCTCCAGAAGAGTGGGTCTCTTGTAATGCGCCTCGGCAAGGGGGTCCAAGGAGCTCCTCCTGTCCATTGAGTTGTCCTGTCCATAAACCATGAAGTCATCATTTGCCCCTCTTCTGTATCCTCCACCTCCAGCTTCTATCTCCTTCATGCCACCATCCACAAAGCTCCGACCTTCCGCAGACATCATAAGTTCATCACCAGACATCATCTGCCTGGCCCTAAGTCTCCCGTTGGCTGAACTGAAAGACATCGCATGCCGCTCATTGACATCGGCAGAACCTCGCTCTGATAAAAGAATAGGATCATCAATACTTCTTGTGGTCTCTTTCCTCCTAGGTGGTTGTGGTGCCTCTCTTTCACTGGCGAACATGTCCGCGTCATTATGATCTCTTGTCTTCTCTTCATCTCTGAGCAAGAAATTCTGGAACGCATTCCAGTTTCCTTGATCTCCATCTTGCTGCCCATTAGACATTCCATCCTTGGTGTACTCATCTTCAGACTCAACAGTGGTTTTCTTATCCCCTTTTTTCTTCGAGCTTGAGCGCTTATGATGATTCCTCTTGCTGGATTTTCTGTGTGAATCGTCACTATCTTCTGATGCCACATCAGAGCCTGATTGCGACTCACTCTCTGATGACCCATGCTTCTTCCTTGATGTTACATTTACATTGCGTATGACAATTACATTAGATTTCTTCTTGCCCGAGCGATTGCCCTTTTTACTCGACTTGCGGCCATGAGAACTCTCCCTCTCTGAACCACTTTGGTCATCACTTTCGTCATCGGAGTTGTCAAAGTCCTTGCTATCTGCTGAGTGCCTCCTTGATAGTCTCCTTTCTGAACGGTTGTACCTGGGATCATCCGTTGGGGGGTAGGGAGGAGGGTAATATGGGTTCGCCCCAGGGTAGTATGGTGGCATGCCTTGCATGGGGTAAGGAGGATGCATTGCCCATGGTGGATATCCTGATTGATATGGACCATGATGGGGAGCTCCTGGGTGCTGAGGTGTCCTGTGATCTGTCAAGCAACAGAGAAATGATTCCTCAGATCCAAGTTCTCTCTCACAGTAAAAAAGAAAAAGCAAAACATGAATCGATTGTGTATGCAGATTGACAAAAAAGGGTACAAATTCAACATGCCTGGACAATAATAACGGAAAATTGTCGTGTGAAAATAAGCAGAAGGCAGAAATATATTAGGAACAATTTGGGTCACAATTTTCAGACAACGGAAAACTCAAAATAAAACATTGTTATAGGCTATGGAAGAAAAAAAGTGAATGGTTCTTGTGAGCATTTGGAAAGTACAAGTACAAATACAAATACAAAACATACAAAATCCGCTTATCAACTACTACAAAGATACTAAATACAAACAAAGTGAGCATTTGGAATGTAGTAAGTTAAGTCATGGCACCAACATACCAGCTTTAGCAGCATCTTCGCCATTTGTATCTCCATTAGAGACAGACATTGTTTCCTTATCTCCCATTAACATAATGCCAGCAGCATTGAAGGGGGGAAATTCAGAGCGTGCAGACATTGCTTCAGGTTCAACATCAATCCACTGTCCAGTTTCATGTTTTTGCCTCCACAAATCAATGAACTGTGTGCATGCCTTCCTATTAATTGATAGCAAACCAATGAACGTAGTTAGCGCAACAGATTTCATACGCACAGAAATTGCTTAAGCTACTTGTGCATTGCAACAACATTCAACATGACTGTATAATTAGCATCAGAATGGAATGCAATAAATTATGCAGTTCTCATACGGAGTCGGCACAAATTAATCAGCAGTTTCAGGTTCACATCATCTGCAGGAATATAAGTCATATCCAAAGGAAAGATCTGATACATCAAGCATGATACTACTTTGTCCATAAGAAGGTCGTACTTACATCAAGCGTGAAGCACCAAAACGCTCTGCGAATGAGATCAAATATATCAGGTTGTCTATATCAAACCCAGCAGCTACAGCGCGTGCAAAGGCCATAGCCTGCTCTTTACGTAAGACGGTCTTGCGAGTCTCCAGCACTCTGAGAAGCTGAACTCTGCAAAACATTGTTAAAAAAAATTCCATTCACATCTTACCACAGTGCAGATAAAAAAAATCCAAAAAATAGGACATCATTCCAAAGAAGTGCAGATAAGGTAATCAAGGAGCTGAATTTGACTGTAGAACGAGTGTGGGAAGCAGTTCACTAGATAAAAGCATAAAAACAAAACAAAAGTTAAGACAGTAGTTTTTTCTTGTAAACAAGAAAAGAATGTGCGAAATAAAATACTTTGAATGCTCCTCATGTGCTCCAGTGTCATTCTGCAGTAGAGATGCTGGATGTGTGTCAGGCTGTCAAAAATATCAGAGTTGTAAGCCCTCTTACCATGACATGTTCACATGGTGAAAAAACAGTTTCATTACCTATCGACACAGCCATACCTTGTACAGGACGAGTGCCTTATCACCATCAGGATCATAACTTGTCTTGCTACCTGTAAAGGGACACGTCAGGTATATTTATCGACGGAACACGGGGCGCAAAATCATGTTTCAGTCCAGATCAATCTATCATCAGAAAACATATATAATTCCCACTGAACTTTTTTATGCAGTTGCGAATGGTCCTGAAAACTTGTGCACTTAATGGTGGTTAGATCCATCACAGAATAATCAGCTTCCAATATAAGTTAGGTAAAACAGAAGAGAAGAGAATGTATAAACAGGAATAAAGATAGGCCATGCATCAAACATAAATATACTTTTAAGGCATCCACTATCATGTACTACAACAGCTGTGACTGATGTCTGATGGTACACCGCACCAAACTCCATAACGAATGATAGATTCTAAAGAAGCAGCACTGCATTTCCAGCTACGAATAAGCATCGCCGAAGATTTCTTGGTAGACATTGTGACCGTGCAAGGAATGAAATCGGTAGCATCTCTTGCTTATACGAACCTTCCATGGAGGAGTCCACATTATGGGCTTCTGCCTGGCAAATCACAAACAGAAACATGTCACTGTTCTGCTATTATTTCTCTCAACAAATAAACAGGTACACAATAGAATAGATGATAATCCTGCACTTACAGATTTGAGTCCAATATTTGCATTGTTCTGGACAGCGATGGCATCCTGGAGCTGCAGTATCTCGGACTCGATGGTGGTGACCCGCTCCAGGACCTCCGGTGTGCTCACGAACCGGACGAACCTAATGCCAACACCACGCAAAATGAGCCACCACCGCCGACACTGCTGACAAATAAACACGAGACGAACCTCTGGATGGTGCCTCTGGTGAACCATGGCGCGTCGGCCCCTGGATCCGGCTGGAGCAGGATGGTGTAGCCTCCCTTGGCGATCTGCTCCTGGGCGGCCTTGAGGTGGGCGACGAAGGGGTTGAGCAGGCCCGAGGCGATCTTCTCCTTCCTCCCATTCACCACCACAACCAAATCACACCTAGAAACAAGAAAGGGGGGAGAAACAGAGAATTCATTACAATGCTACTGCTACTGCCACACACACACACACACAAGAAATTGTTGCAGATGCCAATAAAATCAGTAAGCTTGAGCAATCAGCAGAAGACAAATTCAGCAATAAGTGTGAATGGTATGTATCTCCTCCTGGATCTACCACCTGTAGCAACAGAAAGAGCAGAGCTTTGGGCATTCCCTTAATCTTTGATGGCGGCGCGACAGAACAGTAAAGATGAGGAATTTGGTTTGGTGGGCAGATCCGCCCCTGATGGTATGGGGAATTGGGAGGTTGAGCTTGAGTGTCCGGGATTACCTGGTGCGGGTGGGGGTGAGCTGGAAGGCCGCCGAATCGAGCCTCGCCTCCGGCCTCATCGCCGTCGCCGTCGCCGTGGGTGGGGGTGATTCTTCAGATCTTGCGGCAGCCAAAGATCTAGACACAAAAATGGCCAAGAAAAGTGGGGATTTGGCTGGATGGGGGGCGCTGGAATCCGGGAGCAGGAGCAGGAGCGAATGCACAGGCAGGTAGGGATTTGGGACAAGCAAGAACCAAATTCAAGAAGGGAAATTTGGGACAAATCCTTCCTAGTGCTCCCTCCCTCCCTCCTAGGAACAGTTACAGAGGATGGATAGCACTAGCAGGGAGGGGTAAAATAAATAGATAAATAAATAAAATGTGGGGAGGAGAGAGCGGAGCAGAGGAGGAGCAGTGTGCTTGTGCTCTGGTTAGTGCGCGAAAGCTGCTTGCTTTGGTTTGGTGGCAAGAAAGGGAATTGAGGCTGTCCATGTCTAATCCAAGCTGTCGTTGACGATGAGTTCTGATTTATATTGATTTTTCCAGTTGCCCTACAGAGAGGAAAGGAATCAAGTTGTCATTTTCGGCGGATTTATTATGGCTCTAAGGTACTACTCCTATATCACTCTGTTATTCTAATATAATGAAACTTTTTTTAACATAGGAGTACATTTTTTAGATCGGCTACCAACAGCCTAAGAGCTTTGGATTCCGTTAATTTCACTGTAGGACTAGTGTACACAAGAGGACAGGCAGGCCTGTAATGTAAATGGAAGTATGTGAGCAGTGCCCCGCAAAAAAGAAAAAGTATGTGAGCAGTGACAGAGCATAAAAACAAGAATCAACCATGTGATGTGATGTGATGCCATGCCAGGGGGTTATGCTGCTCATTTTGGCTGGTTGGCTAATTAAGTTGGTGGTGAGACTAAAATTAAGATTAAGAGAGAGGGAGAGCCAACAAGAAGCTTCTTTTTTTATTTACTTTGCTTTGCTTGCTGCCTTTTAATTTGGTGGTTGAGTGTTTTCGTCTTGATGGACAGATTCTTATATTCTTTGCAGCACCAGCACCAGCACCAGCACCAGCACCAGCAGGAGAGATGCCGTTTTGCTTATGGAACAATCAGATAGATCTGATCTAGGGCGTGCTTGGTTTCTTTCTTTCTCCAAAAAACCAGAAAACTCGCTGCCTTCCCTCTGCATCGAGCAATGCAGACAACCATATTTATTATATTATTCAACAAAATCTGACAAAAACAAATAAGTGGATCAGTCCCTGACCACACACCATCTAATCTGGTGGACTCACCGAGCCGCCCCACGACCAGCCGAGATCATCAACTAGTCTTCAGTGTACATCACATACGCACGCTCCAGAATATGTTGACGCATTCTTGAGGAGAGATCCACACATTAACCTTCTCAGACCCTACTATCATAGACACCGCCACGACACCAAACAGCACCACCATTCCGCACGCATCCATCAATACACGTCTGCCTTGAGGGAGTCCTGGATTAGGGGGTCCTCGGACAGCCAGACTATGTGCTTATGCCGGACTGTTGGACTATGAAGATACAACATTGAAGACTTCGTCCCGTGTCCGGGTGAAACTCTACTTTGCGTGGAAGGCAAGCTTGGTAATTCGGATATGTAGATTCCCTTCTCTATAATCGACTCTGTGTAACCCTAGCCTCCTCCGGTGTCTATATAAACCGGAGGGTTTAGTCCGTAGGACAAGAACAATCATAATCATAGGCTAGCTTCTAGGGTTTAGCCTCTACGATCTCGTGGTAGATCAACTCTTGTAATACTCATATCATCAAGATCAATCAAGCACGAAGTAGGGTATTATCTCCATAGAGAGGGCCCGAACCTGGGTAAACATCGTGTCCTCCGCCTCCTGTTACCATTAGCCTTAGACGCACAGTTCGGGACCCCCTACCCGAGCTCCGCCGGTTTTGACACCGGCATTGGCGCTTTCATTGAGAGTTCCACTGTGTCGTCGCCATAAGGCTTGTTGGCTCCTTCAATCATCTACAACGATGCGGTCCAGGGAAAGGTTTTCCTCCCTGAACAGATCTTCGTATTCGGCAGCTTCACACTGCGGGCCAACTCGCTTGGCCATCTGGAGCAGATCGATAGCTACGCCCGCCATCAGTCGTTTGGAAGCTCGAACTACGGTCGACATCCGTGGAGACTTGATCTTCGACGGATTCGAGCCCATGACCGGTGCACCCTATGTACCACGATGAGCGTGACCTAGATCTCGTCATCGGACGGTGTTCGGAGATCCCGCTCTACAAATGCCTCGGCTTTAGATCCAGTGCAGATCGTGCCATCCGAGGACGGGAGGATGGACCCCGCCACAGAAGCCGCACACTTAACGGCGATAGAGCCGAACACAGATTTCACTTCCAATGAGGTCTGTGTCATCGGACCCCCGGACTCGTCTTCGGCCATAGGCTCTGAACCGCGTGTATCCGCACCCATCGGATCTAACTGGGCGCCGATCATGGAGTTCAGCTCCGCGGATATCTTCCAGCACTCGCCCTTGGGCGACGTGCTAAACTCATTAAAATCTCTCTCCTTGTCAGGAAACTCTTGGCCGAACTATGTCCGGCTTGAGTGGGAAGCGGACGACGAAGGAATTCGTTACCCACCCACCACCCACTTAATAGCCACTGTCGACGACTTAACCGACATGCTTGATTTCGACTCCGAAGACATCGACGGTATGGACGACGATGCCGGAGAAGAAAAGGAACCACCGCCCACAGGGCGCTGGACAGCCATCTCATCATATGACATATATATATGATGGACACACCCAAAGAAAACAAGGGCGAGGATCAAAAGGATGCAATGGAGGGTAATCCTCTTGAGAAGCAACCAAAGCGCCGATCTCAGCGGCGCCGCTCTAAACCCCGCCATAGCAAAAACAGCGATACCGGCACAAGAGACAATAACACTCAGGACATGCCGAAGACGAAAACAATCCCGCCCAGCCAAGCTTCGAACAGGCCGGACGGGAGGACGGGCAAGCTAGCCCTGAGGAACAGGCAATGGATGAAGACTCGGAGGATGACAATTACATGCCCCTCTCCGAAGACGAGGTGAGCCTCGGCGACAAAGAATTTATCGTGCCTGAGGATCCCGTCGAGCAGGAGCGCTTCAAGCGCCGGCTTATAGCCACTGCAAAAAGCCTGAGGAAAAAATAGCAGTAGCTTCAAGCTGATCAAGATCTACTCACTGATAGATGGACTGAGGTCCTAGCAGCCAAGGAGTACGGACTCGAGCGCCCAACCAAAAGTTACCCGAGGCGCAGGTTGTTACCTCAATTCGAGGACGAGGCATTAGAGCCTATACTACAAGCGCAGGATGCGGCTGACCGACCACCTCGTGGCCGAGACAAAGCGGCGTATCAGCCCGAACACCAGCCCGCACCCCGTCGCCGAACGACTAAAAACACCAAGGCCCGGGGCTACACGCATGACCCGCGAGACGAATTGGAAAATAAAGCAGGACAGTCAAGATCGATCTACGGATCACGGGGGCACGCCCCAACGCGTGACGATAACCGCCACGCCGGATATACTACATACAAATTCGACCGGGCCGAATACAGCATACCAGACTCATCCGAACTGCATCACGATGTAGCCCGGCATAGAGGCACCGCACACACCCTATGCTTCACTGACGAAGTAATGGAGCATGAATTCCCAGAAGGGTTTAAACCCGTGAACATCGAACCATATGATGGGACAACAGACCCCGTGGTATGGATCGAAGATTTCCTTCTCCACATTCACATGGCCCGTGACGATGATCTACATGCAATCAAGTACCTCCCACTAAAACTCAAGGGACCAGCTCGGCATTGGCTGAATAGTCTGCTAGAAAACTCCATTGGCAGTTGGGAGAACCTAGAAGATGCATCCCTCGACAACTTTCAGAGCACTTATGTGCGACCACCGGATGCTGATGACTTAAGTCACATAATCCAACAGCCCGGAGAGTCAGCCAGGAAATTCTGGACTCGGTTCTTAACTAAAAATAACCAAATCGTCGACTGTCCGGATGTCGAAGCCCTAGCGGCTTTTAAGCATAACATCCATGACGAGTGGCTTGCCCGACACCTCGCCAAGAGAAGCCGAAGTCCATGGCAGCCCTTACAACACTCATGACTCGCTTTTGTGCGGGTGAGGACAACTATTTGGCTCGTAGCAACAGCACATCACGAAATCCTGACACTTAGACGCCAGAGATAGCAACGGCAAGCTCCGACGCAATAGACACAAGCGTCACAATAATGGCGATAACGTCGAAGGCATGGCCGTCAATGCCGGATTCAATGGCTCCAAGTCTGGTCAATCGAAAAAGCTATTTAAAAGAAACAACCCGGGCCCGTCCAGTCTGGACCACATACTCGATCGCTCATGTCGAATCCACGACACCCCAGATAAACCAGCCAACCACACTGATACGTCTCCAACGTATCTATAATTTTTTATTGTTCCATGCTATTATATTACCTGTTTTGGATGTTTATGGGCTTTACTATGCACTTTTATATCATTTTTGGGGCTAACCTATTAAGCTAGAGCCCAGTGCCAGTTTCTGTTTTTTCCTTGTTTTTTAGTTTTACAGAAAAGGAATACCAAACGGAGTCCAATTGATGTGCCAATTTTTGACGATTTTTTGTAGACCAAAAGAAGCCCCTGGATTGAAAGAGTTGGGCCAGGAGAGTCCCGGGATGCCCACGAGGGTGGGGCACACGCCCACTCCACCTGGGCGCGCCCCCTGCCTCGTGGACAGCCCGGAAACCCCCCTGGCGTGAGACCTACGCCAAAAAATCCTATAAATACTGAAACCTCCAGAAAATAACCAAGATTGGGAGTTACGCTGCCGTAAGCCTCTGTAGCCACCAAAAACCAATCGGGACCTTGTTCCGGCACCCTACCAGAGGGGGCATCCCTCACCGATGGCCATCTTCATCATCCCGGCGCTCTCCATGACGAGGAGGGAGTAGTTCACCCTCGGGGCTGAGGGTATGTACCAGTAGCTATGTATTTGATCTCTCTCTCTCTCTCTCTCTCTCTCTCTCTCTCTCTCTCTAGTGTTCTTGATTTGGCACGATCTTGATGTATCGCGAGCTTTGCTATTATAGTTGGATCTTATGATGTTTCTCCCCCTCTACTCTCTTGTAATGGATTGAGATTTCCCTTTGAAGTTATCTTATCGGATTGAGTCTTTAAGGATTTGAGAACACTTGATGTATGTCTTGCATGTGCTTATCTGTGGTGACAATGGGATATTCACATGATCTACTTGATGTATGTTTTGGTGATCAACTTGCGGGTTCAATGAACTTATGCATAGGGGTTGGCACACGTTTTCGTCTTGACTCTCCGGTAGAAACTTTGGGGCACTCTTTGAAGTACTTTGTGTTGGTTGAATAGATGAATCTGAGATTGTGTGATGCATATCGTATAATCATGCCCATAGATATTTGAGGTGACATTGGAGTATCTAGCTTACATTAGGGTTTTGGTTGATTTGTGTCTTAAGGTGTTATTCTAGTATGAACTCTATGATAGATCGAATGGAAAGAATAGCTTCGTGTTATTTTACTATGGACTCTTGAATAGATCGAGCAGAAAGGATAACTTTGAGGTGGTTTTGTACCCTACGATAATCTCTTTGTTTGTTCTCTGCTATTAGTGACTTTGGAGTAACTCTTTGTTGCATGTTGAGAGATAGTTATATGATCCAAGTATGTTATTATTGTTGAGATAACTTGCACTAGTGAAAGTATGAACCTTAGGCCTTGTTTCCTAGCATTGCAATACCGTTTACGCTCACTTTTATCATTAGTTACCTTGCTGTTTTTATATTTTCAGATTACAAAAACCTATATCTACCATCCATATTGCACTTGTATCACCATCTCTTCGCCAAACTAGTGCACCTATAGAATTTACCATTGTATTGGGTGTGTTGGGGACACAAGAGACTCTTTGTTATTTGGTTGCAGGGTTGTTTTAGAGAGACCATCTTCATCCTACGCCTCCCACGGATTGATAAACCTTAAGTCATCCACTTGAGGAAAATTTGCTACTGTCCTACAAACCTCTGCACTTGGAGGCCCAACAACGTCTACAAGAAGAAGGTTGCATAGTAGACATCACACACCAATAGAGAATGTTGGGTATTTAAACAGGCCGGCAAGCTGAATGCCGAAAACAAGGAAAAGGGGCCGCATAGTGATGACGACGAGGAGCCCCGGCCGCCGAACACAGGGGGACAGAAGAAATTTCCTCCCCAAGTAAAAACGGTAAATATGATATACGCCACCCATATTCCAAAGCGGGAGCAGAAGCGCGTACAAAGGGACATCTACACGGTGGAGCCAGTCGCCCCAAAGTTCAACCCATGGTTTTCCTGTCCAATCAAATTTGATCGCAGGGACCATCCGACCAGTATTCGTCATGGCGGCTCAGCCGCACTGGTCCTTGACCCTATTATTGATGGATTCCACCTCACACGAGTCCTCATGGACGGTGGCAGCAGCCTGAACCTGCTTTATCAGGATACAGTTTGCAAAATGGGTATCGATCCCTCAAGGATCAAACCCACCAAAAGCACCTTCAAAGGTGTCGTACCAGGTGTAGAGGCCTGTTGTACAAGCTCAATCACACTGTAAGTGGTCTTTGGATCCCCGGACAACTTCCTAAGCAAGGAGTTAATCTTCGATATCGTCCCCTTCCGTAGTGGTTATCATGCACTGCTAGGACGAACCGCATTCGCTTGATTCAATGCGGTGCCACACTATGCCTACCTCAAGCTCAAGATGCCCGGACCCCGCGGTGTTATAACAGTCAATGGAAATACAGAGCGCTCCCTCCGTACGGAGGAGCACGCTGCGGCCCTTGCAGCAGAAGTACAGAGCAACCTCCTTAGACAGACCCTCAATTCGGCAATAAAGCCCCCGGACACCGTCAAGTGAGTCTGGAGTACTCTGCAACAGGATTGTCTGGCCCATCCAGAGCTCGCCTAGCAATTCGGCCTCCGTCCTAGTCCAAGTCAAGCGGTGAAAATTGTGCTATGCGTACATAATTACGCACTTAAAATACCATGGGCATAGACGGAGGCACAGCTAGACTGCGGTCCACAGTGCGGCTCAACCGCCCCAGGATCCACATACCTTCACCTTTTTCTTTCTTTCAGGTCCCTCTCTTCTTGAGGATCTTCCGATAACCTGATTATCAGACCCATCATGGGAAGGAAACACCAAGGAGGCAAGGAGCTTTGACGTACAAGGGAATCCCCAGGTGGTCTCTGATAACGATCGCTATACCTGTTTTACATACCCACACGCAGCTCGCTCTTGGTTAGGGCATGTCAAATAGTCCTATTTGCTTATCGCACTACTTGTATACATACGCCTTGACGCATCATTCAAATAACAATGGAAAATAATGTACATCATCAGCTTATTACTACATTTCTTTTTTTTTCTTTTACTGTTTATTTACTACAAATCGCACCCATTCTGGTACGTTCAGTTTGCCAGGGGCTTCGGTGTACCCCATAACACGGCAAGAAAGTCCAAACACTTTCGACAGTGCAGCACCCCGAACTTATAGCATTATATGCATCAGCTCCGAATCATGTCTTGGGTCAATAGTTGGTTTGCCGGGCTCCTGTGCTTGCTACCCTACGTTCCACTATATCGGCTAGGGTAGTAAAGGGAGAACTATTGCGATTGTGTGCCGGTTCTTCCGGACGAGCACCTCAGTAGAGAAAGCCGAAAACTGACTATCATGATGCGGCGAGAGCTGGTCGCTGTTCGAGAGGTTTCAAATCCTTAAAGATTTTTTCCGCTTCATGCAGGGAATCGGTCTTTGTCCGATTTAGGCGTGTATAGCGCCCCAAGTTTGTCCTTCTGAATACCAGGGGCTACGCCAAAATTTAAAATTATAGAACTTCTATGGCTAAGTGAGGGTGATAAAGCTATATAGTCCGATTGCCTTGTTCGTTGCGCTAAACACCTCCTTAAAGGACCAAAAACTTGGATAAAGAGTGTTTAGATTTATCCCGAAGACCCCTATACTAGTTACATGGGGGAAGTTTACGACCGCCAACTCTCGATTTTGTAAACGACCGCACAGGAGGTAAAATTTTAAATCAACAAGCATTATATTGCGCAAATGAACTTGTTTCATATTACAGGATAAAATGAGTGCATTCATTCAAAGATTACATCCTTAGTACATTGTTCTGCCACAAGGCGGGAGCTCTTCAGGACACTGTCATAATAATTTTTGGGCAAGCAGTGTCCTTGCCCTTCGGTGGCCCCTCGGTCATCAGCGCAGTGGCGTCCATCTTAGCCCAATGCATCTTTGCACGGGCAAAGGCCATCCGCGCACCTTCAATGCAAACCGGCCGCTTTATGACTTTAAGTCGTGGCCAGGCACTCACAAGCCGCTTCACGAGACCGAAGTAGCTGTTAGGCATAGGATCGGCGGGCCACACCCGGACTATGAGGTCCTTCATGGCTAGTTCGGTTGCCTTGTGCAGCTCGACTAGTTGCTTCAGCTGGTCGCTCAAGGGCATCGGATGTTTTGTCCCAAGATATTGAGACCAAAACAACTTCTCCATTGAGCTCCCTTCTTCGGCTTGGCAGAACTCTGCGGCATCTGATATGCTGCGCGGCAGATCCGCAAACGCTCCTGGAGAACTCCAAATTCGAGTAAGTAAAAGGAAAGTCTCCTTCACATGCTTGCTTTGCATAACAAATGCCTTACCCGTCGCAATCTTCTTGGCCGTCTGGATCTCCTGGAGGGCCTTCTGGGCTTCGGCTTTGGCGTCTTGCATGCTCTGGAGGGCCTTAGCAAGCTCGGACTCTTGAGTCTTAGAGTCACGCTCCAAGGACTCGTACTTCTGGACGAAATCCTGGACCTCGCTGATCCGGGCCTCTTGCTTCTTGCGTGCGGCGCATTCCTTGGCCGCTTTGTCTTCGGCCTCGGCCAGCGCCTTCTTAAGGGACACCACTTTGGTCGTGGCCCCTATAAACGTTCATGACGCTTTTATCAGCAGCAACCACTTATCCTTAATAAGTATACGGGCAGGGTATTTCGTACCTTGACTTTCCTCCAGCTGCCTCTTCGCGAGGACAAGCTCTCCCTCGGCCCGCTCCAGGTCCTGCTTTAGTCCAGAGACCTCCACAGTACGAGTGGCAGCGACCAGCAGCGACGCCTGCTTATTCACATATACATCTTATATTAGACTCCTGCGAATATTATTTGATCCTCTGTTCGGCTTTTCTTTCCGAACACCAAACAGAGCATCAGGGGCTACTGTCTACATAGTGATATTCTCTCACAATTTTATTACTTACCTCAAAGCCTGTAAGAAGGCTAGCGCAGGCTTCGGTCAATCCGCTTTTGGCGGTCCGGCCCTTCTCAATCACCGTACTCATAAGAGTACGATGTTCTTCATCAATGGAAGCATTGCGAAGCATTTCCAGCAAGTTGTCCGGCGCCTCTGGATGGACAGAGGTAATCGGTGCAGGAGGCTCGCCCTCCTTAGAGAGAGGCTGCCCGCATGAATCCGGAACCACTTGGGTTTCCGGAGCCGTATTCGGCTGGGTGCCAAACTGGCTGCAGCCCCCATTATCGGAGTCCATGGGGGTCTTCCCCCCCATTCTCCCGGCGACTGGGATTTTGCCTGGGGGCGTCTCCGGAACTGTCTCCCCTTGGCCTGGTATCCTTCGAGACAACACCTCGGTGTTGTCCGCGGCCCTAGGGGAGGAGGCTGTTGGAAGTGAATCACTGTTCATCGCCGACGGGTCCAGAGACCCCTCCAAAGAGGAGGATATCTCGACGTTGGATTTGGTCGGACTGCAGGTGCACGTCTGGCATAATAAGAAGCGATAAAGCAAACATACCGGAAATACTATTGTGTCTGGATACTTACGACTTAGCCCGGGGCTTGTCCCTGGGCTCCCACTCCTCGCCGATGTTGGTGGCTGCGGTGGAGTGGTCCGGAAGGAAGGTTTTTCCCTTCTTGGACACCTCGGCCTCCTCGTGTGTGGCGGCCTTCCTCTTCTTTCTCCCTTCGGTGGGGGGGGTGGATTTCCTCCTCCTCCTCGTCGTCTTCGGTGAAGGAGTGCATCTTCGGACGTCATGTCCGATGCAACCTTGCGCCGGAGACCTTCTCTGGTCCCCACGGCCGTCTTCTTGGCCTTCTTCTCCGGCACCTCATAGGGCGCCGGAAATAGCATCTTTGTTAGAAGAGGCAATTCTGGATCTTCAAGTAGCGGAGCCGGACAGTCAATCTGCTCCGCTATCGCTACCTAGGCCTGTAAAATCGGCATGGAGGCTTAGATTCCTCCCGCGGATGTGCTGGTAAAAGGCATATCTTGCAAAATATGAAAACTTACCGGATTGGCTCGGCGTTTTGCGCTGAGTCCATGATCTTCGGTTATGGGCGGTGGTACCTTGTTGGCCTTGAAAAGCACCTTCCATACATCTTTGTGCGTCGTGCCGAAGAGCTCTCGCAGCGTCTGGTGTTCGGCCGGGTCGAACTCCCACATATTTCAAACCCGTCTCTGACACGGAAGGATCCAGCGGAGGAGCATAACCTGGACCACATTGACGAGCTTGATTTTTTTGCTTATCATATTTTGGACGCAGGTCTGAAGTCTGGTCAATTCCTCCGCTGAGCCCCAGGCTAAGCCCTTCTCTTTCCAGGAGGTGAGCCGCATGGGGACCCCGGATCGAAATTCGGGGGTCGCCGCCCAATTAGCGTCGCGCGGCTCGGTGATGTAGAACCACCCCGATTGCCACCCCTTCACAGTCTCCAGAAAGGAGCCTTCGGGCCAGGTGACATTGGGCATCTTGCCCACCATGGCGCCCCCGCACTCTGCTTGTTGGCCGCCCACCACCTTTGGCTTCACGTTGAAGGTCTTCAGCCATAGGTCGAAGTGGGCATGATGCGGAGGAAGGCCTCGCACACGACGATAAACACCGAGATGTTGAGGATGAAGTTGGGGGCCAAATCATGGAAGTCCAGCCCGTAGTAGAACATTAGTCCGCGGACGAACGGGTGGAGAGGGAATCCCAGCCCGCGGACAAAGTGAGAGATGAATACTACCCTTTCCTGGGGTTTCAGGGTAGGGATGATCTGCCCTTCGGCCGGAAGTCGATGCGCGATGTCCGTGAACAGGTATCCGGCCTCCCGAAGCTTCTTGATGTCCTCCTTCGTGACGGAGGAGGCCATCCACTTGCCTCCCGCTCCGGACATGTTCGGAATGATTTTGCAGAGAAGCTGAAGGCTTGGGCGTTGGAGCTCGAGAATGGATGAGCAGAGGAAGAAGAAGGCATGGGTGAAAAAGGGCAATCCTTGTATCTTTATAAAGGCAATAGAAATCATGCGCCTCCCCACTTGCCCTGGAAACTCGCGTATTCCCCAAGCGTTGTTGAAAGGATCAATATGGTTGACTAGAGGGGGGGGGGGTGAATAGGCAACTAACAATTTTTAAGCATTTCTTTACCAATTTAAACTTTGCAACAAAATAGGTTGTCTAGATATGCAACTATGTGAGCAACCTATATGATGCAATAACAACTAGCACATAAGCAAGCAAGGGATACAACACAAGTTGGCTTGCAAAAGTAAAGGCACGAAATAACCAAGAGTGGAGCCGGTGGAGACGAGGATGTGTTACCGAAGTTCCTTCCTTTTAAGGGGAAGTACGTCTCTGTTATAGCGGTGTGGAGGCACAATGCTCCCCAAGAAGCCACTAGGGCCACCGTATTCTCCTCACGCCCTCACAGAATGCGAGATGTCGTGATTCCACTATTGGTGCCCTTGAAGGCGGCAATCGGACCCTTACAAACAAGGTTGGGGCTCTCTCCACGACTTGATTGGAGGATCCCAACGAAACCACGAAGCTTCACCACAATGGAATATGGCTTCGAGGTGACCTCAATCGTGTAGGGTGCTCAAACACCCAAGAGTAACAAAATCCACACTAGAAAGTATGGGGGAAGCAAATATCCTTTGGTGGAAGTGTAGATCTAGGTCTCCTCCTTCAATCCCTAGAAAATCAACAAGTTTGAGTGGCTAGAGAAAGAGATCGGGCAAGAGAGCTTGAGAGCATTAATGGTGGAGTGAGAGAGGTAAGAGGTGAGAGTGGTAGGTGGAAGAACCACCTTATATAGCAACCCTAATAAATCCAACCATTACTGCGTTTTCAGCACTGCATCGGTAAAACCGCTCCTTGTCCCGGTACAACCGGGACTCACGATGTAACGGCAGAACCCTACCAGGCGGTACAACCGGGCCACCAGGCGGTAGTACCGGTTATTAGAAAATAACCGGACCAACCGCCCTACCACCCGACAGCTACCGTGACCGAAACGAGCGGAGTCACCCTTGAGGGCGGTAGTTAGGCGGTCGGGGCCGGTGCAACCGCTTGGCCTTGAGCACTTGAGCGGCTAAGGTACGAGCGGAAGAACCGCTCGAACCTCCGGTAGTACCGGTTGATGAGGAACAACTGGACCAACCGGGCCACCACCGCCCGGGAACCGCATCAAAACAGAAGCCTGACCGGTACATGGGCGGTGCATGGCCGGAATAACCGCCGCAGGTCTTTGCAGAGCCTGGTGGCGGTACCACCGCCCGGAGGCAGCGGTACCATCGCTTGACAAAGACAGGAAAGCGCCAAGAGCCAGCGCTACAACCACTGGAAAACACAGCAGAAGTCAAACAAAAAGGGATGCACTCTCTCTCACACCAGAGGAAGACAAAAGAGGGGTGATGGAGGTGTACGTGAATGGATTCCCCTATTCTTTCCAAAGTGGATTCCCTCTTGATAGTATGGGTACCCTACGACCAAAGAGATAAAAAGCGTAGAGGACTCCGTCTTCAACCGTTTCCTTCGAGAGAGAACAACTATCCGATGTAAGCCTAATCATCGAGAACCTGAAACATTTAGCACAGGATTAGACCAACAAAGGGTTGTCATCATCATCCAAAACATAAGGTAGGGAAATGCCCTTTCAATCTCCCCCTTTTTGGTGGATGATGACAACAACACGATTTAAGATAGAAATCTATAGAATCTAGTCGGAGCTCCCCCTAGATGTGTGCCCCAATTTGAACTAGCTGTTAGAGAGCATGTGCAAACTTTAAGGTCGAGACTCCCCCTAGATTTTATAGGCTCGCCACTAAAAGCACATAAAAAGAAGGTAGACAACATAATGAAACGAGAGCAATACTACCAATAATGACCAACAAACATAAAAATAAGATAGCAGGAGTGGCACAAGATCCACACAAAGCAAAGCAAGCTGAGAAACGAACAAGGTTCAACTGGAGACCACTGACAAAGTTCAACACGAAACACATACCACGCAAACACCCATGCAACTCCCGAGTCCTATCACACTCTCTCCCCCTTTGGCATCAAGACACCAAAAAGGAAGAGAGCGAAGCTAGCGCCCCAGGCTCAGTCGTCCTCCTCTGACTCCTCGGTAGCATCTGGATCTTCATCATTATCAGAATCTTCACCATTATCAGAATCTTCATCATCGTCCCGATCTGAGTCCTCCATGATATCATCAGCAGCAATAAAGGTGGTGGAGGGCTGAGGGGGGGCTTCATCATCAGTCCAGGTGCTGTGGGAAGATATCCAACGCTCCTCCGGTGTGATGCTCTTCTCAGAGCCACTCTAAACCGACATGTTGAGGTGCCTCATCATTGCAATTTGGCGACACCGGCCAAGCTTCTCATTGACATGTGCCTCATACATCCTCTTCTGGATGTCAGACTGAAGGCAGAAAGTCTTCTTCACCTTGGCAGCGAGCTTGTCCACCCATGAAGGCTTGGCCCCTGGCTCCAGCTCAAAATACTCATCGTCAGAAGTTGCATAGACATCCTCAGGAGCATTAGCAGGGAAGCGAGGCTCGGCGTGCTTCTTCTTCTTAAGGAGCTTGACTTCATGAATGGTGAGATTATCAGGAGAGGTGAGGGGCTCTCCAGGACGGCGAACCTCCCACACGGAGTTCAGAAAGCACATGACAAAAGGAGCATAAATGGGGACCTTCCTGTAGATGACCATGTTGTACATCTCGTGCCACAGCCAGTTGGACACATCAAACGTCTCCCCAGATCCCACCTTCGTCTTCATAGCAACCATCAAGTCAACAAGATAGCCATGCATTTCATCTTGATTCCCCACCTTGGGCAGAAGCACATTGCGAAACACACGGATGTCATAGACCTTCACCAAATCCTTAGATTCTCCAATAATACCACGGCCCCGAATGTACAGAGGGGCAAGCTTCTCCTTAGGCATGGAGTCAGGATGGTCATGGGGGCGAATGCCACCCCTTCCTTCCAGACCGGTATCGTCATACCCAATAGCATTGCAAAAGATCCTCCAGGGAACTTGAAAGAGCTCATCACGACACATGAAAGTGAGGGTGCGCGCTTCATCTTCTCCAAAGTGAACGGTGGCATAGAACTGATGGATGAGTTGAACATCAAAGTCACAGTTGACAGACATGAGCTTGACAAGATCAAACTCCTCACAGAGAGCCAAAGCCTCTCCAAAATACTCCAGGTTGTTCCTCCAATGGTCAAGATCGATGGCCCATTGCTTGGCATATCTGTTCTTCTTGTGCTCAAAGAGTTCATGAACAATCCGCACTTGCATCTCATTCCGAAACTGAACGGTGGTCCAACGAGGAGCTACGGGAACCACATAAGGATTCTTTGAGCGGAAGGCATCCCAATCCTTGGCTTTCCAACGGTGCAGTGGCATTACCACACGTTGCTTTGCAGTGGCAGACTTTTCACGGCGAGTGGGCTTGGTGGGAATCACAACTTCCTCTTCATCAGCGGACACAGCCGGGCGCGCGGTCCTTCGAGCCCTCTTCTTGGTCTTGCGAGGAGCAGAGCGAGAACTAGAGCCACCTGAACACACACACGAAGAGAACACACAAAAACCAGCAAGAATGAGAGGAAAGCACACGACAAAAGCAACAGCAGAGAAGCCAGAACAGTGTTGTGTGGTTCGTATATTCTGGTTGTACCGAATCTCCCACCAGTAGAACCGCCCCACCGGTTGTACCGCCCGTATAAGCGGTAGAATCGCTGACAGTGGCACTACCAGGGGGAATAGATCTAATCAAGATATGAGAATCAGCAATGTTCTGATTTCTAGGAACTGCAAACTAGACAGGAGAAAAGCAACGATCTCTCCCAACCAAAGATCAAACACTAAACTTGGAGGGTTAAGTAATGCCCTAGACAAAGAAGAAATCCTAGAACGAGGAACGAAGAACAGGGGCATTACCACCATCCATGGGAGGAGATCGGAAGGCCTCCACGGAGAGAATCCACGGAGAGCCCACGGATCCAAGCGGGGACGACTCAAGGCGGGCAGAGGTGACCGGCGGCTAGGGCAAGGGAGAGACGAACGGGGACGAATGGGAAAAAGAAGAAAACCCTTCACCCCGTCGAATATATATAAATAGGCCCATAGCCGCGCAGCGGTAGAACCGCTCTGAGGACCGGTTGTACCACAAGTCAGGTACTGACGGGTGGTTGGGGGCGGTACTTTCGTTTCTTGACGGGCACCGGTAGTACCGCCCGGAAACAACCGGTAGTACCGGACGAAGGAAGCCCAGTGAAAATGAGCGGTAAAACTGCCCAAGTACCGATAGCAAACCTACTGGGGCAGCACAACCAGGTATCATCGGTAGAACCGCCCGTGACCCCGGTTGTACCGCCCGACCACCAATGCCCAAACCAAGGAGAAGGGAACAAAACAAACGGGACAACAACTTAGAGAAACCAACACATAAAGCAGAGAAAAGAACGAAAGGAAAACAAAACAACCGCACAAAAGCAGAGCGAGCTCAGGCCTCTCTCAAGAGAGGGCGGTGGCCGGAGCCACCTATGTTTGAGTCAATTGGTATGGCACCGCGAAGAATTATCCTTGGGCCCATGACCAAAACTCGTCTTTGAGCACAAGTACCATAAAAAATGGCTAATGTGAAAGAGTTGTTCGTTTTATGCATAATGGGGGAGGGAGAGTTCATTGAGAGAACAACACTCCCCCTATGTCCGTGCCTACATCTAAACTATACAACAAGTTGAGTGAGGTGGGTGTGCAAGGGTTCAAGTCACATTGCTCGAATCAATGATATTTAGCTCATGCCTTAACTCGCGAAATCTTGCTTCATCCAAGGGCTTCGTGAAAATATCTGCATGGTTATCATGAGTGTTGACATACTTGAGCTCGATCTCCCCTCGCCTAATGTGATCCCGGATGAAATGATACCGAATCTCAATATGCTTCGTCTTGAAGTGTTGCACCGGGTTGAGAGGAATCTTGATGGCACTTTCGTTGTCACACCAAAGAGGCACTTTGTCACAAATGACACCGTATTCCTTTAAAGTTTGCCTCATCCATGCACAACAACTACCGGCCGCCACATATTCCTCTTCGGTGGACGAGAGAGACACACAACTTTGCTTCTTGGAAGACCAACTCACCAAAGAGCACCCAAGAAACTGGCACCCTCCGGAAGTGGACTTCCTATCCACTTTGTCTCCGCATAATCGAATCCGTAAATCCTTCAAGCTTGAAGTTTGCCCTCTTGGGTACCATAAGCCAAAGTTTGGGGTATGAGCCAAATATCGAAAGATTAAACTTGACCGCCACATAGTGACTTTCCTTGGTGCGTCTTGAAACCGTGCACACATCCCCACACTCAACATGATATCCGGTCTAGATGCACAAAGGTAAAGCAAGGAGCCAATCATGGGCGATATACCTTTTGATCCACCGCTTTACCATTGGGATCAATGTCAAGTTGGCACTTGGTGGGCATTGGTGTAGTAGCCGCTTGACATCACTTAGCTTGAATCTTTTTAGCATGTCTTGAGTGTATTTGGCTTGGTTGATGAAGGTTCCTTCTCTTCTTTGTTTGATATGAAAACCAAGGAAGAACTTCAACTCTCCCATCGAAGACATCTTGAACTTGGAGGTCATGAGAGCGGCAAATTCCTCATTGAAAGCTTTGTTAGGGGAACCAAAGATAATATCATCAACATATAGTTGTCATACAAACAACTCCCCTTTGACCTTCTTAGTAAAAAGAGTGGGATCGATTAGCCCCACCTCAAATCCACGATCTTGTAACAACTCGGTAAGGTGGTCATACCATGCACATGGGGCTTGTTTAAGGCCATAGAGTGCCTTATCGAGTTGATACACATGATCCGGGAAGTAGGGATCCTCGAACCCGGGGGGTTGCTTGACATAGACCAACTCATTAATAGGACCATTAAGAAAAGCACTTTTCACATCCATTTGTTGCAACTTAAAGTTGTGATGGGAAGCATAAGCAATCAACAAATGAATGGATTCAAGACGAGCAACGGGAGCAAAGGATTCACCGTAGTCGATACCCTCGACTTGGGAGTAGCCTTGTGCTACCAATCTTGCCTTGTTGCGAACGATGTTCCCATGAGCATCTTACTTGTTCTTGAAAATCCACTTGGTTCCAATGATGTTATGGTTCCCCGATGGCCTTGGCACCAATCTCCACACCTTGTTGTACTCGAAGTTGTTGAGTTCTTCATGCATGGCATTGAGCCAATCTGAGTCTTCGAGCGCCTCATAGACCTTTTGGGGTTCACCACAAGAGACAAAAGCGTGATGTTCACAATAGTTTGCTAATTGTCTACGAGTGCTTACCCCCTTTCTTAGGCTTCCAACCACATTTTCCATGAGATGGCCTTGGGTGGTGAGCTTGGAAGCAATCTTCGCGGCACGACGCTCCAATTCCTCCTCGGATGTGGAAGGAGGAGGGTTAACTTGATTATCTTGAGCGCCGTCTAGAGCTTGTTCTTGATCTTGAGCTTGCTCTTGATCTTGAACTTGCTCGAGGGGGAGAACTTGACCTTGGGCATCATCTAGAGGTTCACCACCATCTTGAGGTTGATCTTGCCCTTGGTCTTGTTCACGAGGTTGAGGGCCTTCACTTTGTTCTTCGGAAGCGTGTGGGTCTTGAGGAGGTGATGGCTCCACTTGAGTGGAGCATTGTCCTTCTCCTTCGGCCACAAGGGGTTCCTCAATCGGTAGTATATGACCAATACCCATTCGTCTTATGGCTTGGGGAGGAATTTCATCACCTACATCACAAGTACCACTTTGCTCCACTTGGGAGCCATTATTTTCGCCAAACTCCATGTTACACATCTCCTCAATGAGTCCGGTGGACTTGTTGAGAACACGGTAAGCATGAGAGTTTGTAGCATAACCAACAAATATGCCCTCATAAGCTCTAGCCTCAAATTTAGACAAACGAACACATTTCTTGAGAATGAAACACTTACAACCGAACACCCGGAAGTACTTGAGATTGGGCTTGTTGCCGGTGAGTATCTCATAAGGAGTCTTGTTCAAGCCTTTGCGGAGATAGAGCCGATTGGATGCATGGCATGCGGTGTTGATGGCTTCGGCCCAAAAGTTGTATGGAGACTTGAACTCCGCCATCATGGTCCTTGCCGCATCCATCAACGTCCGGTTCTTCCTCTCCACAACACCATTTTGTTGAGGGGTATATGGCGCAGCATATTGATGCTTGATCCCCTCATCACTAAGAAACTCATCCAAGGTGTAGTTCTTGAACTCGGTGCCATTGTCACTTCTGATTGTCAAGATCCTTGCATTATGTTGACGTTGAGCTTCATTTGCAAAGTCGATGACGGTTTGTTGAGTCTCACTCTTCCTCTTGAAGAAGTATACCCAAGTGTATCTTGAATAATCATCCACAATCACCAAGCAATACTTTCTACCTCCAAGACTATCAAAAGATTGGAGGCCCAAAGAGATCCATGTGAAGTAGCTCCAGGGGTCTCTTCGAGTAGATGATGGTCGTGGGAGGGTGAGCCTTCTCATGAAGCTTTCCTTCAATACAAGCATTACAAGCACGATCTTTGGCAAAACTAACATTTGTTAGTCCACGGACATGGTCCCCCTTGAGAAGACTTTGCAAAGATCTCATATTGACATGGGCCAAACGGCGATACCAAAGCCATCCCACGTCAACTTTAGCCATTAGGCATGTCGCAGTCTTAGTGGGTCGCTCCGAAAAGTTAATCACATAGAGACAGTTCTCGACATGCCCAACAAAGGCTACTTTAAGAGTCTTGCTCCACAAGAGGGCCACGGTATCAATGTCAAAGAAAGTAGCAAATACCATGAGTGCAAGTTGAGGAACAGAAAGCAAATTGTATGCAAGGGACTCAACAAGCATGACTTTCTCGATCGTTAGATCATGAGAAATGACAACCTTGCCAAGACCCAATACCTTAGAATGTGAGGCATCACCCCATTCGACATTGGGGGGCATAGATGGAATCTTTTGCACGTCCACCACCAAGTCCTTGCTTCCGGTCATATGATTTGTTGCTCCACTATCGAGCAACCACTAGTGCAGAACCGGGCTTTAGTGCCGATTCGTGACGGCCTTTAGTGCCGGTTGGCGAACCGGCACTAAAGAGTGGGGACTAAAGGTCCTCCCCCCTTTAGTACCGGTTCGTCACGAACCGGCGCTAAAGTGCAAACACGTGGCACGAGCCAGGCCCGGGTGCGTGTTGGACATTAGTACCGGTTGGTAACACCAACCGGTACTAAATGTTTGGGTGTTTTTTTTAATTTTTGCTTTAATTTTGTGTTTTCAATTTGGCTTTATTTTCCATTTAATTCTTTTTTGTTTGCTGGTATTTCACGATACTACAAATTGTACACGTTATGCATATATATAAATATATAGATTTTCTCTTACGTAGAACCGCATATATATATATATATATATATATATATATATATATATATAAATATATATATATATATATATATATATAATATCATCGAATGTCTCACAGCCAACACCATTAACTATTCACACATACACATGTATATACATATACAATTTCTCCTACATGTTGCCTTGGTGCCTTCGGAGCACGATGACAAGTGGTTCATGGGGGCGGTAGCGGGTAATAGTATTCTCCTTTGGGATCTATGACCTGGTCGAGCAAAAATCCGGCTATTTCCTCTTGAAGTGCTTGTATGCGGTCCGATGGTAGGAGCTTATCCCGCACCGACCTGAACTGTTAAGAAGGAGATCAATATGCATGTATGTTAGTTGTGTGACTAGATATCGATAATGGTGTGAATAGTGTTCTGACAAAAACGTACCCAGTCCTGTCTATCAGATCTGCTCCTTTCGCACGTCATCATGCGAATGTTCTCGCAAACGTAGAATGCACACAGATTATTCCCCGACGCGTGCCTCAGGGCCTTTATGAGAATGGAATTGAATCAGATAATGATTAATCAAGCATGATAATTAATTAATGATATTGAAACAAGAATTAAAGAGATGGTAGCTAGCTAGTACTACTTAATTACTTACCTTGGGTCGATGCCAAAACAACTTTTTTGGCAACTTGCCTGGAGTCACCTTGATGAACCTTGCCCATGTCCTGCCCGCCGGCAAAGAAAATTAATAAAGGGGTTATTAAATAGTTCATATCAGGAATTAATAGTTAATAATGATTGAAATTACCTGTTGACTATCCCCTTCACGATGGTGTAGTCTTTATCTTCTTTAGTTAGTGAGTCCAGTAATTCAACTTTTCCTTCCTCAACTTTAATGTCTAACAAGACCCAGTGCCAACTGCATACGCACACGTTTGCATGTATTAATTAAGCGGGCATGTGCATAAAATTAATCAACTACCGTAAACCGTATACACTTAATTATTAACATCTAGCTAGCTAGTAAGCAAAAACAGAATTTGTAGTACAAGACAGTGTGACTCACGGGAAGTTGTAAGGAAGTAGTATATCTTCATTGGTATTGAGGCGCTTCAAGAACTCTAGCATGCTTTCCTCTACAGCAGCTTGACAATGTTCAATCTCCCATATTTCCTGATTAATGGTATTTGGGTCAATGAACCCAACGCCATAGCGTCCAGCTTTTTTCATTTCATACATCTTCATCCTGCATATAATACCACAGAAAAAGAATATAGTGAGGATAATTACATGTAATGATTGATCAAAATTATCACTACATAACTAGCTTGAGACTTAAATTACAGAAAGAAATCACTTACAGACAATAGCAACTGACGATAGACTTGTCGAGTGCGTCTTGATTAAATAACTGAAATAATTCTGGATACTCAATGGCCAGGGCTTTCTCATGGTAATAATGATCATGCTTTACATTCACCATGAGGGACTCTCGATTGGAAATCTTGGTAATGTTCATGTACCATTGATGCAATTGATACATTCTCGTTGGGAGCTAGGTCGTTGACCTTGTCTGGATGGACCAAAGGTTTGCCCCGGACATATTGCCATGCTATTTCTGGTTCTTTAAGCGTAGGCATGGGCTCGATTTCGAGGAGTTGTCCAACAGAGATATTGAGCATTTGAGCCTGCATTATATGATCCTCTATTATTACCACATCGCCATGCTGGGGAACACTAACGGTTTGCCCACAATAATATTTGGCGCGCGTCCTCTCATGTGTTGTTGGCGCAACAAGCGGGGATCGCTGCGCTACTGTTCTCCCAACTGGGAGCGGTTTTCCGCATTTTTTGCCGGTGCTTGTTGGCTCGAGCTTGAGCTCGCTTCCTTCGAGTCGTGCTCGATGTGCCTTCTGATTTGGCGCTCATAGTCCGAGTCAACAGGCTTGGGAGCTGGTTCTCTAGCCATCTGAATGAAGTGGTCAATTACTTTCTCGTGCACTTTCTCCTTTGGCGGCGGTGCGGTTCGGTCCAAAATGGGCGTCCACTTGGGCTTGCACTATGGCTGCGTTTTGCTCCTTAGTCATGTCGTAAGGCCTCGAGGAAGAGGGCGAGGCTTGGACCATATTTATATCGCTTGCCTTCGCTGTACTTCTGAACTACCTCGACTCGTACCGCTACGCACCAAAGCTGCAGGATGTCTCTTCTGCGATTGCTGAGTCGGCGGAGACGGCTGACGTGGAGTTGGACCAGAGAAGTGGCTGACGATGTGCCGGACTTGAAGCGGGAGGTGTGGCGACACGGTGCGGACTTGAAACCGGAGAAGTGGCATGACGTCGTGCGGGCTTGAAACCGGAGGAGTCAGCTCACGCGTTCGGGGACTTGGAGGAGGTGGCGGACTTCGAGGAGGAGTCGTCTCACTCGTTCGTGGACTTGGAGGAGCGGGAGTCTGCTGACTCGGTGGCGGACTTCGAGGAGGAGTCGGCAGACGACGCGGTGTCGGTGGACTTCGAAAGATGATGCAATCCTTTCTCCATAGGATGATACGATGTATGGCCTCTCCCAGTGTGCGCTCGTCTTCACCTCCAGGAATGTCAAGCGTTAGCCCCGAATATGGGTCCACCACTTCATCAACCATGACACGAGCATAGCCCTCTGGAATCGGGATGCAATGGTAGATTGCTTTGGGGGTAACTGGAAAAGCAACGCCGTCCGCCACCTTCATGGATATGTTCTTCATTTTGGAGTGTAGCTCGCAGTTAGTGTTCTCTATGATCTCATCCATAGGGTATGTATCCAGAAGTGTGTCGCCCGGGGCAGAACCAACACTGCTTCTCGGCATGGATGGGAGGGTGCTATCCAATGCTGCCAGATCATCCGCTTGCTGCTGCCGCTACTGAGACCCCCTTTCCTGGCTAAGTGAGTCGATCTGCTATTGCTGCTGCTGGAATTTGAGTGCCAGGTCCGCGTGCCTTGCTTCTAGGCCTTGAAGGCATTCTGCGTCCTGCTCCTCTGCTCCTCCTCCATCTTCCTTTTCTTCTCCTCCTCCATCTTCCTTCTTGCATGGCTCATGTAGTCCTCGTTCCATTCTAAAAAGCCCTCATACCAGGGGAATAACGCCCATGCCTCGTGTTCTTCCCGGGTGTTCAGGATTTCCCAGGGCGCGTGTAAGCTCGTCGTTCTCTCTGTTGGGCGTGAACACCCCCCTTCAAGCTTCATCTATTGTGTCAATTATCTTTTGTTCGGCTCCTTTTAGACTTGCCTTCCGCGAAACTTCGCCTGTCTTCGGGTCCAATGCTCCCCCATGCGCATAGAACCAAGTTACGCACACTGGGGGCAAGGCTGTAACCGGAGTGACCCCTGCATCCTCCATCTCTTGCTCAGACTTATCCCACTTAGGCAATCCCACCGCGTAGCCACCTGGACCCATCCTATGGAACTGCGTCTTTCTTGCGGCATTTGCCTTATTTTTCATCGACCGTTCCTTAGATATTTCTGAATCCTTGAAGGTCACGAAATCGTCCCAGTGCTCTCTTTGCTTCTCTAGTGTTCCCGTGAATTCTGGAGTCTTCCTTTCATTAGCGAGGTATTTGGCCCATACAGTTTTCTTGTGGGTGTTGAATGCAATTGCCATCTTCTTAAGAGCAGCGGCCTTGACTTTCTCCACATCTGCTTCAGTGAAATGATCTGGTAGGGTGAAATGTTCCATGAGAGATTTCATAAGGTCTTCTTTGGCTCTTTTGTCGACCCAAGTAACACCTGGACGTTTAGTCTTTGGCTCTTTTCATTCTTGAATGGAGATAGGGAGTTTGTCCTTCACAAGAACTCCGCACTGACGAGTCCACTTGTTCGCAATGTTCTTAGGTGTGAGGGGTTCACCACTAGGTTTGATGGATTCGATGTGGTACTTTACACCATCCTTCAACAATCTGCCCGGGCCTCGCTTTGTCTTGCTGTCTGTAGAAGCAGATTTGCTCGATCCGGAGGGCTGAAGGAAGAAAGATTGATTCGTTAATATATCTTCAATAAAAAAACATGTGATGATCACCATCATGCATGCTTATATAAATATACCTCGCCGGTAGTCTTTGTTATTTGAAGATCAGCATTGTCTGTGTCATCACAAACATTGTATGTGTCATAATCATAATCATAGTTCATGACTTCATCAGCCCGGTCGTCGAGATCGAATATCTTTTCATCACGCTCTCCGGTATTGTTCAGATATTGGGAGCCGTCATCTGCTTCATTCAGATCATCTAACCTGTGAGGGCTGCGTATGATGTCGAACAATTCCTCTTCTCTCTCTCTGCCGGTATTGTCCGCCATAGCTTTTACTTTACTAATACAGAAGAAATATAAAACAATTTAGTATTCAAATTACAATGCATGGATGCAATTAATCAATAAGGAAAAACTGAATCTCGAATACATCATCTCGAATATATAATCTCGAATACATTATCGATCGTCTTAATATATATAATCTCGAATACATCGTCTCGAATATTATATATCGAATACATCACTGGCTAGGTACCTAATAAAGATCGAGTACTACAGAAGAATCTAAGGCGCCACTCGCGGTTCCTGGGGCGCGGGCGGTGCACACCCAAAGAGAAGGAACCATCACAGGATCATATCTCCGGTCATCTGCCCAAAGAACCCGCCAAGTAGTGGAGAACCTGACGTCGTCCATAGCAGCCATGTAGCGATGGACGTGCTCATCTTCCTCCCTGATACGGCGACGCACCACCCCCGGCGGGGCCGGCTGCCTCTGCACCGAATGCGGCCCACGCGAACGCCATCAAAGAAGATCAGGATCGACGACGGGACCCGAGGTCGGGTTCCTCACCAAGCGGTGCGCCCCTCTAGGTAGCACCTCCCAGTGCCAGCCTGGTGGAGCCCAGTCCCGGACATGGGTCCCCTCAAGCAGGACGTCGTCGCGAACGGGTCGACGGCGAGGATGCGGGCCAGGCATATCGTCAAGAACAAATACTATATGCCTGCAAAAAGTAACATTTTTTAAATGATTGGATTGTGATAACTAAAATTCTATATATATGCAAATTCTAACAATTTGACATTAATCTAATTCATCTAACTAAAACTAATTCTAAAATTTCCTGATTATATAACTAACATTTCCTCAAGCAGGGTCATGCAAAGATTCTTCGTCACGTGCATCATGTCGATTGCGGAGCGGACCTCTAGGTCTTTCCAATATGGCAGGTCCCAAAATATAGATTTCTTCTTCCACATGGGTGCGCGTCCGTCAGCGTCCTTCGGAACAGATTTTCCGCCAGGACCCTTTCCAAAGATTACCTCCAAATCCTTTACCATATCATGTACATCAGCACCAGTACGGTGGTGAGGCTTCGTCCGGTGATCCGCCTCACCTTTGAAATGCTTGCCTTTCTTTCTTCACGGATGCCTTGTCGGAAGAAATCGGCGATGTCCGGTACACATTCTTCCTACAACTATCCAAATATATACCGTCGGTATCATCCAAGCAGTCGTGCATCCGCGGTATCCCTTGTTTATCTCGTCACGAAAGGTTCTTGAGAGCAGGCCAATCATTGATGGTCACGAACGATGAACGCCTTTAGGTCAAGTTCTTCCTGTCCGTGCTCATCCCACGCACATACACCTGTTCCATTCCACAGCTGTAATAGTTCTTCAACTAATGGCCTTAGGTACACATCAATGTCGTTGCCGGGTTGCTTAGGGCCTTGGATGAGCATTGGCATCATAATGAACTTCCGCTTCATGCACAACAAAGGAGGATGGTTATACAAACATAGAGTCACAGGCCACGTGCTATGGTTGCTGCTCTACTCCCCAAAAGGATTAATGCCATCTGCGCTTAGACCAAACCATACGTTCCTTGGGTCACCTGCAAACTCCTCCCAGTACCTTCTCTCGATTTTTCTCCACTACGAACCGTCAGCGGGTACTCTCAACTATCCGTCTTTCTTACGATCTTCTGCGTGCCACCGCATCACCTTCGCATGCTCTTTGTTTTGGAACAAACGTTTCAACCGTGGTATTATAGGAGCATACCACATCACCTTGGCAGGAATCTTCTTCCTGGGGCGCTCGCCCTCGACATCACCAGGGTCATCGCGACTGATCTTATAACGCAATGCACCGCATACCGGGCAAGCGTTCAAATCCTTGTACTCACCACGGTAGAGGATGTAGTCATTAGGGCATGCATGTATCTTTTGCACCTCTAACCCTAGAGGGCATACAACCTTCTTTGCTTCATACGTACTCTCGGGCAATTCGTTGTCCTTTGTAAGCATATTCTTTATCATTACCAGCAACTTTCCAAATCCCTTGTCAGATACACCATTCTCTGCCTTCCATTGCAGCAATTCAAGTGTGGTGCCCAACTTTTTTTTGTCAGCTTCGCAATTCGGGTACAACAATTTCTTGTGATCCTCTAACATGCGCTGCAACTTCGTCCTCTCCAGATCACTTGCGCAGTTTCTCTTTGCATCGGCAATGGCCCGACCTAGATCATCAGCAGGCTCATCTGATGCCTCTTCTTCAGCTTCTTCACGCATTGCCGGCTCAGCTTCTTCCCCCATTGTTGTATCATCGTATTCAGGGAACCCATGGCCAGGATAGCCGTCGTCGTCCTCTTCTTCTTCATTGTCTTCCATCATAACCCCTATTTCTCCGTGCTTGGTCCAAACATTATAGTGGGGCATGAAACCGGACTTAAATAGGTGGACGTGAATGGTTTTTTCTGTAGAGTAACTATGACCATTCTTACAACCAGCACATGGACAAGGCATAAAACCATCCGCCCGCTTGTTTGCCTCAGCGGCCCGTAGAAAAGTATGCACGCCATTAATGAACTCGGGAGAGCATCGGTCATCATACATCCATTGTCGGCTCATCTTCATTACACAACACCAAATAGACCAAATTAATACAAGTTCATACATAAAGTTCATACATAAAGTTCATATACAGCACTTAACTAAATGCAACATACAAATAACTCTCTAGCTAAAGAATTTAAATGCAACAACAATTGCGATGAAGATCGCAACTAAGGTAACAATTGATCCAACAGCATAATGATACCAAGCCACACTATCAATGGCATATTTTCTAATCTTTCTAATCTTCAACCTCATTTTCTCCATCTTGATCTTGTGATCATCGACGACATCGGCAACATGCAACACCAATTCCATCTTCTCCCCCTCAATTCTTTTCATTTTTTCTTTCAAATACTCGTTTTCTCTTTCAACTAAATTTAACCTCTCGACAATAGGGTCGGTTGGAATTTCCGGTTCACATACCTCCTAGATAAAAATATCTATGTCAACTTGATGGGCATAATTTGTCATAAACACGAAATGCAACAACTAGTTTTAAAAGAGAATATACCACATCCGAATCATAACAAGGACGAGGGCCGACGGGGACGGATATCAAAACCATGGCACTATGTATAACAAACAATGTACGGGTAAGATAATTATTACATGATTAACTATATATCCAAATCACACAAACATCAATTTGTTAATGTAAAACATTCATGAACAAGAGCCTCACCACAAGGTGGTGCCGGCAACGGGCAGTGCGGGCGATCGACGGTGGTTACGACGGAGATTTAGAAGGCACTAAGTAAACCACACCTACATATGCAAACTAAGTGTTATTTTTGACCTCAAATTGCATATAAATCAAATACTAGCAAATATAATTCCTCCCAAATTAATCACTATACAAAGCATTGCAAGAGCTAATCCAGCAATGAGAGTTGAAAGGACAAAGTTGCTAACCTTTGTGATCATTTGAATGGATGGGGGCCTTCAAATCTTGACAAATTTTGGGCAAAATTTGTGAGGAGCTCGAGGGGAAAGGGGAAGAACAGAGGAGAAGTGAGGGGAAAGGGGAAGAACAGAGTGGCTCGGCTGGACGAAGGGTTTATGTACGTCGACCTTTAGTACCGGTTCGTGCCACGAACCGGTACTAAAGGTGCTGGACGGGCCCCAGACTGACAACACCCTGCCACCACCCTCTTTAGTACCGGTTTGTGGCACGAACCGGTACTAAAGGTTCGCCACGAACCGGTACTAATGAGAACAGCCGGCTAGCCGTTGGAACCGGCACTAATGGACACATTAGTGCCGGCTCAAAACCAAACCAGCACTAATGTGTCTCATATTAGGTGCTTTTTCTACTAGTGAACCATGACCCCCCACCGGAAGCAAACACCTACAAGAGATCAATGCTTGGTTTTAGGTACCCATTTAGTAGTGGGTCCTTTGATGTTAGTAACAAGGGTCTTAGGAACCCCAAATAGACCACTCAATGTACTCATAAGGAGAACCAGCAAATTTAGCATAAACATGTCCATCACTAGCACAGCACAACACATATGACGGGTTAAAGTCACCGGCTTTGTTGGAGGAAATGCTTTTGCCCTTTTGGATGTCAACTCCCTTCACATTTTCCTTCTCCTTAGGAGCACCCTCTCCCTCTTTCACAAAAGTTTGCTTGAGAGGAGGAGGACGTTTGGTCTTGTCGTTCTTCTTCTTCTTGCTCTTGGACTTGGGTGCAAACCCAATTCCTTCCTTGGCCACAACTTCCTTTTGATTGCTCAAAAGGTCGTTGAGGTTCTTCTCACCTTGAATGCATGTCACAAGGCCTTTCTCAAGTTGATCCTTCAACTTGGCATTCTCCTCCACAAGATGCACATGCTCACAACACGGGTTAGTAGCACATGCATTATCAATTAATATCATGTGAGGGAAGGTGGCCTTTTCCTTGGTTAGCTTAACTTGGAGTTGAGCATGAGACTCCTTGAGGCTAGCGTGAGCACCCTTCAAGACCTTGTGGGCCTTGTCAAGTATCTCAAACTCCTCTTTGAGTCTAGCATGATCAACCCCAAGCTTAGCCTTCTCGGAAGTTAGCACACGAGATACGACAAGAGCATCTTCAAGATCTTTCTTTAACTTAGCATGGTCATCGTTGTATGACTCCTCAAAAGTCAAACGATGCACACACTCTTCCTCAAGAGCATTAGAGAGATCCGATATCTCATCGGCATAGTCACAACTATGACCTTCCATCTTAGAGATGGTTTCTTCGTGAGACTTGATCATGTCATTAGCCTCACCAAGTTGTTCCAAGAGAGCAACAAAATGCTTCTTGGAGTTGCCTTGAGCTTACTCATAAAAGACTCAAATTCATTCACTTCCTCATTAGACCCATCATGTTCATCAATGCAATCCTCCAAGGAGGGATTAGTAATGATGGTGGTTTTGATGTTGGGGGTTAGCTTGTTTGAAGCTTTAGCCATGAGGCACTTGGCGGTGATGTTCTCGTTGGGTGAATCAAAGAGAGACACCCGGGGAGTAGTAGCAATGGCAACGGATGCCATGGCCATTGCTTCTCCATTTTCATCATCATCGTCATCCTCTTGGTATTCTTCTTGAACCACCAACCCACGAGTGGGAGTCTTCTTGGCGAAGTTGTTCTTGTTGGGGAAGGACTTGGCTTTGTCTTTTCGGATGAACTTGCCACCATTGTCTTCCCGCTTCTCGTAAGGGCAATCCGCAACGAAATGGCTCACATTGCCATAGTTGGAGCAAGTTCTAACTCGTTGCTTGCCCTTGACGCCACTTGAGTTGTTCTTGTTGAAGTTGGGTCTTGTATTCTTCTTGCTCCAAAATTGTCTTGAAGCAAGGGCCATGTGCTCATGATAATCATATTTGGTGTCTTCGGGGTTGCTCTCCTCATCTTCCACTTCTTCCTCTTCTTCCATAATAACCTTGGCCTTCAAAGCAAGGTTGGGCTTCTTTGCCCTTTGAGAACGGAGCACCGCATTGTCGGCGGTCTTGTCCAAGATGCTCATTGCAACGAACTCATTCAACACTTCACTTGAGGTCATGGAGTGGAAGTCCGGTCTTTGACGAATGACGGAGGACATGGCCTTGTTGTAGGGCATCATGGCCTTGAGGAACTTGCACTTGATCCAATTGTCATCCGTGTCCTTGCTTCCATGATCTCGGAGTGAGACCGCGAGTTTGGTCACTCTACGAAAGAGTTCACGAGGTTCTTCATCTTCTTTCATTGCAAACTCATCGGCTTCATCTTGCACCACTTCATAGTTGGAGCATTGAATGCTAGCACTTCATCGATAGAGAGACACAACACATTTCCATGCGTCTTTAGCCACAGCATGAGGTCGAAGATCAGAGAGATCTTCGGGAAGGATTGCATCTTGGATGATGAAGAGAGAACTCTCATTGAATTGATTATCCACGGCTTCTCGAGGGGTGAAGTTGCTTGGGTCATGAGGATAGAAACCTTCTTCAATGATTCTCCAAAGGTTAGTATTCACATGTTTTAAATGACGCTTGAAACAATAAACCCAAGAATCAAAATCTTCATTTTTCTCATACTTAGGAGGAGGACCGGCATGATTTAAATGAGTAGAGGGAATCGGCCCTCCATAGATTGGAGGTTCCACATGGGCAAAGATGCCGGTGCCATTTCTACCACTAGTAGAAGGACTCTTTTCACTGTTAGCTTCCCCCTTGTCGGAGGTAGCATCCGTCACCTTGTTAGTGGGGTCACCCACTTTCATTGGCGAGGTGGACAGTTTGAGTCCTTTAAGAAATTTAGTAAGCATGCTTTCAACCTTGGTTGTCATGGAGTCTTTCAATGTGTCTAGAGCCACATTGAGATCCTCACGAGAGACCGAGGTTCCCCCATCGGCCTTAGACGAGATAGGATTCACACCAGAGTGCTCCTCCGCACCGTCTGTGGTGTCAACCATACTCTTCGGACGGCAAAGTCCTTAATAAAGAGACGAGGCTCTGATACCAATTGAAAGGATCGATATAGTTGACTAAAGGGGGGTTGAACAGGCAACTAACAATTTTTAAGCTTTTCTTTACCAATTTAAACTTTGCAACAAAATAGGTTGTCTAGATATGCAACTATGTGAGCAACCTATATGATGCAATAGCAACTAGCACATAAGCAAGCAAGGGATACAACACAAGTAGGCTTGCAAAAGTAAAGGCACGAAATAACCAAGAGTGGAGCCGGTAGAGACGAGGATGTGTTACCAAAGTTCCTTCCTTTTAAGGGGAAGTACGTCTCCGTTAGAGCGGTGTGGAGGCACAATGCTCCCCAAGAAGCCACTAGGGCCACCGTATTCTCCTCACACCCTCACACAATGCGAGATGTCGTGATTCCACTATTGGTGCCCTTGAAGGCGGCAACCAAACCCTTACAAACAAGGTTGGGGCTCTCTCCACAACTTGATTGGAGGCACCCAACGAAACCACGAAGCTTCACCACAATGGAATATGGCTTCGAGGTGACCTCAACTGTCTAGGGTGCTCAAACACCCAAGAATAACAAAATCCACACTAGAAAGTATGGGGGAAGCAAATATCCTTTGGTGGAAGTGTAGATCTAGGTCTCCTCCTTCAATCCCTAGCAAATCAACAAGTTTGAGTGGCTAGAGAGAGATCGGGCAAGAGAGCTTGAGAGCATTAATGGTGGAGTGAGAGAGGTAAGAGGTGAGAGTGGTAGGTGGAAGAACCACCTTATATAGCAACCCTAATAAATCCAACCGTTACTGCATTTTCAGCACTACAGCGGTACAACCGCTCCTTGTCCCGGTACAACCGGGACTCACGATGTAACGGCAGAACCCTACCAGGCGGTACAACGGGGCCACCAGGCGGTAGTACCAGTTATTAGAAAATAACCGGACCAACCGCCCAGCCACCGCACAACTACCGCACTGAAACAGAACGGAGTCACCCTTGAGGGCGGTAGTTGGGCAGTGCGGGGCCGGTGCAACCTTTTGGCCTTGAGCGCTTGAGCGGCTAAGGTACGAGCGGAAGAACCGCTCGAACCTCCGGTAGTACCGGTTGATGAGGAACAACTGGACCAACCGGGCCACCACCGCCCGGGAACCGCATCAAAACAGAAGCTTGACTGGTACATGGGCGGTGCATGGCCGGAACAACTGCCACAGGTCTTTGCAGAGCCTAGTGGCGGTACCACCGCCCGGAGGCAGCGGTACCACTGCTCGACAAAGACAGGAAAGCGCCAAGAGCCAGCGGTACAACCGCTCGGACGAGCGGTACAACCGCTGGGAAAACACAGCAGAAGTCAAACAAAAAGGGATGCATTCTCTCTCACACCAGAGGAAGACAAAAGAGGGGTGATGGAGGTGTACGTGAACGGATTCCCCTATTCTTTCCAAAGTGGATTCCCTCTCGATAGTACGGGTACCCTACGACCAAAGAGATAAAAAGCATAGAGGACTCCGTCTTCAACCGTTTCCTTCGAGAGAGAACAACTATCCGATGTAAGCCTAATCATCGAGAACCTGAAACATTTAGCACAGGATTAGACCAACAAAGGGTTGTCATCATCATAAAAAACATAAGGTAGGGAAATGCCCTTTCAGTTGTGTTAATGGCGCGGATGGGTTACCCACACCCGTATTGATGAGAATCCCATGATAAGGGGACACGATCTCTGCTTCGACAAGATGTGTCAATAAAACCGCCTCGCAAGATGTGCAGTAGAAGGTTGAGAAAACGGTTCGAATAATGACAGGGCCACGGCGTGATGTCATGCTATGGAAAAGTTGTCAGCAGATTAGACCCATGGAATATTGTCCTCTCTACGGTGGTGTGTGGAATTTGTTTTGCAGAGCCGGACAGGATTCTTGTGTTCAAGATCTACTTTGGAGTATTCGGAGAAGGAACCCGCCTTGCAATGCCGAAGACAATCTGCGTGCCGGACTCATCGTCATTGAAGCCTGGTTCAGGGGCTACTGAGGGAGTCCTGATACGTCTCCAACGTATCTATAATTTTTGATTGCTCCATGCTACTTTATCTACTGTTTTGGACTATATTGGGCTTTATTTTCCACTTTTATATTATTTTTGGGACTAACCTATTAACCGGAGGCCCAATCCAGAATTGTTGTTTTTTGCCTATTTTAGTGTTTCGAAGAAACGGAATATCAAACGAAGTCCAAACGGAATGAAACCTTCGGGAACGTGAATTTCCAACCGAACGTGATCCAGGAGACTTGGACCCTACTCCAAGAAGTGCCTGAGGCGGTCACGAGGGTGGAGGGCGCGCCCCTACCTCGTGGGCCCCATGACGCTCCACCGACGTACTCCTTCCTCCTATATATACCTACGATCCCGAACGATCGAGCAGGAGCCAAAACCTAATTCCACCGCCGCAACCTTCTCAGATCCACGAGATCCCATCTTGGGGCATGTTCCGGAGCTCCGCCGGAGGGGGCATCCACCATGGAGGGCTTCTACATCAACACCATAGCCCCTCCGATGAAGTGTGAGTAGTTTACTTCAGACCTTCGGGTCCATAGCTAGTAGCTAGATGGCTTCTTCTCTCTTTTTGGATCTCAATACAATGTTCTCCCCCTCTCTTGTGGAGATCTATTCGATGTAATCTTATTTTTGCAGTGTGTTTGTTGAGACCGATGAATTGTGGGTTTATGATCAAGTATTATCTATGGAAAATATTTGATTCTTCTCTAAATTCTTTTATGTAGGATTGAGTTATCTTTGCAAGTCTCTTCGAATTATCCTTTTTGGTTTGGCCAACTAGATTGGTAGTTCTTGCAATGGGAGAAGTTCTTAGCTTTGGGTTCAATCTTGCGGTGTCCTTTCCGAGTGACAGAAGGGGAAGCAAGGCACGTATTGTATTATTGCCATCGAGGATAACAAGATGGTTTTTTTATCATATTGCATGAATTTATCCCTCTACATCATGTCATCTTGCTTAAGGCGTTACTCTGCTTTTACTTAATACTCTAGATGCATGCTGGATAGCGGTCGATGAGTGGAGTAATAGTAGTAGATGCAGAATCGTTTCGATCTACTTGTCTCGGACATGATGCCTATATACATGATCATTGCCTAGATATACTCATAACTATGTTCAATTCTGTCAATTGCTCAACAGTAATTTGTTCACCCACCGTAGAATACTTATGCTCTTGAGAGAAGCCACTAGTGAAATCTATGGCCCCCGGGTCTATTCTCATCATATCAATCTCTATCGCTTTATTTACTTGCTTTGCTTTTACTTTGCCTTTTACTTTTTACTTTGCATCTATCTATCAAAAATACCAAAAATATTATTTATCATCTCTATCAGATCTCACTATTGTAAGTGAACGGGAAGGGATTGACAACCTCTAATCGCGTTGGTTGCGAGTTGCTATCGTTTTGTGTAGGTACGAGGGACTTGTGCATGTTCTCCTACTGGATTGATACCTTGGTTCTCAAAAACTAAGGGAAATACTTACGCTACTTTGCTGCATCATCCTCTCCTCTTCGTGGAAATCCAACGCAGTGCTCAAGAGGTAGCAAGAAGAATTTCTGACGCCGTTGCCGGGGAGGCTCACGCAAGTAAGTCAACTATACCAAGTACCCATCGCAATCCCTATCTCTCGCATTACATTATTTGCCATTTGCCTCTCGTTTTCCTCTCCCCCACTTCACCCTTGCCGTTTTATTCACCCTCTCTTTCCCAATCTCCTCCTCTCTTTTCTGTTTGCCTTTTTCCCGTTGCCTTTCTGTTTGCTTGTGTGTTGGATTACTTGTTGCCATGGCGCAAGATAATACCAAGTTGTGTGATTTCTCGAATACCAATAATGATGATTTCCTTAGTACTCTGATTGCTCCTCTTAATAATGATGAGTCTTGCGAAATCAATACCGCTTTGCTGAATATTGTTATGAAAGATCAATTCGCCGGCCTTCCTAGTGAAGATGCCGCTACTCATCTAAACAATTTTGTTGATTTGTGTGATATGCAAAAGAAGAAAGATACGAATAACAATGTTGTCAAATTGAAGTTATTTCCATTTTCACTTAGAGATCGTGCTAAAGTTTGGTTTTCGTCTTTGCCTAAAAATAGTATTGATGGGATGATTTAAGAGCTAGAATTGAGGAAAGTAATTGTGGTGTAATTTGTATTCAAGAAACAAAAAGAGAAGCATTTGATCAGGCTTATATCAGAAATTTTTCACCTAGAAGATTCAACCAGTTTGCATATAATCCTGCAATTGGTCTGTCAGGTGGACTTATTACTATATGGAATGGCAGTTTATTCAGTGGAAATGTGACCAGTCAATCTTCCTACCAAATCACTGTCAAGTTAACATGTAATCTTTCTGGGCATATATTTTATATCAGTAATATATATGGGCCCTGTCAGAATGAAGACAGAGTGGATTTTTTTTTATTGGCTAAACAATATTGATGCATCACAGATGGATCACTGGATGTTGGTTGGTGATTTTAATTTAATAAGAAGCCCTGATGACAGAAATAGACCTGGAGGAGACACTAATAGTATGCTCATGTTTAACAGCCTACTCCAACAGTTAGATCTTGTGGAGATCCCTCTTAAAGGTAGAAATTTTACATGGAGCAATATGCAAGAGTACCCTTTATTGGAAAAATTGGATTGGATATTTACTTCTGCAAATTGGACACTATCTTTCCCTAACACCCTGGCTCATCCTCTCACCAGAGTTACATCAGATCATGTTCCTATACACACTCAGATTGGAAGTGATGTTCCTAAATCCTCCATATTCAGGTTTGAAAACTATTGGTTTGAATTTGATGGTTTTCATGAAACTGTCATACAATGCTGGAATAAAAACCATCAATTGACAAACTCTGCTCAAGATGTTGCATCCAGATTCAAATGTCTTAGAATGGGACTCAAAAAATGGAGTAAGAACCTGTCCAAGCTCAATACTAACATCTCTGCATGTAATTATGTTTTATCTATGTTGGATGGCATTGAAGATCAAAGAATACTCAGTACTATGGAAGCCAATTTTAGGATTATTTTGAGGAGGCATATATCCAAACTATTGGAAGTGAAAAGAATTTATTGGAAAACAAGATTCAAAATGAGATGTGTGAAACTTGATGATGAAAATATTGATTTCTTCCATGCTATGGCTACCCAAAGCTACAGAAAAACCTTTATTACTTCTATCAATGATGATGATGGAAATCCTATCCAAAACCATGATCACAAGGCTGCTATCATCTGGAAATCTTTCAGAGACAGATTGGGTAAATCAATTGATCCACATATGCTCTTTAATCTGGAGGAACTTATCCATCCATCTGACTTATCTGAACTGGAAGCCCCTTTCACTATGGAGGAGATTGACCAGGTGATTAAATATATTCCATCTGATAGAGCACCTGTACCTGATGGATTCAATGGTGCTTTCCTAAAAAAAGTGCTGGGATATTATTAAACAAGATATTTACTCTATGATTTGGGATTTTTTTTGAAGGAAACTGTGACATACAGAGTATCAACACTGCCTTCATCACTCTTATTCCAAAGATTACAAACCCCCTCAATATGAATGATTTTAGACCTATCTCCCTGGTCAGTCTTCCTTTGAAAATTATTACCAAGCTTATGGCTAACAGAGATCAAAGAATTATTACATCAGTTATTCATCAGAACCAATATGGGTTTATCAAAGGTAGAAATATACAAGATTGTTTGGGATTTGCCTTTGAATATCTCCATCATATTATCAATCTAAAAAACCTATCATCATTTTAAAGTTAGATTTTGAAAAGGCATTTAAGGTGGAATACAAAGCCATTATTGCCATGCTCAGAGCTAAAGGTTTTGGACCTAGGTGGATCAATTGGGTACACAATATTCTTCAATCTGCTTCTACTTCTGTCTTACTTAATGGAGTGGCTGGGAAAAGAATCATCTGTAAGAGAGGGGTCAGACAAGGAGATCCTCATTCCCCTTTGCTATATGTTATTACTGCTGATCTTCTTTGATCAATTATTAATGCAGCCTGGTCTAATGGTGAATTATCTCTTCCTATAAATCATGCATATGGTCAAGATTATCCAATCATCCAGTATGCTGATGATACCCTGTTGATTATGCCTGCTAATGAAGATCAGATTATCCACCTCAAATACCTTCTGAATCTTTTCAGCCTGTCCACGGGTCTTTTTGTTAATTTCAGTAAATCCTCCATGATCCCCATTAATGTAGATCATCTAGAGGTTACAAGACTTGCCACATCATTTGGATGCAAAGTGTAGAACCTACCATTCACTTATCTAGGTTTACCCATGGGCACCACTAAACCATCAGTTCAGGATCTCATTCCTGTCATATCTAGAATTGACAAAAGATTATCTGGGGTTGCTAGATTCATGAATTATTCTGGAAAACTTACCTATATTAATTCAGTTGTTGCTGCAATGCCAATATTTGCTATGTGCTCTCTCAAAGTGCATATTGCCATCCTAGATCATGTTGATAAATCAAGCAGAAACTTCTTATGGTATGGGAAGGATATAAATAAAGGAGGCAAATGTTTGGCAAGTTGGCAGATGATATGTAAGCCAAAAAATCAAGGGGGTCTTGGAGTTCTAAATTTGAGAGAACAAAACAAAGCTCTACTTATTAAGCATCTTTACAAATTTTACAACAAGATGGATGTACCCTGGGTCAATTTAATTTGGGAGGCCCATTATCAGAATAATGAAGTGCCTCATGTCAACAGGAACAAAGGCTCTTTTTGGTGGAGGGATTGTATGAAAATGTATGATTATTTCAAAGATATGACAACTTGTGATATTAAATCTGGTGACACCAATATGCTTTGGGAGGATAAATGGAATGGTGATATTATGAAGCTAAAGTTTCCTGAGCTACACTCCTTCACTTATAAGGAAAGTATATCTATTAAGGATGCCAAGGACATGGATAATTTGTATAATTTATTTCAACTACCACTTTCCATTCAAGCACATCAGCAATTTCATCAACTATCTGGGGTACTAAATGCCGTCAGACACAACCAGGATCATGACATTTGGAATTTCAATTGGAGCAACAATAAAAACATGACAAAGAGGATATATCAATTTCTTATGAAGGGTGAAGATGTTGAAGATACTTTTAAATGGATATGGAAGTCATGCTGCCTTCCTAAACACAAATTTTTCTGCTGGCTTATGCTTAATGACAGGATAAACACATGTGAGCTTTTAACAAGGAAGAGCATGCATCTTGATTCCACTACATGTGTATTATGTAATGCTGAAGACATGGAAGATAGAATGCATCTACTCTTCACTTGTCCATTTAGTCAAGGTTTTTGGTGGGATATTGGATTTGAATGGAATTCAGACTTGGATATACACAGAATGATCATGGATGCCAGCCACAGATAGAAAATCAAACATTTTATGGAAATTATGATAGTGGGTTGCTGGAGTATTTGGAACCAGAGAAATGGGATGATTTTTGAGGGGATACCCTGCTCAATTAATGAATGCAAATATGATTTTATCAGATCTTTCAAGATTACCATGATGAGAGCCAAACCATCTTTGAAAGATGGCATGTCATCCTGGATTGACAATATTTAGATCTAATAATTTAGTTATTACCTTATTACCTTTTTCTTTACCTTTTTCATATATGTTGTAATCCTTTCATTTTTGGTAGTTTCCCCAACAACCACTGTAATACATTACATTTTGTTTCTCCTTATTAATGAAAAATGACACATAATAGGGCTGTTGCCCTATTGTTCTTTGGTCAAAAAAATAGTATTGATTCTTGGAACAAGTGCAAAGATGCTTTTATCTCTAAGTATTTTCCTCCCGCTAAGATTATCACTCTTAGGAACGATATCATGAATTTTAAACAACTTGATCATGAGCATGTTGCCCAATCTTGGGAAAGAATGAAATTAATGCTTCGCAATTGCCCTACTCATGGTTTGAATTTATGGATGGTCATACAAAATTTTTATGCGGATTGAATTTTGCTTCTAGAAATCTTTTAGATTCGCGCATGGAGGCACGTTTATGGAAATTACGTTAGGAGATGCTACAAAATTGCTTGATAATATTATGGCTAATTATTCTCAATGGCACACCGAAAGATCTTCTAGTAAAAAAGTGCATGCTATAGAAGAAATCAATGTTTTGAGTGAAAAGATGGATGAACTTATGAAGATGTTTGCTCCTAAAAATACTCCTCTTGATCCCAATGATATGCCTTTATCTACCTTGCTTGAGAATAATAATGAATCTATGGATGTGAATTTTGTTGGTAGGAATGGTTTTGGAAACAACGCGTATAGAGGGAATTTTAATCCTAGGCCGTATCCTAGTAATCCTTCTAATAATTATGGAAATTCCTACAACAACTCTTATGGAAATTTTAATAAGATGCCCTCTGAATTTTAGAGTAGTGTTAAAGAGTTTATGAATTTACAAAAGAATTTTAAAGCTTTGCTTGAAGAGAAATTGCTTAAAGTTGATGATTTGGCTAGGAACATTGATAGAATTTCTCTTGAAATTGATTCTTTAAAGCTTAGATCTATTCCTCCTAAGCATGATATCAATGAGTCTCTCAAAGCCATGAGAATTTCCATTGATGAGTGCAAGGAAAGAACCGCTAGGATGCGTGCTTCCAAAGATGCCTTTATTAAAGCATGTTCTTCCAATTCCTATGAAAATCAAGATGAAGATCTAAAAGTTATTGATGTGTCCCCCATTAAATCTTTGTTTTGCAATATGAATCTTGATGAAACTGAAGATTATCTTCCTTTACCTAGAAGGCGTTTTAAGAATTCGGAGTTTCTAGATCTTGATGATGAATTTGATGAAAGTGGGATCGAAATAAATAAAAACCAAGATGTTGCTAAACCCACTATTTTGGATCTCAAGGAATTTAATTATGAAAATTGCTCTTTGATTGGTTGTATTTCCTTGTTGCAATCCGTGCTAGATATTCCTCATGCTTATAGTCAAAATAAGGCCTTTACCGAACACATTGTTGATGCCTTGATGCAATCTTATGAAGAAAAACTTGAGTTTAAAGTCTCTATCCCTAGAAAACTCTATGATGAGTGGGAACCTACTATTAAAATTAAAATTAAAGATTATGAGTTTCATGCTTTGTGTGATTTGGGTGCTAGTGTCTCTACTATTCCCAAAACTTTATGTGATTTTCTAGATTTCCGTGATTTTGATGATTGCTCTCTAAACTTGCATCTTGCGGATTCCACTATTAAAAAACCTATGGGAAGAATTAATGATGTTCTTATTGTTGCAAATAGGAATTATGTGCCCGTAGATTTTATCGTTCTCGATATAGATTGCAATCCTTCATGTCCTATTATTCTTGGTAGACCTTTCCTTAGAACGATTGGTGCAATTATTGATATGAAGGAAGGGAATATTCGATTCCAATTTCCCTTAAAGAAGGGCATGGAAAACTTCCCTAGAAAGAAAATAAAATTACCATATGAATCTATCATGAGAGCCATCTATGGATTGCCTACCAAAGATGGAAATACCTAGATCTATCCTTGCTTTTATGCCTAGCTAGGGGCGTTAAACGATAGCGCTTGTTGGGAGGCAACCCAATTTTATTTTGTGTTTTTGTTTTTGCTTCTGTTTAGGAATAAATAATCCATCTAGCTTCTGTTTGTGTGGTTTTATGTTTTAATTAGTGTTTGTGCCAAGTAGAATCTATAGGATAACCTACGATGATAGTTGATTTGATTCTACTGAAAAACAGAAACTTTGCACGCACGAATATAATTTTTTTAAATCACAGGAACATGATTTTGCGTTGATTTTTTTTTATTATGTTCAATAAACAAATTTTCCAGGACTTCCTATTTTGGTAGAATTTTTAGAGTTCCAGAAGTTTGCGTTAGTTACAGATTGCTACAGACTGTTCTGTTTTTGACAGATTCTGTTTTACGTGTGTTGTTTGCTTATTTTGATGAATCTATGGCTAGTAAAATAGTTTATAATCCATAGAGAAGTTAGAATACAGTAGGTTTAACACCAATATAAATAAAGAATGAGTTCATTACAGTACCTTGAAGTAGTCTTTTGTTTTCTTTCTCTAACAGAGCTCACGAGATTTCTGTTGAGTTTTGTGTAGTGAAGTTTTCAAGTTTTGGGTGAATTCTTTTGATGGATTATGGAACAAAGAGTGGCAAGAGCCTAAGCTTGGGGATGCCCATGGCACCCCCAAGATAATCCAAGGACACCAAAAAGTCAAAGCTTGGGGATGCCCCGGAAGGCATCCCCTCTTTCGTCCACTTCCATCGGTAATTTACTTGGAGCTATATTTTTATTCACCACATGATATGTGTTTTGATTGGAGCGTCTTGTATTATTTGCGTCTTTGCTTGTTAGTTTACCACAATCATCCTTGCTGTACACACCTTTTGAGAGAGCCATATATGAATTGGAATTTGTAGAATACTCTATGTGCTTCACTTATATCTTTTGAGCTTGATAGTTTTGCTCATAGTGCTTCACTTATATCTTTTGAGCGTGATAATTTTTGCTCTAGTGCTTCACTTATATCTTTTAGAGCACGGTGGTGGATTTGTTTTAAAGAAACTATTGATCTCTCATGCTTCACTTAGATTATTTTGAGAGTCATTAATACCATGGTAGTTTGCTTAATGTTAATATACTTAGTGTTCAAGACATGTGAAACTTTCTTTTGAGTAAATTGAATACTAAGATAAGTTTGATGCTTGATAATTGTTTTGAGATATGGAGGTGATAATATCAAAGTCATGCTAGCTGAATAATTGTGAACTTGAGAAAGGCTTGTGTTGAAGTTTGCAAGTCCCGTAGCATGCACGTATGGGTAAAGTTGTGTAACAAATTTGAAACATGGAGTGTACCTGGCTTGTGCATCCTTATGAGTGGCGGTCGGGGACGAGCGATGGTCTTTTCCTACCAATCTATCCCCCTAGGAGCATGCGCGTAGTACTTGAATTTTTTGATGGCTTCTAAATTTTTGCAATAAGTATATGAGTTATTTTGACTAATGTTGAGTCCATGGATTATACGCACTCTCACCTTTCCACCTTTGCTAGCCTCTTCAGTACCGTGCATTGCCCTTTCTCACCTTGAGAGTTGGTGCAAACTTCGCCGGTGCATCCAAACCCCGTGATATGATACGCTCTATCACACATAAACCTCCTTATATCTTCCTCAAAACAGCCACCATACCTACCTATCATGGCATTTCCATAGCCATTCCGAGATATATTGCCATGCAACTTCCATCATCATCATGACATACATTACTTTTGTCATATTGCCATCGCATGATCATGTAGTTGACATCGTATTTGTGGCAAAGCCACCATGCATTATTTTTCATACGTATCACTCTTGATTCATTGCACCATCCCGGTACACCGCCGGAGGCATTCATATAGAGTCATACTTTGTTCTAAGTATCGAGTCGTAATTGTTGAGTTGTAAGAAAAATAAAAGTGTGATGATCATCATTATTAGAGAATTGTCCCAAAGTTAGGAAAGGATGATGGAGACTATGATTCCCCCACAAGTCGGGATGAGACTCCGGACGAAAAAAAAAGAGGCCAAAAAAAAGAGAGAGAAAGGCCCAAATAAAAAAAATGAGAGAAAAAGAGAGAAGAGACAATGCTACTATCCTTTTACCACACTTGTGCTTCAAAGTAGCACCTTGTTATTCATGTAGTGAGTCTCATATATTGTGCTTCAAAGTAGCACCAAGATCTTCATGATAGTGAGTCTCATAAGTTGTCTTTTTATACTAGTGGGAATTTTTCATTATAGAACTTGGCTTGTATATTCCAATGATGGGCTTCCTCAAAATGCCCTAGGTCTTCGTGAGCAAGCGAGTTGGATGCACACCCACTAGTTTTCTTTTGTTGAGCATTCATAGCTCTAGTGCATCCATTGCATGGCAATCCCTACTCCTCATGTTGACATCAATTGATGGGCATCTCCATAGCCCGTTGATTAGCCTCCTCAATGTGAGACTTTCTCCTTTTTGTCTTCTCCACACAATCCCTATCATCATATTCTATTCCACCCATAGTGCTATATCCATGGCTCGCGCTCATGTTTTGCGTGAAGGTTGAAAAAGTTTGAGATTATTTGAGTATGAAACAATTGCTTGGCTTGTCATCGGGGGTATAGAAGTTGGGAACATCTTTGTGTGACGAAAATGAAGCATAGCCTAACCATATGATTTTGTAGGGATGAACTTTCTTTTGCCATGCTATTTTGAGAAGACGTGATTGCTTCGATTAGTATGCTTGAAGTATTATTATTTTTGTGTCAATATGAACTTTTGTCTTGAATCTTTCGGATCTGAATATTCATATCACAATTAAGAAGATTTATATTGAAATTATGCCAAAGTATCACTCCGCATCAAAAAATTCTTTTTTTATCATTTACCTACTCGAGGACGAGCAGGAATTAAGCTTGGGGATGCTTGATACGTCTCCAACGTATCTATAATTTTTTATTGCTCCATGCTACTTTATTTACTGTTTTGGACTATATTGGGCTTTATATTCCACTTTTATATTATTTTTTGGACTAACCTATTAACCGTAGGCCCAGCCCAGAATTGCTATTTTTTTTGCCTATTTCAGTGTTTCGAAGAAACGGAATATCAAACGGAGTCCAAACGGAATGAAACCTTCGGGAACGTGATTTTCCAACCGAACGTGATCCAGGAGACTTGGACCCTACTCCAAGAAGTGCCTGAGTCGGTCACGAGGGTGGAGGGCACCCCTCCTGGGCGCGCCCCCTACCTCGTGGGCCCCCTGACGCTCCACCGACGTACTCCTTCCTCCTATATATACCTACGTATCCCCGAACGATCAGAACAGGAGCCAAAAACCTAATTCCACCGCCGCAACCTTCTGTATCCACGAGATCCCATCTTGGGGCATGTTCGAGCTCACACGGGGGCATCCACCATGGAGGGCTTCTACATCAACACCATAGCCCCTCCGATGAAGTGTGAGTAGTTTACTTCAGACCTTCGGGTCCATAGCTAGTAGCTAGATGGCTTCTTCTCTCTTTTTGGATCTCAATACAATGTTCTCCCCCTCTCTTGTGGAGATCTATTCGATGTAATCTTATTTTTGCAGTGTGTTTGTTGAGACCGATGAATTGTGGGTTTATGATCCAGTATTATCTATGGAAAATATTTGATTCTTCTCTAAATTCTTTTATGTATGATTGAGTTATCTTTGCAAGTCTCTTCGAATTATCCTTTTTGGTTTGGCCAACTAGATTGGTAGTTCTTGCAATGGGAGAAGTGCTTAGCTTTGGGTTCAATCTTGCGGTGTCCTTTCCCAAATGATGTAAGGGAAGCAAGGCACGATTGTATTGTTGCCATCGAGGATAAAAAGATGGGTTTTTATCATATTGCATGAATTTATCCCTCTACATCATGTCATCTTGCTTAAGGCGTTACTCTATTTTTACTTAATACTCTAGATGCATGCTGGATAGCGGTCGATGAGTGGAGCAATAGTAGTAGATGCAGAATCGTTTCGATCTACTTGTCTCGGACGTGATGCCTATATACATGATCATTGCCTAGATATACTCATAACTATGTTCAATTCTGTCAATTGCTCAACAGTAATTTGTTCACCCACCGTAGAATACTTATGCTCTTGAGAGAAGCCACTAGTGAAACCTATGGCCCCCGGGTCTATTCTCATCATATCAATCTCTATCGCTTTATTTACTTGCTTTGTTTTTACTTTGCCTTTTACTTTTTACTTTGCATCTATCTATCAAAAATACCAAAAATATTATTTATCATCTCTATCAGATCTCACTATCGTAAGTGACCGACAAGGGATTGACAACCCCTAATCGCGTTGGTTGCGAGTTGCTATTGTTTTGTGTAGGTACGAGGGACTTGTGCGTGGTCTCCTACTGGATTGATACCTTGGTTCTCAAAAACTGAGGGAAATACTTACGCTACTTTGCTGCATCATCCTCTCCTCTTCGGGGAAATCCAACGCAGTGCTCAAGAGGTAGCAAGTCTGGGATTAGGGGGTCCTTGGACGGCCGGACTATGTGCTTATGCCGGACTGTTGGATTATGAAGATACAAGATTGAAGACTTCGTCCCGTGTCCGGGTGGGACTCTCCTTTGCGTGGAAGGCAAGCTTGGCAATTCGGATATGTAGATTCCCTTCTCTGTAACCGACTCTGTGTAACCCTAGCCTCCTCCGGTGTCTATAGAAACCGGAGGGTTTAGTCCGTAGGACAAGAACAATCATAATCATAGGCTAGCTTCTAGGGTTTAGCCTCTACGATCTCATGGTAGATCAACTCTTGTAATACTCATATCATCAAGATCAATCAAGTAGGAAGTAGGGTACTACCTCCATAGAGAGGGCCCGAACCTGAGTAAACACTGTGTCGCCCGCCTCCTATTACCATTAGCCTTAGACACACAGTTCGGGACCCCCTACCCGAGATCCGCCGGTTTTGACACCGCCAGTCATCGAGACCCGTCGTCATCGACGCGGTAGATGCCACACCACACCACCTTCTGCACCAGGAACCATCCACACTCGTCGCGCACACACTCCATCTCAATGCCTAAGACGACACCTTCAAGGAGGTGACGACGCCATGGCGGCGTTGCCGCCCATTCACAGGGAACTAGGGTTTTCACCCCAAGCACATAGGGAGGAGGAAGCATGGGGGAGTTGACCTCGTCATCGCCAGCAAGAATCTTGAAGCGCCATCAACTATATGGTCGTCGCCGTCGACCAAAGATTTCCACCAGACAACGTCACACCCCGGCATCCACCAAGCCAGCCACCAACACCTTCGAGCGCAGACGCTGGAGATCTAGACCAACCGATGGGGAGAACAATGCGCTAGAATGGTCCGCCTCAGATATAACAAGAGGGGCACATGGAACCACCTCGTGGCACGACCGTCGTATACCGGGACCCCGCTGCCCAAGCAGCCAAGGAAGTCTGGTCAACCGCACCGACGAACGCCCATCGCCGGCAAAAGGAGAGGAAGTTTTCTTGTGTTGGAGGTAAGAACGATACAGGGAGGATGGTGGTGCAGATGGCGTGGGAGATTATTTGGTCCTGATTTGGTGGTGCGGGGGTGTGGTTGGTTTTACTGGTGGGCCTCTTTTAGTCCTGTCTGAGCCACCCGAGCGGGAGATGATGACCCAGAAGTATAGGGGATCAATCGTAGTCCTTTTGATAAGTAAGAGTGTTGAACCCAACAAGGAGCAGAAGAAAATGACAAGCGGTTTTCAGCAAGGTGTTTTCTGCAAGCATTGAAATTGTTGGTAGCAGGTATTTTGATAGCAAAATAATTTGTATCAAGTGACAAATAACAAAAGTAGCAACAGGTGCATCAAGGTATCCCAATCCTTTTTGTTGCAAAGGACAGGCCGGAACGGTTTCTTATAATAAGCAAAGCGTTCTTGACGACACATGGAAATTTCAGCTAGTCACTTTCATCATGTTTGTTTAATTCATGTTCGCTACTTTGATAATTTGATATGTGGTGGACCGGTGCTTGGGTGTTGTTCTTACTTGAACAAGCCTCCCACTTATGAAGTTGTGATTAACCCCTCTCGCGAGCATCCGCAACTATGAAAGAAGAATTGAGATAAGTCTAAGCATAGCATTAAACATATGGACCAAATCAGCCCCTTAAGAAATATCACATAAACTAGGGTTTAAACTTCTGTCACTCTAGCAACCCATCATCTAATTACTACTCCACAATGCATTCCCTTGGGCCCAAAGATGGTGAAGTGTCATGTAGTCGACGTTCACATAACACCACTAAGGGAATCACAACATACACATCATCAAAATATCGAACGAATACCAAATTCACATGATTACTTATAACAAGACTTCTCTCATGTTCTCAATAACAAAAGCAACTACTCACAAATCATGTTCATGTTCAAGATCACAGGGATATTAAATAACATAATGGACCCGAACATACAATATTCCACCAAATAAATCAACTAGCATCAACTACAAGATGTAATTAACACTTAGTAGTCACCCACAGGTATCAATCTGAGGTTTTGGTACAAAGATTAAACACAAGAGATGAATTAGGGTTTGCGATGAGATGGTGATGGTGAAGTTGTTGATGAAGATTGATCCTCCCACGATGAGAGGGTTGTTGGTGATGACGACTACTTCAATTTCCCCCTCCCGGAGGGAAGTATCCCCGGCGGAATCGCTCCGCCGGAGAGCAAAAGTGCTCCTGCTCAAGTTCCGCCTCGAGACGGCGGCGCTCCATCTCAAAAGTCCTCTCCTTATTTTTTTAGGACAAATGGGATTATATACCAGAAGATAGGCACCGAAGGCTGGCCACGGGCCCCACTATCTAGGGCACCTGGGTGGCCCCCTCTGGTACTTCTTTTCTCCAATAATTTTTATTTGTTCGAAAATAAAACTTCGTGAAATTTCAGCTCATTTGGAGTTGTGCAGAATAGGTATTTCTGATGTAGTTTTTTCAAGTCCAGAATTCCAGATGCCGACAACCTCCCTCTTCAAGTATACCTTGCATATTAAGAGAGAAAAGGCATCCAACCCTAGCATGTATATGTCCGCGGTAAATTCAAATTCAAATGTACTCTGATCCGATCAACACAGCGTGCCGGATCGCATGCCCGATCACAACCAAAAAGAAGCAAATATGCTTAATTTTTACGTGCCTGAATCCAAAAGAACATTAGTCCGACAGTATGTGCATTTCCGCCCTGTCAGAACGGCAAGCCCAGACAATTGCTCCCCGATCAAGGAGGTTCCATCGCCACTGCGTAGGCAGCCTCCGCTTCCACCTTCGCCCCGTCCTCATAGTCGCCAACACATAGTTGAAACATCTAGAACCGAACGGATTGCACATTCATTCTTGCGTCAGCATCCAAAGATTCGGCATTCAAGGTCAACATCTTGGCATCCTACACATTGGCGGCGATCTTCACCCTCTTTTTTCTTGAGCACGACCTTCATCTCTTCTATCATGGTCCTCCTCTCTTCGAGTTTGAGCTTCTTGTCTGTTGCATCCATCAACAGTTTGAACCTCTCCATCTTCTGCTCCTCCTTGATCTCCAAGCACCTCATGCATGCCTCCTTTTTCTTCGCCAAGATGTCATCAAACCTCTATGTCATCTTGGCCGCCGCACCTTCTCACTTCGCCCTCTGCTCCTCCCAGCCACCGTGTGTCGAACATCCAGGAGACACCCTTCGCCCGCGGGGAGCCCGGGGAGACGGATACTCCACCATTCTTTATAGAAGTAAATAATGTTCCAAAGTTAGTTCAGCCGGTATGATTAGCTAGAATTCCCAAATAAACCATATTAAAACGCTGTAGTAAAAAAAAAAAAAAGCTACTGGTTGAACGTTATCCTTTAAAAAAAACACTGCTCTCTTTTCTTGCTCGTCCCCATCCCTCTCACAGTCAAACATCTGAAATCCTGTGGCCGCACCACCTGAAAGGCTGAAACTTTCCCCTCCCGAAACCCTCGCCTCGCCTCCACCGACCACCATGCCGCCGCCGGTGCCGTCGCCGGACGGAATCGTCGAGGATATCTTCCTCCGCCTTCCGCCGGACGAGCCCGCGTGCCTCGTTCGCGCCTCCCTCGCCAGCAAGCTCTGGCTCGGAGCTCCATGGAGCGGCCCCCATGCTGGGCTTCCTTTACGATTGGTTCTGGGACTAGGTGCCGGAGGAGAAAGACGCCGTCCCGCGTTTATGATCGTCGTCTTCGGCAGCATGACCGCCCATGTTTATCATCCTGTTACTATTATACATACAGGTGTGCGTGTCCTCGCCCGCCGGAGACGGGTGAGTGGAGCCAGCCGTGCCCTGGTCTTGATCTCGGCGTTGACGCATTCACCATGCCGGCCGGTGCACCCTGTCGTCATCCGAGATAGATGCAGTTTACTTGATGCATGCATGCGCGTGGTGAGCATGATCACATTGCAGGAATTCTCAAGTACTACTTGGGCTCTAATTGCTTATCGCTGATTGACATGCCGCTGCCGGGGGCTGTCAATGTCAGCGACATCATCCTCATGGCCATGGAGGATGGCAGCTTGGGGCTTGCACATGTCAGTGGATCAACCCTCTACCTGTCTGTGGTCAAGCTCAAGCCAGATGGGTGTTGCGACATGGACTCGGCGTAGAGCCATCCATCTCAAAACCCTTGTTCCCATTCAAAATCCCATGCAAGGACTTAGACTGATTGGATCCATGGAAGGCAGTGATATCATCTTCGTGCTTACGGACCTTGGCTTCTACTCCCTCCGTTTCGATTTACTCAGTCGTGGTTTTAGTTCAAATTTGAACTAAAACCACGGCGAGTAAATCGAAACGGAGGGAGTACCAGATTAATCTTAACTCGCTATAGTGGAACAAGATATGGAAGAGACAGAAATTTTTTGCTTTGATTCCCTACATGAGTTTCCACAATCCACAAGGTATATCTGTTATTCCCCTTCTTTTCTGGTTTATTAGGAACAATGCTTAAGCAACAATGATATTTTGGTTAGCCCAAGTGCCCAACAAACAAAAATATTGAATGTTTAATCAGACTGAAGAAAGTTTTACTTGATGATTCAGTTTGTGCGCTCGACCAAACTTTGAGAGCTATGTACACTCGAACGTTACATCTAATTGGCAATTTTATATATGTCTTCTCTTTTTGGAACCACACTCACAAATCTATGTTGGCAGAAAGGATGAGCCCCTGAAATGGTTGAATATGCTTTAAGGGCAGGAGGCCACTATCATCAATAGGAAAGATGACTACTTGGAGTGGAGGCGACATGGGTCTTGTGATTAATCGTGCCAGTATTCAGTAGCTGTTTTAGTGCTTGTTTTCACATCAATTTGAAAACTTTCAGTTAGCCCTCCAAGATTTTTATCCAATCTCTAATAAATTGTAAATTCATCTCCCAAAAGAGGTGCAGCTGATGAGCAGATGAATATGGCATGTCCAGAGCTACTGGTTTCTACTCCCTCCGTTCCAAATTACTCGTCGTTGAAATGGATGTATCTAGAACTAAAATACATCTACATACATCCATACTTGAGACAAGTAATTCGGAACGGAGGGAGTATCTCCCAAGAGATCATATGACAATGCTTTCTGCATGCTGGCTTGCTGGTGTGTCGTAATTAATCTCGTGGATTTAATTAGTGCTACGTGTAGTCAAGTGCTGATGTTACTGCAGGTTTGAATTGCACATGTTTTCCTCCTGATGTTGCAGCATCCTGCAACTGTCGAGTTGTCAATTTTATGAAACTACATGGTTTTGTCAGCCGTTATGCTTGTTTAATACGAAAAAATTGTTTTCCTAATCATGTTCTACAGCACTGAAGACTCCAATGGTTGCTTGTTCTTCAACTTGCTTATCGAATTGTTAATTTGGCGATGGATAAAAAGAGGTGCCCTACCTCTGTTACTTGGATTGTGATTTTAGGCATTTATCTTTTGCTAGCATGAATCTAGATTGTAGAATGTGGGATTTTATCAGGGATTAGGAACTTAATAGTTGAATGTTGAATTGCTGATGCTATCTGAGCTTCACCATGCAGTGCTAAAGGGTGGTCTATCGGCAGTTCATGCCATATATGCTTATGGATTTGCAATCAATCTAGTACTAGACTACTAGTGCTTGTTGCCAAGATTATGAACTGCAAATTCCTATTCTTGTAGTGGAATAGTTATATTGCCCATGTGCATATCAGTAGAGCTAAATCCATGTCTTAATGCTTAGTTGCATTTAAGGAGGAGATCGTTATCTGCCATCATCTTCTTGGAGAGTGGATTAGGTATTCTGAACATCAGTATGAGTAGTCATTACCTTACAGTTATGCGGCTGTTCTTTTTTTTTAAAAAAAAAAGCTTCAACTTCAAAGTATAGTTTTACAAGCTTCTGCAACTTTTTCTTAAAAGTTTCAACATTTTATCACTTGTTCTTTTCTCAGAATACGGAACCTATTTGTGTAATCTGACCTATCCCTCCTTGAATTTGATGTTGTTGCTAGAACTGCCATGAATGCTCAGTATATAAATTTAGATGTTTATATGGTCGCTGGTGCTCACAGTATATAGTGCTGCAGTAGCTCTAGGTACTCAAATCTATAGGTGTAGTTTGTGTTTTTATTTGTTTCTGATTTGAGGTTGTGGCTTTGGCATTGTTCTGCTTCTTACATGTATCACTATCATATATGTCAAACTTGAGATTAAGCAGATAACTATTATAGTAATCTAAACGCTCTTATATTTCTTTACAAAGGGAGTCCAACTTAGACCACTTCTCACTCATCTTTTTGCACCCATGCTTATTCAGTTGGTCTTTTGTCTGTCAGAAACATTACAACTTTTTACTGAGCATACCGCCAATTAATTTTATTGGATCTATGAAACAACTTGAAACTAGATTGAACTCGGGCTAAAAATCACTTGGTCTTTACATAGGCAATAGCTTCTTTTCTTTACTGTTGCATATGCTTCTTTTTAGTTACTTGATCAAGCAAGCACACTGAGAAAGGATTCTATATGAATTTCCTCAAAAGCATTCTGCATAGGCACGTTAACCTGTGAACATGTTTTATTATTTTGGCCTGCCAAGTGGCTACAAAAAAGGTTAATCATCCATAGTTTCAATCAAAGAGATAAATGTATTTGCATTCTTAACAACATGTTGTCAGGACGTCCTCTTTGTTTGGAATATTTGCTCTTCCTATTCGCAAGTACATGTTTGGTTGTTGGGGAGTTCAAAAATGATTTTTTTTTTAAGACCTTGAAAAATGGTTTCTCCGGAATATTTGCTCTTCCTCTTCTTAACTACTACTCCCTCCATCCAAAAAAAGCTTGGAAAAAAGGGCGTAGAATTCATCATGAAAGCAATACGCCGCTTTTCAGATCAATACGATCAGATCCACAAGTATATAGGAGCAAGAGTTGATGTGTAGATTGTAATACAATGTAAAGGACAGATTACACATACTGCTTACAAACAACACAACACAAGCGTACAGTGCAAGTATATATATACGAAATAGTATGCACGTATGTATGTATTTACTAGAAGAAATCAACAAACTAATAATCTCAATCGATACCCAATCAAGCTGTTGGCCGGCCTCATCATCAACAACAAAAATAGTACAAGAAAATCCTCACAGCACGACCACCTTGTTCTTGCGGAACGGCGCCAGCAGGGAGAAGGACCGAGAAGCTGCATTTGTACAGTTAAAAACATGTACATTTATCTCATTTCATTTCATTTCATTTCAGGGAGAAAATTAACTTATGCTAGTTTCATTTACGGTACATACCTTTGTAAGAAGAGCCTGCAGAGTCGTCTTGTGAAATGAGGTTTTTCAGCATCGAACCTGAATGAAACATGAAGCACGGTTAGTTACAGCAATGAGCGAGCGCTTGCAATAGTGCAATCAAAATTGATTCATTACCATCTCCTGCAGGGGCTTCGTCGACTGACGATGCATCAGAATCCATCGTTGAAGTCTGGCTCTTCTTGCCGAATTTCAGCAGTTTCCTGAAGCCTTTCGGTTCTTTGCTCCGAGGCTTGCCATTTTCTCCATGCGCCTCCTCGGCTGAGACTGCATATGCAGCAGGCTCAGGTACGCGTGCCCTCACGCTCGCTGCACGCGCAAGTGTCTCGGGTTCCTGCGCAGGTAACGGGTGGTGGTTGTAAGCAGGAGTCTTGCTTGAAGCATCCTCCAATGATGTTACCCTGGCAAAAGGGGCCTCATAAGGCTTCTCCTCCATTGGAGCCAACGGGGCTGGTTTCTCAAGCTCATCCTTCTTGTACTCAGGCACATCCACCTAGCCATCACAAGCAGTAATTCTCTTATCAATGTCGGCTTAATTAACAAATCTAAAAGCAATATTTGATTTAATAGCATGGTAATAACATTGCATTTTAGTCGAAGGCTGCTGCACAGATAATCCGAGCTCAAAAGTACTTGATGAAGAGAAACAGCAAAACAGATACCCCAAGGAACAGAGCGTCTGGTAAATGAACAGGGGAAGTATTAGTGTTGGATCATACATACCTCATAGGAATTCAACTGGTTGTCAGATGCATGGATGGTAGGATTTGCATCTTCAGGAAGATCAATGGGAGAAGGTGGAGCCCTGATGGCAACATACTCCTGCTCCAGACTGGGATAGTCCATTCGGTCATCGCTGAGAGTTTCGCTCTCTGCACTTCTTCCAGGAGGTAGAACAACAGGAGGCGTAGAGACCACTTCGTTTTCAAGCATCACGACGGTCTTCTCAACCACCACATTGTCATCACTGCTGCTTACCCTTGAAACTTTACCGTTGGAAGATTTCTTTCCATCTCTACTTTCTGAAGTAGCATGTGCTTTAGGTCCACCACGTGGTGCCTCTTTTGCTACTTTAGCCGCCGCCTTGTTCTTCACAACGACGGCGGCAGGGGTTCGGGGGGATTTGACTTTCAGCTCTGGTAGGGCTGCCGACTTGGTCTCGTCGAGCTGCATTATAGCGGAGATTTTCTTGGTCTGCACATCTTCCGGCAACGGCAAGCTTCTTCTCCGTGGGTGATCCGCGCTCGCTGACTTGGGATTCGAAGGATGGTCAGTCGAAGCATTGCTTTTAGGTTCAGCAAGCTTTTTCAATCGCTCAATCGACGATTCAGTTCTGCCACTTTTCTCCTTTTTGATCTCAGCCAGTGATGAGGTTGACTTGCTCACTGCACTTGAGCTGTCACTGCCGAGTTTGCTTGCTTTGGCTGTTTTGTGAGGATCACTCCCTGGGGTACTGCTTCTGGCAGGAATAATTTTTCTTAGAGGCGAAGAGGATCCTGGTTCAGCGTCAGTGAACTTCGAACTCTTGTGGGTACTGGGAGAAACCTTTGGAGAAGGTTTTGCTTTAGCTTGCGGCGGTGTTGATATTGGATTAGATGCGCCACTTCTGGCAGCAATCCTCTTTTGCCTCTCTTGCTTAAGCCTTTCGAGCCGCTTAATCTGTTCTGCTTCCTGAAAATACGAGAAAAAACACCGGTTTGAGTAATCCAGCAGAAAACAACAATTCTTTGGTGGTAACCGTTATTAAGAAGAAACCTATCAAAAGAACAGTGGGGGCATGCCATTTTTTACATTAAAATTATGGTATAGCAAACAATGTGAGAACACCAGACCAGAAAATTCGAACTAAGAGCTCATACTACCTCCAGCAAAAAGTATCTCGTCTTAACAAGTTGGTGTTCGTTTGTTAATATTAGTCATTTTGGCTGTACCAAAAACAGGGGCAGGAAACAATATGTCTAAAAGGCATTTAATCCTTGGTCTGTGTGCATGGAGCAAAAACAGCATCAAAGTGAGAATGACGGGGGGAGGGGGTTAATATATTGCCGTACCAAAAGACATACTCTAGCACTCTGTTTGTATATAGATTCAACTTAGTCATTTAAGATATGTGACAAGCTCCAAAGGAGGATATTAAAAGATGAGTAAATTATGTTTCGTTAGGTATGAATCACTGGATATTATTGTCCACTCAACAGATTGAAGAAAAGAATAAACCATTCAATGGGTAAAATGGAAAGTAATGCATCAATACCAGCTCCTTCTTTTCCTTTTGTAGGCCCGCTTTATACGCGCGTAGATTTTGTGCACGTTTTTGCGCATCAGTTAGTGGGCCTTTGGGCGCTGACAATCTCCTTGCTGAGGCATCCTTCCTTCTTTTATCCAAACCCTCCTGTGAACCTCTAAGCTTCTTGTCTTTTGCTGGCATCTTTCCTTCATCCTCGACGCAAGCTGATAAATCCTCTGCATTTGCATCTTCAACGCCGACGTCAGGATGAATCTGCATGTGGCTATCATAGTCCATTGATGGATCATATCCAAATGAAACATCTTCAGATCCACGCTCTGGCATCAATTCATCTGGCTCATAGAAAAGT